>OX101753.1:2489149-3706653 GCA_944452675.1 Tachina lurida
ATAGTTGGCATCGCTGTATGTACCTACTAGAGTTCGACCGATTAATCGGCTTCGGCCTTCGGCCAAAAATTGGTAATCGGCCAACATTCGGCCTATGGCAAAAATCGGCCGATTAGCCGAAGCCGAATATTTTTCATTCCAAGCTTAAAAAATAACATTATTTTTGGTCGTTGCTCGCCGACAGTTTCTATTGTGTTTAACGTTTTGAAAGGGTTGCTTTGAAATACAATCCTGTTGCTTTTTATTTTCTTTTACTTGGACGTTCTTGTGAGTGATCATATGAAAAAGCAATCTAGAAATTGCAAAATAGTTTTATTTTTCTTGTTATGTATCCAATAGATATTACAGCTATTTCAGTGATCTCAAAAAAGCAAACCTTTTTTTTAAATTCATATAAAACAAGTATCATTTTTAAAATTTAAAACATTCGGCTTCGGCTTCGGTTTTGGCCGAAGTTTAGGATTTTAGCCGAAGTTCGGCTTCGGCTTCGGCCAAAAAAAAACGCCTTCGGTCGATCTCTAGTACCTACATACATACATATGTACATATGTTTTTATCTTATACCCCTTTTACACACGGAAAGTTTACTTTGCAAAAGTCTTAATTCAGCTGGGAGAAAGACAGAAAGGGATAGTATTCCTTCCTCTGTATTTCTCCCACCTGAATTAAGACTTTGCAAAGTAAACTTTCCGTGTGTAAAAGGGGTGTTCCTAAACTTTACTGCGACAAATTTCAAATAGCGCAGAAAAACAGTGGAACTATGCGAACACTTTGAAAAACTAGAAATGATGGTTAGTCAGAACATGAACGTTACACTTATTGGCCTATCACACACGAGAACAATTGTGCTGGCACAACATGCCAGTTTGTAGGTGAGAGAGGCAAAGAGAGGGGTTTCGTTTTTGGCATAATTTTTCAACCAGCTACAACCCCGCATCACCAACACAATACCAATACACACATAACTTAAAAAAACAGCAAATATCCAATGCATATCCAAAAACACTAACACACACAAAGCTATGTATACGTATACATTTTTATGCCGGATGAATTAGTCTCGTGTGTTCTTAAAAGAACAAAAATTGTGCGGCATAAAAATTAGTCTCGTGTGTGACAGGCCATTCGCCACATACAAAAACATTGACATACATACATATACTATGTATATATTACCATTTCTCTGCCGACGTCAAGTTCAAGTCGGCTTGTGATTTTTGTGATATTTTTTTCAAAAATCACTCCCATAATCGCTTGGACAAAAAATTGATATTTGCTCTAAATTCCAACACTTTTCGGAATGGAAGTAGTAGGGAACTGGGGATGCTGCGCCAATTAAAATTTTGAAATTTTAAAATTTTAATTACCCAAATTTTAAAATTCTTGGAAATTTGTGAAATTTGATACCCTTGAGTTTTCGGCGGCACGCTTTGATGTTTTTTTGTTTACATAAGGAATTTTTTGTTTACATTAGGAGTTTTTTTTTTTTTTTTGTTTACATTAACCCTTGTGGGAACGGGTGATTTTTTTTTGGGGGTTACATTAATTGTGTGAACGGGTGATTTTGTTTTTTGTGGGAATACGTTAAGTGGGTTCATAGGTTGGAGGTTTTTCTTTTTGTAATGTATGTATGTATATGACGACGGGAAAATCATGAATATGATTTTTCCTAGTACCAACGGGAAAATCATGAATATGATTTTTCCTATTACTAATGGGGGTGAAATAGTGAAAATTATTTTTTCCTAATGCCGACGGCAATGCATGAATATTTTTCCTAATGCCGACGGCAAAACATGATTATTATTTTTTTCAAATGCCGACGGGAAAATGATTTTTCATAATTCCGACGGGAATTATTATTGCTAATGCTAATATAGGAGTTGAAGACAGGCCGTGATTTGGGTGGGTGGAGTTGTTGTTGTAATATATAACCGAGGGAGTTTATGGATGTGTCTGTCTGTCTGTCTGTTGTGCGAGGCTGTGATTAGCCGGGGGAGCGTGGTGTAGTTGAGGTAGATAGATTCGGTGTATGTGTGTATACCTGTCTGTTGGAATTTGTGTGAGGGTATGATTGACAGGGGGGCGGGGTGTAGTTGAGGTAGATCGACTGCGTGTATGCAGGTGTTGCAAGTCTGTAGGAATTTAAGGCTTATAGTGATTTGGGGTAGGTGAGGATGTTGTTGTACGAGTAGTATGTATCCATGGGAATTTGTGGATGTGTCTGTCCGGAGGAATTTAAGCGAGGCTGTTATTGGGAGTGGGTGTGGTGTAGTTGAGGTTGATCAACTGCGTGTATGTATGTCTATATGTTTGTAGGAGCTTAAGGCTGATCGTGATTTGGGAGAGGTGAGGGTGTTGTTGTAATATGTATACGTAGGAATCTGTATGTATGTATGTCTGTAAAAAATTAAGGCTGATCATGATTTAGGGTAGGTGAGGTTGGTGTAGTAATATGTCTGTGTGTATGTACATATGTTTGTAGAAGTTTAATGCTATTAGTGATTTGAGGATAGGCGAGGGTGTTGTCGCACGAGTGATATGTACCCGTGGGAATCTGTATGCATGTTCGTAGGAGTTTAAGGCTGATCGTGATTTGTGTTGTTGTCAGTGTTGTTTGTAGGAATGACCGTGAGAATTTTTGTATGCATATCTGTAGGAATTTAAGGTTGGCCGTGTTTTGTGAGGGGTGGTGTGTTGTTGAAATAATTTGAATTTTTCTTAGATGAAATCTGGTATATATGTGTGTGTGTGTGTGTGCGTGTGTGTGCGTATGATTTTCTCACGCTAGTAGTTTTATGTACGTAGAAATAAATTGTATTCAATATCGAGATTTGGTTCTATAAAATATTTTCATATATCTGATACATATACATAAGTATATTTTCATACTCAAGGTTGCTGGGTATTTTGTCATGCTTAAAATTGTGTATATTTTCATACTCAAGGTTGCTGGGTATTTTGTCATGCTTAAAATTGTCCAGCTTTAAAGTCTGCCTACGAGAAATTTGCTTATATTACAGATTTTGTTTATTTAACTACGTCCGGCTTCTTTCCCTGAACTTCTTTTCATACGATCATGGGAATTTATAGTTTCTCTGTCCATAATAAGGTCGTTTAGCTTGGGCATGTGCTCTGACTGAATGGTTTGCGTTATTCATATATTTTTATGATGTAGATATGTAAGTGTGATTGTCAAGATCTAATAAATATTTGAGTATTGATAAGAAATTTGATATTATGTGTACATACATATCTACAAATTGATTTTATGTATGTATGTACATATGTATGTACATACAAATAAGTGTTTGCCTCCGTGTTTGAATACATTTTTTTTGTTTTTGTTGTTGTTCTAAATATTCGCCTGGTCTTTTATATATAGATGTCAAATATCTTCATAGTTTTTTTTTTTTTTTATTTGAAATTAAAAAACGTTGATTTAATTTTTATCTGTATTTACTTCAAAGTTTGTGAGGATTTGCTGTTTTAAGTAAAACTAAATTCCTTAAGATACATACTTTAGAATAATAGTAACTATAATAGAAATATTTCCTATATTTAATTTACATTTGTTTAAAGTTGATGCAGCTTATCTTCATTCTTAGAAATATTTTGATACAAAATTTTTTCCAGCCGTAGGCTTTTTTCATCACCTTTTACATTTATTTTAGAATATCTTGCATTGCCTTTTATACATTTATAAACATTTTTAAATGAAACTGATCCAGCAGTCCAGCTTATGTAATGATAGTTTTTTGTTAGCCAGCTTGCTTCTTTTTTTTATTTTTTATTGATTATTGAGTTTTATAATGAAATTATTATATTCGTAATTGTTGAAAACAATCGCTACTTCTTTTGCGATGAAATCATTTGAATTACTTTTGAAACCTTGTACGTATATAAAAATTATGTTGTTTTCCATATTACTCAATTTATAAGACTTTTCGAATTTGACCTTTGATAGGTATATATATTCTAGTATATGATCATGAATAAGAATACAGTAAGCTGATTTCTTTGCTTTCTATTTCAAATTAAAATTTTATTCAATTAGCCCGATATGGAATAAAAGGAGCTTTTTTATCTTAAACTCTGGTACAGGTAGAAACGCATGAGATTCTTTCATATACTACCTTTGCTGGAATCTTAGATACATGTAATAACTATATAGAATTGCATTACGTTTATTTTTAAATTTTATGTTAGGATTATCATCATATGGATATGAGACTGAACTTAAATGTACTTTTAAATTAGTTAATTCATAATGAATAATCTTATTTTCTTCTTGAATAGCGAACAACAGAAAACGAAGTCGTTTTCTTACAATTTAGGTCTAACCTCTCAACTGGTCCTCTAGTATACAATATGACTTTATATGTCAACATTTCTGACTCCTCTTTGTCAGCGTTAGGGATAATTAATTTTAAACTTTTTATTCTTCAAATTGTGTTACTTCATACTGATAATATGTTTAAGTACATTAATAATGTACGAGTATATGTTTATTTTATGACGGGTCCCTATAGCTTTTATTTGATGTTCTAGATGAAGTGTTTTTTTTTCTAATTTTATTAAAGTTTAGCGTATTGCGTATATATTTCTAATATATTTAAGTGAGCTTTTTGTACCTGTCAGACAGAGTGTACGTATCAGTTGATCAGTCAGTCTCTCTTTTTATTTTATTAATTTTTTCTTCTAATGTGTCACTACTATTTTTTCAGATTTTACTACTTGAAATAGAAAATATTTATATAATTTTAAAAGTATTAATATATACATACATATAGGTAAATATATGTATGTACGTAAAAATTAGTTCATATACAAAGAAATACATCTTTAATAATCAACTATTCTAGAAAATCGATCTAAAATAACACATTTACCTCCATCATCATTTCACCGTCAGTGTTTTCATAAAGTGTTAAAAACATTGGAATATCTATGTTTAGGAGAATTTTTACTTCAAGTGTTTCTATATAAGATTTGGTGTTTGACCCCTTGACGTTATTGTGGTTAACGTAGGCTGCGTTGTATCGCATTCAGATGTAATAATTTCTCACTTAGAAAAGGTCCTCATTACCATCAATCATACCTGTATATAATACATTCATGAGTTGAGTTGAGTCTACAAATTAATGATTAGAAAAAAGCTTTCTCATCACATTCTAACAGGTTTTAATATTTTGCTAGCATGCATGCTTTAGCATACTATTCTATCAATAGTGAGGCGAGAGTCCGACATATAGTGGTGTTTCAATTAAAAATCTATACAATTAGAATTACGAATTCACTCTTTTGAATTTTTGACAAAGTAGATACATATGTATGTATGTATTTCACTTGCCACAAACTCTTAAAATTTCTGTACTTATAAAAATATGATGTCAGGAATTTTTTTAAATCATACATGCTTCGGCATGCTTCCAATATTTTTCTCGGTAAATTTATTTCATACTCATACAGATACAGATATAAAGTAAGATCTGTTTACATTCCATTTTACAATTTATGCATGCTTCAGCATGATTCTAGTTGAAGTCTGTATTTATTTAGTAAGTTTGTTTGATACCCATTCATACACATGTACATTGTTAAAGATTGGATATCAAAATCCAATTTTCTTAGTTTATCTAGAAATGAACAAAGTGAATATCTTTTATAATAACCATATCCACACTTTAAAATTTTGTGTGCTAGAGCTTTCGAAATGGAAAATGTACACCTTTTACTACAAAAATTGATAATATGATGTGTTGCTGAATATTTTGAACTCTTAAGTTTGCACAATATTTCATACAGACCATCAAGTTTAGAGAATTGTAGTATATTAAGCTATTTATCTTCCCTGAGACCTAACATTCCTAATCAATCCTTCAAAAAACCAATACAAACTAGATTTTTCCTTTTTAATTTTATTTATATTTTCATTGAATTTCAACATTTTGTACCTCTTCAAATTACTGTATACTGTATTTTGCACCTTTTTCTCATTCGTTGAGTTAACTTTAATCGCAAATATTTCAATGATGAGATGAACTTTTCTATTGTAGGCATTAAGTAAATCTTTGTGTATATCAATCCACTTATATGAACCATTATACCTAAATTCTTAACACATAATTCCTTTTAATGATCTATTAATTTATTCTACTATTGATGCTTTCATATTATGAAATTTTTAATCCTCTGTTTATGCATGAATTTTGCAGTGTTTATTAAAAATTCTTTACCAACATCTATATGTATTTTTTTGTTTTGATACTCATATCATTTCAAAAATATTTTCCATTGCCTTGGTTTTTTTTCGAGTGCAGCTTTTATTTTCAACGATACTCACAATATAAATTTTGAGAATGTGTCAGTTACAGTCAGCAAAAAATCAATAATTTCTATTTTCTCTAGAATAGCTACCCAGTTCACCTAAATCAGCTCCATAAAAGATTATCTATTCCATTCATTACATCACTACAATACACAAACAATTTTATAAATTTATTATGGATTTCGTTTACTAAATTTCTTTTTAAGGACATTGAGTTGTTTTACAGTTTTTTGGCGAGTGTTGTGATCTACTTGATACATTTTCAGCTATTTATACTAAAATGTAGTTAATTTTCCAATCTATAAATTTTATCGCTCAGCTGTTCAATTTGTTTGTCAAAAGATGATTTAATTTTTAGAATGTCTTTTTCAATTTTATACCTATCTTCTATCGTTAATTTTATTTCGCACTCCACTCCATTAATTTGCATTTGAATATATCCTTGAATTATATTAATGCCTTAAGCTTTATTATTAATTCATCCTTTAGTTTCTAGATTTGAGTTTCCAGAAACAATTTACTGATAACATTATTCTCCGTCAGTGAATGATGATGATTCTCTATGTATGCATTGGTAGAAATTATATATTTTATTTAGTTTTCAAAATCAAACTTGTCATAGTATTTTCACGTTTTATCAATCACTAAAGAAAATAAACCCACTTTTAAACTCCATATTTGACCATCAACTTGTATTTTATCTTTATTCAGTTTTAGATTTCTATCACCAAATTCCCATTCATTATTGAAATCTTTAGGTGAGTCATAGTTTGTATCTAATTCATTTCTTCCTTTCAAGACTAATAAGTTAATATAAGTATCTTCGGTGTTGGAAAGCTGTGGGTAAAAATCATCTTCTTCATCATCATCATAATCATTCACAGTATTAGCATCATTAAATAAGATGGTATTATCAAATATTGTTCCTTTTGAAAGTTTCTTTAACTTCTTTCTATCTTGACTGATGGTTTCTGAGGCTTTAATACTTATACTATTTTCAGATTATATATTGTTTTTACTTTGTTCTTTCTTGTGTATTCTTTCAATATTTTTAGAACTATTCATGAATTCTTTGAGAGGTTCTGTTTTAGGATCAAATATACATATCTCTTAGTTGTTCACGTGTATCTATTTCACCAGTTTTTATACTACGAAGCTTTTTCTTCAAGACGCTTCTTATCAACACCAACTGTTTAAAATTTTCTCATACATGTTTAATAATAGCAAATAAGAGGTATCAGCTATTAGATCAGGTACCACCTATTAGATCAGCTATCAGATCAGCTTATCAGGAGCTGGTCTGGTTTTCAGATCAGCTTATCAGGAGCTGGTCTGGTTTTCAGATCAGCTTATCAGGAGCTGGTCTGGTTTTCAGATCAGCTTATCAGGACCTGATCTGGTTTTCAGATCAGCTTATCAGGACCTGATCTGGTTTTCAGATCAGCTTATCAGGAGCTGGTCTGGTTTTCAGATCAGCTTATCAGGACCTGATCTGGTTTTCAGATCAGCTTATCAGGAGCTGGTCTGGTTTTCAGATCAGCTTATCAGGACCTGATCTGGTTTTCAGATCAGCTTATCAGGACCTGATCTGGGTTTCAGATCAGCTTATCAGGAGCTGGTCTGGTTTTACGATCAGCTTATCAGGAGCTGGTCTAGTTTTCAGATCAGGTTATCAGGTATCAAATCAGATTATCTGTTTCAGATTGGGTTATCAGTTTACAAGTAGCTGAACACTTATAACATCTAGATGAAGGAAGTTTAAGGTCAGATAAAATGTGAAAAACTATACTGTTATAGTCAAGTTATTTTCTAAGACGATCGTCACTTAATTCAGTATCTTTGCTTATAATCAAAATTCCATATTTTTAATACCAACAAGATTTATATTTTTCTCACATTACTTAAACATTCTAACTACATTATGATTATTTCCTATCAAATGTATGGTGATTCTGGTATAAATTTGACATTAGTAGAATGCATCAACATTCTTATCTTACCCCATACAAAAATATGCTTCTCACAACATGGTTAAATATCATATTGGTATTACTTCTAGCTTTCTTAAAAGAAATAACAGATTCATTATCTCTAAATGTGTAATACCTATGACTTTCATTAATGAAATTAATTTCTACAGCATTTCATATTTAGATTGTCTTTGAGTATAAATATGAAGATGATTTCAAGTTTTACTCCATCAAAACTTTCTAGCCAGCCAATCATAACATTATTATTATTTGTTTATTTATTTTTTTTTCGCAATTTGACAGACCAACTATTCTTGCACGAATAGAAATTGATAGAAGGGAACTATGATTTATTTTTGAGCTATCGTTTGATGACTCATCAAAATTTCATACCAAGGTATTTTTATGTTGTTTTGACTATGAGTATGGGTCAATATTTATGAAATCCCTTTCCTAAATATTAGTGCATGCACATAGTCAAAACAAAGTATGCTTTAAGTGTTTAAAACCAGTATTACCATAAAAATGGTGGTTTTAAACTCTTAAAATATACTTTGTTTTACTAACCTCATTTTGTAACTAAATGCATTTCATAAATATTGAAGCATACTCATACTCAAAATATCCTTTGTTTTGAGTATGAGTATGGCTCATTATCTCTTATTATAGAAAAAATAGTATGATTATATGATATCAGAAATTATGTTTTCTGTTATCATATGATCATACTATTTTTTCTATAGTAATATATAATATTTATAAAATGCATTTAGTTACAAAATGCGGTTAGTAAAACAACATAAATATACCTTGGTATGAAATTTTGATGATTCATCAATATTTCGTACCATCCTATTTTTAGGTTGTTTTGACTATGAGTATGTACCAATATTTATGAAACGTATTTCATAAATATTATCTCTTATTATAGAAAAAATAAAATAATGTAGCTATACGATATCGGAAAATATTTTCTGATATCATATGGCTATATTATTTTATTTTTCCTATAATAAGAGATAATGGTTCCTACTCATAGTCAAAACAAAGTATATTTTAAGAGTTTAAAACCAGTATTGTCGTACAAAATACTGATTTTAAACTGTTAAAATATACTTTGTTTTACTAACCACATTTTTTGTAACTAAATGCATTTCATAAATATTGACGCATACTCATACTCAAAACAAATAATATTTTTATGTTGTTTTGATTGTGAGTATGCAGCATTATCTGTTATTATAAAAAAATAAAATAATGCAGCTACACGATTTTAGAAAATATTTTCTGAAATCGAAAAGCTGTATTATTTTACTTTTTGTATAATAAGAGATAATATTTATAAAATGTATTTAGTTACACAAAAGCGGTTAGTAAAACAACCTAAATATAGGATGATACGAAATTTTGATGAGTCATCAAACGATAGCTCAAAAATAAATCATAGTTCCCTTCTATCAATTTCTATTCGTGCAAGAATAGTTGGTCTGTCAAATTGCGAAAAAAAAATAAATAAAAAAATAATAATAATGTTATGATTGGCTGGCTAGAAAGTTTTGATGGAGTAAAACTTGAAATCATCTTCATATTTATACTCAAAGACAATCTAAATATGAAATGCTGTAGAAATTAATTTCATTAATGAAAGTCATAGGTATTACACATTTAGAGATAATGAATCTGTTATTTCTTTTAAGAAAGCTAGAAGTAATACCAATATGATATTTAACCATGTTGTGAGAAGCATATTTTTGTATGGGGTAAGATAAGAATGTTGATGCATTCTACTAATGTCAAATTTATACCAGAATCACCATACATTTGATAGGAAATAATCATAATGTAGTTAGAATGTTTAAGTAATGTGAGAAAAATATAAATCTTGTTGGTATTAAAAATATGGAATTTTGATTATAAGCAAAGATACTGAATTAAGTGACGATCGTCTTAGAAAATAACTTGACTATAACAGTATAGTTTTTCACATTTTATCTGACCTTAAACTTCCTTCATCTAGATGTTATAAGTGTTCAGCTACTTGTAAACTGATAACCCAATCTGAAACAGATAATCTGATTTGATACCTGATAACCTGATCTGAAAACTAGACCAGCTCCTGATAAGCTGATCGTAAAACCAGACCAGCTCCTGATAAGCTGATCTGAAACCCAGATCAGGTCCTGATAAGCTGATCTGAAAACCAGATCAGGTCCTGATAAGCTGATCTGAAAACCAGACCAGCTCCTGATAAGCTGATCTGAAAACCAGATCAGGTCCTGATAAGCTGATCTGAAAACCAGACCAGCTCCTGATAAGCTGATCTGAAAACCAGATCAGGTCCTGATAAGCTGATCTGAAAACCAGATCAGGTCCTGATAAGCTGATCTGAAAACCAGACCAGCTCCTGATAAGCTGATCTGAAAACCAGACCAGCTCCTGATAAGCTGATCTGAAAACCAGACCAGCTCCTGATAAGCTGATCTGATAGCTGATCTAATAGGTGGTACCTGATCTAATAGCTGATACCTCTTATTTGCTATTATTAAACATGTATGAGAAAATTTTAAACAGTTGGTGTTGATAAGAAGCGTCTTGAAGAAAAAGCTTCGTAGTATAAAAACTGGTGAAATAGATACACGTGAACAACTAAGAGATATGTATATTTGATCCTAAAACAGAACCTCTCAAAGAATTCATGAATAGTTCTAAAAATATTGAAAGAATACACAAGAAAGAACAAAGTAAAAACAATATAGAATCTGAAAATAGTATAAGTATTAAAGCCTCAGAAACCATCAGTCAAGATAGAAAGAAGTTAAAGAAACTTTCAAAAGGAACAATATTTGATAATACCATCTTATTTAATGATGCTAATACTGTGAATGATTATGATGATGATGAAGAAGATGATTTTTACCCACAGCTTTCCAACACCGAAGATACTTATATTAACTTATTAGTCTTGAAAGGAAGAAATGAATTAGATACAAACTATGACTCACCTAAAGATTTCAATAATGAATGGGAATTTGGTGATAGAAATCTAAAACTGAATAAAGATAAAATACAAGTTGATGGTCAAATATGGAGTTTAAAAGTGGGTTTATTTTCTTTAGTGATTGATAAAACGTGAAAATACTATGACAAGTTTGATTTTGAAAACTAAATAAAATATATAATTTCTACCAATGCATACATAGAGAATCATCATCATTCACTGACGGAGAATAATGTTATCAGTAAATTGTTTCTGGAAACTCAAATCTAGAAACTAAAGGATGAATTAATAATAAAGCTTAAGGCATTAATATAATTCAAGGATATATTCAAATGCAAATTAATGGAGTGGAGTGCGAAATAAAATTAACGATAGAAGATAGGTATAAAATTGAAAAAGACATTCTAAAAATTAAATCATCTTTTGACAAACAAATTGAACAGCTGAGCGATAAAATTTATAGATTGGAAAATTAACTACATTTTAGTATAAATAGCTGAAAATGTATCAAGTAGATCACAACACTCGCCAAAAAACTGTAAAACAACTCAATGTCCTTAAAAAGAAATTTAGTAAACGTAATCCATAATAAATTTATAAAATTGTTTGTGTATTGTAGTGATGTAATGAATGGAATAGATAATCTTTTATGGAGCTGATTTAGGTGAACTGGGTAGCTATTCTAGAGAAAATAGAAATTATTGATTTTTTGCTGACTGTAACTGACACATTCTCAAAATTTATATTGTGAGTATCGTTGAAAATAAAAGCTGCACTCGAAAAAAAAACAAGGCAATGGAAAATATTTTTGAAATGATATGAGTATCAAAACAAAAAAATACATATAGATGTTGGTAAAGAATTTTTAATAAACACTGCAAAATTCATGCATAAACAGAGGATTAAAAATTTCATAATATGAAAGCATCAATAGTAGAATAAATTAATAGATCATTAAAAGGAATTATGTGTTAAGAATTTAGGTATAATGGTTCATATAAGTGGATTGATATACACAAAGATTTACTTAATGCCTACAATAGAAAAGTTCATCTCATCATTGAAATATTTGCGATTAAAGTTAACTCAACGAATGAGAAAAAGGTGCAAAATACAGTATACAGTAATTTGAAGAGGTACAAAATGTTGAAATTCAATGAAAATATAAATAAAATTAAAAAGGAAAAATCTAGTTTGTATTGGTTTTTTGAAGGATTGATTAGGAATGTTAGGTCTCAGGGAAGATAAATAGCTTAATATACTACAATTCTCTAAACTTGATGGTCTGTATGAAATATTGTGAAAACTTAAGAGTTCAAAATATTCAGCAACACATCATATTATCAATTTTTGTAGTAAAAGGTGTACATTTTCCATTTCGAAAGCTCTAGCACACAAAATTTTAAAGTGTGAATATGGTTATTATAAAAGATATTCACTTTGTTCATTTCTAGATAAACTAAGAAAATTGGATTTTGATATCCAATCTTTAACAATGTACATGTGTATGAATGGGTATCAAACAAACTTACTAAATAAATACAGACTTCAACTAGAATCATGCTGAAGCATGCATAAATTGTAAAATGGAATGTAAACAGATCTTACTTTATATCTGTATCTGTATGAGTATGAAATAAATTTACCGAGAAAAATATTGGAAGCATGCCGAAGCATGTATGATTTAAAAAAATTCCTGACATCATATTTTTATAAGTACAGAAATTTTAAGAGTTTGTGGCAAGTGAAATACATACATACATATGTATCTACTTTGTCAAAAATTCAAAAGAGTGAATTCGTAATTCTAATAGTATAGATTTTTAATTAAAACAGCACTATATGTCGGACTCTCGCCTCACTATTGATAGAATAGTATGCTAAAGCATGCATGCTAGCAAAATATTAAAACCTGTTAGAATGTGATGAGAAAGCTTTTTTCTAATCATTAATTTGTAGACAGCAATTGTATCTAAATCAACTCAACTCATGAATGTATTATATACAGGTATGATTGATGGTAATGAGGACCTTTTCTAAGTGAGAAATTATTACATCTGAATGCGATACAACGCAGCCTACGTTAACCACAATAACGTCAAGGGGTCAAACACCAAATCTTATATAGAAACACTTGAAGTAAAAATTCTCCTAAACATAGATATTCCAATGTTTTTAACACTTTATGAAAACACTGACGGTGAAATGATGATGGAGGTAAATGTGTTATTTTAGATCGATTTTCTAGAATAGTTGATTATTAAAGATGTATTTCTTTGTATATGAACTAATTTTTACGTACATACATATATTTACCTATATGTATGTATATATTAATACTTTTAAAATTATATAAATATTTTCTATTTCAAGTAGTAAAATCTGAAAAAATAGTAGTGACACATTAGAAGAAAAAATTAATAAAATAAAAAGAGAGACTGACTGATCAACTGATACGTACACTCTGTCTGACAGGTACAAAAAGCTCACTTAAATATATTAGAAATATATACGCAATACGCTAAACTTTAATAAAATTAGAAAAAAAAAACACTTCATCTAGAACATCAAATAAAAGCTATAGGGACCCGTCATAAAATAAACATATACTCGTACATTATTAATGTACTTAAACATATTATCAGTATGAAGTAACACAATTTGAAGAATAAAAAGTTTAAAATTAATTATCCCTAACGCTGACAAAGAGGAGTCAGAAATGTTGACATATAAAGTCATATTGTATACTAGAGGACCAGTTGAGAGGTTAGACCTAAATTGTAAGAAAACGACTTCGTTTTCTGTTGTTCGCTATTCAAGAAGAAAATAAGATTATTCATTATGAATTAACTAATTTAAAAGTACATTTAAGTTCAGTCTCATATCCATATGATGATAATCCTAACATAAAATTTAAAAATAAACGTAATGCAATTCTATATAGTTATTACATGTATCTAAGATTCCAGCAAAGGTAGTATATGAAAGAATCTCATGCGTTTCTACCTGTACCAGAGTTTAAGATAAAAAAGCTCCTTTTATTCCATATCGGGCTAATTGAATAAAATTTTAATTTGAAATAGAAAGCAAAGAAATCAGCTTACTGTATTCTTATTCATGATCATATACTAGAATATATATACCTATCAAAGGTCAAATTCGAAAAGTCTTATAAATTGAGTAATATGGAAAACAACATAATTTTTATATACGTACAAGGTTTCAAAAGTAATTCAAATGATTTCATCGCAAAAGAAGTAGCGATTGTTTTCAACAATTACGAATATAATAATTTCATTATAAAACTCAATAATCAATAAAAAATAAAAAAAAGAAGCAAGCTGGCTAAAAAACTATCATTACATAAGCTGGACTGCTGGATCAGTTTCATTTAAAAATGTTTATAAATGTATAAAAGGCAATGCAAGATATTCTAAAATAAATGTAAAAGGTGATGAAAAAAGCCTACGGCTGGAAAAAATTTTGTATCAAAATATTTCTAAGAATGAAGATAAGCTGCATCAACTTTAAACAAATGTAAATTAAATATAGGAAATATTTCTATTATAGTTACTATTATTCTAAAGTATGTATCTTAAGGAATTTAGTTTTACTTAAAACAGCAAATCCTCACAAACTTTGAAGTAAATACAGATAAAAATTAAATCAACGTTTTTTAATTTCAAATAAAAAAAAAAAAACTATGAAGATATTTGACATCTATATATAAAAGACCAGGCGAATATTTAGAACAACAACAAAAACAAAAAAAATGTATTCAAACACGGAGGCAAACACTTATTTGTATGTACATACATATGTACATACATACATAAAATCAATTTGTAGATATGTATGTACACATAATATCAAATTTCTTATCAATACTCAAATATTTATTAGATCTTGACAATCACACTTACATATCTACATCATAAAAATATATGAATAACGCAAACCATTCAGTCAGAGCACATGCCCAAGCTAAACGACCTTATTATGGACAGAGAAACTATAAATTCCCATGATCGTATGAAAAGAAGTTCAGGGAAAGAAGCCGGACGTAGTTAAATAAACAAAATCTGTAATATAAGCAAATTTCTCGTAGGCAGACTTTAAAGCTGGACAATTTTAAGCATGACAAAATACCCAGCAACCTTGAGTATGAAAATATACACAATTTTAAGCATGACAAAATACCCAGCAACCTTGAGTATGAAAATATACTTATGTATATGTATCAGATATATGAAAATATTTTATAGAACCAAATCTCGATATTGAATACAATTTATTTCTACGTACATAAAACTACTAGCGTGAGAAAATCATACGCACACACACGCACACACACACACACATATATACCAGATTTCATCTAAGAAAAATTCAAATTATTTCAACAACACACCACCCCTCACAAAACACGGCCAACCTTAAATTCCTACAGATATGCATACAAAAATTCTCACGGTCATTCCTACAAACAACACTGACAACAACACAAATCACGATCAGCCTTAAACTCCTACGAACATGCATACAGATTCCCACGGGTACATATCACTCGTACGACAACACCCTCGCCTATCCTCAAATCACTAATAGCATTAAACTTCTACAAACATATGTACATACACACAGACATATTACTACACCAACCTCACCTACCCTAAATCATGATCAGCCTTAATTTTTTACAGACATACATACATACAGATTCCTACGTATACATATTACAACAACACCCTCACCTCTCCCAAATCACGATCAGCCTTAAGCTCCTACAAACATATAGACATACATACACGCAGTTGATCAACCTCAACTACACCACACCCACTCCCAATAACAGCCTCGCTTAAATTCCTCCGGACAGACACATCCACAAATTCCCATGGATACATACTACTCGTACAACAACATCCTCACCTACCCCAAATCACTATAAGCCTTAAATTCCTACAGACTTGCAACACCTGCATACACGCAGTCGATCTACCTCAACTACACCCCGCCCCCCTGTCAATCATACCCTCACACAAATTCCAACAGACAGGTATACACACATACACCGAATCTATCTACCTCAACTACACCACGCTCCCCCGGCTAATCACAGCCTCGCACAACAGACAGACAGACAGACACATCCATAAACTCCCTCGGTTATATATTACAACAACAACTCCACCCACCCAAATCACGGCCTGTCTTCAACTCCTATATTAGCATTAGCAATAATAATTCCCGTCGGAATTATGAAAAATCATTTTCCCGTCGGCATTTGAAAAAAATAATAATCATGTTTTGCCGTCGGCATTAGGAAAAATATTCATGCATTGCCGTCGGCATTAGGAAAAAATAATTTTCACTATTTCACCCCCATTAGTAATAGGAAAAATCATATTCATGATTTTCCCGTTGGTACTAGGAAAAATCATATTCATGATTTTCCCGTCGTCATATACATACATACATTACAAAAAGAAAAACCTCCAACCTATGAACCCACTTAACGTATTCCCACAAAAAACAAAATCACCCGTTCACACAATTAATGTAACCCCCAAAAAAAAATCACCCGTTCCCACAAGGGTTAATGTAAACAAAAAAAAAAAAAAAACTCCTAATGTAAACAAAAAATTCCTTATGTAAACAAAAAAACATCAAAGCGTGCCGCCGAAAACTCAAGGGTATCAAATTTCACAAATTTCCAAGAATTTTAAAATTTGGGTAATTAAAATTTTAAAATTTCAAAATTTTAATTGGCGCAGCATCCCCATTTCCCTACTACTAATGGAATCGACCAAGTGTTGGAAATATCAATTTTCTGTCCAAGCGATTATATGGAGAGTTTTTATCCATTTAGGAGTGTTATACAAAAGCCTCATCTGGGTTTTCCGCGCCATGTGGTTGTGGTCATCGTCTTGAGCAAATATCAAATGTTCAGCTATTCCCATTTTTTTGGCACTGGGTTGAAGATGGGCTTTGAAAATCTCGACATAGATTTTGTACCAACCAAGGCGAATTCAGTATCAGGTGACCTTATCAGCCCGGCTGATTATCAGCTGTTGCTACCAAATTGAGCATTTTGAACCAAAACGTCAAAATTTGCTTAGAAATCTTCTGACAGATTGGTTTTGTAGCATAGCAAACTACGTGTTGTTTTTTGTGTTGTAAAATTGTTGTAGCGATAAGGTCACCTGATACTGAATTCGCCTTGGTACCAACTGTGAAAACAAAATGTACTTTTTGGACTTTTGGACTTATAAATATTTATTAATAAGAGTCGAAACGTAAAAAAATGTGTAAAAATTCAGAAGTAAACAATAAAAAACAGAAACTTAACAAAAATGTGTATAAAAATTCAGTATACAAAATTAAAAATAACATAGAAAAATATTAAATATTACATTCATAATGGTACATTCATAGATTAGACTTAGAGATCGGTTATTCTAAATAAAACACAAAAAAAAAAAAATTCAAGACAACATAGGCAAAATTAATGTTTACATATAGTGAAACATTGACATTTTTACCATAAAAAGTACAATTGTACCATGATTTCCATCCGTGTACTTAAATATTCCCTGCAGGAGATCGAACTAGTGTCCAACTAGTATTTCACTAGTATAGAAATCACCACCACTAGTTGCCAACTGTAAACTTTCCTATACCATATTAATTCTCAAATTAGCATTGAGAGTGTTTACAAAACTACTAGTTCCATTGGTACTGGTTTAGGACCAGTTACAAGTTCTTTTGTAAAGAAAAATTCTATAAAATTGGTGGTTTTATTCCTTTGTTACCGAGTGACAACTGCTAGTTAAAATTCGTCAGCCCCGCTATAAGGATAGCAAAATATATTGCGCCCAAAAACGAAGCACCAACACAAACATACATAAGTGTGAATGTATATGAGTGGGGATCAGTGGTTTAAAGTTAACTGAATTTCCGACAGGGTACATACATATATTTATAGATTCTTAAAGATTTCTAAGAAATCATTTCTTCCTCCAAATGGTAAAAAGTAAGTAATTCTACAATGCAAGCAAGCGACTTGTCTAGAAAATTTGTATAGGAATCACTCAAAAATTTGAGTGCTGTTCATATATTTTTTCTAGACAAGTCGCTTGCTTGCATTGTGGAAACTACACATAAAAGACTGTTTTATTATGTATTGCATTTTTTTAATTTTCAATAAATACAAAATGTTTGGAGTGAGAAGTAAGTAGGCACCTATCTAAAATATATTTTTATTTATTATTAATGATGGTAGGCATTCTTTTAAAATCGTTGGCCTAACATTAATAAATAAAGTATGTCCTACCTTACCAGTTTTCCATTAAAAACAACGTTTACTTCTTTGATGTCGTTTAAAACAAGTTTTAAATGCCAAACAAAATTTTAATAATGCATGAGCTAAAATACATACATATGTATGTACCTACATACATTTCTATGTATGTATTTAGTGAAACTTGTTAAACTAATTGTTTTTGTTCGGAAACATGTTCCCTTATTTCTTAGACCTACATATGTATAATATATACATATATATATGTATGTATGTACATAAGTACACATGTATGTGGTTGTTGTTTTAGTAAATGAGCGATATATACGTACCAGAGAAGCGAAATGAATCAAGTTTTCGCTCACAAAACATTCGCTATTCATACTGGCTCATACAATTTTAAATGTAAGTGAGTAGACATCATTTAAAATCAACTACTCTGATTTACTCATACTCACCATGACATTGACTTTACTACTAATGTTGATTCAGCTCACTCAACTCATGCATGTATGTTTATTTACGGCCTGGCCCACGATGCCACCAGAAATCGTTCGATCGACAACTTGTATTGCAAACAACAATAACTTTAGTAAATTTGTTGTTGTTTGCAATACAAGTTGTCGATCGAAAGATTTCTCGTGACATCGTGGGCCAGGCCGTTAAAGTTTTACGGCGTTATGTATAATCAAAAATTGGCAAGAAGTTAAAGTTCGATGCACACTTCAAACTTTCGAGTGAGTATGATTCATAGACAACATTGCAATAAGTATGAGTGCGCATAATTACAAGAAATTATAAATCATGATTCAACTCTACTTACTTTTTCACGACTCATTTTTGTTCTCTGATACGTACACATATTTATACTACACCACGGTACTTTATTGCAACATTGTCATAACTCATAAAAGCTAGTTTTACAGAAAATCTTAAGCGGCATGGCCACACATCAAACCGACGCGTCAAACTCTGATTTTATTTGATAGTGTTAGCAAAAAAACTCACACGTATGGTTTTACCATGAGTTTGACGAAAATCATACAATTTAGATCATGAATCAAAGTCCCGGTTCACACGTTTCAACTTTTGTTGCTCAACTCGTAATTCAGCTGTAAGAAAAAAAGAGATACATACTTGTATTTCCGTCTCCGTCTTTCTTACAGCTGATATACGAGTTGAGCAACAAAAGTTGAAACGTGTGAACCGGGACAAAGAATACAAGATTACGCATTCAGCTTTTGAAAATATTCTTTTTCTGCGCATCTACGTCACATTAGTCGATAAACATAAACACAATCACACAAACACGTGTATTTTGTATAGGACAATTTTGTTTACATTTCGATTTGTACGTCATATTGACCTCACACGAGCACACTCAAGTTAACAGACATTCGCAATCTTGTATTCTTTGATTCATGATTTAAGACTTTCACTACCATCCAGGCAGAAATTTGAAGCTAGTTTGACATGCGTGTCATTTTTGTTTAATTTTCGCAGCGACCAACGCGAATTCAGTTCAGCAAATTCAGCGATTTTGACAGTTGGGGTTTAAGCAGTCTTCGAACACCTTATAGTCATCAGGACTGTTAGGGTCACCTGTTATGAATTCGCCTTGGCAGCGACAACATTATCGTTTTTGGGTGACGCAGTGTGAAATATGAATGGATGAAAAAATTTCATTTTGAATTTAGTCTCCTATTATGATTAACAACTAAATTAATAGTTGAGTTGTAGTTTCGAAATTTTTATTATGTACATATTACAACTTTTTTCACCATGAGACAACTACTTTTTATCAGTTGTATTTTTGTTTTTATTTCGGTTGTTGTATTAGTTTTACTTCATTATTCCAGACGCCAACCAATCCCATTTATCAACCAATATTGTTGCCATGTTCATAAAACATGAAATCTAAAAAAATAATACAAGGCCAAAACTAATAGTATGTTTCCACCGACTTTAAATCAAGTAAATCCAAGGTTGGCAAACGGTATCGTAAAAATACCGATACCGATTCAAATACCGCTATAATTAGATACCGGTATCGTTACCGATACCGAAATCCATTTCGGTTAGAAAATACCGGTATCCAGGCTACCGTTTACGTCTATACCGGTACGTACCGGTATACCGATTCCGGCCAAAAAATAAATGATAAGAGAGTTGTAGTTGCCAAATTTTTATTATATGGGTTACAACTTTTTTCACCATGAGACATTTTGGTTTATATTTCGACCATTGCATTCGTTTTGCTTTATTATTCCAGAAGCCAACCAATCCCATTTGTCAGCCAATATTATTGCCACGTTTATAAAACATAGAATCTCAAGAAAAAAGAGCAAAGCCAGAACTAAAAATATTTAAAATGTTTTGTGATAGATACTATGGTTTCAAAAAACATAGCATATATAAGAACCTTTGTTTTTCGAGCATTTATTCGAAGACAACTAAAATTAGTTTTTATTCATAATACCAAAAGTTAAGTTGTTTCAGTTTCAATCCAACTTAGTTAAGCTGTAAACCGTAATATGGTCAAAAATTGAAAAAATATATATCAATTAACTTTCTTTCTTTGGCTTAGAGAAAAAACCTCTAAACTTTTATATTTGCTGCTTTAAATTTTTAAATGTTAATTGTACAAGAAGATAGTTTTCTTTGTTTTTAAGCTGGCTGAAAGAATATTATTTATTCTTTGAATTGAAATATTCCAATGTTCGTTTCGTCTGAATTTGGCGAGAAAGTTATAAACAATATGGGTCCAGTACAAAAATATTGCCTAGGAACGTGTCCAAAGTATAAAAGTGTCGAAAAAAAACCCAAAAAATTATATTTGGTGAAAAATACGGACATATATTTGAAATTTACTGAAACAAGATATACATATGTACATATATGGTTCAAAAGGCCTTAGTCTCTTCTTTCTGTATCCGTTTATAAATTTAAAATCAGTTGATATTTAACTTAGTTAGAGGTTTATAAGTGCCTACGGGTACGAAAAAGCGGTTTTTTACCCGTAAAGGCTGGTACTCTGTTCGAAGTTGAGAAAAAATTTTCAGTGCAATTGGTTATTTCGCGTGAAAAATTTGACATGTACTAAATGTAGCCTAACTCGCGGTTGTTTTTATAAATTTCTCGCATTTTTTTGCTTGTAAGTATGCAACATTGCTAAAATTCCGTGCGAAAAAAGCACTGTTCATGTTGTTTCGCAGCTAAACTAAAATGATACCAGATTAATTTTACATGGAAAGACATGATTTTCCGTGTTTTTCACACCAAGAACAGAGTACTTACTACTCTTGCGAATTTATTTCGCAAATATTTCATACCAAATACATACTTTTATATGTAGTTTGACAGCATTTCGCACGAAATTGTGAACAGAGTACCAGGCTTAACTCAAGATTTTGGAGATGTCTGGAAAATTAGTAACACTTCACAGGTATTTAGATTTCATTAAAATTTGTCACACAGTATAATTTATCAGAATAGACTTTATCTATGTAAAGTTTGAACTGCAGTCTCCTTGTTTCACTTTTTTAATAAATTATTGTTTAGTAATAGTATAAAATTATATATAGAAACAAATAAGTTTATATGCTTTTATACATACATATGTTAATGTAAAAATACTCCCTTTTTGAAGTAATTTAATAAAAAAAAAGTTTTTTTGCTATGTCCACTGCCTGAAATAATAAATTTGTCAGTAATATCGGTATACCGGTATTATAACCTCGATAACGGTATGTACCGGTAATACCGATACCGAAATAAAAAAAATACCGATACCGCTACCGATACCGAAATTTAAAAAATAATTGTACCGGTATCAATACCGATACCGTTATTTGTTTCGGTTTCCAACCTTGAGTAAATCACTTCCAAGTGTTTTCTTGTGAGTGATTTTTTGTTCGAATTTTCGTACTCAATTTATGCACGTGCTTTATAAGGTGGGCGCAGCAGCTGTAATGTGAATTTTATTCACATGTGGTTGACATTTAAAATTGATTAAATATTCCTTAATGTCATTTTTTTTCGAAATTGGCAATCACTATTGATGAATGATCCAGGGATGGAGTTTGTAATTTTAAAAGCAACGCAGGATTGCATACATAAATCGAGCTCGAAAATTAGTATTTTCGACATTATTTAAAATAAATCAACCACTTTGAGGTGATTGATCCATATGCAAAATGTATGGTAAATCATGTATAAATAACATGATTTGCACAAATCATCATGATTTGTATAAATTATGCCGGTGGAAACATACTATAAAAATATTTAAAATGTTTTGTGATGGTTATATGGTTTTAAAAAACATAGCATAGATAAGAAGCCTCTTTTTCGTGTTGAACTGGAGCCAAATGATATACAGCTGAAAAAAACGAGACACATCCAATTTATAGCCTAAAATACTTTTTATATGTTGAAGAGCCACATAAGCGTTCAGGTCCCGTACAGTGCCACAATTGCCAAGAATATGGCCATACAAAAACTTACTGCAATTTACCTACAGTTTGTGTTATCTGCGGTGAATTGCATGACACTGCTAGCTGTACTAAGCCAAAAAATGAAGAAGAAAAAAAATGTAGTAATTGTGGAGGTAATCACACCGCTAACTATAGAGGATGCCCTGTATATTCTTTCGTTAAACAGGCTATGGGTCAAAAACCTAAATTAACTCCAGCTGAATCAGTAAACGCGTACTCCGCCACTTTTGCTCAAATGAGCCAACCAGTTACTTCACGTGTATCTTATGCCGATGTTTGATAGAATGTTGGTCTCTGAGACTCATTTGACCTCAAGAAGCTTATTTAAAATAAATGGTTACACTTTATATGATTTAAAGGACCCGAGAGGGAGAGCATGTGGTGGCTCAGCAATTATAATTAAGTCAAGACTCAAGCACTATGTTCTTGACAACATTTGTGAAGAACATCTAGAAGCAACGAATATTTATTTCGAACATTTTTGCACAAATTTTGTGATATCATCAATTTACTCCCCTCCTAGTTTCACAATTACTGAGGATCAATACGAGGATTTCTACAAATCTCTTGGCCATTGTTTCGTAGCAGCTGGCGACTATAATGCTAAACATACATTCTGGGGTTCGCGTCTTATCACACCCAGAGATCGAGCGTTGTTCAACACAATTTCCAAAGTGGGATTGGACGTCATCGTATGGCAGCCCACTTACTGGGCTGCTGACATACATAAAATTCCGGATGTTATAGATTTTGGCGTCATGAAAAATATTTCTAGGGAATTAATTCAAGTTGAAGCTTCCCTAGATCTCTCGTCCGATCACTCTCCCACGATTGTTACAATCAGTAGCCCACTGAGAAGTGCTCTACCTCATTCATATGTGAAGATGGTCAGTCGTGTTAATTGGCTTGGATTCAAAAAATATCTTAGTAGTCATTGCACGGAAAACATTACGCTAAGAACACCCGAAGATATTGAAGCTAACATTGCCAACCTTAACGAAATGATTTCACAAGGTGCTGCTAAACATGCTACTACCTCCCATCCGCTTTTAATTTAAGAATTTATTCTACGGATATTGAACATCTCGTATGTGGAAAAAGAAGAGCTAGAAGGGAATGACAACAGCACAGATCACCTCAACATAAAACTAGATTTAAAGAGTGCACTAAACGACTCCAAGAGTTCCTTGCATTTGAAAAAACTGCATCTCTTAAAAATTATCTGGAAGGTCTTGATGTCACACCAGCATCTAATTACTCTTTGTGGCGTGCTGCTAGAAAGCTTAAAACCTCCGTTGAGTTTAAACCACCATAGTGAGAAAGGTAACTTAATTTAAAATACGTATTTACAAAAAACACACTGTACTGGTGTTGTTGATTTGCCGAGTGTAGTTGCTCTACCCCCGCGACCCATAAAGTTTAAGATGCGCGATGTACAAAAACGAATTCCTGAACTTAATACGAAGAAAGCTTCAGGTATTGATGGAATTAGTAACAAGATGCTGATGAACTTGCCTCATATTGCAATAAGAATCCTGCTATTTATTTTTAATGTCATTTTACGAATGCAGTATTTTCCTCATAACTGGAAACTTGCCAAAATCAAAATGATTCTAAAGACGGGCAAAGATCTTGCCAAAGCTGAGTCATATAGGAATAAAACTTACTATCAACAATCGCAAAGCTTTTCGAAAAGCTGCTCATGACTAAACTGTTCAAAATTTTATCTGATAATGGGTGCATCCCGGACCATCAATTTGGTTTTGGAAGTCAGCATAGCACCATTGAACAAACGCATAGATTGGTCCAAGATATTAGAACATTTGAAGAAAAGAAGTATTGTTCTGCTCTCTTTATTGATGTTTCTCAGGCATTTGATAAAGTATGGCACGAAGGCCTAATTTTAAAATTCAAGACATACCTTCCAATAAACATACAAAAGCTTTTGGAAAGTTATGTTATTGATAGGAAGTTCACTGTTGTGGAAGGAGAGTTCACGAGTGTGCCCGAATCTATATCTTCCGGTGTGCTGCAGGGTAGTATTCTGGCGCCAGTCTTGTATTTAATATCTACTTGTGATATGCCTGTGAGCAATAATATCCACACTTTTACATTTGCCGATGATACAGCCTGTATGAGTATGCACAAAAACCCCGATGAGGCATCCTGCAATCTCCAAGAACATATTACCCAGCTTGAAATATGGTTAAACTTATGGAGAATTAAAGTAAATGAACAAAAGTGTGTCCATATAACGTTTACCCTAAGAAGAGATACTTGTTCACCTATTCGAATCAACAATAAAAGTATTCCTCGACATTCTCAAGTGAAATACCTTGGTATACACCTTGATCGAAGGCTTACATGGAAACATCATATTGACTCTAAATTAACTCAAATATGTACATGTATTGGTTAATTGGCAGAAATTCTACACTCAGCCTAGACTGCAAACTTTTGATATACAAGTCGCTTTTGAAGCCAGTATGGCGCTATGGAATTCAGCTTTGGAGCACTGCTTCAGCTTAAATGCTGAGAAAATCCAACGAAGGCAAAACAAAATTTTACGTCCATGGTACATCAAAAATTCAAATATACATCGTGATTTAAATATGCCACTAGTGACTGAAGAAATTGCGAAATACGGAGGCAAATATTTAACAAAACTAGAGTCACATTCTAATCCGCTTGCTCGTAACATTTTGAACATTACTGGACACATCCGCTTAAAAAAGAGGGACATAAGGGCTGTTATACGCAGCACTCCAAATTATACTTCTTGAATATGATTTTGTGCTTAATATGACATTTATGTATTATTAATTACTATCTCTAAGTTTATATCCGATAGTGGTCCGGCCTAATAATTATGTTTAGATTTAAGATTTGACTACTAATTGTTAGTTAATTTTTTGAAGATACAATAAATATATATATGAAAAAAAAAATTGTCCACCAATATTGGTGAAACATCTACATTCATCAGAGCTGGCCACCGAGAGAAACACGAGAGTAATGTATTCGCGTATGTGTATTCATGTGTATAAGAAGCCAATTGATGTTCGACACTCTGGTGCTACTTTGGGCAGCTCAGACATACATACATTGTATCTATGTATGTATGTATGTGTTTTAAAAATATTTCTTTCTAAATTCTTAAGACAAAAGTGATATAAAAAGCGTTTTAAATTTGCTTGAAAAGAGGCAACTTTCTATTTCATTTTTCTTTTGTACTTGCAAATACACATGTACACACATGTTTATAATAAATAAAGACGTGTCAAGTGGTCGAATTTAGACCACCAGGCAATACTAGTTACTTTTAAGATTTCAATTTACATTCATACATACAGACATGCATATATACCTATGTCAGAGCTGGCCATCGAGAGAAACCCGAGAGAAATGTATTCGCGTGTGTGCATTCATTTGTATATGAAGCCGATTGATGTTCGGCACTCTGGTGCTACTTTGGTCTGGCTGGACCTACATATGTACAACTCAATGGCCTGTCACACACGAGACTAATTTTTATGCCGCCCAATTTTTGTTTTTTTAAGAAAGCTGAAGGTCCATACCATCCGTTCAATGCGTAGTTGCGTTTTATGCATGTGTCAAAAAGTAGGATCAAGGTAATTGTATGTGGCAAGTTACAGAACAAAACGCAAAGAACGTATAGACACATAGGACGGATAAAGTAGGTTTACTTTCTACTTTTGTATCCGTCGCATGCATCATGCCTCTTTTATAGCCAAATGTGCGTGTGGTGTATTTAAATTTTTTCTCTTTTTGCATTAAAACAACAAAAATACTTGCGCATAACACGTATTTCATTTAGAACCGGAGAGAATGTACAGAAACGCATACCACGCATATGCAAAGAACGGATGGTATGGACCTTCAGCGATGCCAACTTAGCTATTTTGGAGCTAGATTTAGCTCTTTTTGATTGCTTCTAACTCGAAATTTTTCCCTTTAGCTCTTTTTTAAAGAAAAGAGCTAACACAGCTCTTTTCAATTGTGGAAATGGCACGTTTAGCACTTTTCGCATCCTATACTAAATTTTCCCGTTTTTAGCCTATTGTTTCGTCTTTCAGGCATTTACATATTTGCAACTACATATGTTAGATGTATTTAGTGTGTTCGTTTCTGAATAATTAGACAATTTTTGATAAATTATTGAAATTGATTCTTACTGCCAAAAATATAGGGAAATTTTGGAATCAAATCACCGTTTAAAAGATATATTAAACCAACAAAAGCTCCATATAAAAAAGCATAAAAAATGTATGGCTCCATTTAACGATATTGTGCTATCCTAGCCTGACATATCATTTTCACCAGACCTTCCAACACAAACGCAAATTGCCCACGCAAATCTATATATGCTGCAGTACATACACCGTTTTTAGCATGGATCTTTTATTTTTTATTACTATTATTTTTATTAATGTTAAAAAATCTTGAAGTACAAATTGAATGATAAATACATTCATAGATTTAAAACGGAAAAATGCCAAATTTTTAAATTTAGCTCTTTTTAGCTCTTTTTGACTACTCGGTTGGCTCGTTTTGCCTCTGAATTGTTGGCATCACTGTGGACCTTCGGCTTAATTCATCCGACATAAAAATGTATACGCATACATAGCTTTATGTGTGTTAGTATTTTTTGTATGCATTTGATATTTGCTGTTTTTTTTTTAAGTTATGTGTGTATTGGTTTTGTGCTGGTGATGCGGGGTTGTAGCTGGTTGAAAAATTATGCCAAACACGTAAACCCTCTCTTTGCCTCTCTCACCAACAAACTGGCATGCAGCGATGCCAATTTAGCGCGTTTCGCGCTAGATTTAGCGCGTTTTAACTATTCCAGACGCGCTTTTTTTCGTCTTAGCGCGTTTAATAAAAAAAAGCGCTAACTTAGCGCGTTTTGGATAAAGTCAATAACATCATTTCAGTTAAATTTTTTTTCTTTTGTATAAATTTACCAATTTTCTAGTATCCAAAACTCTGATACAATTTTTTTTTAATTTCGTTAATGATTCAGCTGTTGCAAATAAAATTCCCTTGCTTGTTATTAGAATTAAAAACGCATTTTAATACTGTAAATGGCAAATATCTTTAAATTTCATTAAAATAAAAATGTAGTCTTACTCGTGACCAAAAAATTATATATAACTTATCAAGCATCTATTATAGCTGAAGTACAAAAATCATTTGAATCGCAAAACTATTCGACATTTTATACGAGTATGTTGTTACTGGTACAAAGTTTGTTAAAGAAAATTTAAATAAAAACTAAGGATTTCGATTATTTGGTGATTCTGATTCTGTATTAAATTATTTTAGTTATTTAGGATATAATTTCGAAGAAGCAATATTGCAAAATCTGAAAAAGAGTTGCTAAAAAAAGTATATTTACTAATACATACATCGACTTTTATTAAAATTTAGTTTAGCGCGCAGAAATAGCGCGTTTTAGCTATAAATAGTTGACGATGCTGTAACTCAGCGCGTTCTAGCGCGTTTTGAGAAGGCGAATAGCGCGTTTGGGTTGTAAATAGTTGGCATCACTGCTGGCATGTTATGCCAGCAAGCACAATTGTTCTCGTTTGTGAAAGGCCAATGAGGATATTAAAATTTTTTTATCTCTATCGCTAAGTGATAAATGTTGCGATAGAGATAGCAACATTGGAGATTTTTTCTACAATTCTCTATCGCACCAACTATATGGTTTTAACATTTCTAAAATTTAGTATGTATTTAAAAAAAATAAAATTTCTTGGCAGGATTTGGCGCAAAGTGGAGAAAAAGTGATATTGCGTCAAAATCCTAGCCAAAGTTGGTAATTTGTGGACAAAATTCGATAGACTGTTTTGTCTATGATATGTATAGCCATTGCATTTTATACATGCAAAAAGCATATTTTTTTCTCCTGCCATTTATCCATCAGTTGATACGACGATTTCGCTTAACTCGGAAGTGAGGATTCTGGTTAATAATATGTGGTGTACACATGTTGGTTGTATGTATCTATTATTCATTATCAATTCCAATAAAGCAGTTTTTTTTTTCAATGTGAATGTGTTGCAATATGTACATACATATGAAAGTAAATACATATCGCTCATTTACTCAAACAACGTCGTAACTCAAAAAAAAAATAGTTCGCCAGAAAACGAGTTTATAATTTTCAATTTATTATTAAGAACTTTTTCCTCTTTTTTCCACATGTATGTATGTATTTAATAATTTAAAACTCTGTATATGATTTGCAGGAACCAGATTGGGGTTTGCTTATCCGAAAGGCATGTATGACGTTGGCTTACATTCTCATAAAACATTATTTCGCCTACAAGCCGAACGTATATTGAAATTAGAAGAATTGGCTTTTGAAGCCACTGGCAAAAAAGGTGATATAACATGGTATATTATGACGTCTGAACACACTATACAACCCACTTACGATTACTTTGTGGCGAATAATCACTTTGGAATGAAGAAGGAAAATATAATCTTCTTCGAACAGGGATCTTTGCCCTGTTTTGAATATGATGGCAAAATCATATTGGATCAAAAGCACCGCATTGCTAAAGCACCAGATGGAAATGGTGGTATTTATCGGGCAATGAAACAACAAGGCATATTGGACGATATGATTAAAAGAGGCATCTTATACATACACGCTCACAGCGTGGACAACATATTGATTAAAGTAGCCGACCCTATTTTTATTGGTTACTGTGTTCAAGAAAATGCCGACTGTGCCGCTAAAGTGGTTGAAAAATCTTCACCCAGCGAAGCGGTAGGTGTGGTAGCAGTTGTAGATGGGAAATATCAAGTCGTGGAGTATAGTGAGATATCACCGAAGGCTGCTGAAATGCGTAATTCTGATGGCCGTCTTACGTTTAATGCTGGAAATATTTGCAATCATTTTTTTTCGGCGGCATTTTTACAAAAAGTAGCGAGTACTTATGAGCAGGAACTCAAACTACATGTTGCAAAAAAAAAGATACCATTCATAGACAATTCGGGTAAACGTATAACGCCGGAAAAGCCAAATGGAATTAAAATTGAAAAATTTGTTTTCGATGTCTTTGAATTTACACAAAAGTTTGTTGCCATGGAAGTACCCAGAGATGCAGAGTTTAGTGCTTTGAAAAACGCCGACTTAGCAGGTAAAGATTGCCCATCTACTGCCAGGGCTAACCTGTATCGTTTGCATAAAAAATATATTGAGGCAGCTGGTGGTATTGTACATGGAGATGAATGTGAAATATCTCCATTTGTAAGCTATGCCGGTGAAAATTTGATACCTTTGGTACAAGGTAAATCGTTTACAACACCCTTATATATGCGCAGTAATCGTGATAATGAAAATGGTCATTTGTGAAATTCTTCAAATTTAAAGAAATTTTATGCATGCATGCATGAATGAGTTAAAATTCCACACACTTAAAAAATGCCTGCATAGTATGTATGTATGTATGTATGTATATTATTGCATTGTTTTCTATTATTATTAGTTCTGTAATATAAGCAAACAAAGTATGTACCTACATATGTGCAATTATTATTATTTAAAAAATTTATCTGTTAATTTGCATGTAAATGAAGTTTGGATATTATATACATATGTACATACGTATGTACATATGTATGTAGAGATATAAGTTCCTAATTGTAATTAATGTTGTTAAAAATTTAGTGTTGAAATTTCATATACTAATTGATATTTCTTTTAGCTTTTTATTTTCTAAAAATAAGGTCAACATATGTATGTATCTATGTACATATGTATATTTAGAAATAAAAGCGATAAAATTTCTTAATGATACCGCTAACTTAAAATTTAAAATGTTGCAATATATTCGGCAAAAGAAACGCTGTTAGCTTTAAAAAATTTAAATGTTAGTCTTATGTTTCTACTAAAGCAAAAGTTAATTTTTTGTGCTTGACTTGTTAATAATGTTAAAGTTTCTAAAATTTAATGAATTGATAACTACTGATTTTTATCTGATAAAAAATAATATTTATTTCATGTGTTTGGAAAGTACCTACTAATGCATTGGGTAGTATGAATAAAAAAAGGATTTGCTTTTTACTTAAAAATTTGTTTAAAAAAACAAAAAACACACACATATTTGGGGTTTTAAAACAAATTTTTAAGTAAAAATCAAATACTTTTTTTATTCATATTACCCATTATGAAATATGGATTTTTTTTTTAAATGCATGCATATGTGCTAATAAATTTTTCTGAACAGAAATAATGCACATACATATATGTATGTATGTAAATACATACATATGTAAGTATTTTTATTTGAAGAATTAAAGATTTTTAATAGACACATGATTTTTGAGTTCTTTTATGTACATACATACTTAATTGTTTAATATACTCAGGTATGTGATGGAAAACAATCGTTTTTAAAACGATTTCAAAACAATTGTTTTGAAAAGCTGTGATAAATTCCGGTCGATTTTGAGTTTAATTTTTAAGCCAATGTTAGACTACTGACTTCTAAAAAGCACACTAGAGAATAAAATATAAACCATATGATGTGAAAAGAAATTTATTAAAAACATTTTTGGAAAAACTTAGAAAAAAAATGTAATATTATTGACAAAACAAACTGTTTTCAAATTGGTTTAGTGACTAAATAATTTTTCATCACATACCTGACTATCTTATTTTGAGTAATTAAATTAGAACAAATGTATTTCTTCTGTATAATAAGTTTGCCTACACACATCATACATACATATAGGAAAATAATGATAACTCTACAAACAGCAATCATACAGTTTATGATAACAGATTGTTTACTAAGTTCATACCAAGAGTAAGTATCGCTCGTTCTTTAAAAAGATAATATTTATAGACCTGTTACTATTTTTTTCAGTTGGAGAACACCAACTTGTTTATGTATCTATGTATATCATCACTTTAATTGAAAATTATGAAATGAAAGAATGAAAATATTTTTCTTTTTATTTTCAATATAAACAGGCAGACGAAAAATTTTTATCGTGACAGTAGTTGTGTATTTTGATTTTTTGTTCATAACATCAGCTGAAATGCATAAAACTACGTAACTAACAAAAAAATTCAAAATATAATTTTTAATTAATAATTGGGAATTATATCGAAACACATGTCCCTACAAAATTTTCAACCGTTATTATAAAAATCACCTCAACTAAAAAGGATAACAAAAAAACATTACTTCAGTCACTTGAACAATTTTGTTCAGTTTTTTCTCTTTCCTATAAAAGTTTAAATAATGTATATGTACGTGATTTTGCATTTCAACTAACGATATACATACATAGTTGAACTTCTATAATTTGAAACAAATCACATTGCAACAGCATCAATAAGTTAAATTCCTCTGCACCACTTTCCGAATCAAAGGCGGGACATTGTCTTCGTGTAACTCTGGCTTATTGCCTTGCATTATTCAGATAAAATTGTTTGTATTGGTTGTAGCATACCTGCATATATTATTGGACTACGTGGTCCATTTTTAGGAGAAATGGAATAATTGCAACATGGTCCTATGTAGTGCAGTCATAGGCCATGCCATTTGCAAACAAGAAATTGTCGTTAAACGACAAGTGTTCGCGTTTTAACAACTGGAATAGAACATCAAATTTTAAATTTACATTACGAGCATGGAAAATTTCGTTGAGCAACGAATTTTCTATCGAACAGAATTTTTCTTTCTATGCAATATTTTAATATGAAAAATTATTTAAAAAAACTAAGTATTAAAGTTTCTTTTTTAAGTTTTGGCCGCCAAGCATAACGGCTACACAATTGCAAAACTTAGTAATGCTGTAAACACAACTGTGATCAACGACGAATTTTTCGTTAGGAAATGAAAAAAACATTTGCGTATATGAATCAGTACGTTGGATTATTATTCTTTAATTTGTTTGTTGTTTGTTTGTTGAGCATAATAATTTTTCAGTTTTTTTTTTTGTTAAACTTTTACTTCAAATTTTCTGTTTTTAAGGGCGATTATTACAATTTAAAGTTAGTTAAAAGTAGGATTTTGTCGGACGTTAAAAACGCTGTTCATTATTATAAATTTAATTTAACTTACCAGGTAGGATACATTTGCCTTTAAGTTACCCCTCACTTTAGGTTAAGCTAAAATGGTACTGATGAACAACTTTTTGTACGTCCGATAAAATCCCACATTTAACTAACTTTAAGTTGTAATAATGGCCCTAAATGTTTTTATTAAAAAATGTATAATTTGTATTTGCTTACTTTTGTTTATTTTATGTTTTTCCCATCTACTGGATTTTACTGGCAAAAATGTGTAAAAATTTGCAGACTCTCAGCAGCGATGCCAATTTAGCGCCTTTCGCGCTAGTTTTAGCGCGTTATAACTATGCCAAACACGCTTTTATCGTCTTAGCGCGTTTAATAAAAAACGCGCTAAGTTACGGGATGTACATTGTACATACATTGTATGTATGTTGAGGAATGTCAGATGAAATTTCCTTGATAAAAACTCCAAAGCAGACACATATCACCTTTAATTAGAGTAGAGGGCACAACAATTTGTATAATGTTGTAAAACTACTTACACAAACCCAACCAATTGTTATTGTCTCGTTTTTTCGTATCGACCTTGACAAAAATTGTCTCCTCAAGAGGATATGGTAATTAGAGCAAGTCGAGCACAGATAACCTGTGAAGTCGAGCAGTCTAAGAAAGTAAGTTAAGTTAATAAGTGCGTTCGAGAACTCAAAAATTTGTACTATTTTTTAATGGATTGCGTTCGCGTACACAAAATCCAGTAAATGAGAGGCGAATTGAGAGCGAAAAATGATAGTTAATTTACTGAGTAAATGCAAATTTTTATGCTATAAACACAATCATGTCCACCGACCATCGACTACAAGATGTCAAAAATAGAATACATGCGTGCTTATGAGAATAATTCTTTTAGCCGCTACACGACTACCGACTACACGACTACTTTTGTAGCCCGTAGCCAACTTAGGCTAATTTCTATTTTTCTTGGCTACGAAAAACAGATTAGTGCTGCCAATACAATAAATGCATGAAATGGTGGTTTTAAAAACTCAATACATTAAATATCGCTATTAAAAACGCGAAAAACTATTATAGTGGCACCATTGAAAAATAATAATCATTTCATTTGTTTCATTTATATTTACTTTTTGGTTTTTTTATTGAAATTGGTAAGTATATAATAGTCATTTTTACTGTTTATATGTATTTATTATATTGTTTAATGTAATGATGTTTAATGTAATGATGTTTACTTTTTGTAGTTAGTGGTCGGTAGTCGTTAAAAGAATTAAGTAGCTGGCGACTTGGCTATTTTTGTAGCCAGCTACTTTTGTAGTCGGTAGTCGATGGTCGGTAGCCTTTGATTGTGTTTATAGCATTACTGGACAAATTTTTGCCAGTAAAATCCATTAAAATGAAACCATATGTTTTTAAATATAAACAAACAAAAGCAAAGGGAAACAAAATTTTTTGTTTTTTGATGAAATTTTAAAAATAACAAAAAACAAGTGTATTAAGTTATAAACAATGTTACGTTTATTTAAGTTTGATGCCAGAAAAGTATTAGGGGCTGTTATGTATTCTACGCGAAATTAAAACGTGCGGAATTTTCATACAATTGTTGGAAATATGTACATATGTATGTATTCATAACAACAATTTCCGAAAGATGTTTTTAAACGTGAATAAAGTTAATAGATTTTTATAGTTAAATTTTTGTTTATACATGACGTCGGATGGTTACTGGTTCCCCGCATGGAACATTTAAAAAAATTTACTTATTGATCGATTATATGTACATATGATCAATGTGTACTTTTCTTAAATTTGTTTTCAGTTTTTCGATATCTTGAATATATCAGTACCCCATTTCTGTAACTTGTGAGAAGTTCTCGCATCGAGAAAAATTAAATAATTATATTGGTTGTCCTATTTTACACAGGGTTACTCACATAAAAACTTATATAAACTTACAAAACATATCAACAAATACAGTTTTTTTCTTACTCGCCCTGTGTTTCACAGGATGATAACAATTTATTCGACTCGAAAAGTTCTCACATTCCTTACAGAAATGAGGCACAGGATATTTATTATTTATTTAAGCAGCTCTAGGTCGAAGAACAGCATTTCGCGTCATCGTAATTATTTCTTAAGTGCGGTCAGGCTTAGTTCTGTTGTTAGGCCTTCGAGAGTTTTTCGTCTCGCTCCCACTGGTTGACTGATCTGCCACGGATAACCGTATAATCTTGCGGTTTTTTGTGGAGTTTCTTTAAAAACCACGTTGCTACTTCCTATGTGAAGGCATAGGTCGTATAGTCAGTCACGGAACTTCTTTGGAAATTCTGTTAATAACATCTTGGGCATATGGTCTAGTTACTCCGCCCATATTCGTGCAACACCATACTATGCAAATTTACTTTGTATAGTATGTTTAATAAATAAATAAATATATCAGGATATATAAAGTTATTTTCCCATTTTATATTTCTCTTAATAAGTGCACTCATTGGACCTACTTGAAAGGAAGTGAACAATATTGTTGTCGTGATTGCTTTAAGCGGCAACAAACATTTTTGTCTTATTCTGTACATCCTAATCACTTTTCACGTTGAGCGTAAAAAGCATAGAAACTTTAACGGCCTGGCCCGCGATGTCGACAAGAAAAATTTCCAATCCAGTAACTTTTGCATCTGAGTACACAAAAACTATCCAATATTATTGCTTCTGTGAAGCACTTTGGTAAGGCAAAATGATGGCTTTTTGGAAGTTGAATGTATTGCTTCTAGCTGACTCATCTCGCACAAAAAAAAACTCCTTATTCATGCGCAACAGCAAGTGATTCTCTAACATTGTCTCCCTTACGAAAACGCTTCTAGGAAGCAGTAATTTTAGCTGGGTACCCGACGATATGTATATATGTGCATATGTATATATAGTTTCGTATATTCCCTGCAGATAATATGACTAGTCCATACATGTATGTAAATACTCCAAAGAGGAGTAGGAGGTTGATGTCCTAGGGTTGGACTAAATGATCCAACTTTGCAATACATCGGACTAACCCCAAAACTGCTCCATATAGAAAAGTTATAGACTACGATCATAATCGTTTAAACACTAACGCTTATCGTGCAGCATTGAATGCTTGTGTGAAAACAATATGACCCATGACTGCGGTTTTTTTTTGCGTATACATACATATGTATAATTTTTTTTGCGCCAAAATTGTCAATCAGCTGTTGTATAAATTTTACTGGATTTTACAATTTTTGCGTTCGCGTACTTTTATATGCAAACTTTTTTATTGAGAGTAGATAGTTTCTTTAAATTGCTCAGTATTTACTCAGTTACTAGATTTTAGAACACAAAAAAACAATACGTAAAAAAAAATTTGAATGTAATAACGGTAACTTGAGTGAGCCATTCACCAGTGAATGAATACAAAGCAAAAAACTGACCTATGAAAGACTTAGCAGCACTTCAAACATGTCACGTGAATATAAACGTGTAAAAACAAAGAGGAACAAGGACAGAAATACTATTAGTGACAATAGCCCATCGAAGCTATAAATAAAAAGAAAAAGCTGTACTTGTATTCCCATTTCGAGTTGGTAGCACTTTGACACGAAGTACAAGTGCAACTGGATTACTTGAGTACCTCAATTTTGTTCATTCATTTTTTTACGTCGGTACATTTCGTGGTGTTCGAGGAGGTTTTTCCAACCCAATAATAAAGTAGTTGGGGGAATAATTTCACTTTCTTTGCGAACGTTTTAGTGTAGAGTATAAATAGGAATAAATAAAGAATTTTGAATTAAATTTAATTAAATATCTCGACATATAATAATGGGAAGTAAGTAAACAACAGATAATTGTAGCTGCTTTTAAATAATCAAATCAAGTGAAGAATTAAAGTAATTTGCTTACGTACACATAGTTCAAAAAATTAAATGCCGGTGTTTTTTTTTTGCAACCATATAATGTGCTTATTTCAAAATATCTACATGTAATGAGCTCGACTACTAATTTTAAATATGTAGATGGTGACGTGTTAAGCTAATCAACTTCTTTCTTACTTTCCAGTAAAATTTCTTGAAGTCATAAAACCATTTTGCAGTATACTGCCAGAAATAGCAAAACCAGAACGCAAGGTAAGTTGCAAAAGTTTCCCTTCATATTTAATAAGAATAAATAGTGTTTAATTAACAAATTTCGATGTGCAATTCATGATGTGTACATATTACAATAATTATATTTAGTAACACCCTCCCGATTCCCCTAATATGTTGTTTAGGATAAGAAGGTTGCCATATTATTTAATGATTGTCACTTGGATGGTGTGAATTTTCATAAATATCTAAGTGATGCTATATAAAAAATTAATATAGAACCACATAATCGGTCCTTCACCCAAATTTTTTGCAAGATGCAAATATGTAAATAAAGTAGACAAAATTATATTAATTTTAACTGTTGTTTATATGTACACTTTTAACTTAAAACTTTCACATCTCATTGATTTGACATACTTATGTATACGACGTGTACAAATTGTCCGAATATAATTCGTTTTATTTCGTTTTGATTATTTGTTCGTTTATTTAATTGGTTATTTTCTTATATTGCCACTGTTGATTATTGTTTTGATTATTTTGCTTACGTATCCAACAAACAGATAATCAAACTAGGGTTTGTAAAAAATCTCAGATCTTCGTAATCGCGATTACGATGAAAAAATATTGATTAATCGCGATTATGGGTTAATTGCGCTTAAGCAAGGAAATATACTATTTTAATTTTTACTAAAACCAAAACAAATTGTGCCATAATTTTTAGTCGAACTGTATGGGTTTATCAAAAGAAATTTATTTTTTTTTTTTGAGTTCGCGTTTTAATATAATTTTTCAATTAAATTCTATTTATATCTTTAGAAAATTGTAAATCATGTAAAATGAAGTTCATAAATCAGAACTTACCGAGTATCAAAAACAATTCGAATTGTGGGAAATCAATCTTTTTTGCCAGGAAACTTTCTAGGCCGAAGTATATTTCTACTCTCTTAATTTATTTTTATTTAATTTTGTATCCACATCCGATGAATTAATTTATATAAAAACAGTATATTTTATACCGTTGTTCATTCATCATGATATAAATTCATCAAGTGATTTTGTTATATATTTTCTTTAAATTTGCTCAAGAAATAACTTTGTAATATAGTTTAATTGACATGGATTGGCTTTTATATAACAATGAAATAAATAAGTAAATAAATAATTTTAACATAATTTTTTTCAGATTCAATTTAGAGAGAAAGTGCTATGGACTGCCATAACCCTGTTTATCTTCTTGGTTTGCTGTCAAATCCCCTTATTTGGCATTATGAGCTCCGACTCAGCTGATCCGTTTTATTGGATTCGTGTAATTTTGGCCTCCAATCGCGGTACACTTATGGAATTGGGTATCTCACCTATTGTGACATCTGGTTTAATAATGCAATTGTTGGCAGGCGCGAAAATTATAGAAGTTGGTGATACACCCAAGGACCGTGCCTTATTTAATGGTGCTCAGAAATTATTCGGTATGGTGATCACTATTGGTCAAGCCATCGTATACGTTATGACTGGAATGTATGGAGATCCATCAGAAATTGGCGCAGGTGTTTGTCTTTTGATCATAATCCAATTATTTGCTGCTGGCTTAATTGTTTTGTTATTGGATGAACTATTACAAAAAGGCTATGGCTTGGGCTCTGGTATCTCGCTCTTTATAGCCACAAATATTTGTGAGACCATTGTTTGGAAAGCATTTTCTCCCACAACCGTCACTACTGGACGTGGCACTGAATTCGAAGGCGCTGTCATAGCTTTATTCCACTTAATGGCTACTCGTACCGATAAGGTGCGTGCTTTGCGCGAGGCCTTCTATCGCCAAAACTTACCCAATTTGATGAACTTGTTGGCAACAGTACTTGTTTTTGCTGTCGTCATATATTTCCAAGGCTTCCGTGTTGATTTGCCCATTAAATCTGCTCGTTATCGTGGTCAATATAGCAGTTATCCCATCAAACTTTTCTATACTTCAAACATACCTATTATTTTACAATCGGCTTTGGTTTCAAACTTGTATGTTATTTCCCAAATGCTTGCTGTAAAATTTCAAGGAAACTTCTTTATCAATCTTCTCGGTGTTTGGGCTGACGTTGGCGGCGGCGGCCCTGCTCGTTCCTATCCCATTGGAGGACTTTGTTATTATTTGTCACCACCCGAAAGTGTTGGTCACATTTTGACTGATCCTATACACGCTATTCTCTACATTGTCTTCATGTTGGGCTCATGTGCATTTTTTTCAAAAACGTGGATTGATGTTTCTGGAAGCTCTGCCAAGGATGTAAGAATTTTAATTGTCATAAAAAAAGTTTATGTTATATTTATATATAAAATTTTAAAATTTCATAAAATTGTAGGTTGCTAAACAACTGAAAGAACAACACATGGTTATGCGCGGCCATCGTGAAAATTCTATGATCCATGAATTGAACCGCTATATTCCCACAGCAGCTGCCTTCGGTGGTTTATGCATTGGGGCTTTATCCGTGTTAGCCGATTTCTTAGGAGCTATCGGATCTGGGACCGGTATTCTTTTAGCTGTCACTATAATCTATCAATACTTTGAAATATTTGTTAAAGAACAATCCGAAATGGGCGGTATGGGCACACTACTGTTCTAAACTAACCATAATTAAATTAAGAGCATGTGAAATGTGTTTAAGTACATAATGGGCCTAATTACGAGTGTCTTATTCCGACTACGTTGTTGCAATGTTCTTTACTCTGGTACAAAATCGTCATAGTCGAACTACGACACTCGTAATTCGGCCCAATATGTTTAGTTGCATAAGTGAACTCAAAACATTTTACGCTTTGGGTTTATTGTAATTACTTTTTAATTTAATTAAAAAAAAAAATATAAGTTTATGTTAAAATATTTTTTTTTTACAAAAATCCTTTCTATAAAAAGATAAAAAACATCCAAAACAAAAATTAGACTTTAGTAACTTTAAAGTTTTTAATATTATTTCTTAAAATAATTAAATTTAATTTAAATATTTAAATTATTACTTAATAAGTTTAAAATTAATAATTTTTTAAAATAATATTAAAAATGAAACAAGTTGTTTGTTTATATACACAACGCATGATTGTGAAATTATTAAAGCTATAGAATTAAGAAGAAAAATTAATGGAAAAAGAACGACTTAATTCCAAATAATGAAAATAAATAAAAAAAAGAGAATAATACATATGTATGTATTTTCAATAAATGGGGTTCAATAACCTACCTTGATTAATAAATGCATATAAAGTATGTTCGTAGGGGAAGTATATTTTCGTTTATATCGGAAATTTCGGATATTAAAAACAGTGCAGCACATGCTACTACGAGAGTGTAAAAAATTTAACCAGAAATAATTGCATATCGTCACTTAATAGTCAAAACGCAGAAACTAATCTATATATAAATAGGCAAGTGATAAAAGTTAAGAACCATTTTAACTGACTTAAACTCAACGTATTCGCTTGATTTTTTTTTTTTTTGTTAGATAGATTGACAATAGGAGCAGTGCAGAATGTATTTTTTCTTCTACCTTTTTGTGTCTAAGATATTTAAAATAAGTTAAGAATATTAGCCAATCATAAAGCCATGATTTCTCTTTCTCTCTTAATTTGCTAAAAAAAAAATACAACAATTTGGCTTGGCAACTCCATAAACACTCAGAAGGAAAAACGTATTTTATTTGTTCATTCTATTCTTATTTCCATCTTTCTATGTACTTAAACGATTATTGCTGAAACTAATAAAATTTGGATATTTAAATAACGAGTGGTACTGTATTATTTTTCTTTAGATGCTTAAAAATAATATATTTTTTTAATTATTAATAACTTTGATTAAAGTTAAATTCACCTACAGCACAAAGTAAGTTTTTTATTTTTGGTTTATTTTGTGTGTGTTTTGTTTTTGTTCATTGTTTTCATTATTTTTCTGTGCTTTAAATTACTGAACATACTGGAATGTTGGAATATGATGGAATGTTTATATTATTAGGCTAGCATATTCGTACATACATATGGGGTCTTTCTCAAAGAATAGGGAATAGAAACTTTTTTTTGTAACAAACGTTTTAATGGGGAGTCTAAAACTTTAGAGAAAAAGCGTTCAATGAAAAAATAAGCATATATTTTTGTTTTGGGCAATAATAATGAATATGAAGTGAAAACACTAGGAGCAAATATCTAATTACATTTAGTTAAAAAAGTGAACAACTTTTTTTAAATAGTTTGTTTAAAATCTATTCTTATTTATGCCGATAAATGAAATTTTAAATTCGTATTTAGTAGTTAAGAGAGTGGTTCACCTTGGAGTCTATACATATGTATGTATGTATATTTGAATATAGTTTTTAAATTGTGTTTTAAATTCATCAAACTTTAAATATTTTCATTCTATTCTCCACCTCTGTGCGTTGATGGTTGATTTTCAACCACTGGGCGAACACTAGTAAATTCAAAACGACTTTGTAGATTATGATATAATTAACCATAACTTTTTAGCAACTGGAAAAAATGACATCTGCGTTGCGCGCCAGTTGCCAAGGAAACTTCGGTTGCCACCCATTCGAGTTATATTTTATCCTTGTACATTTTAACAAAATTAAACCTATGGACCGATAAATGGTATAATGTTTGTACGATATATAACTTTCTCGTTATAAGAAAATATGTAGTATTATATACATACTTTGATATGCCGTAAGACAATTTTGAAAACTTAAGAAGCATTAACTAATACTTTATTTGCTTTAAATTGGGAAAAACTTGTGGTCCCATATCAAAAACATTCCATAGTTAGACTTAATCCTATTAGGCCTCTTTCTTCCTAAATAGCCTTATTTCATTATATGTGATGCAATTATATTTCATCATTAGCTACATATCGTTACCTTAATGTAGAAAAGCCCTAACTCGTCATATATTTGAAATCGAATTTTTGTGTAATTCGATAGGAGAACATCTAATGTATCGAAAAATCTCGGTTTCAAAAATATAATGAATTCGGGTCTTTCTATATTAAGGTAACGATATGTGTGTATGCCTTCCTCAACTGGAGCCTATCCCCCTATTCATAAAATTTAAAATGAATTTGAAATTTATTTTTAACCCTCGACCAAAAAAGGTGTGTTATAAGTTTTTAGTGTGTGTCTGTATATCTGTGTGTCTGTACTAGTCCACGTACAGACCAAACGGCTAGACCTATTTTGATTTAGTTTTTATTGCTTGAAATGTAACTTGATCGAGTGTTCTTTGAAACTCGTTCCAGCCGTTTAGAAAATATCACAAATTTTCTGGATAAATCTGGAGTTTTTAATTTTTGTTAGACTTAAAATTTTTCTAAAATGGATTTTAAATTCATTTTATTTTTTTATGAATATAGGGTATGTATTTGCACAACCTTCATCATGGGATGTGTGTTTTGCCTGAAAAAAAATAAACGCTACATCTATAGACAAACATTTTAATTGACATCACCGTCTCAAAAGGAGAGGGTAAAAATTACTTGACGTTTGTATATTAACAGTGGTAATCACAAAAAGTATTAACACCTTCTGGTGGATAAGTGGAGGAATCTCTGGTTAAATTCCAGTCCATTTTAACAAGTGTTTCTTGTTTATGAAAGCGTACGTGTGTTCTAACAATAACGATTTGTATGATAAAAAGTGAGAAATATTTAAAAACAAATAATTGTCTCAACAACAGTGAAAATGTCTGCCACAACACATATTCTAAACAGGAATATGCCCTATTTGAAACAGCAATTCTCAGCATTACTGCGTAACACTTCACCAGTAATTACCCTTATATGCTTGGTAACAACTGTGGGATATTTGCTTTCTTATAGTGAAACAGCTATATTGTTTTTAACAGTAACTCCCGGATACATTTTGCCAAATGCAGAGTTTTGGATTTGGACTGCGTTCACATTCTGCTTTATAGAGCTTCATTGGTGGGAAGTTATAGTGGATGTAATCACCGTCGGCTTGTGCGGGAAAATGATAGAACCTTTGTGGGGTCAAATGGAAATGTTTAAATTTTTCGCTTTAAGTAATTTTGGCGTATCGATATTGACAACCATTTACTATTTGTTCTATTATATGATCACAAAAAATCCACAAATTCTATTCGAAGTTCATATACACGGTTTGGCTGGTTATGTAGCAGGAATTTGTGTTGCAGTGCGACAAATAATGCCGGATCATTTAATATTTAAGACGCGTTGGGGTCGATTGACTAATCGCAATGTTCCACTGACCGTATTGATTTGGTCTATTTTGTTATGGGCCTTGGCATTATTAGATGGAACATATCCCGCTATGTTCGCTTCGGGTCTGTTAGTTTCCTGGGTCTACTTACGATTTTACCAACATCATCCTAATGGGCGGGGTGATAGTTCAGAGAGTTTCACTTTTGCCAGTTTCTTTCCCAATATAATGCAGCCAATCATTGGCATCCTTGTGAATCCTATTTACTTGTGCTGTTTAAAGATTGGCTTAGTTAAGCCGCCAGCACCGCTGCGAGTAGCATCAGCAACCAGTTTATCTTCCGTATCAATTTCAATGCCAGGTGTTGACCCGCATGATGTTGAAAGAAGAAGGTAATAAATTTTATTTATATAGAATATACGTGTATATATGTATGTACATATTTTTATAGGCAAATTGCTTTGAAGGCTTTAAGCGAACGTCTTAAATCTACTGACCCATCGCGCCACACTCAATTGCCCAAATCATTTCCAACTGTAGCTGGTCAGCACCAACATAAACATCATGGTCACCATGGCGGTCATAGCCATCATCATACGTCGCATGCCCATAGCGCATATAGCACTTCTGCACACAGTCATTCTCACGGGTCCGTTATGGGAAGCCAAATTGATGTGCAAACCCCCCCATTCTTAGCGCAATCAATTACGAGTTCTGCTGCTCCTATTACGACTTCACGATCTGAGCCACGCATGATTAGTACAATGAGCCCAATAGCAATTCCGATGCCAGCGCCGCCTCCTAAAGTAGAAAAATCTGCTACTACCAATTTCAACAATGACAGCAGCGATAAAGCGTTACTTATAGATGTGAATACAGATGGCGAGCATTAATTGTTTTTTAATAATAAATTTTAAAAAATGCAAATAAATTATAGACGAAACTGCTAAAAGACCAAGCAGTTATTAAGTATACATACGTATATGCAGGTATATAAGTATGTATACACATATGGATTTTTTTTTAATATGTATAATAAGAAATAAATATTAGTATATAAACTTATTTTTAAATTAAAATTGGCGTTATTTTTTAGCATGCACCTATAATGTTTATTTATTTATTTAATATACATATTTCCTTCTATTGTTTATCAAACGCAATAAAATGCTTTTATAAACAAAAGTATGTTTACAGTTTATGCTATTCGATTGGTGTTATGGACGCTATGCATACTTGATGTTTTATATCTAATGAAAAATTATTTTTTTTATTGAGAACAAAAATGGAATGTAGGATTTATGTTGTGGCCACTGAGAGAACACCGAAATAAATGTATTCGCGTATGTGTAATCATTTGTATAAGAAGCCGATTGATGTTCGGCACTCTGGTGCTACTTTTGGCAGCTCAGCCTTAAATGTTAACGGACTGTAACTGTTTTCAGAAATTGATCAAATATTTTATTTAAGCAACAGAAAACAAAAATAGCGATTGGTTCCTCTGATCATCTACCATCATACATTTTTAATGAGTTATTTGTTAAGAATATATGAAAAACGAAAATATGTGTGATTCTTATTGTTCTCATCTGTAATATGGCTGCTGTTGCCAAGAATTTTGACCTCCTGCCTGATTGGAAGCAGCACCTGAAGATGATTCGTATGGAGCGTTGTTGCCAGCACATGTTCCACCCCCACCAGAACTTCCAAACGAGTTTAGAACACTACTGTAATAAGAGGCATCTGCTACAGATTCGGAGGGCGGATGATGACCCTGACTAAGAGGAGCCTTTTTGAGCGATTGATGTAAGGCCACCTTACCTTGATGACAATCTTGAGCATTGGCACTATTTATTCGTGCCAAATTGGCTTGCGTTAATGAAGAGTGTGTGGAAGTTGACTGTAGTGTCGCTGAACCTGGTGGAGCAATTGAACCAATGCTACTGCTGGATCGTAATGGGGCACGCTGAGTCAACAAAGTTGAAGCGGCATGAATGGGTGCAACAGTAACGGATGATTCTGATAGCTTTCGTTGCATGCCAGAATCCGATTTCATATCCCCTGATTGTGGTATTGGAGCAGGTGGAAGAGGTGGAGGTGGTTGCGTTACATGGCGATGATTAATATGCGCCTGCAAGTCTCTTTGTGAAAGATAAGTTCTTCTACAACCAGTATTTCCATATCTGCTTCCGCTGTGCGTACACATAAATACTGTTCCGAGCCCAGATTGCTCCACACGAACCACCTTATCATTGCATCGTGGACATACCTTCACTGGCTCCGTTCGAGCGCATTTCAAACAAAATACATGTTTGCAGGGTATCATACGACCATAATGCAAAATAGGTTTGTCACATTGGTCACAAATATGAATCATGGGATTTAAAACCTTTTCTCCTATCAAGTTGACCTTGTGATTCCATTTAAGACGAAGCATAGGTTCAGGTGGACCTCTACAAATCGTTGTAAAAGTTGGCGCTTCCAGTTGAGATATGTCAGCCTCCATATCAACTAAAATATGTACAATTCGGTATATATGTTATAAAAAACATTTTTTTAATGAGAACATACTTGTTTGTGAAACAATATTACCGCTATTGGGTTGTACACTAGAAACAGCGGGCTGTAATTTCACGACAGTGTTTATTTCCATGATTTGGCTATTTCCTACATTTGTTACACCAACGGGACATTCCAGCATATCTTTGGGCAAATCGTTCATGATCGTATCTTCAACCGGTTCTAGTAAAGTTGTAATACTTCCAGTTAAAACTTCACCATCTTCTAAGACAATACCAGAGCTTCCATCAAACGACTGATCCAATGACACTTCCTCATCACTGGATACAACTACTGCCATTTTTTTCCCTCTACCACGACTACGTCCACGACCGCGACCACGGGCCCTAGCACCACGCCCGCGACCACGGCCTCTTTTGGTAATTCCTTCTTCCATTAAAGAAAAATCTAATCGCAGATGTAGTAATAAATTTGTTTTAATTTCTTTCACAAAAGTATTATTATTCTTTATTAAATTTATAATTTCACATAAGTATGTATGTACATTTAAGGAGAAAATATTTTGCTATTAACTTCGTCTACAATAAGCATGCTGCTTCTTACACAGGACCAAGGCCCATTCACAAGGTAGTAGCGGAAATACAGCTGAGCTTTTTTCAAATTAAATGATTAAACAGGGGGTCGATTCTGTTTCTGTGAAATCGTGAAAATGAAAAATAAAATATCACTTCATTGAAAATGCGATTCTGATTTTAGTTTTTTATGAGAACTATCTGTCAAGTGAAGTGAAAATGATAAATTTTTTATCAATTAATTTTTATCATAAATTCAGAATCGACCCCCAGAATAAGTCCGCAACTTCAGGAAAAATCGCTGTCAAATTATCAAAGCCCATAATAAAATCTACGGCAGAAAGGCGAATTCAGTATCAGATGACCTTATCGCTACAACAATTTTACAACACAAAAAACAACACGTAGTTTGCTATGCTACAAAACCAATCTGTCAGAAGATTTATAAGCAAATTTTGACGTTTTGGTTCAAAATGCTCAATTTGGTAGCAACAGCTGATAATCAGCTGGGCTGATAAGGTCACCTGATACTGAATTCGCCTTAAATAACATCACGATCCGAAACTTTAAAAATTTTTTACGAAAGAGAAATTAAAAGAAAATGTAAACAAATTTCAATATGAAAAATATTTTATTAAAAAATTCTGTGAAAACAAATCTAAATATATGAAAAAACTATTAAAAAATTGTGAAAAGTGCTAAACGTTGCAAATTTTGTTAGTGGTAGCTGCCGTGGAGAAATATTTTCAAATTTATGTGAATAATTTTTAAATCAATTATAGTTTTGAAGTTTTGGATGAACTACAACCCAAGGCGCATTTATTAGGTGGCAGTACTACACCATGTGTCTAATGTCATTATACCAAGCTAAATGTCAAATCTGGATTGTGTAGGTATAAGCCTAAAGGGGTCTATACACGATCAAAATGCTTGATGAGATTGGTTATAGTATGAGTGAACATTTGTTAGTATGTGTGACACCAACGACGCTTGATGGGAAAACAAAAAATTTTGATTTTTGCTTGCTGTCACTTTTTATATACGTGTATGTGTTAACCCGTCAAGCACGAACAAATTTGCATTATAATTTTATTTCCATTGTGAACGGTTGCTAACAAATTGGAATTAAAAGAAGAAAAACATAAATTTGACTTGTGAAGAAAAAAAGAAGTGTTGAGAACTATTTTATTTCTCATATCTTTTTTTTTTTTGTAAATAGTGCTGCCATTATTGCTATTAAATTTCTTTATCTAGAAATTTTTATAAATTTTTTTTTTAAATAACGAACAGTACAAAATCAATATATAAATGAATGCTTGGTGGGTCATCAAGCCTGTTAATATTAAGCCAGCAAGCACACGTACACGAACTTGACAGCAAGCATTTTGGTCGTGTCCAAAGTCCTTAAAAACATGTTTTTATTTGGGTACCCATAAACACCTAAAGCCCATATGACACTTCATTTTTCTTTCATATATCAAGTTTTAGAGAAAAATGCAAGCAAGGCGAATTTATGAATTCGCCTTGAGTGCAAGCATATTGTAATAGGAAAATTCAACAGGTGCAAAGGGTTCAGCTATATGAAGAAATATGAAATAATGTAAACAACTTGACTAAAGTTATCGATAACAAATAAAGGTCTGTCACAAAATATGTAAATTTTTCAACTTAAAATTGACATTCAAGCTTGAAATATAAAAGTGTTCTTTAGTAGCGGTTTATGGTCAAACATAGTGATTTTTATTTTGTTTTGTCTTAATACTAGCGGTTTCTAATTACGAATATTTGACAACATTTACACATTTTGTTTCCGTTTTATATAGTTTGTTCTTTCTAAAATTTATTGTTTCTTTCTATCAATTCAATATCAAATCAATGGCCTGTCACACACGAGAATAATTTTTATGCCGCACAATTTTTGTTCTTTTAAGAACACACGAGACTAATTCATCCGGCATAAAAATGTATATGTATACATAGCTTTGTGTGTTAGTGTTTTTGTATGCATTTGATATTTGCTGTTTTTTAAGTTATGTGTGTGTTAGTTTTGTGTTGGAGATGCGGGGTTGTGCCTGGTTGAAAAATTATGCCAACCACAAAACCACTCTCTTTGCCTCTCTCACCAACAAACTGGTTTGTTATGCCAGCACAATTGTTCTCGTGTGTGAAAGGCCAATTAAGATAAGATGAAGTGTCATGACGGCTTAACGAATATTCAGTTTTGTATGGTGTTTGACATTTCCTATAATAAACATACAATCTAACGATGCTACCATGTTTTGAAAAGTAAGATGATATTCTGTATTTTCGTGTTTAAGCTGTCAAAAGTTATTTGCACTTTATACTTTAGTTCATGTTTGTGTGTGTTTCTGACAACTTAAACATAAAGTTGTTTTTTGTATTGCTGTGTTTTTGTAGAGTTGCATTGACCTGATAAATAGGCCTTGGTACCTGATTGATGTGCCTTGCTACAACCCATGTTGTTTTTTTCATTGTTGTACTTTTTCATTGTTTTTGTAATTGTGATTTTACCTGGCAATGAAACTGCCTTCCACAGGACCAAGGATGATATAAACAGGTGGTAGCGCTGCTTCAGCTGATAATTTTTCCGCTTTGTGCTTTTGACGTTATTCGGTTATTAACACAGCTATGGTTGCTGTGTTAATAACTTTAAATCAAGTAGGTTTAAGTAAATCACTTCAAAGTGTTTCCACCGAACTTTTGAATGATTTGTTGTTCGAATTTTCGTATTCAATTTATGCACAACAACTAAAAGGTGGGCGCAGCAACTGTAATGTGAATTTAATTCGCATGTGGTTGACATTTAAAATTTTTTTTTCTTTTTGTTTGGGATTACTCCATCCCCTAAGTGTTGTTAGGATAGGAGGATTATTTGGCTGATCCTAGGATATAACGTCACCAATAACATTTAAAATTTATCAAATATTCCCTAATGTCATTTTTTCGAAACTGTCAATCACTATTGATGGATGACCCAGGGATGGAGTTTCTAATTTTAAGAGCAACGCAGGGTTGCATAGATAAATCGAGTTCGAAAAATAGTATTTTCGACATTATTTAAACTAAATCAAGGCGAATTCAGTATCAGGTGACCTTATCGCTACAACAGTTTTACAACACAAAAAACAACACGTAGTTTGCTATGCTACAAAACCAATCTGTCAGAAGATTTCTAAGCAAATTTTGACGTTTTGGTTCAAAATGCTCAATTTGGTAGCAACAGCTGATAATCAGGTGGGCTGATAAGGTCACCTGATACTGAATTCGCCTTGAAATAAATCAACTACTTTAAGGTGATTTATCCGCATGCAAAATGTCTTGTAAATCGTGTATAAATTAGCATTATTTGCACAAAACATCATGAAATATAAAGATAGTGAGTGGTAAGCTTAATAATGTTTTGCTAAGAATATTCTGAATTTAAATTATTTTTCTAGTAGAAAAAGAAAACGATCATGAATATGAATGCGTTGAGAAGACTGTTGTTATAGCACGTTTCCATATACGTACTTTGGAACAGAAAACTTGTTTTACTCAAAACCAATGTTTTCCTATATGTTAGTAATTTCATGTGAGGTGGAGACCGCAAGTAATGGAAACACTTCGAAGTGTTCTAAGAAAAACTACTAGTTTTGCTCATAGCAGGCACGTACGATTACATCGAGCAGCCAGATTTTTTAAAATAATTTATTTGTTTTAATTCAATATATTTACTAAGATTTTTTTTACAGTGAGTCTCTACCTGATAAATTTTTATCATGATAAAAGTCAAAGTTTCAGCTCAGACAAATCTGTCTTCATAATAAACGTAAACAAACTGTTTGACGTTTTAATTTATAAGCAAAATATAAAATTTTTATGTAATTTTTAGGAAAAAAATATAAAAATAAAGAAAAATATTGATGTTTTTATTAAAAAGAAGCTTTTTAAAAACTATGAAGTGAAATATTGCATGCATTGTGACAAACTTTCTTCACGACGACAAATAAATTATGATTTATCATAATAAAAAAACCACAACGTCTTCGCATGTATGCTTGCATTAACAAAAATTTGACAACGGCTCTGCCGACGTTTTGTTAGTTGTCATGATAAATTTTTATCCGGTATAGACGCTATGTTAATGTTATTCTGTCAACTATTATTGAAGTTTTGTAATTCTTAACAATGTATTGATATTTTGGGGTTTTGTAAGCTTTTGAAAATTGTGGTTGAAGTCTAATTTTTTAAAACTTTTATTAATTTTGACACACGTTAATAATTATGTATAATCATTCGATAGAGTTTATATGGAAATATTTTTAAATTACAAATCGTATCGAATTCCGTGATTTGCCCCCAGGTTTGCCTGATCAGTTTTTGCTCAATTTTCTATTAAACCTGCATTTGTGTTCAAACACACCGTCAATTTGCGTTGTCGTAGAGTATTACGAATGACAAAACAAAAGGAAAAAAACTTGACTGGTACGGTGAAGTCTGTACCCCGTCCTTTCACTTTTCCGCTCTTTCCTAAAAACTCAAGACTTGACGAATCAAAGTCCCGGATCACACACTTCAACTTTTCTTGATCAACTCGTAATTCAGCTGTAAGAAAAAAAGAGATATATGTATTTCTGTTTCCGTCTTTCTTACAGCTGAATTAGTCCCAATTCACACACTTCAACTTTTGTTGATCAGCTCGTAATTCAGCTGTAAGAAAAAAAGAGATATTTGTATTTCCGTCTCCGTCTTTCTTACAGCTGAATTACGAGTTGAGCAACAAAAGTTGAAACGTGTGAACCGGGACTTATGAGTTGAGCAATACAAGTTGAAATGTGTGAACCGGGACAATCATGACGTGCTTAAAAGAGGACTATGTCCCGGTTCACACACTTCAACTTTTGTTGCTCAACTCGTAATTCAGTTGTAAGAAAGATGGAGACAGATATACAAATATTTCTTTTTTTTATCTTACAGCTGAATTACGAGCTGGGGGTCGATTCTGAATTTATGATAAAAATGAAGTGATAAAAAATTTATCATATTCACTTCACTTGACAGGAAGTTCTCATAAAAAACGAAAATCAGAATCGCATTTTCAATGAAGTGATATTTTATTTTTCATTTTCACGATTTCACAGAAACAGAATCGACCCCCTGATCCACAAAAGCTGACGTGTGTGACCCGCGACGAAAGGGGTATAGACACGGTCAAAATGCTTGATGAGATTGGTTATAGTGTGAGTGAAAATTTGTTAGTATGTGTGACACCAACGATGCTTGATGGAAAATAAAAAATTTTGATTTTTGGCATGCTTGCTGTCACTTTTTATATACGTGTGTTAACCCGTCAAGCACGAACAAATTTTCATTATAATTATATTTTCATTGTGAACAGTTGTAAAAAAAATTGGAATTTAAGAGAAAACAGAAAAGTTCCTAATACAAAAAATACAAAATATAAAATAATACATTATTGTTATTAACATTTCTTTTTTTAGAGACATTTTATAAAATTTTTTAGCCAAACGACCAGCACAAAATCAAAATCAAAATGAATGCTTGATGGGCCATCAAGCATGGTAACATCAAGCCGACAAGCACACGTACACGAACTTGACAGCAAGCATTTTGATCGTGTCCAAAGCCCTTAATATGCCGAAATTGCCGATGATTTTTCAAAAAGTGCAACTTTTCAGCAGAATCTTCTGGCAGCCCTGCATACTACATTTTGAAATAATTTTTGATGCTCATATTTTACAACTGCGGTTGTCTACCTGTTTGGGTTCTTGTGAATTGTGGCAACATCTTTCTTTTTCTCGTAACGCCATTGCAGGCGTGTAATATTTTTTTATAGTTGTCCAAGAAAAATCATTAAACATCTAAAATGGTAGGTGTAATTATTTGAAAATACTTGGGAAATATGAAGAAAAACTTAAAAATTTTCCAAATCAAAAAATATTTTATCAGTGCTAGAAGAATTTTCATGAATAAATATATGATATCAGTGGTCTACGTGATGTTTTAATAAGTAGTTCCGAAGTAAGACTTCGTTTAATGTATATGTGTATATATGTAATTTGCATGGTCAAAAGAATGCAAGATGACGTGTGCGTTTTGAAGTGTCCCTATTTTTTTTTATAAAAGCCTTGGAAAATTTTTATTTTGAAATTGAGTTGTGAAATTCCTTTATTTTACTAATGCATATGTATGTGGTCCATAGGTCAACTTTACCGTCGATGAAATTCGTGGCTTGATGGACAAAAAGCGGAACATCCGTAATATGTCTGTCATTGCTCATGTAGATCATGGCAAATCTACATTAACCGATTCTTTGGTAAGTACTATTTTTTTTTGAAGTGTGTACAGCTTGAGTGCCCCACCCTTCCGTTTAAACAATATTTTTCTAATGGGATTTAGGTGTCCAAAGCTGGTATTATTGCTGGTGCTAAAGCGGGTGAGACCCGTTTTACTGATACCCGTAAGGATGAACAGGAACGTTGTATTACTATCAAGTCAACGTAAGTGTTGTTTTAAAATGCTATGTATATATTTGGTTAGATATGCTTATTATTTTTCTTTTGTTCAGTGCCATCTCTATGTATTTTGAAGTAGAGGACAAGGATTTAGTTTTCATTACAAATCCTGATCTATGTGAAAAGAACAGCAAGGGTTTCTTGATTAATTTGATTGATTCACCCGGTCACGTAGATTTCTCCTCCGAAGTTACAGCTGCTCTCCGTGTTACAGACGGTGCCTTGGTGGTGGTCGATTGCGTTTCTGGTGTATGTGTCCAAACCGAAACTGTATTGCGTCAGGCTATCGCTGAACGTATTAAGCCCATTTTATTTATGAACAAAATGGACCGTGCTTTGTTGGAATTGCAATTGGAAGCTGAGGAATTATACCAAACTTTCCAACGTATTGTGGAAAATGTTAACGTAATCATTGCTACCTACAATGACGATGGCGGACCAATGGGTGAAGTGCGCGTTGATCCCTCAAAAGGCTCTGTAGGTTTTGGTTCTGGTTTGCACGGTTGGGCCTTCACTCTCAAACAGTTTTCAGAGATGTATGCCGAGAAGTTCAAGATTGACGTTGCCAAGCTGATGAACCGGTAAGTGAATTTTCCAAGCATTTAAAACTCAAAAATTTTTTATTTGAATGGAATATAATATGCATATCGATAGATTAAATAAAAAACCACGTAAATAACAAAATTGTAAATCTGTTTTTGTTTATGTATTACATAACAACAATATTCCTCATGTTTTTGTTTATTTATTTATTCAAAGCAGAATGCAATACACGCCTAAAAGGCCAAACGTCGTTTTTTTAAAACCGCTACATTAAAAACAAAAATTTAAATTAAACATCCTACTACTATTACTTGAGTAATTTTATCTTTTGCCTGAAAAAAATTTAATTATAATAAAGTTTTTGGTTTAAGCTAACGATATACATATCATGTATTTAGAAGACTTCACAATACGGATTGGGCAAGTGAGGCTGACTTCCAAAACGTCATTGCTTTGGCTTCAAAACATTGACTACTTCACCCTTTCAAAACGTCGCCAACAACCAGTTATCGTGGTTGGCATACTTTGACTACAACGTTTTTGTAATAGATTAAGCAACTTCTACTTCTTTAATCTATATCCAAATTGTAGTCGAAGCCCGAAGCAATATTTTTTCAACACAATAAAGTTGAAATACATGTTTCTTATAAAAAAAAATCAAACCTATTGAATCTTGAAATGTTTCCGTCCATAAAGTACTAATTGTGTGAACCTCCTCCGTCATTACGTTAATGTATGTTCGTATAACGTACGAAGGATTCTTGGTTTGTGCCTCGGCCTCAAGAACGCAGCAAAGAAGTGACACTGTACAACAGCCAAAATAGCCTTTAGATAAAAGTATGCGGACTATATGGATTTCGATGCTCTATCACGTAGTGATTTTTTTTTATGGGCGTAGCTAATTTTGGCCCCTAAGTTAGTCGGCCATACTAATATATTTTACTATAACTCGAAAACCGCTATTTCGATTTTAATAAATAATAAACCAAAAGACGCGCCACAAAATTTTGTTAAAAAATAATAATCATTTTTTACCTATTTTTTATGGTTTCGAAGTTATTCAGAATTTAAAAAAGAAAAAAGTTTTTTTATGCAAAAATCGCGTAATTTTTTTACATGAAAATTACAATAAAAAAATTAGAAACAAGTTTCATATTTTTTACATTTTTCTTAAAACCACATATCCTAGGAATAAAACAAGCTATAAAACGTGAAAATCCAGCAATAAATCTTTATTTTATTCACAATTTAAAGCAGGTACCTAAAATTGGAAAAATGTGTGCAATGCATTAAATGCAGTCACATTTACATCTGGCAGTGATGGGAAAATTGGTACGTTCGTACTTTTTTTGATACTATTTGACATGAAAAAGTACCGTAGTACTTCCCTAAGAAATTTGATACTCTCACGGGCAACTTAGAAATGCAGTCAGAAGACTCGCGCATGCATATATTTGGCCAAGAATTAAATTGTTTTTTCGACAAATAGAAAGAAGCAGAAGAAGAAGAATTGTGTAACCACAATTAAATATCAATATCAATATTTCATTCAATGATATTTTATGTGGCACAGAAGTTGATCTATTGAAACAACTGTTTTAAATCAGTTTAAAGAAAATTTTAAAAAGTTTATATTAAGTTCTAAGGGCAAAAGTGGACTTTGACAATAAAATGTTAGTTTGGTTTAGTAAGTTTCCCCCTGAAAGTATTTTATCTGTTAAACCAATATCATTATACCACTTTTAATTAAAATGTTCCCAGGGAAAGAAAAAAAAAAAAGAAAAGAAAAATAATTTGAAATATTAACAACCAATATAGAGCACTGGCTTATATAAAAACGCCTCACTCCGCTGTAAATGTCGAAAGGATTTTCTTTTACCAAAATTTCATGAAAACAAAATATAAATCAACAGCCATCGTATTCTGTAACTCGCTAAAGCTAAGTCTCTATCGCTAAGAATCCATAAAATCAATTTGTCGATTTTCGGCTACGAATGCAATTTTCAAACGGGTATTGATAAATCAGGTAATGGCTTAAAAATGTAATTGGCCGAAATTTTATTGCTTTATGTCATCGCCAAAAATTTAAAATTTTCTATTTGTTCAGCATTTTAGCGGTCGAACTTAGCTTTAGCTTTAGCGAGCTATGGAATACGGAGGCAAGCTTTATGTTCCAACAGTAATCACCCTTATTCCAGTTGTCGACATCGACGTCAATTTAACACAATACCAAAAAAGTGGAGCTTGTTTATTCGTTCTCGAGAACAAGTTCGTGCTACTGGCAATCTATTTCTGTTTTTTAAGGTCTAGAAAATCGCATAAACCTGTCAACAGGAGTCAGTTGTTTTCGAAAACGGGTACACAAGCCCCAATTTTTTGGTATTGTGTTAAAGTGACGTCGATGTCGACAATTGGAATAAGGGAGATTAAGTCTAATCCAGGCTACACCTATTTGTATATTTGTACCTATGTGTTCCTTTTTTTATAAATGAATTTCTTATAATTTTTTGTTAATAAAATTTAAATAAGAAATATTATAATTTTTAGTACTCGGGATCAAAAAAGTACTAAAAAAATTTGTTTTTGATACCGAAATGCAAATCTCATTTCCCATCACTGACATCTGGTAATGCTATTGAAAGGACATTGCGGGCAGGTAACAGAACTTTAAATTGTGAATAAAATCAAGATTTATTGCTGGATTTTCACGTTTTATAGCTTGTTTTATTCCTAGGATATGTGGTTTTAAGAAAAATTAAAAAAATATGAAACTTGTGAGTTTCTGATTTTTTTATTGTAATTTTCATGTAAAAATAAAAAAATAGTAGGGTTAGTGGTATTGATGACTTGAGACCGATAACAATTTTACCAATTTTATCAAAGATGGTTGAGCATATTATTAAGATCCAACTTGTTACTTATATTGATAATAATAATTTCTTGCATGACTGTCAATTTAGGTGTAATAGAAGTACTACTTCTTTGTTGATTGGTCTTACTGATAATATTAGGAGTAAAATATCCAACAATGGTGTCTGTGTGCTGTTGTCCCTAGATTTGGCCAAGGCTTTTGACAGTGTTAATCACTCTTTGTTAGTTTCCAAGTTATATAGGTTGTATGGTCTTTCAAGTTCGGCTTGTAAATTGATATATTCATATCTGTACGATAGAAAGCAGTACGTTGTTAGTGGTGGTTCTAGTTCCGGGTTGCTTAATGTATATAGTGGTGTACCTCAGGGTTCGGTCCTTGGACCCTTGCTTTTCATAATGTTTATTAATGATCTCTTTCAAACCGTAGCTAGTAGCATGTGTCAACCATTCGCATTTGCTGATGATGTGCAGTTACTATTTAAAGGTTGTTCCGATTTTCCAGATGTTTTACAAAATATGATTGATTACACTGTTGGTTTATTATGTAGCTGGATGTCAGACAATGGTCTTAGGATTAATGCTAGTAAGACTAAAGCAATGTGTTTTGGTGGCAGTAGCATTGACAAATTCACTGTTGTTTTGAATGACAAATTTATTGATTTTGTGGAAAAAATTAAGTGTCTTGGTCTTATTATCGATTCAAAATTGAATTTTGAAAGACATATTGATTCAGTTGTTTCAAAGGTTTGTTATACTTTGAGGAAGCTATATGGCTTAGATTTACTTTTACCCTTACATGTCAAGAAGAGGGTTGTTTATGGGTTGATTATGCCAATATTTTTATATGGTCTAGAGGTATACTGTGGCACCTTGGGTTACGTTCTCAAGAAAATAAGACTTGCTTTCAATAGAGTAGTAAGATACCTTTATTCTCTTGGATTAAGGCAGCATGTCTCGTCGTTTGTAGTAAAATTTTTAGGGTTATCTTTTGCCGATTTTATAAAATTGAGAAACTTGTTACTGTTCTATAAGTCATTTAAGTTACAGGTGCCTGATTACTTAGTTGACTTATTTGAATTTGGAAGATCTATTAGAAATAGACAGTTGAAAATGCCAAAGCTAACACCTATCTTGGAGCGGTCGTTTAATGTGAGGATAGCTAGAGATTTTAATAAATTGCCACCGTCTCTAAGAACATTTAACTTTTCTACTGATAGTTATAAGAGGAAACTTTTAGAAGTGCTTTCGTCAATATAGTCTGCTGGTTATGAATAAATTGTTATTCTGGTTAGGTATATGGTATTATGGTAAATGTGTTTTTATTGGGTTTTGTTAAAGCTATATCATTGTGCAATATAGTTATTACTTTATATTATATATATTTTTATTTTTTTTATTTTTTTATTTTGCACAATATTAAATGTATACGTATAACTTATATAATTTGTTAAATATTGTAATTATTTATTTACTACTGCCAAATTGGATTTTTGAATGTATGTAGTTAATTCGGTATTTTGTATATATATGTATATTTTGTTTAAAAATTCATTACTATTTATTATATTAAAATTGTATGTAGACAGTTTTCGAGTAGTATGATGTGACCGACTATGGCCCACAGGCTAGGTATACATAATGAATAAATAAATGAAATGAAATGAAAATGAAAAAATTACGCGATTTTTGCATAAAAATAAAACTTTTTTCTTTTTTAAATTCTGAATAACTTCGAAACCATAAGAAATAGGTAAAAATGATTAGGAATATTTTTTAAAAAAATTTTGTGGCGCGTCTTTTGGTTTATTATTTATTAAAATCGAAATAGCGGTTTTCGAGTTATAGTAAAATATATTAGTATGGCCGACTAATTTAGGGTCCAAAATTAGCCACGCCCATAAAAAAATCTCTACGTGATAGAGCAAAACTGACAGCAGATTTGAATTTAACGCATCGAAATCCATATAGTCCGCGTAATTTTATCTAAAGGACAGCCAAAAAATGTTATTTTGTTGTACAGTGTGATCAACGAGTCACTTCAAAGTTGATGCTCATGTTTACAACAATGTTTCGCAACTTTGTATGTCTAAACAATATAAATACCGCTTCCGAAAAGTTACAAACTTTGAATTGATACGTTTTGGAAATCGGCCTGTTGTCGAACTGGTCCTATTGAGGTAAAAAATGCTTTGCTTTTAGCACAATTCGTGTTGCTCATAAAGCAATGAATTCTAAAGATTTCGATCAATTATTCTGAGCTTGGTGACTGAGCAACAAGTGCATATAAAAGTAGAATAAAGGAATATAAAAAGTCTTCCTCATTTATGATGAGGGCTTTTTTTAAATGGTATCGTGTTTCTAACGCTGTGCAGTGACCTCTTTCCTAATGTCAAATCTGCTTATGCTAAAGATGCGATAAAACAAAAAATTTTTTGAATTTTTTATAAAATCGATGGAATATAACTGAAAAAAATCTTTGCTTTTATATATTGATAAATTTTAGTCTATGGGGTGAAAACTTCTTTAATGCCAAGACCAAGAAATGGCAAAAACAAAAGGAAGCTGACAACAAACGTTCCTTCTGCATGTACATATTGGATCCCATATACAAGGTGTTTGATGCCATCATGAACTATAAGAAGGAAGAAATTCCCACATTACTAGAGAAGATTGGTGTTTCTATTAAGCATGAAGATAAGGATAAGGATGGCAAAGCTTTATTGAAGCTCGTTATGCGCACTTGGTTACCAGCTGGTGAAGCCTTACTTCAGATGATTGCCATACATCTGCCTTCACCAGTCGTTGCACAAAAATATCGTATGGAAATGCTGTACGAAGGCCCTCATGATGATGAAGCAGCTGTCGCTGTTAAGAACTGCGATCCTGAAGGCCCTTTGATGATGTATATCTCCAAAATGGTCCCAACTACCGATAAGGGTCGTTTCTACGCTTTCGGGCGTGTGTTCTCCGGCAAAGTAGCTACTGGACAAAAGTGCCGAATTATGGGCCCCAACTATGTTCCCGGAAAGAAGGAAGATTTGTACGAAAAGGCCATTCAACGTACTATTTTGATGATGGGACGTTATGTTGAAGCTATCGAAGATGTTCCCTCTGGTAACATTTGTGGTTTGGTTGGTGTTGACCAATTTTTGGTTAAAACTGGTACTATCACGACTTTCAAGGATGCACATAACATGAAGGTAAGATAGGATATCAATGAAAGTACAAATTTAATAAAATTAGAGTGATGAATACATACAGACCTGTTCTGAATGCACCGATTTTTGAATGACCATATTTGGCTGACATATAATTAATAAAATTAAATAAAAATCTCATTTGCACAATTTTAGTTTCAATATGATTTTCTCTTTTTAACTGATAAAGGTAATGAAATTCTCCGTTTCACCTGTTGTGCGTGTTGCAGTTGAGCCTAAAAATCCTGCAGATTTGCCTAAATTAGTAGAAGGTCTTAAACGTTTGGCCAAATCCGATCCTATGGTACAGTGTATCATTGAAGAATCTGGTGAGCATATCATTGCTGGTGCTGGTGAATTGCACTTGGAAATTTGTTTGAAGGATTTGGAAGAAGATCACGCATGTATTCCTCTGAAGAAATCCGATCCGGTCGTCTCGTACCGTGAAACCGTTTTCGAAGAATCTAACCAAATGTGCCTCTCGAAGTCTCCCAACAAGCACAACCGTTTACAGATGAAAGCTTGTCCTATGCCTGACGGTTTGCCAGAGGATATTGACAACGGTGATGTCAGCTCAAAAGACGATTTCAAGGTTCGTGCTCGTTATTTGGCCGAGAAATATGACTACGATGTCACTGAAGCCCGTAAGATCTGGTGTTTCGGACCCGACGGTACTGGCCCTAATTTTATATTGGATTGTACCAAATCTGTACAATATTTGAACGAAATCAAGGATTCTGTTGTTGCTGGTTTCCAATGGGCTACAAAAGAAGGTATCTTAGCTGATGAAAACATGCGTGGAGTACGTTTCAACATCTATGATGTGACTTTGCACGCTGATGCCATCCATCGTGGAGGTGGCCAGATCATTCCAACCACTCGTCGTTGTTTGTACGCTTCGACCATTACAGCTTCTCCTCGTTTGATGGAACCCGTGTACTTGTGTGAAATCCAATGTCCCGAAGTTGCAGTCGGTGGCATCTATGGAGTTTTGAATAGACGTAGAGGTCATGTCTTTGAGGAATCACAAGTTGTAGGCACTCCAATGTTCGTAGTTAAGGCGTATCTGCCTGTTAACGAATCATTCGGTTTCACTGCTGATTTGCGTTCCAACACTGGCGGCCAAGCTTTCCCTCAATGCGTGTTTGACCATTGGCAAGTCTTACCCGGTGACCCATGCGAACTCTCTAGTAAACCTTTCCAGATTGTCCAAGATACTCGTAAACGTAAGGGTCTCAAAGAAGGTCTTCCCGATCTTTCCCAATACCTCGACAAATTGTAAAAGATTACTTGTCATTTAAAAATTATTCACGGGAAAATGTTCACCTGATGTGGCAACAAAAACAATTACTTGATTAAAATATCTTATACATACATACATATGTATGTACATCATTTTGCTACACATTTTCCGTCAATCTGAAATCAACTAGCAACAAGAAAATAGCACATGCATATTACAAGTTTTAAGAAAAAATGAAATTACAAAGAAAACAGATAATAAAGATACATGATAATTAACACACAAAATAAAACGATATACTTTTTACTTTTATTTACTTGCATAGAAAAAATTTTGATGCAATTAGCTAAGCGTTATTGCATATTAGGTCGTGCTTACATCTGTGCGCCATGTGCCCAAGAAAGCGTAACCACTAAAATTACTAATGAAAAACTGTTTGATTTAGACATGTATTTATTGATTTAAACAGTTTATAATCATATTGGCTTCTATAAAATTATCTAGTTATGAATGAAATGTGCCTTGCTAATCTATATATAAATAGGCAAGTGAAAAAAGTTAAGAACCATTTTAACTGACTTAAACTCAACGTATTCGCTTGATTTTTTTTCTGTTAGATAGATTGACAATAGGAGCAGTGCAGAAAGTATTTTTTCTTCTACATTTTTGTGTCTAAGATATTTAAAAACATTTAAGAATATTAGCCAATCATAAAGCCATGATTTCTCTTTCTCTCTTAATTTGCTAAAAAAAAAAAATTACAACAATTTGGCTTGGCAACTCCATAAACACTCAGAAGGAAAAACGTATTTTATTTGTTCATTCTATTCTTATTTCCATCTTTCTATGTACTTAAACGATTATTGCTGAAACTAATAAAATTTGGATATTTAAATAACGAGTGGTACCGTATTATTTTTCTTTAGATGCTTAAAAATAATATATTTTTTTAATTATTAATAACTTTGATTAAAGTTAAATTCACCTACAGCACAAAGTAAGTTTTCTATTTTTGGTTTATTTTGTGTGCGTTTTGTTTTTGTTCATTGTTTTCATTATTTTTCTGTGCTTTAAATTACTGAATATACTGGAATGTTGGAATATGATGGAATGTTTATATTATTAGGCTAGCATATTCGTACATACATATGGGGTCTTTCTCAAAGAATAGGGAATAGAAACTTTTTTTGTAACAAACGTTTTAATGGGGAGTCTAAAACTTTAGAGAAAAAGCGTTCAATGAAAAAATAAGCATATATTTTTGTTTTGGGCAATAATAATGAATATGAATTGAAAACACTAGGAGCAAATATCTAATTACATTTAGTTAAAAAAGTGAACAACTTTTTTAAATAGTTTGCTTAAAATCTATTCTTATTTATGCCGATAAATGAAATTTTAAATTCGTATTTAGTAGTTAAGAAAGTGGTTTACCTTGGAGTCTGTCTATACATATGTATATTTGAATATAGTTTTTAAATTGTGTTTTAAATTCATCAAACTTTAAATATGTTCATTCTATTCTCCACCTCTGTGCGTTGATGGTTGATTTTCAACCACTGGGCGAACACTAGTTATTAATTAATTCTTGCTTAAATTAAAAAGATTTACACTAAAGTATGCCCTGGCTTTTCTGTTTGACAATCCTACAATACATACACACTCATACAAATGAACATTTACACATACATATCGTCACCTTAAATGCAAACGGACATAACTAACAAAACTCAAAATCGAATTTTTTATTGATTATGGCTCATTTTATCAAACTATGTATGTATGTATGTACATGTTCACGCAAATATTATACCTCTGTGATCAAAGATGACGACTTTATTTAAGGAATTGAAACGGACGTAATTACGAATGCATCTATTTTTTATTGCAAAGAACGTAACTTACATAAAAGCTTAAATATGTATAAAAAGGAAATGAATGGTTAAAAGCATATTAGTAAGTATCCATACTACAAGTAAATTTCAAAGAAAACTCAAGAATATTTTATTATTCGGCCCTGTTCTGTAAACCGAATCTGAGTAAATTTATCGTTTTCAAATAATTAATAATGTTCCTGCAGACGTGTTTAAAATCATACACGATAATTTTCTTTCAGATATGATATTTGGAATGTATCTATCTAATCTAGTGTCGGGCAGATTTTTGAAATCCTATGCACGCGTGTATAGGAAGCACATATGAGACATATGAAAGTGTATTGTGTCTGCCCAACACTGATCTTATCTATCCGTATCAGTGTTGCCGAATCGCGGGTAATTACCCGAATCAGGTGTAATTTTTATGTGCATGTGCAGCGCGTGGGTAATTGCTCTCAAGTGTAGTTCACAGGTAATTTGAAAATCTTTTGTTTTATATAAAAAACGTATATATATTTTATAATAAATATATATAAATAAATAAAATAAAATGTAATAAATTATCCTCCAATACAATGCTGCAATTTTATTTACTAAAGAAGTTATAAAAAAAAATCGCCAATAATAGTTTTAAACCTCTCCTAAACAATAGTAAGAAAAATTTAACTTCCAATGACTTTATTAGTTTATATATGTATATAGTATAACAAATATTGAATTACTTTTAATGTATTTATTTGCTGTTTGCAACAGACATTTATGAAATATAATAGTTATCAAAAACGTATTGTTTCTTGTGTGTTCAGCCTATATTCAAAATACTTCAACTAAAAAAAGCTAAATTTTCAGTAGAACGAAAAAAATAAATAAATAGATATCATATTTTAGTCGATCAAAACACAAATATTTTTTCAACGTTAGCATATTTTGTCAGAACACAAAATCATGATTTTTTAATCAATTTGTGAGATTTTTACTCAATACTAAATATATGAATTGAAAAGCTACAAGAAAAAGCTTAAAATACCATAAAAAACTTAAGCCTGACTGAAAGCCTCTTCCGTCTCGAAGTGGTCAGTTTTGGCACTCTCTAACTCAATCTCTATTGTAGCAGGATCACTCCAAATGTTCGAATTTCAAAAGCTTATATCATTGACTATAATCCGTCCATACATAGTATTTCTATTTGATTGACAATTTAAAAGTTATATATATATATATATTATCAATTTTTTTTTATCGGAACCCCTATGTTCCAATATGTTAAAAGTGACCATATCTCAAAAACTAGCCATAGGATATCAAAATCGTTAATTCGGAATTTATATTATTGATGAATATTACATAGGGGAGCTTTTTGCCATCGGAAACTCATTTTGACCAAATTGAAGTTGACTTATTTTGAATATAGACTCAATATGTTGCATTTCATTGGGGCTGATACCAAATCATAAGTAGCCCTTAAATAAGATTTTTTATTGGGTGTAATTCCGTTAAAATCGGGTAATTTTGCCTCCTACGAGGTGTAATTTTGAATATATATTTTGGTAACACTGATCCGTATATAATAAAAAAATTGAAATAAATCTAAAAAAAATATGTACATATTTCTATTGTCGGAGGTAGTTTTCTAAAATCATGCGGTTTCAAATCTATCGGTTTACAGAACAGGGCCGATTATTGACTTTGTAACGTTTTTTGTTTCTCCTGTAAAATAAATAAAAGTGTAGTTACTTACGTCCGTTTGCATTTAAGGTGACGATATGTATGCATGTATGTACATACATACATATGTAATTTAGAAAACCGTTTGTAAATTTTATTAGAGAAAATAAAACATTAGCTTGTTCCAAAATTTCAAGTTCAAAATAGCAAAACGGTACTTAAATAAAACTAAATACATACATACATATGTATGTATGCAAATAGTGAACATTTTATTATGTATCTTGTTCCTTCCAGCCAACTCAACGGGTATGATGATTCATAACAAACCTTCGCCAATTACTATTTCATCGAAAACTCTTGCAAGCAATTACAGGACTAAGGCAGTAGAAGCCTACAAAAATCGACATATTTTCACAATTTTCGGTGAATATAACACTATAAGAAACTCATTGCTCAAACGGGGATGGTTAGAGAAACTTACGCCGGCGCGGCATCACAAATTGCAAAATCTTTCAGATGAAGTACTTTTGATGCATGCTAAAAAAGGAAATGAATATGAAGCGGTGTTGATTAGCAAGATAATGAACCATTTTCCTGCATTTTTTATATGGCAGCCAAAAGAGCAACGCGACTTATATATGAATGTTCGTCCGTATAGGAATCGTTTACGTATTGCTCATTGTCTGGATTTTTCTACGAAAGCTGGGTTGATTGCTTGCGCAGAGCAGCAACACTGGTTTCGCCAGGATGGTGTATCAGCATTGGTACACCCCCGATTTTTCCGCATGGGTGCTAGCCAGGAGGAAAGGCTGGCCTTCATAAATGAATATCAGATAACACAATGTTGTAGTTTGTTACGTTTTTTAAGGCAATATTTTTGTAAACATGAAGAAATAATCGATTACGAAAATGGCACAATCTCTGCAAAAACTATGCAATTTGCTTTACGTCGACTTAAGCAACAATTTGATGATTGTGATAGTTATAATTTGTTAGATATCGAAGAATCTCAAATACCCGAGGAAGAATGGACAATTTTTTTTGAAAATTCTAATAAAGTTATCAACAACAGGCAAAAGATTAAGTGTACTTATAAAGAACTAGACGAATTTACAAAAGAATCCAATCGAATTTTAACGAAAATTGAAGAAAAATGTCCTGATTTGAAATGGGATGGATATAAAAATTTGTGGATTTTGAAACCTGGTTATCTGAATCGAGGGCGAGGCATTGTCATACGCAAGAACTTAAATGAAATTCTTGAGTGGTGCACGATCCATTCAAATTATCGTTACATTGTACAAAAATATATAGGTAAGATTATATGTAATATGTGTATGCATGCCTAGAACACTTTAATGTTAGGGAGATCGTTTGGTTTTTGTTTGAATAGGTTTAGCCGTTATCAGGCCAATTATGAATAAAATTCCGCGAGAAATTAATCCCTTTTACAATTAGAATTTTTTGTTTTTTTACTTAACTACTCTAGCAACCACTCTTAAACATTTTTTCTCTCTTGGTATTAAAGTCCTGCACAAGACCATTTATAAGAACTTTCAAGACATGAGGGATTTTTCAAATGCTTTACTACAGCGAAGTCTTCTAAAATAAACGCTAAGCAACACTGTTTACAAGAATTTGTTTAAGTTATTGCAAGTATAGGAGTAAAGAAGAAAAATAGGCATTGTCATACGCAAGAACTTAAATGAAATTCTTGAGTGGTGCACGATCCATTCAAATTATCGTTACATTGTACAAAAATATATAGGTAAGATTATATGTAATATGTGTATGCATGCCTAGAACACTTTAATGTTAGGGAGATCGTTTGGTTTTTGTTTGAATAGGTTTAGCCGTTATCAGGCCAATTATGAATAAAATTCCGCGAGAAATTAATCCCTTTTACAATTAGAATTTTTTGTTTTTTTACTTAACTACTCTAGCAACCACTCTTAAACATTTTTTCTCTCTTGGTATTAAAGTCCTGCACAAGACCATTTATAAGAACTTTCAAGACATGAGGGATTTTTCAAATGCTTTACTACAGCGAAGTCTTCTAAAATAAACGCTAAGCAACACTGTTTACAAGAATTTGTTTAAGTTATTGCAAGTATAGGAGTAAAGAAGAAAATACCCTGTTGCTAATTTTTGGAGTAGTTACGTTTTGGAACAGTCCTATACTAGTTATAAAGAGACAGAACTAAGAAGCTTGATGAAACACTTCTCTACAAGCGACGCGCTGTCTCTTTCCCTTTTTTTGTCATGTAAACAACATGAAAAAAAAAGAATTTTTGCCTGTGCAATATTTCCATTGTAAAATGGAATGCAGCAAGTGTGTGTGTGTATGTATTTGGTAAAATTTTTTGTAAAGGAATTGGAATGTCTTTTGCGTCATTACAAATCGATCAGTGTTTTAACTCTCAACAATATTTTATTTTGGCGGCGGATAAGTTTCATTTAAATTTAAATACGCAGTAAGTGTTTTTCAGTGAGTTTTTATGTTTTGAATGAATTATTTTATAGAATACTGGTATAAAACTATTTTATACAATAATAGTACAAAACTATCCATAACAGGCATTGAAATAAACTAGTATAATAGCAACTAGTCCTTCAACTAGTATGCAACTCTACACAAATCAACTAGTTGTGCTCCTATGACAACCCAAAGTCGATAGTTCGTTGTATGAAAAAAAACAGATGTGCAACCAGTCGGAATTCAAAAGCAACTAGTATGTTTCTGACCACATACTACTCCTTTTATCTGCAGGGTACTTCGTGACTGAAAAAATTGTGATGCTTGCTTCCTTCTACGCATGGGCGCGTATACAAGCGTCATGCATGTACATACACACACACGTTGTGTGTATGCTCTTCTATTTTTCTGCACACAAACAAACGTTCACATGCATTTACATTAGTTGTGTGCGCTTGCTTAAAAAAAACCTCCCCTGCAGAAAATGCGAATAGTGAAATTGCAGTGATTTACTAGTGACATTGTCAGTAGTACTACTGACCAGGTGTATCCCAGCCAATGTAATAATCTATTGACATTTAACATTAGCTTGTCATTGAAAATCCACCACTAGACTGTAGCAATACTGACTAAGTAGTTCTTTTGGGACCACATGGAGACATTGGAACCAAAGATTCACTAGTAAATTTTAGGGGCTCCAGTCTACAATATCGATATTTCATCGCTCCATGTCAATAGTAAAATTGTAGTGATTTACTAGTGACATTGTCAATAGTAAAACTGAATAGGTGTAGGCCAATGTAATCGACCATATGGAGACATTTGAACTAAAGATTCACTAGTACATTTTAGTGACCTTCGTCTACAATTTTATAAGGGTTGGGCAACAAACTTAAATACATACATACATACATATGTACGTAAGTTTTTAACATTATTGTATAGCATAATAAAACAGAAAAATAAACTATTGACGCGTTCATTGACAATGTCAGCAGAAATACACTAGAACTGTTGTCTCTAACGTATCTCTACTCGCGCATAAAAGGAAAGTTGTCGACATTTCAACTAGTGCAATTGTCGCTAGAGAAAAGAGTGTTGACATAGAGACATATGGTTCTAGGTTGACTAGAGGGAGCTTACCATCCACATCTTACACACAGACTCAAACGTACAATATGGAAAATAACAAGCATACACGTATCAACACTACTTTGGTGACTGTTTGTTCATAACAAGAAGTCTTCACGGCATTGCTTGTTAGCACTCATATACACGCACACAAATGCATCTATCGTGCTTTGCTTATAATACGACAGCATTTATTATTGGTTTAGTATAATGCAGCCACGAGAATACATTTAAAAAACAAGACATATTTACATTTCAAGACTATTTACGCAGGTCTATACTTGGTATTCCATTTGCAGCTGGATTAAAAAGTTGTAAATTAAATATTTCAAGCGGCCTATACACAATATTATTGAATATGTGCATATTGTTCACGTCGTTGGGGTTACGTACAAAGCTCAAATCTCGCACAGTTTACGCAACACCATCGATATTCCCCATATTCGGGTATGTTCTGTATTCCACGTGAAATTAAAAGGTGTGGAATTGCCATAGAATTGTTGTTATAAATACATATTTCCAACAACAATTCTATGGCAATTTCACTCCTTTTAATTTCACGTGGAATACAGAACATACCCGATTGTGTTTGGCATAGGTACTATTTCGACATATGATCTTTAAGCTAGGACGAAACTGTTGTAGTAAAGTTGAAATACGCCAACCACGATAAGACCCATTATTTTCGGTTTGACCTATACTATGATTGATACAAATCTTAAAAAAAAAAATATGGCGAAATTTATCTCACAGTAAAAAACGTAACAAAATACTATGAGGGCAATTGCGAGTAAAATTCTACGAGAAATTTTTTTCCCGGGGAACAATCCCAACTAACAGCAAGTAATACGGAAAATAAAAAATTCTAATTGCAAAAGGTAGGAGTTTCCCGCGGAATTTTATTCATAATTTTGCCAACACATTTGCACAATATAATTCTATTTTCTTAGTTAAAAAATAATGTATTATTTCACCTATGAATATGATCTGTATATGTATGTATGTAGTACACGTTAGCGATGATATGGAATTAAAAAAATGTAAAATTTTATTGAAAGTGTATGGGGCACTTAAGAAATAAGAGAAACTAAAAATGTTAACTGATCTTAGCACTTTGTTGTGTGTGCTGCAGCGATGCCAACTCTACCACTTTTGTGGTATATCTACCTCTTTTGGGCAGTGATGCCAATTTAGCGAGTTTCGCGCTAGATTTAGCGCGTTTTAACTACGCCAAACGCGCTTTTTTTTGTCTTAGCGCGTTTAATAAAAAAAGCGCTAACTTAGCGCGTTTTGGATAAAGTCAATAACATCATTTCAGTTAAATGTTTTTCTTTTTTGTATAAATTTACCAATTTTCTAGTGTCCAAAACTCTGGTAAAATTTTTTTTAATTTCGTTAATGAGTCAGTTGTTGCAAATAAAATTCCCTTGCCTTTGATTAGAATCAAAAACGCATTTTAAAACTGTAAATGGCAAATATCTTTAAATTTCACAACTACAAATATGTAGTCGTACTCGTGACGAAAAATATGTATGTAACTTATCAAGCATCTATTATAGCTGAAGTACAAAAATCATTTGAATCGCAAAACTATTCGACATTTTATACGAGTATGTTGTTACTGGTACAAAGTTTGTTAAAGAAAATTAAAATAAAAACGAAGGATTTTGATTATTTGGTGATTCTGATTCTGTATTACATTATTTCAGTTATTTAGGATATAATTTCGAAGAAGCAATATTGCAAAATCTGAAAAAGAGTTGCTTAAAAAAGAATATTAACTCTTACATACATCGACTTTTATTAAAATTTAATTTAGCGCGCAGAAAAATAGCGCGTTTTGGCTATAAATAGTTGACAATGCTGTAACTCAGCGCGTTCTAGCACGTTTTGAGAAGGTGAATAGCGCGTTTGGGTTGTAAATAGTTGGCATCACTGCTTTTGGGTATCTCACTCAACTCTACAACTTTCCGAGAAAAATCTACCACTTTTTTAGTATTTCAATAATATTATGTAATACTCCAGTAAATTTACTCGACTTTTTTTTATCTAATCCAAGCTAGAAGTTCAGCTGAAATATATATTCAGCAATGCTTAAACGCTGCGTTCATTATACAATTTATAACCTGCTAAATGCCCAAATATTTGATTTACTGGGCCAGTTTGTGAGAAAATTGCTCCTTTGCTGCATACAATATGTACATATGTATGTACATGTTTGAATGTTGAAAGTTAATGTGTTGAAAAGTGTTTGTAAAAAAAACTTTTGGTGGTGAAAATATTTATTCCTTTAAATATGAGAATTATAAAAATGTATGTGTTTTTCTTAAATTTTTTTATTTATTAAAGTATAACCTTTTTATAAAGTATTTTTTATAAAGTATTTCTTATCGCAATAAAAAAGCACAAAAGCTCTTTATAAAAGTTTGGACGTAGCTGTTTTAAATTGAAATCGACTTCATTTCCCATATTGTTCTATGAAAATTAGAAATAAAAGATGTGATGGAAAACGGAATTTGTGTTGTTTTTGCGTTTTTAAATCGAGTAAGCTAGAGTTGACGATTTAGGAATTATTGTATATTTGAGCAAAATTTTCGTTCAATAACTTGTTTAAAAATCTTCACAACTTTTAAGAAGCTAAAAAACACGCAAAAAATCGCTTTTATTGCAAACTTTGCGAAAAATCGCGAAAATTTGCAACATATTAAACAAACCATACTACATATTGATAAAAGTCAGTAAAACTTTAAGGAATGCAAAAAATTCGCAGAAATCGCGAAAATTAGGGAAATTTGCAAAAACTTATTAACAGTGGTATGATAACAAAGTCTAATATTTTTTAAAAATCGGCAAAACTGTCAGGAAGCTGAAAGAAAACATGCAAAAATGTGCTTTTAACGCGAACTTTGCGAAAATTAGCGAGAAGTTACAAAATCGAAAGCAAGCCTTAAAATTTATTAGAAACCGCGAAAGCTATTACAAATCGTCGGTCGGTTTCTGGTTTGCTGCAGACATAATGTATTTTGTATATGATGTACCGCAAACCAGCAACCAACCGACGAAATCTAATAAAAAGTGTTCGTCGTTGAAGTCGTGTGTTCGTGTAGCCTGCTGCGGTGAATGGGTGTAATCAAAGCGAATTCACTTGAAATTTGTAAAGTTAGTGTATTTTTATACAGACTACAACAATTAACACTAAAATTTAAAAAAATTTAAATTAAAGGGTGTTCCATCAGTTAATGCAAGTTTGACTATGTAATTTAGACAACTTGCTGTATCTTGGAAGCCGTAAGAGCCAAACTCTTGAAATTTTCACAAACGGTAAAACTAAAAAATTCCAAAATTATAAAATCGCCAAACCAACAAAAAGTCGCCAAAAACCAAAAAAAAAAAAAACAAATCGCCATAACGAAAAAAACGCCATATTAAAAAAAATTCTTAAATTAAAATAAATCTGCAAAATTGCAAGAAGGCTCGATAAATCCTTTTATTTTCAGGATGTACTTTTCACACCTATTTTTATGGCCAAGCGAATTTCGTGTTTTTTTTCGCATAGAATGTTAATTAATTAATTTTATTGTTATTTTTATTTAGTCTAAGGCTGCACGAAATAAATATGAACGAATATCCACTATATATTTACATAAAATCGAAAAATGTGCATTTTCACTTATTATAAAGGTCGTACCTATTTTATTGGCCATATAACGCCTGTTTGGAAATGCATCAGTTCTCTCACATCATATGAGCAAACTTTAATTTAAAATCCAATACAAGCTCGTTCATAGTTTTATTTTTAGTAGTAGCCATGTTTATACCTCATATTTTACATTAATTTGCATATTTTACATTGTTTGTTATATACATCAGCGAAGCAAAATTTCCATTTGCAGCGCAGTGATGCATTTTCGAACAGGTGCTATATATTTCTGAAAAATATTTTATTAAATATGTATATTTCGTCTCTTTTCTTTAGAACAACCTCTTTTAATATATCGCACCAAATTTGATATACGACAATATATGCTGATATCTGTACGAGAATCAACAGTGCAAATGTGGCTGTACACAGATTGCTATTTGCGCTTCAGTTCCCAGGAATACACTACCGATGATTTCGATGAGTCGATACACTTAACAAACAACTGCGTGCAAAGAAAATATAAAAATAAAGCAAACCGTGATGCTAGATTACCAAAAAACAACATGTGGACATTGAATCAATTTAAAGATTATTTAAAAACACAAAACATACCAGTCGAAACTTGGGAAAATCGCACCTTTGCTGGTTTTAGAGAAAATCTGATTGCAGCAGTGCTACCCAGCCTGGATGAAACAAATTTAATTGAAAATTCTTTTGAATTATTTGGTTGTGATTTTATGTTGGACGAGCAGTGCAATCCAATTTTAATTGAGATCAATTCCACCCCCGATCTATCTGCCTCTACTAATATCACAGCACGAATATGTCCCATGGTAATGCAGGATTGCTTAAAAGTAATACTTGACTTGCCACGAAATAGTCATGCCCAAACAGGACTTTTTAAAAAGGTATATGAAGTGAACTACAAATTTAAACAAGACTTAAATAAGATAGAGGATTTGAGTGTCAGCGGAAAGTCTATGATTTTATGTAATTCAGTTTACGAAAACGGAAGTAAAAAATTCGCTAAAAAGCCTAAATTTTTAAAGAAATCAAAAAAAGATGTTGTTTAGCACACCACTACTCGTAACAATAATAATATGTTAAAAAATGCTACAAAAAATTGTATAGTAACGTTAAATTCTAAGTTGATGATGAATCGAAGATCAAACTAACATAATTGTAGATGGGAAATATGTATACGCAAATAAATTAAAATAAAATAAAGTACATAAAACAAAATAAAATACATAGAATAAAATAAAAAAATTAAATCTAATAAAATACATAGAATAAAATAAAAAAATTAAATCTATTTTGCATTCGTAAAACAATTCTGGGCGAGTTAACATCAAGCGTCGTTGGCAATTACTGCGTAAATGCAACCAGGCCACTGTTCGTTTACTGGTCTTCGAGGGTTTTGCGTCTCAACCTCCGCATGTGATTAGTAGTTGACGTCAGTTAACGGTACCGAGTTACTGTTTCGTGGCGTCGGTTGCTGACCGCATGCAAAAAAAAAAAAAAAAAACCTAGCTTTTTAAGAAAGCATACTTTGAAATCGTGGTGGAGTACCAAATAAAACTCATTGAAACGGGAGAGGACTTTGAGGATTCCGGCTTTCTGCACAATGGTGAAGATCGACGCGTGATTCTTGGAGGAATCTCTTAAATTGTAGCACGACATATCGTGTGAATTGGTGATGGCGTAATAGTTCTTCGAACTGGCCAAATTATTCTCCGATTGTGAAAAACAGTTGGAGTAACAGAATAGAAACGGAAAAAAAAATGTATTTTGGATCCATATTGAAAATAAATGAAAAAAAATTATTCGTCATAAAGTAACATAACAATATCGATCAGCTGTTTCCTACTGTTGCAGTTACTTTACATTACAGCCGGTTAACTGAGCCTTTATTCTGCTGTTGCTCGCTGTTTATACAACACTACAAACTGCCTTTACTTAATTACTTCTTATCGTTATTTTGACTATGTTCTGATTAATACTGACTGATTCTCACACAGGCTGCCTATTTTTATAGTACAGGAAACGGTTCTCGAATGTTCGCCCTCTACTCATAGCCAAATTTTATTACTGTGTTGTTAATTACTAATCGTTTGTTTCTGGCTTGCGGCACTGTATATTCAAAATACATTATGTTTGCAGCAAACCAGAAACCAACTGACGTAATGGTAGCCAAACGATCAAACAGTCTTCTAGCACAATCGGGAAAATTCATGTTGCTGTTTCTAGGCGTTTGTAGATAATTCGATTGGCCGTCATTTTGAATATCAAGCAAGCCACAGACCTTGCAACTGTTGGTACAACATGAGCAAGTTGTGTATAAGATTGTATAGTGTGTGGGGTCGTCGTATGAAGTTGTGTATCGGTTGTACGAAATATTAAAAAGATTTGATTTTTTGGCAAGTTGTATAGACAGGTTGTAAAATTTAGGAGTGTGTTGTACAACTTCATTTCATTTTGTTCTTATTTTCGTTGTGGTCATATGAAAAACATCGCGCTCGAATTCAAATTTGCGTATAAAATGGAGAATTCAACAGAAATAAGTGATTTTATATAATTGTATGAGTTTGCGCGGAAGAATTGCTTTTGTATATGCATCGGAACTTTTGACAAAAGGTCATTGAATAATTCGTCTGACACCCAGGTGTAATTTTTATAGTCCAGTGGCTCACTTTCTTTTAATATTTCCAAAAGTTTGTTATTAGAATACGTTTTTTTTATATAAATCACTCCTTTAAGCAAATTCTTTTTTTCTGTCCTTTTTTACGTTCTTCTTCTTATTTTGTCACCAAAAAAAAAACATCCATTACAATACGCGACATAACACCCGATGTCATGTTTACTCCAAAAAAAAAATTAAGAAATGAAGTTGTACTCTAATGTTGTACACGTTGTTGTAAAGTTTGTGGGCAAAACACACAACTTGTTAATCCAACGTGTTGTACCAACGGTCGCAAGGTGTATGGCTTGCATCAGAGTAACTACGTAACGACTTTTATGTTGGTAGTACCGTGTGTTATGGGTAGTGCAGGGTTGCTACCATATGTGTTAGCACTTTTATGTGTATGTGTATACGCGTGTACCCAGCGGGAACTAGAAGGAGTAAGGATGCCTTCTAGAAGGCCTCTGTATGCCTTCTTTTGGATGTAGAAGGCCTGCTCGCTCCATTCCACACTCATATATTTTTTACACGCGTTGTCATTGCGGAGAAGGCCTTCTGTTCTTGCTTCTTTCGCCAGAGATTCTGGAAGGCCTTCAAATTAATGGATTTTGCTTTTATTTCGGTAAAAATCAAAACAAAACATGTTAATCCTTCTCTTCTTCCTTCTCATAGAATGGAGTGTGGAATGTGTATCGTATCTTTTATGCGAAAGAGCCCTTTAATAAGGCCTGCACCAAGAAGGTCTTCTGAGTTTTACCGCTGGGTAGCTATGTATTCAATTATTGTTGTTGCTATAGTGCTTGTATGTGAATACGTGTGTACGTTTAGCTCTTTAGCTAAATACTTCTAGCTAGTTCCTTGCATTGACCCTGTAGGAATATTTTCGCGTAGCATTTACATTAACCCTGCTGGAATATTTTCGTAACAATATAGAAACAAGCATAACGTTATTTTATGTGTGTGTTTTTTTATTTATTTTTGCAGTAAATGAGTAATTACTACGAAAATGTTAAAATTTACTCTAAAAAAAGTCTGTTGCAAATTGAAAAATTAGTAATATTAAGAAAACAGCTGACTCAAACTCCACATAGTGTTGCAAAATGTATAAACTTTTATTCAACTCTTTTTTTTATTGGTGCTCGATACAATATTTTTTATAACACGAATAATATTTTACTGATTACCTTCAAAGCAAGTGCAGTGTGTACTAAGTAACCAGATACATTACAGTTTTACAACTCTGAGCAATTAAAATAATTTGCAAAACAAACGTATTAATAAAATAAACAACAAAATATGTACATACATATATATGTATGTATATTAACATTTATTATTGTTAATATTGAAAATGCATCCTTAATCTAATTTCTGTTTCAAAAATTTCAAAAGACAATAATAACTCAACATGTCAGAGTTGCATTTTCCACAAAAGTATTAATACTTGTATTATAGTGTGAAACGGCCTTAAATGCTAGTTTTAATCTAGCACGCATTTGCCCAAAAAACAGTAACCACTAATTACAAATGAAAAACGGTTTAATTCAGACACATACTTATTTATTAAATTAAACACTTAATGATAATGGAAAGTACCACAAAATAACTATAAGGGATACAGTTAACAAGTACGAGTGAGACGCATAACTATCGAAGGCACACAAGCCTGGCCATAGTTAAGGCCGAGTCACATAGAATCCGTCACACGATGTATGTCGCCATTTGCAAATGACAGCTAATTTGAAATAGAGGGTTTCTTATGAGCTTTGCCACATAAAATACCTTAGCCCTAATTCACACGTTGATTTTTCAATGATTTTTTGAAACACGATTTTTGTAGTTTGTAGGCGAACTGTATAGAAAAGCAAAGGGGATAAAAAAAAATCACATTTTCCGTTCTCCGAGTTTTTTTTCAAATTTTCTTTACACATATTTTAATTTTTGGTGTGTTGCTTTATTTTATTTTTTCATTGAATGTGACAACAGCTTTTTTTAATAGGAAACAGTGTTACCTGTAGGTATTTTTTTCGCTAATATAGGAGTATAGGGAATATCGGACAAATATTTTATTTTGGCCAAAATGTAGGTATTTTCTATTCTCATATTGCATTTTTTGTGCATAAATGTAAAAATAACTATACGCAAAATATATTTTTGCTCCGTTTAAAAATTTGTTTTTGCTCGTAATTACATAGACTTTTATCTAATTATTTTGGTGTCGCAGTGCCTGTATTTGGATAGGATCTTCCTTCTATTCTTCTAATGACAAGCACCCCAGGAAATAGGAAATGAGCATCTATTAAACAATGATTTAATAATAAGGATATTACTTACAACTATTTAACTTAAATCTTAATAAACTCCATGATTGGAGAAAACCCAAATATAGATAGGTATGTGTTATATTTGTATTATAAGATAATTTCTGAAAAACTGTAGAAAAGTGTGCATTAATTTCGAAGGCAGAAGTAGTCACTTTGAATAATTTAATACAAAAGAATTACATATATACATACATATGTCAAGTTTTAAGTTACCTACTGTAGCTCCAAATATTCAGAAGAAATAATTTTGGTTTACAAAAGGTTTACAAAACAAATTTTTTAATATGTAGGGAAAAAACGATTTTTTTTTAAATCTAATGGCAACACTGATACAATTTTTGGAAGAAAAAAAAATCAAAACTGGAAACATGGAAAAAATCATCGTATGAATGTAAAATGTTTTTGGAAGCAACTTTTAAAGAGAATCAAAAATAAAACAAGATTTTTAAATCCTCGTATGAATTGGGCCTTAGAATACATATTTTTTAAACCAAATTTTTCCAAAAGTAATATATTTTTACTTTAATTTAATTTACTGACGGTTCTAATTTTTGAACATTCGAACCAAGGTGTATTTAAACAGGTGGCAGCGTTACTTCAGCTGATAATTTTTTGCTCTATGTGCTTTGTAGCCAACGAACGTCAAAAACTTCGTTTTGTTTTGGTTTTGGTACAATTATTTTTGTACTTTTGACATTCTTCGGCTCTTTACACATCTATGGTTGCCGTATTTTTGTATAACAAATCCTTACGCAGTCACCTGTATAATTACACCATGATTCGAACATTGGTTGTAATTTCCAAAGCATTCGATTTCCCGCGAGTTGTAATTTACGAGTGTCTACTGTATATTATACACAAAACGTAAACAATGAGCACGTAACAAATTTCCATTACAACATTGGTGCTACATAATTACGGAATTCGAAACCGAGCAAGATTTCAAAACATTTCAATATAATTTAAATTAAAAAATGTTAAAATTTCAATCGTTATCGATGCAGTAATTTGCCTCTTAATTTTTTTAATGCTTATCATTGACAAACTGAAAATTACAGACGTTATTTTTAAGTTTAACAAATGTGATGAAAATTGTAACCGATTTTTTTTTGAATTTTTGTTTACCGGTTGCTTTGTCCTTTTTTACTGTTTAAGCTGCATATGTTTATTCCAATGGCATGTATTGTGTTAGCATTGTTGTCCTTTTTTTGTGATTTTGTTTTTATTCTAAGACTTAACTCCTTTTTCGAATTGTTTATATTTCTCTTAGTGGGTACGATGGGGCTTGTTTTTTTAAGTGGACTATATAATTCTCTTATATTATCAAACGATTTGCTTATAGTTAAGGCAGTAGTATCCAAAAAATTGGTGGCTTGACTGCATCCAACGTTACTAATTGAGTGTAATGGTTTTTGCTGATTGTAGTAGCATACAAGAGATTTATATTTTTGATTATCTTTGCACGGCGCCATACAGTGTGTCGAGAACCTGGGAGCACTGCTGCAATAACGTCTTAAAGTTGTCCAATCTCTGGATTTAGTACAAGAGATTTTAGTTTGACAATTTCCCATTACTGGACTATTGAAAGATTTACTACGTCCCCGCAGGGAAATAAAGTCGGCCAAACAATCAGTATTTTTCTCATTGATAACCGATAAAGAAGAAACATTTTTTATGCGCGGACTACTTGTTGCCATCTCTGTTATATATTTTTCCACATACTCTGTGGCATTAAAAGCTGGCATGGCTCTATGCACTTTAGATGCATTTGTTAAAGCCAAGGAAGTGCCTTTTTTAGAAGACTGTTTAGTTTGTGGCAACTTCTCCTTTCGTTGATGTCTCATGTAAGACAGATCACCATTTGTACGATTTGCAATTTGCTTCCCTTTAACTATTAAGTTAAGTCCCATGTAGACAGGTGTAGGCGGTATGTTTTGACGATAGATCATTTCAAAATTTCCAACATCGGCCTTAGAATCGTTGCGCCGATCGATCACAACTGAAAATTAATATGATATAGTTATGTATGTATATTCAGGCTTATCATAAATAAAATTTCACATGGAAATTTCCGAACGTGTGAACAATTGGTATCAAAAAACTTCACACGATTGCGAAATATTGTTGGAAAAAGTAGAAATTTGTACGTTTTTAATTTTCTTGGAATTAAAGATACGAAATTAAAATTCATGTCAACGAAAAATTTTATTCGGAAATTTTCACATGTGGAATTCATGATAAGGCTGATTAACTTAATAGAATTAGAATTTTAAGAACTTCAACTTGTCACATAGAGTCAAGTTACAGATATACTCAATAATAAAATAAGACAAATCAAAATATGTGAACATTGTTTAATGAAATAAAATATGTATTTGGATATTAATTTGATTTGATATTGCTATTCGTTTTGCTCGCGAAAACACGAAAAAACTTTTGGAATTGCGCCTTCTTTTTTTTATATAATCAAAGTTTATGCGCCATTTTGGTTTCTTGCGAAATGCCAATCACGTATTCCAATATACTCGTATGTACATAGTATATGTATGTATGTATCTTGGATTCGTCAGTTGCCGAAAGATGTTCAATAGATCCCGAGAATATTTTCTTGTCGATGGTAATGAGCCTAGATCTGCTAGTACATTCGCATGGGTATGGTAAGAATTTTTCAGTTCGTAGTGAAGAAACGGGATACATTCGTCAAATGTTCGGTCCACAACTTGATAATATTATAAACTTCGAGAGTGGCTCATGCTTCAATACGATAATTTGTACCAAATTCGAATTCACTGAGCCACCATGTTTCCAGTTCCATACGCAAGACCAGCTGGAACCTTCACAATTATCAAATGAAATAATCGAAAAGGAAAATAACTTGATTTGGTAGTTTTCTTTCCTAAACTTAATTAACTTCCTAGCTTATCCGTGCCATTGGTAAAAAACCGAGCCTTTTATTTATGTAGTACATGAATTTTCCTGGTAGTCACCGATGAGCACAATTTTTATGGTCTCGACTGATGCCAAAAATACAGACAACTTGAATCAAGTCGAGATATGCTCGAATAAAACTTACATTATTTGATTTTACCTTAATAATACGAGTATTTATAATTTTCTTTGTCTACGTTCGTTCACCCATTTACTTCAAAATTGTTATAACTCAAAAAATTTGTTTGTTGAGTTAATAATGCAGAATAATGTGGCATTTTGTATTTTATCTTGTGTAAAAATTTCATAGAAATAGCTTGTACTACCAACTCCCGGGAGGAGTTGTATTAAACGTGTTTTTTCCAAAATTTGTTTTTTTTCATATGATGGTTAGATACTAGAAGAGGATACTTGAGGTCAATAGCTTTTGAAGCAAAAAAATCGATTTCCTCGAAACAAAAATATCGACAACTTTCGATTTTGGACTGTAGTCGAAAGTGCTGATCGAGTTCGACAAAGACTGTCAATATTGATAATTTCACTCAATGTGATTTTTAAAATTTATAAGAATTTTAACATTTTAAGCTCAATAATCATACAGAGTAATGGGAATTAAAATACACTGGTCCTGCACAGCAAATCGAGAAATTTCCTCCATTAGTGAAACGTTTAAAATTTTTTTAGTCCTTCCGACTTTAGATCCACATAAAATCGATAAAAATATTTTACAATTTTCGATTTAATCGTAAGCGATATGTAGTAAAAAATTAACGTTCTTATTGATATTAAAATTTTATGGGTCTACCCTTCATAGTTTAGAATTATAAAAATTGCAAAATTGTTGATAACTTTTAAAATACAAGTTGTAAAATTTTATCGTAAGTGACAATTTACGTATGTGAAAAACATATTTGATGAATATTATAAAAAAACCTTCTCCTGAAAATTTAAATGTTTGTCGCTTACGATTAAATCCAAAATAAGGTTCGATAATATGAATTTCACATTAAATTTTCGATGTTCGATAGCCGGCGAAGTTCGAAAATCGAATGCACAAAACTTTTTTAAAAGCTTTATCTTCGAAACAAAGTCTACACACAAATACAGAGTGTCAAAGTTGAGTACTTCAGGTTTTGAATACATTTCCAAGCTCGGAACTCTTACAAATGTGGACAGACTTTAAAAAAGTTTTCATTACAAATCTAAAAATTAAAAATCTTTTAGATCGGTTCACATTGGTAACATTTTCTTTATAATCTCTGAATTTTATTCTGATATCCATAGATAACAATAAAAAATTGGCAGTTAGAATTCATATTGAGTATCAGATGAAAAAATAATAGTTCATATTTTCAATTGATCTCAGGCGAAAGCTAGAAAATTTTACATTGGAAACGATGAAAACTCAGATATTTAAGAGTTACGAGCTTGAAAATTATTTTATAACTCGAGGTATTCAGCTTTGATAGCTTGTATCTTGGCTTATATTATAAAAAGGTATTCAAACAGATTGTTTCTAAAAGTTAAGGTCCTTTTGTGTGAAGCATTTCGTAATCGTATGACAAATTCAGAAGAAATACATACTTACATTCATACATATGTACATATCTGAATCTGAAGTATATTTACATATGTACATACATACATACATACACATGTATTTATGTACCTTTTATAACATCCTCTAGACACTGGGGACACATCCGTGCCGTAACACTCGTGGTGGCGCCTAGATCTGGATTAGAGTTAATTTCTATAAGCCACGGATAAAAGTTTTCGCATATCATAAAATCGGCACCGAACAATTCAAAAGTATTAGATGTCCTTTCCATGTGATCCTGGGAAACTAAGACAGCTGCCACTATAGCATTGCGCATTCCCGGATATATACGTTCCAACCATAATTCTTGTTTACCAATTTGCCTCAAATATGCCTGAAATGAATACGAGTCCCACATATTTTCGTATGGCAAACTTTTGTCTCGCCTTCCACTATTTGTATATTTCTTTTGAATGGCATGATTTGTTAAATGCACCGACTCATGATGATTAGCCAGATTATACTCCTGCGAACTGAAACGTAAATAACACTCTTTGTACATCCATAACGTAAGGGGACTTATGCTGGAGATGAGAAACCATTGACGAATGTCAAATTTTGTCTGGTGTATGATTAGAGGACGCTCTGAAAAGAGATGATTTTGATCCACGATGCATTAAAAAAAAGGTAGCAGAATTTCTTTCTGTCAAATGTGATGATGATTTTGTGAAATCAAGTGAATCTTGTATCTGCAAATTAAGCATTTGCTTAGAGCTTTTTGCCCTAAATCACTATCTCCGTATCTTATTTTGAGATTTTTTGTATTCGAGCTTATTTTAAGCAAGCAAAACTCTTTAATCTTTTATACTAACTACATTAAAGAAATAATGTTGTAACCTTCTTTAGTCTAGTATAAAATCGTCGTAGTCGAAGTTGACAGTATGTATGTAATAGTACGAGTATTTAATATTGCACAAATTTGCTTAATATCTAAAGCCCTTTAATACATCGGAGTTTGATGTTCTCTAAAAAAACTCTAAAACTCATAATGCACAAACAAGAAAGGTTTTCATGAGAACTCTTAAAATTGCCATTTGTGCAATTGGGCAAATATACGAGACTTGTTTCATGAAGCCACTTTTGCGCAAACAGTTAAGTAAATTTAAATGAAATGTCAAAAAAATTAATTTAATAAAAATACTCGTAAAACAGGAGGGTGGCGTCGTTGGCTGAAGTAATTAGCACGTTGACTACACGACCCCGGGTATCCAACAGCCATTTAATAACAACACCACGCATTTTTCTGATGTGCACTAGTGTCCTTCGTATCAGTTGTTGTAGGAAAATTTTTAGAGATGCAGGCATAAGGCACTAGTCACTAAACTACACCGGCTTCAGCGGATGCTAATCCTAATGTAACATCAGAGCGCCCTCCTTCGTCGGTATTGTGTAGCAGAACCATCGGCAAAGTAAAATAACCAATAAAATGGCTTTAAAAAAATTTAACACGCCGCATTTAACACCAGAGGCGCTGCAACACTGCATTATTAAAAAAAACGTGCAAAAAGCAGAGTTTTAAAAGAATGAAGCCTACTACTAGTAACAATGTTAGGTACTCATTGCCTGAGTGTTACTTCTCTTTAAAAAAAAAGAAATTTCAAGCAGTTTTTAATTTAAATAAATATATAAAAATTAAAAAAGTGTGTATGTATGTGTGTCAAAAATGTATCCAAAAAACCAAGAAGTTGTTCTTTACAAAATGCACAATTGCACAGCTTCAGTTTACGAGTCAAAATTGTTGGGCAAACTTAACAGGTTTGTTTGCATACATCTCCATACAATATTTCACATTTTATTTATGAGAGTGTAAAAATGCACAATTGCACAGTTTGCGAGTATTTTGAACATTCTCATGAAAACCCTTAATAATTTTTTTAATTGAAACCAAGGTGCTTATAACCAGGCGGCAGCGCTGCTTCAGCTGATAATTTTTTGCTCTATGTGCTTTGTAGCTGATGAATGTCAAAAACTTCGTTTTGTTTTGGTTTTGGTACAAATATGTTTGTGCTTTTGGCGTTCTTCGGTTTTTTACACATCTATGGTTGCCGTATTTTTGTTTAACAAATCCTTCCCCAGTCACCTGTATAATTACACCATGATTGACAAAACTTAATTATTTTATATCACATAACGAGTTGTAACTCTATGACAGAACAATTTTGGAAAAAAAATAATGCAAATTTTTTATGTATTGCATTTGACACTAACCTACAAAATATTAAGCAAGTGTTATGTAATCGCTTTGAACAAGCGCAAACCTCGTAATATATGACAATATAAATGAGTTGACATATACATACATACATACATCCATACATACATACATGTCAATTGAATTCGATTTTATGGTAAAATTTATAAACAGTACGAAATCAATAACGAGAGCACCATAGTAGTTTTGAAATTTGAATGTTACAAAAAGTGGTATAAATGTACCAACGCTATCATCCCTGCTAACAACTTATGTATGTATATACATCATACAACTCGTACGATAGTTTATGAATTGAACAAATGTATTTTTATTGCCAATGTTCATATCGTTGCCTTAATAAAGAAAGGATCTAACTCATTATTTTTTTGAAATCGAGTTTTTTATATAACTATTATGACAAAAGAGCATCGAATGTATCGAAAAAATGCAAAAACCTCGATTTCAAAAAAATAATGAGTTAGGACCTTTCTATATTAAGGTATCGATATTTGTGTAGGTATGCACATCTATCTGTACATACACATGTACATATGTATATCTTATTAGTGACACTTGTTGCTGACTTCTTTTGTAAAAATGACGCTTGCGTGATTTTATTTTGTAATGATACACAATTGCACACAACTATTAAAATATTTATGTACATACATACATATAATATTATTGGCAGTTATATAAAGATTTGCTTTCAAGTTTTTTCTTTTTCTGACAGTAAGAAAAGTAGGTCTATCGTTTAATATGAAATATCTATACACGAATTTTTGGTGTGTGTGCTTGTGCCCGCGTATTGTTTAAGAGCAAGTAAAATATTGATGTATTACAATTATTGTTGTCAAATTAATCGAGTTTAAAGTTGTTCGAACAAAAGTTATTTTATATCGTTCTATAAGCAAAATTAGATGTGATAATATTTAAGGAACAAATAACAAATAATTTAAGTATGTATTCTGGCAAACACTAGCAGAACGGAACAACTAGCTGTTTTCGAAGGCAGCGACAACTTCATCATCAGTGTTCTTGTGTTTGATCCACTATGTGTACTGTAAGCTGGCCAATAATTTGGAGCTGTCAGGAACGAAGGAGCGTATTCATAGTCAAAACAAAATCTACATACTTTAAGAGTTTAAAACCAGTATTTTGTATGCTAATAATGGTTTTAAATTTTTAAAGTATACTTTGTTTTTACTATGAATATGCGCCAAAGTTTCTAACTTTAAAGTATATGTTCGTTTTGATTCTTACAGAGAATAGTTTTGAACTAATTATTCGGATATTCACATACTTGACCAAATGCGTTCGAAAAATTTTGTATTGTAAAATGAAAAACTTTGTTCAGTCGAACAAAATTGAGTAACAGTTATTCTTATATTCGAATTATTTGTGTTCGAATACCAACTGTAGTCTCAAAGCACATTTTTTAATGTTGTTTACACTGAAGATCACATGAATAAGGAATTTTATTGTTAAATATTTATGTATGTTTGTTAGAGTGGCCGTTAATATTTTTTATTTTTACTTTTTTATATTATCTCCCCCCAAATTGGTTCAGTTTTATGCAAAAAAAAATACCAAAAAAATTCACAGCGATAAGTTGTGTTTTAGGGGGTGCGTCCGCCCCTCAAAGTTGGCCTTCAAGCCCATTTTTCAATGTAATTTTTTGCATATGACTATCTTTTTAAATAATTATTTTACAAGAATATGATATGTGGCAATGTTTTAGCTCTTCGAGCCAACAACATTAGTCTCAAGGAAGGTTTTTTGCTAAAATTAATATTTTAGAAAATAATGAGGAAAATAATCAACAAAATACCAAAAATTTTATGTAACAAAATTATATTTATATGGAAATTTTTTATATTAAACATGTACAATAAGACCTTATATCTATTAAATTATTTAATACATATACATATAGTCAACAGAAACCCAAAAAACAAAAAAAAAAAAAAAAAATTACATTGAATAAATGGGCTTAAAACACAACTTATCGATATGATTTTTTTTTTGTAATTTGTTTTACATAAAACTGAACCGATTTAGGGGGGAGAGAATATAAGAAATAAAAAAAGAAAAATTCTCCATACAACTAACGGTCACTCTAATGTACATACATACATACTTACACATGTATAAACGTGCGTACTTGCAAGGCATATTGATAAGGTAATTTTAGTAGTTATGTATGTATGTAGTCCATCTAAAAATTGAAGACACATTAATGATGTCTATTCAGGTATGTGGATACACATACTACAGATACATACATATGTATGTATGTAGATAAATTTAAATAAAAATGTGAAAGAAATGTATGCATACAATATTTGTAATTTTTCTGTTACGTTTTAAATAAGAAATTTTAATTACCCATGTATTTTTGAACCACAAAACGGCTTTTTGTTGCTATAGATGGGTTAACGAAATTGATAATTTTCTTTAAATTATTACTCAATTGTATGCCACGTCCACGGCATTTGTTAGCTGGCTTAACAATCCACATATTGTGGTAGCCATCGATTGCATATTGAGGCCAATAGCATTGAATATTATCCAGTATGTGGGAGCCTTGGGTTATAACAAGTTCCACCATCTTTTGCGTATCAGCTATGATTTTGAAACCATCATGCGTAATTTGAAAGTGTTGGTGGAGGAAAGCATCCCAGTCATGCTCCCATATATGAGTTGAATCTTCGCTATCAATATCATTGTGTTGACAAACATCCATATATTCAAGGCAACGTTTAAATGCGAAATCAATGGAGTTGAAAGGTATCTGGCCGATAGGTGAAAACACAGCATCAAAACCACCGCCATTGTATTTGTCTACCAGCCAATGTATAAAGGCTATGCAAGCGGTAAGTTTAAAGTTATCTATGAACTCGCTGAGTTCTTCCGGTGACCACACATTAAAACACCGAGGGAATTTGATATCAACAACACCTTCCTCGTAGAAGGCGTCTATGTCACGTAGGAAAGCATTTAAATTTTCTTTGTTGGTAAAGGGAGTTCTGTTTATTTTATTGATCAGCATATTTGGCTTTTTAGATTGTCCCCAAAGATCAGCTTTTCCTTTATGGGGCGTCCAGAGAAAGTCGCACAGCACATTTTCTATGCAACGAGAAATTATGTTTCCCTCCACTTTAGCTAAAAACTGTAATTGGGTTTCACACGTTTTGCGTTTGGGTAAGGACTGAGATAGATCACAGATGTTAGTAGCATGGCTGGAAGCAACTGGTACCGATTTGCGATATATCTCTAGTTTTTCTACCCAACCTCGATTTTTAAGAGCATATCGTATAGAATTGTAGTTACCACGTATGGTAAAAACTTTATTTTGCTTTGCAGCCTCCTGTGCATATTTCCGCAACATATTAACTTGAGTACTGTTCAGTATTGTGTAGACACATTTGACCTTTTTGCATGGTCCCGCCACCGAAAGGTCTTTGTTGGTTATAGCATTTTCCTGAGACACTAGAGAACAGAAGCCATTGATTTCTTTTGCTGGCTTTTCCTGAGAGCTGACTACAGGTTTCATTTGAATTTTGTTCAATGCATCGGCTGCTAAAACTTCTGTACTTGTTTTATTTCCAGCAAATGGATTATGTATGGAAACACTTGCGGAATTTTCCACAATTACTTCCACAGCAGTTTTCTTGAAAGTTGTATTGTTTTTATCACTTTCATTACTTCTGTTTGCATCACCATAATTTAAGACAGTTCTTAATTTATCTCCTTTAGAGTTATTGAGGCTTTCACTGCTGTGTATTTCATTTTTGTGTTTGGTAAAAGCTAACAATCGATTTTCTGACGTCGTCATTTTACTTTCAGTTTCTGGGACTACCTCAATAATAATCTAATTTGTACTTATTGTAGCAATTTTTTACTATTTCATCAAAAACTCCATTCATTTTCGTTATTTTATTGATCGTATTGAAATACATATGTATGTATGTTTAGCAAATAAAGTTTTTATTTAAGTTATTTTAATTTTTCCGCTAACAGTTACAAAATATCAAACAAGTAGCGAACTGGTAAACGTTTTACTGATAACTAACTGAATATAATTTCGAAACTATTTCGTGTTACTTTCCATTTCCTTTTATTTTATTTAAAGCTGTAATGTAAGAACTATGCCATCCTTGAAGGAAGTTCTGTTCATATGATAACTTTAGTAAAAAATGAACGTAATGAAATTACACAAAAAGGAGGTTTTTTTTTTTGTTTTTGTAAAACTCTAATTTCAATAACTTAGGTTGTTCCTTTATTTTATTTTATTTTATTTTATGGATTAACTTACTTAAAAAATTTCAAGACATGAAATCAACATAAAAGAAACCTATCGTATCAAGATTTACTTGGGCAATATGATGAGGTTTTACATGCATATGTATTAACTTAAATACTTAAATCACATACATATGTATGTACGAGTATATACACTTGGTATAAAAAGTCTGCGTACATAAACTTTGCCTATTAAAAAGAAACAAAATAGTTATAAAAATATATATATATTATTTCAAAAACGAATTTTATTTATTAAATACATATCAGTCTTTAGAAAATAATGTAAAACTTAAGCAAAAGTAATTCACAGTTAACAACAGGATAATAAAAACAAAAAAATTCATTGAAAAACGTACGAAAAAGTCTGCGTACGCCTTTCAAAATACGTTTTTATATATTTATAAATCGAATTTTTTAAAAGGTTTTAATAGCTGGTTGACGTCTCAGAATCTCCATTAATCTTTTTGGTATAGATTGAACTAGTTTTGTAGTTTCTTCGTGTGTTATATTGTTCCATTCCCGCTGCATAACATCTTTTAGCATTTTGAAGTTATTTGATGTTGTCGGATCTTTTTCTCCAGTAAACCCCAAAGATGCTCAATAGGATTGAGATCTGGTGATTGAGGAGGCGTTCGCAATTGCTTAGGAACATTGTACAGAAGCCATAGTTTCACTATATCAGCGGTATGCTTAGGGTCATTATCTTGCTGAAAGATAAATTGACCCTGAAGGCCCAATTTTATTGCACTTTGCTGTAAATTGCTTCTTAAGATGTCCAAATAGCCCCTTTTATCCATAGTTGTTTCAATGAATTGCAGTTGGCCAACACCTTTTGCTGCCATGCACCCCCAAACCATGACACCACCACCAGCATGCGTCACTGTACTAGATAAGTGTTCTTTATTAAGAGCAGTGCCATCTTTTCTCCACACTATTTGCCTTCCCTTTATACCAAAAAGGCAAAATTTGCTCTCATCTGAAAAATTTACCTTTTCCCAGAAGTCTAGAGGCTTGTTTATATGCTCTTTAGCAAATGATATTCTCTTTAGTCGGCTGAAATGTGAAATATATGGCTTTCTTGGTGCTATACGGCCATGGTAATCATTTTTTTTTAGCAATTTTTGAACACTATCACTACTAATAACTTTTCCAAAATTAATTTCAACATCGTTTGCTACTTTTGAGGCTGTTACCTTGGGATTCTTTTTAACAGATTGAATCATAAACCTCTTTTCTCGTTCAGTAAGTTTGGATGGACGACCAGATCGCGGCTTAGATATGAATAGTTTAGTTTCTTTGTAATTATTTATCACCCTTTGAATAGAAGAATGACATCTTTCCACAGTCTCACCGATCTTTCTAAAACTTTCTCCTTTTTTCCATAAGTTGACGATAATTTCGCGCTCTGCGGGACTTATCTCTTTTTCTTTGCGATCCATAACAACTATGCAATTAAAATGTTTGTTAAATACACCAAATACACGTAAGAACACGAATTTAAACAAAAACTATATGCAACGAATAATTACAACTTAAATAATCCCGTTAAATTATTTATGTACGCAGACTTTTTCTTAGCTAGAGATGGAACTTTTCCCAATTTAAGATCGATAAAATGAATGTTACCGAGCATTGTGAAACAGAGTTGCCATAAATAAATTAGTAAGGAGTTAGTCTGTTAAAAAAACCCTAATTTAGATTAGGTGTTTTAGTATTTAACAATAATTTGGAAAATAAAACTATTTCTAAGCATATGTACGCAGACTTTTTATGCCTAGTGTATGTATATAAATATATTGTTACATATTAGGATGTCCCAAGAAAAATTGTTGTTCCATAAATTAGTTTTCATTTTAAGACATCCCTTTTTGCTTAATAACTTTTAATTTAATTTAATTTAAATTTATCCTTTTTTAACTAAAAAAGTGAACTTCCTTAAATTAATTAATTTACCTTTAAAGTTGTTTGTGTACATACATAATATGTATGTACATATGTGCATAAGCAGAGAAACCTTGAAAGTTCTTATAATTTTATTTAGAAAACTTCTTTATTCAAGTAAAACGAAACAGTTTAACTACTCAAGAACGTATGTATGTGTATAAATGAATGTGTATGTGCGTTTGTATGTATGTGTGTATGCATGTAAGTATATATGCTGCTATATAGCACATTTGTGTAGTTGAATGTTCGTGTGAAATTAAATAAAAATAACTCATACGCATCGCATATGTACCACGGATGGAAATCATGGTACAATTGTACTTTTTATGGTACATTTTTGACCTCGTTGGTACCGTGGTACTACCGCGAATTACTTGGTACAATTTAAAAATGCCAATGTTTCACTATATGGTAACATTAATTTTGCCTATGTTGTCTTTAATTTGTTTGTGTGTGTTTTATTTTAGACGGTCAGCTTCTATGTTTTTGTTGCAATGCTGTTGTCAGTTCTGCAACAAAAAACTCTGTCTAGTTACTAGACTGTAGTACTAGACTTTAGTACTCTAGTACTTTAAATGTACCTGTTAACTTGACAGCACCTCGTACATGAACACGCCTTGGCTGTGGTTATATTTATTTTTGTTAACTACATATCGCTCCTTTACTTCAATAGTAGGTTTTATCGCACATTTTTTTATGTGCATAACTTAGATTTTATAGTGCATAAAAATAACAAGTCTGTTAATAAGCAAAATTTGTGAAATAACCGATCTCTAAGAAGTCTAATCTACGAATGTACCCTTATGAATGTAATATTTAATATTTTTTTATGCTATTTTTTATACTGAAATTTTATACACATTTTTGTTAAGTTTCTGCTTTTTATTGTTTACTTCTGAATTTTTACAAGTTTCTTACGTTTCCGTTCTTATTAATATATATTAAAAAAAATAGTACCGTCATGGTCCAACAAGTACATTTTGTTTTCAAAGTTGGTACAAAATCCAAGAAGTCATTTTCCTTCCCTGATATGTACATATATGTACATACATACATACATGCATATACATACATATGTACATCTCTTTATTTATACGTACATTTGTACATACGAGTATGTATGTACATATAATACCAAGGCAAATTCATTTCCAGGTAATATCAGGATTACAAAAACAATAAAAAAATACAACAATGAAAAAAACAACATGGGTTTTAGTTCATCCAAAACTTCAAAAATAAAATTTCTTTAACATAATAATAATAAAAATTATTCACATAAATTTGAAAATATTTCTCCACGGCAGCCACCACTAACAAAATTTGCAACGTTTAGCACTTCTCACAATTTTTTAATAGTTTTTTCATATTTTTAAATTTGTTTTCACAGATTTTTTTTTTAATATTTTTCATGTTGAAATTTTTTTACATTTTCTTTTAATTTCTCTTTCGTAAAAAATTTTTGAAGTTTCGGATGAACTATAATTTGAAAAAAAAATAGCTCAGCTGCATTTCCGCTACTACCTTGTGAATGTGCCTTGGTACTTCCATTCTCTCTTTGTTTTTAAAAAATAAGTATTTTTGAAGTTTGTTTTTTGAGAGAAATAAAAAAAATGTTCCCATATCGTAAAAAATATAAGTCTTCCCTTATTAATTTTTTACAAAAATGTGTAATTATCTTAACAAAAATTTGAAAATATATAAAGTAATATACATGACTATACATCTATGAAGTTTAAAAAATGGTTATGTAATAACTTGGAGCATCTTTTTAAATTTTCTGCCTAAAATAAATATTTGAACTATATTTTCATCCAAATTGATTGATGATTTTGATTAGTTGACAATGAATTTTCATTAAGTTTAGCAAATATTGATTGATATTACATCTTGTTTAATCTATATAATTCGCTTTTTGTTGATTGTAACATGTTTTTCTAAGAAATGGCTTAAATACCCGATCAGATAATTTTGGCAAGTCTATTTGACAAATTTTTCAGGCTCTTAGACACTCTTGGCAGACACCAGATAATGTAGAGAACTCAAGGAATGCTACATTCATATTTTTACAATGATATTTTGTACGTCCACAGTTTGTAATATGCAGCTAATTTTCGCTTTCTTTAACACAACAATACATTTACAATGTATTTCATTGCTTTTCAAGATAATAAAACATTTATAATCACGATTTCTTTTGTTTGAATTTATAAAAAAAAACTTCTGAAATAATTTTTCAATAAAATTTTCAAACAAACAGGAAACAGAGGGGAAATATAAAATTAATACGGTAGCACATTTTTACTGGAAACTTCAGAATACCTATCCTTGTCAGAAGGTGAATGTCAAGAAAAAATGAGAGAATGGAAGTACCTTCTATACTTATATCATGTATATTACTATCACTTTTCTAGCGCTGCCATTAAGATAATTATAATAAATAATAATAATTTTTTTTGTTTACCTCCTGCAATAAATAAAACTCCAACAGTATTTAGACGAGGAGTTGTTTTTCAAATAAAAAATCTTTTTCATACGAAATGTCCAATTTGAATGTGAAACTCCAGGTTTTTCTTAAATAATTGACAAAGACTTGGCAGCACTCTTACAATAATAATAAGGGAGGGTGAAATAAAAGAGATAGATAGATAGAGAGAGAGAGAGAGAGAGAGCAGCGATGCCAACCAGGGATGGCAAAGTTGGTACAATTGTACTGTTTTTGGTACTATTTAAACTCTGAAAGTACAATGGTACACCAATGACTAATTTAGTACATTTAAGGAATCTCCCCAGTTTGACTCCGCATTTCTTTTCAAACGATTGGATAGGTATGTCAATTTTCCCTTTTGAACAATAAAACCCACATTCTTTCCACTTGAAAACAGTCTTATGAAAGCAAATCGCAGCGAGAAAATATAAAAATGTGAACCCGTCCATTTCCTAAATTCGAATACTAGATCACCTGCTTTTAATTTGTATACCTTAAATTTCAACTTAAACAGCTGTAGCCATATGCTTTAACATCCCAACTTGCAAGCAAATTTGTGAAAATAATTCGGTAGCCAGAACAAAGTCGATTATTTAAAGAAAAACATGTAATTTGAACTAAAAAAAATCTTTTAGTACAATTAAGGCCAAAAAAGTACACTTTTTGAAAGTTGTTGGTACAATTTTAAAATTGTCAATGCCTTCCCTGGTTTAGGTTGTTCACAACAGAGAGAAAAAGACCGGTGCATGAATTCGCTCTCGATTAAGAGAGAGAGAGAGAGTTTAAAGAATTCTGTGTGCCAACCAGCAGCGATGCCAATTTAGCGCGAAACGCTACGCTAAACGCGCTTTTTTCGTCTTAGCGCATTTAATAAAAAAAGCGCTAACTTAGCGCGTTTTGGATTAACTCAATAACATCATTTCAGTTAATTTTTTTTCTTTTTTTGTATAAATTTACCAATTTTCTAGTATCCAAAACTCTGATATATTTTTTTTAATTTCGTTAATGATTCAGCTGCTGCAAATAAAGTTTCCTTGCATGTGATTAGAATTAAAAACGCATTTTAATACTATAAATGGCAAATATCTTTAAATTTTACAACTACAAATATGTAGTCGTAATGTGACCAAAAAATGCATATAACTTATCAAGTATCTATTATAGCTGAAGTACAAAAATCATTTGAATCGCAAAACTATTCAAGATTTTGTACGAGTATGTTGTTACTAGTACAAAGTTTGTTAAAGAAAATTAAAATAAAAACTAAGGATTTCGATTCTATATTAAATTATTTTAGTTATTTAGGATATAATTTCGAAGAAGCAATATTGCGAAATCTGAAAAAGAGTTGCTAAAAAAAAGTATATTTACTAATACATACATCGACTTTTCTTAAAATTTAATTTAGCGCGCATAAAAAGCGCGTTTTGGCTATAAATAGTTGACAATGCTGTAACTCAGCGCGTTCTAGCGCGTTTTGAGAAGGGGAATAGCGCGTTTGGGTTATAAATAGTTGGCATCACTGCCAACCAGTGTTGTTAGATTTGACGATTTTACGTCATTTTGACGATTTTTATAACAAATTTCCCAAATTTCCGTATTTTGACGATTTGTTCAAATAAGAGTCTAAACACAATGCAACGATAATTTATTGCGGTGCGGTTTTTCATACGATTTTGAAGTAAAAAACCGCAGTGCGGAACGGTATAAAATTAAAATCTATTTTATTTTCTCTGCGGACTTTTTTATTCTCTCAATTTTGACTCTCTTTCTCTTTCTGATGTTGCCATAGTTTTTGAATAATTGGCGGTGTTCACAACATTATTGTGAATAAAAAAATGATTTTGTAGTTTAACCCTTAAATGCATACCGTACCATAAATTGTACATTACTTATTTGATAAAAATAATATAGTAAATGTAACCGAAACTCAATAAAGACTTTTAAAATAAAGAATACTGTATAAGTGTTCTTTGAAACGCAGTTTAAGTTTGTTTTTAATTTGTTTATATCATCCGCAAGCTACCAAAGTTGACGTGTGAAATTTTTGAACAAATATAGTTTGTGAAAAATATTTCAAAAGTAAATAAATAATTAGTATGTGTGCCATTTTTGTGGAGACTAGTATCATATTGTATATGGGACACTATTTTAACGAATTTTAATAAATTTGGATCAAGTTAAATTTTTTAAATAGTTTTTTCTCTCGTTTTTAATTTTTCAAAAGGAGTTGTTTTTCCAATTTTTCACGAAAACCATTAATTTTTCTTGAAAATAAATCCTATATTCGTGTTTAGGGACCAAATTTGCATTAGAATTACTTGATCTAAGTCAAAGGTTCTGACCTCATGCATTTAAGGGTTAAAAACTTTTGTCATTACATATAAAAGTTTAAAAAATATATCAAATATATCTGCCAATGTATAAAATGTTATTAATTTCTTGTTTTTAGTTACTGATATTACAAAATATTATATATATATATATATATGTATGTATATATGTTGCCGTCGTTCCTATAAGGAGCATAGGGCCTCCATTTCAAAATATTAAACAAACAGTAACTTTTTTAGAAAATTGTATAAAAATGTATCCACAAAAAAATTAATAAAATTCAAACAAACAATGACAAGTATCGCCGTAGCCGTCTTCCGTTGTATTGTGTTTATTTTTCTCTCCCGCAACGAGAAATCGCACCGCACCGCAAACATTGTGTTTAGACTCTAAGTATTTATTAAAATAAATATGCCAACAAGTCCTTGCAGAAAAGAGATTTGATTTCGATAGCACAATTATCAAAAATTTTAATTTAATTACAGCATCAGCTATTTTAATTTTAAATATGGACTCTGAAATTCTTCCTTTACTAAAAAGTTTTTCCAAATCTTGTGTCTAAGTCCCAGTTCACACTAGTAGTCAAGTCTTATTGCTAAGCTTATCACCTTTTCTTCTTTGAACTTTTATCGGCGCATTAAGCCGAAGGTCCATACCATCCGTTCTTTGCATATGCGTGGTGTGCGTTTCTGTACATTCTCTCCGATTCTAAATTCAAGTTACATGCAATACACGGATGGAAATCATGGTACAATTATACTTTTTATGGTACATTTTTGACCACGTTGGTACCGTGGTACTACCGCGAGTTACTTGGTACAATTTAAAAATGCCAATGTTTCACTATATGGTAACATTAATTTTGCCTATGTTGTCTTTAATTTGTTTGTGTTTTATTTTATTTTTTATGTTTTTGTTGCAATGCTGTTGTCAGTTCTGCAACAAAAAAAATCTGTCTAGTACTTTAACTGTATCTGTTAACTTGACAGCACCTCGTACATGAACACGCCTTGGCTGTGGTTATGTTTATTTTTGTTAACTACATATCGCTCCTTTACTTCAATAGTGTGTTTTAGGTTTTATCGCGCATTTTTTATGTGCATAACTTAGATTTTATAGTGCATGAAAGTAACAGTCCTGTTAAAAAGCAAAATTTGTAAAATAACCCGTCTCTAACAAGTCTAATCTACGAATGTACGCTTATGAATGCAATATTTATTATTTTTATGTTATTTTTATACTGAATTTTTATACACATTTTTGTCAAGTTTCTGCTTTTTATTGTTTACTTCTGAATTTTTACACATTTTTTACGTTTCCGTTCTTATTAACAAATATTAAAAAAAAAAATAGTACCGTCATGGTCCAAAAAGTACATTTTGTTTTCACACTTGGTACAAAATCCAAGAAGTCATTTTCCTTCCCTGATGCAATACGTCTTATGCGCAAGTATTTTTGTTGTTTTAATGTAAAAGGAGAAAAAATTTAAATTCACCACACGAACACTTGGCTATAAAAGAGAGCATGATGCATGCGACGGATACAAAAGTAGAAAGTAAACCTACTTTATCCGTTCTATGCGTCTATAAGTTCTTTGCGTTTTGTTCTGTTCTTCTCCCTATAGTGTTTATGTTTGACAATAATGTCGATGAATTGTTTTTTGTTACATAAAATAGTATTTTTTTCTAATATGATATACTTAGTTGTTCAATAAAACGGATAATTCTTGTATGACGATTTTTGAGTTTTTTTTAATTGTGACGATTTTGACGATTTTATTTTTAGAATTTGACGATTTTTAGAAAAAATTGTCTAACAACACTGGTGCCAACAGAATTTAAAGGCGAAAAATTCATGCGAATTCGCTTAAAGGTTATTTGTTTTTATGGAAAATGCCATTTAAAAAGACTTTGCTTCGAAAATTTCAAAGTATTTCGCTTGCATATCTCCTACAGTTAACATTAACGGAAAAAGAGCCTTAAAAAAGAAAATTTCAAAATTATTTGTGATTGCTTGAATAAAAGAAAAGTGTGAAAATTGGAAAGTTGTAAATTAAATGTACACACAAATACATAGTATATAAATATATAAATATATAAATATATAAATATATACAAGTACATACATACATATGTATATGAGATAACATAAAAATATTTTATAACAAAGACATGCAGTAAAATAAATAACTGATCAAAATATCAACAGTATTTAAAAAATAATAATTTATTGAACTGGAGAAAACACATATACTACATATACATATGTAGCTATATACATATGAATATTTACTTTTTAAACAATTTTGGTGCAACTATTATCAGCGTTTCATAAATTTATAAAATGGGAACCATTGGTAAGTCAAATAATTTATTATTCTTAACAGCGCGAACTCGAAAACTCATAATACATATATGTACATAGACACATAAATCTAAATTTCTAATAGATTATATTTTAAAAATGATTCTACAATATAAATCCTATTAGATTATTGTGATTTTTGCAGTCTTGTAATAATAGTTGAATACACACGGCATTTAATAGACGTTTAATAACTAAATTTATAAAATTTCCTTAAATTATACTTCAATTTGAGCTCAAGTATCATTGAATACTAGTATTATCTTGATTAAAAATTTTGACTTAGTGTTGGTTCGGTATGAATCTATTTTTGTTTGGTTTTTTTTTTGTATTTATTTTTTACACGAATTCATTAATAACCCCCGACTAAAAAAAGGGGTGTTATAAGTTTGTAGTGTGTGTCTGTGTGTCTGTCCGTGTCCACGTACCGACCAAACGGTCTTCTCTAGATATATTCGGGGGTTTTTAAAATTTTTAGTTTTTGTTATTTTTCTAAGTAATTTTCGATTGGTTTCTTAAGTTCGTTACATTTTTTTGTTTTGCGAGGTCTAATTTAAATAATTATTCTGTATGATTGATTAATATAATTGATTAATATAATTGCTGAACTCTTGTCAATATCTTTATCAAGTTAAATACTAAAAAATAAAGGGCTGTTTCAACGATGTTTTAAGAAAACGTTAGTTTTATAATTTATATTGATAACAAAAACTAAAAATTTTAAAAACATCCGATATATGTGTCTAGAATATATGTGATATCTTCTAAACGGCTGGACCGATTTTCTTCAAACATAATTAAGAACCTTCTCGATCAAGTCACCTTTTAAGTGAAAAAACTAAATCAAAATCGGTCCCACCGTTCGGGCTGTACGTGGACACGGATAGACACACAGATACACAGACGCACACTACAAACTTATAATACCCCTTTTTTTGGTCGGGGGTTAAAAACGGTGATAAAATAAGAAGACTTGTTTTTGTTCTCAATGTAAGTGCAATAATTGCTTTTGTCATTTTTAAATCTACTGATTTCTTCCAATTTTTCAATGTTTCCAAAATTTTACGCTTAGATAAATTTTGAGAGTTATCTAGGTGGGTAACTTAATTTTTTTGACTTTGAGTACACAAAAATGAAACAACTTTAAATGCCACTGACTGTATAGAAGACAAATACAAATTATCGTCTTGCTATTTATATTAAAAACATAAAACAAAAACAACGCACTCAAATTTGTTTGCTGCTTTCAATATAAATAGAGGGACGAGAACTTTTACTTGTCTTCTATAAACTGGCAGTAAATTCTTAATGATTATAAGGGCGGTATTGTTGTTGTTGTTGCTGTTGTGTGTTTTAATAATAATTTACCTACCAAGTGTATGACGTCATTATCATGGGTCGTGTACCTCTTCTACTACACTTTCCAAGCTTTGTACTTATGTATGTATGTAGCTATAGAAGTGTAACAATATCCTACACAGTTGTGACGTCAATGCATTTATTTTTATTTTGCTTTCTGCAAAATGTGATTACACAATGTGCATATGTATGTAATTTGCTCGTCATCAAAAGGGAACTTTCGCTTTTATATTCGGGTGATATTTTATGCTTGTTATTTTAGTAAAATGCCTTAAGTTTGATTTTTTTTAAATTACAATTTTCTAGGGTTTGAGGTTCTAAAAACGGATTGACATGTGTTATAATAATAATCTTTATTCTTGTGAAATTGAGATTATTTTATTTGTCGAAACATACACTACGAATCACTTAAATAAGTTTTTAACTAATATATTTTAACTCTATATTATTACTATTAATTTGGTGAAAGTTCTCACATAGTTTTCTTTTCATTTAGCGAAAATTTGTTTTGTAAATAATGATATTTTTTTTTTAAATTTGCATGGATTTTTTTTTTGAAACGAATTTGTTTTTTCATACAAATTTGATATGTTTAGAAACGATTTTTTTTTACAAAATCTGCCTATTTATATAATAAATTAAGGCTTTAATTGCCTAAAACCGGGATCCCACTATCGGCACAATGTACCGATTTTCGTCGGCTCACTGCAATAAAGTCATATGTAATAAACCAAAATAGCCTTATTTCTCAATTAATTCTGGGATAAGACCATATGGCTCTATTACCAATGCATTGTGGTGTAATTATGTCCTTATATTTCAATCAGTTGTAAAATAAGGCCAATTTAGCTTATTACTTATGACTTTATTTCAGTGATCCGACGAAAATCGGTATATTGTGCCGTGCCGATAGTGTGATCCAGGCTTAAGCCACGCCACCAAAGTGTTATTTATGTATTTATATGAAAGTAAAAAAAAAAAATTATATATCAAAGTTAGTTGTAAATATTCTGACAACAACACATAGTTGAACGGAACAGCCAGCCGTTTTCGAAGGCCACTAAGTTATCATCTCTATATTTACAACAGTCTTACCATTGTCGTTTGTTCTTTACTAACTATGCACATGTTTGTTAATTTGCTTATTTTTGTTCTACTTAAGACAAACTTTTTTTGTTTGTTGCTATTAAGTATATTTTTATTTAATTTTTGAATATTTACAACTAACTTTGATGTTATATTGTTCATTAATAATTATCACATGTAATTTGGCTTAAAAAGCGTTACGAACATTAGCCTGTTCTATTCATAAGAATATAGAAACAAATACATTTTGAAAAATAATTAAATTAACTAAAAAAAAAATTATAATTTAGTATTTTTTTTTACTTTTCGTCAAAAAAATGGAATGCACAAAAGTTCTTAGGACTTAGGATATTCGCTTAAGAATTACCGCTCAATTGAAGGACTCTATGTAATAAAATAATATTGATATTGCGTCCTTTAAAGACTGCTTTGAAGCAAATTGCTTTAAGGTGTCGTATACTTTGCTAACGGGTCATCATCTAGAATTTTCGATTGTGTTGCGATCCATATAATACGGAGGACAGTTTAAAAGTTCTATATCTTGCTCAAGAATTCACTGATTAACAACTCTGTTAGTGTGAATTTGATTATTGCTGTGTTGGTCGGTTCACGGTATGAGTAAAAATAAGTTTTTAAATTGTTGAATCTTAACATCCTTTTATACAATGCTCTACTTATATTTCATTCAATAAGAGTTGAAATTACTGTGCTTAAGCCTGATTAAGAAATTATTTCTGATTAAAAAATGATGTACTTATTTTTTTTTGTATTCAAAATTCCAAATCAATAGTGCCACAATAGGATATGACCGCCCATAGCATAACTCAAGCCTTTCCTCCTGTGCTTTCGTTGCAAAAATATTTCTTCCTTTCTTAAAAGCCTATTTCACAAATTTTATTCATAAAGTTGTATGTATTTTTATGTTTATTTTTTCAATGAGAAACGAGCATAAATAGAATTGGTGTAATATGCTCTAAGTAGTGAAAACAAAATATGTATCCATCCAGCTGAACCTTTGATATTAAAGTTGTTTACCCCCTATTGTTACATGCCAATAATTACTTGTTAGTAGTGTATATGTATTACTAACGAAAATCAGGAGAAATGTAAAAAAAAACTAAATTTTTCGAGTGGCTACACAGCATAGTGCAAGTTCATTTTTAAAATGTCGTCAACAAGTAAAGTTCTAGCAGAAATGGCGTTAGTGCAGTGTTGCCAAGTATTCAATATTTTACTTTAATTGTATTGTGACTATATTTCTTTTATTAAAACATGAAATTTATGTTCAAGCTTAGCTCTAAAATTAGCCTTAGTGTCATTTCTCAATATCCTTTTTATATATACAAACAATCAGCTATAATACTAACCAAATTTATGAAATAACTCTTTACTCGGCAACACTGTTTTTCGTTTTGTCACTTTACTTGCGACAAGTGTAAAAATTTGCAAGTGGCAAAAGTGTGACAGTGTTAGTAAAAAAATTGTGAGTGTATTGAGTTTTTTTCACTTGCACTTGCATGTGGCAACGGAGGTTTACGTTAGCAAAATATTTGCACAAAATTGATAAAATTAAATTCCTTACTTAAGTGATTAGCAGTGTATAGAAAATAATGTAAAAGTAACAAAAACAATCAATTGTTTGCTAATGCTGAAATAATTTATATGAAATGTAACTATTACTGTTGCGTATACTTAACGTGTATCGAACAAAATTATACATTTATCATACGTAATTTTTGTTTACAGTGGTTTAGGAAGGGGGGTGCGCCACCACTCGGAGACCCAATTGCGTCCATTGTGATTGCCAATTACAGTATACTGTAGTAGAATATTCAAATAATTTTAATATTCGCTTAGTTCTTCAGAATTGTTAATAAATAATATATATATATATATATATATATATATATATATGTACTTGCATTAGATATCGATCGATCGATGATTATTTCGAAGGTGTTCTAAGTTCGCAAGCTCATAACATACGAGTAGTAAATAATTCACCACATATTCAGGCTTATCATAAATAAAATTTCACATGGAAATTTCCGAACGTGTGAACAATAGGTATCAAAAAACTTCATACAATTGCGAAATTTTTTTTGACAATTTATGAAGAAAATTATTCACAAAGTTTTGTCTGTTGGAAAAAAAAGAAATATGTAAGTTTTTAGTTTTATTGGAATTGATGATACGAAATTAAAATTCATGTGAACAAAAAATTTCATACGGAAATTTTCACATGTGGAATTCATGATAAGGGCTGATTGCCTCAGTTATTGATTAGATTGAATGAATTAATTTAAATTGTACGGGGACCATTGGACACTGCCACCAAAAGATTTATTGTATCCTTGCCATTGGTTCTAGTTCTCAATATTCCAATATTTTCTTGCTCAATTGGCTGGCTGTATATTATATATAAGGCATAAAACGTCACGGTCTCACAGAATGTGCTCTGGAGTTTCATCCACTTTTTTTTTCGTTTTCTTCCACTCCGACGTGACCGGAAAACCACCATGCCATGTCTGAGGGTGTATCGTAGTGCCATCTCACCTATTCTTTTCTGTGTGCCAGAGCAGCATCAAACAGATAAATATTTTGCTGTGGATGATTACTCCCATTGCCTAATTGAACAGTATGCACTTCTTCTCACTATATTGATGGCTTTTGGCCTGACAGAAGTTTCACAGGTGTGATTTCAAGAAGAACTTCCATTGCCGCTGTACCTTACTGATAACTGAAAAACAAACTTCAAATTGATAAAATTCTTGCAATTTTACAAATTCGATTTCAATCGTTTAAATGTGTAAAGACACAGGAAGTGTACACTCATGTTTGCTGGTACAATTAAAATTTGTTTCTATTCTTAAATAGCTCTCACATTATTTAAAACAATAAAAACAATTGCATGCGTTTGTAATCCCAAGAGAGAATTCGGAGCATGGCTAAAACTTTTAAGTGAATTATTTGATGATAATTTATTATTGCTTGTTTATTAAGATTTTCTTTGTATCTCATGTGATATAATTACTTCCTGAAATTTTTTTAATTGATTTTGAATCAATGTTGATGGGGAAAAATTTTAATTTATTTGAAATGCAAAAAAAAAAAAAATTAAACGGCTTGTTTCAAATTTCATTTCATATTCGAATTTTCATCAATAATGATGAAATATAGTACATTGTATTATTTTGTTCTTTTACAAAGTCATAAATATTTATGTACATATGGATATATACAATGAAAGCAAAATTTAGCCAATAAAAAAAAAATCTTAAAATATCTTTTTTTTATAGTTTTAACAAATGTAAATTATTTTACATTATGAACGTTAATAATATTATTATATTATTTTGTGTACATACATATTTCCATATATTTGTACATATTTATGTATGCATTTAATATCTACATACTACGTAAATACACGTATTCATATTTTCATCAATTTAAATATTATTTGTATACATTTTGAAACATCGTAGTTTTTAAAATAACATTTGAAAATGATTGGCATACAATTTTAAAAATAAACGAAGAAAAGTGTGTTAACCAAATGATTAGTTTTTAAATTTATTTATTACACATACTTATATGTATATATATATTTATTATTTATTAATTTTTGTTTCAAGCAAAGAAATATATTGAAAGTGACGTGCATACACTGGAAGAAAGAAGTGTTAAGAAACTACTCGTCAAATACTTGCATTTAAAAAAAAATTATTTATTTTTTCGATGCAGATAGTCGTATTTCCTAATTTAGATTTTTTTAATTTAATTTTCTCATCTCATATAAAATTCGAATTTCTAAATTTGACTAAAATTAACACACTCCACGCACAACTTTTACTGGGTGGTTGACACACGGCAATTTTACTTGAGTAAATGCAGATTTAGTTTGTACTTTCTCTTTAGAGATACTAATTGGGACAGTTTTTTTTGAAATCCCGGGCTTCGGGATTTAGTGATGGAGTCTCGAAATCCCGAACCGGGACCCCGGGATTTTCGGGACTTACAAAATCCCGGAAACATTATGCACAAATATGCGTCCTTATATTAAAAAAAAATATTTTAATTTTACAAAATATTTTTTATTGCAAATTTTCATTGAAAAGTGCAATGTATGTAACAGTTTTCCTAGAAAAGAAAAAGCCATAAGATATATTATCATCATATAATATTATCTATTAAAATATTTATTCAAAGCAAATTTTTTATTTTAACTTTTTATAACAGGGAGTTTCTAATAATTTTTGATGCAGAAGATGACAGTCAAAAACATTATTTATGCAAAAAACGGTATTCAGATAATCCCGAAAAACCCGGGCCTTAAAATTACAAAATCGCGAGATTTCCGGGCTCGGGGTTACCCGTTTAGCATTAGAACAGTTTGAATTATGATTTATGTCTGTTCAATTGAATAACTGTATATGTGGTTTCGGTTTTGGTTTCCTTTCTCTTCTGTTCTGTTGCGGAAACGCATTAAAAAGAAATGAAAATGCATAGAAACATATTTAAACAGCAACAAACAAATTTTTTTTTTTGAATTTGTATTAATTTTGAGTAAAATTTTAACAATAATTCTGCCAAAAAAACTGGACTTCAATGCAAAGAATATTTTTGAAAACAATTTATGGGACAAAGCTGCAAGTAAACACTTTCAAAAAGAAACAAAATTTAAAATCTATTGGTTCAGAAGAAACTTTACGTGAAACGTAACACTAAATTTAAATGAAATTTAATAATAAATTTTATTGGGCCAAGAACCAAAGGTGTTTGCTAGGTTTCGCAGTGATCAAATATGTCTGTAAGTAGATTGTCTTAAAATCAAGAATTAATTTTTATGGGCGTGTTTCGTCCACTTGTTTAATATGGTACCTACTCGTATTGGAAGCTATATGCTTGTTGATAGAAAAATAATTTTTACAATCGGTCTAAAATATACCGAGTTGTGAAGTAACAATGTAAAAAAAAAAAATACAGACGAATTGATAACCTCCTCTTTTATTTTTGAAGTCAGTTAAAAATAAGCAATTGCAAGGATTTTTTGTATTTAAAATAAAAAAAGGATTTGATTTTATATATTCGATAAACTTTTAGCAACTATTTATGAACATAAATATAGACAAACAAAAAAAAGGGATTAAGTATGCTTTCCGCTTTTTTACAGGAGAAGCAAAACTATTATAAATGTTCGAATACTCGTATTTAGGTCGTTAGTTTTGTTACTTATGACGGTTTTCAAGTAAATGAACTGAATGTTTGTGCAATTTGAACTACATTGGGATTTTGTGTAAGTTTGATATTTTAAAAAACTATTAAAGAACGTACATATATTAAAAAAAATGGTCTGTTATAAAAAATTAATTTTTTTCGAGTGTGTAAAATGAAATTTGTTTATTGTTTCAGTAGATTTTTTACTTTAGGACGTGTAAAAAAACTATTTAAAATATTTTATTTATTTTAATGTAGAATAACATAATTGCGCTAAGAAAATAAACAAAAAACAATTTTATGACACAAACCAAAGAATTAAACTAGTTATAGCATTGATGGCGATTTTTTCTTTAATGATTTTTGTTTTTGTTTGTTTTTGTTTAAAACCTTTTAAAGTATTTTTTATTAAAATTTTTATCGATATTGATGTGATCCAAGGACAATTGAATGAAATAAATTTGGGGCCATGACGAATATCAACAAATTGATTAAACACACCTTGAAAATCATATTGGAAAATTTTTTTACATAAAAAACTATTGTTTATTTTTTATTAGTGTCAAAGAAAATTCAAATTGGCCTCTCTTATTTAAAACTATAAAATCGTGTTTTTGCTCATTCTGCCCAGCTAAGTCAAAATGCCGATGCTTGTGGCAACAAATATCGGTCTTATCAACAAAATCAAAGTTCGTTGTTAAACTATTTTTGTGTATTTGCCTTAAAATTTTAAAAGTGTTAGATATGATAAGAGGAGTTTAGTTTGTGTAAACTAGACTAGTGGCAGTGCAAGCAAGCCCAATGTCGAATTTATTTATTTTTAACCAACTTCAAAAAAAGGAGGAGGTTAACAATTCGTCTCTATTTTTTTTTGGGAGTGTTACTTCATAACTCGGTACCTTAGACCGATTGTAAAAATTTTTTTTTTGTTTTCTGATCATTGGTCCCATTGTAAAAAAATGGGTGCTGATACGCCCACATTTTATTAAATTTAATTTTATGATATTCTACTTATTTGATTGCTGCGAAACCTATAAAACACCTTTGGTTCTTGTAATATAATATTTCACGCGGTTCTACTTAACCGATGCTTACCACACACCTTGAGCTCCTCCATTTGAAAAAATGGGCGCATTTACGCCCATTGAAATTTAATATTTTATTTTAAGTGGTTCTACTTTACCGATTTTTACAAGACTTAACACGCACCCTGAGCTTTGAAAAACCAACAATCTTGCATTTAAAAAAATGGGAGGAGGCACGCCCATTAAAATTTAATTTTATATTTCACGTACTTCTTCTTACCTTCTTCTATCAGATCATTGCATTGAAGTCGGTTTTTGTTGGCAGAAAGAATTATTTATATAAAGTTTTGTATTTGCGTTCGAAACGTCACCTGTTTTTAATTCGCCTTGATATGAGTGCAAACAATTAATATAGAATAAATTGAAAAAAAAGAATGATAGGTCAACAAGGCCTCTTGTTGATGTCAGCGCTTGTAGTTGGTTCTCTTGCCATTGTTTTTGTTGGTGAAATTGTCTGGTGTGACGTACATCTTGCCATTGACATATAATAAAAAAGACAACTTTAATGTAATAAGAAAAACAACCAGACACAAAACAATCTGAACAAAAAGAAAATGCGTGAACATATTATCACACATACTTGACGATGACAACACGATTTATATACATACATACTACATATGTACGTACATTTTACAATATAAAAATAAGTAGCCATAATACATTAAAGTGCTGTAATGGGCAATGCAACCGCACTAAAAATTAATAATAAAATGTAAAAATTAATTACAACGAAAATAACTGTAAACGCCCTCGAGCAGGGGAGGCCATAATGCGAAAATTATAAAGTGCATTCACACAATGTACGTACATACATATTTATGTAATTGTGTATATAAAACTTTTATAGTTTCATGGATGGAAATTAATATTAAAAACCATATAGATACCATCTATAGATATTATAACAACGGCGGCCTATAAGTAGAGTTCCACAACTCTGTGCTGTCGGAAATTTCTTCTTTGTAATATACATACATATATTCTAACGACAACAAATGGTGGCGGCGGCCGTATGTTTTGAAAACGAAAAAGATATATTGAAACTTGAGATTTAAAATTTAGCTTTTTATCTCAATCTCAAAAATCAAAAATCACAAAAAAAAATAAAAAAATAGCTTTAAGCTGGTTTTGCACAAAATACGAAATAACAACGATAAAAATTCGAGTGGAATGAAGAATTTCGTTTAAGTTGGTTCTTAGTATTTATGTATGCATGTATGTATGTACATATTATATTAATTTTTTTTCCAAGATTATATATACGTACACACATAAATATATAATCAGGTAAGTGATGTAAAATGATATAGCCAAAAGAACCAATTTAAAAACAGTAAAAGGTGTCAATAATTAAAAATTTTATTTTTAATTAATTTAATTATTATTTTTCGAACTGTATTTGTTTCTATATTCTTATGAATTGAATAGGCTAAAGTTCGTAACGCTTTTTAAGCCAAATTACATGTGATAATTATTAATGAACAAATAACATCAAAGTTAGTTGTAAATATTCTGACAACAACACATAGTTGAACGGAACAGCCAGCCGTTTTCGAAGGCCACTAAACCTTCCTCATCAGCGTTCTTCTGTGTTTTGGTCCACTGTGTGTGGTGTCAGTTGATGTAGATGTCTGCCTTATATACGTAACTTTATTGCAAATGGAATATGTGAATTGGTTTGATTCATTGCATTTCAATTTGCTTATGTGTTTCGTAATGTATACGCAAGTTACCATCTATATATATATATACCATTTTCTATATATATATTACCATCTTCTATATATATTACAACAGTCTTACCATTGTCGTTTTGTTCCTTACTAACTATACACATGTTTATTTTTAATAGTTTTTGCAATAATTTTTGATAAAGTAATTTTTACAGCCGTATTATATTGGCGGTATTCGATGTTTGATGCAAATTTTTGGTGCGTTAGTGCAAATGCAAAATATCGTAGCTTTTCTTTGGATTGTGTGTGTATTTTGTTGTTGGATTTTAAAGAAAAGCTACGATATTTTGCATTTGCACTAACGCACGAAAATTTGCATCAAACATCGAATACCGCCATTGCTTATATTTTATCTTTTAGTATATTTTTTAAAAGTCAGTAGCTTAAAACTGGCACAAAAGTGAATTATAAAATCGGTACGAATTCATCACACTTTTTCAAAACAATCGGTTTGAAATCGTTTTGAAAACGATCCTATTCCATCACGTAATAGTAGTATATGAATATGATTTTTTCTGCAGTGTTGACACCAAAAACGCACTTTTTTTGAAACATATCGTGCAACATAGATATATCTCGAAATAAAAAAATGTGTTTTTTTTTTGAGTTAATAATGCAGAAAAAAATCATATCATATACATATGTATAATCATATCATAATGTTTAATAATTTGTAAGCAAACTAATTTTTTATTGAATACATATCGATCAAAGACAAACAGCATATTGAATCAGTACTAAAGCTATTTTTATACCATTAACAAAATGAGCGACGTGATCAATGATCGTGTGACTTCTTGAAGTTACTTAAACTGGGTAACATTTTCTAAAAAAGTAATAATACGGAAGTTTAATTATAGAGCACAAATAACGATTCGTACATTTTGTGGAATTGTTTGAAATTAAAAAAAAAATTCAACAATTTTCAAATGTTGATTCAACATGAAGCTTACACATGACATGACACATTGTGTTGCCTTTGGAGATGTGTCCACTTACGATACATGCGCCACATTTGGATTTTTGGATAAAAATTCTATCAGAAATGTCAAAAAAAAAGTTAGATGTTCAAGAAAAGTATTCAACGTTTACACATTGCATTTCAAAAATTTTACTGAATCTTAGAAAAATAAAATAAGGCTTGAGTCCACTTCATAAGCCTAGTTTAGGGGCGTCATTATGCATAAATATTAGAGTTTTTCTTTTCCCGCACTTTTTTAGTTCCCGGGAAATCGGTTTAAAAACCAAAATTTTCCGGGATTCCGGGGAATCCAATTTAAAATAAATAATTAGAATTTGTTTCTTTAATTTAAAACGTACATATTATTTGAAATTCACTTGAACAAGATCGAACTTACAAAACTAAAAAATCAACAAATTATTAACAAAAACGAATAAAAAATAAAAAGGTACATTCATTTACGTACTATTTCCAAACGAAAAAATTAGGAGATTTCAGTTTTATTATTATTTGACAGTGTTATACTAGTGTGGTTTATAAAAACAACAGTGCATTAATTGATTCATCAGTATCTCTTTCGATCATCAGTCATCAGTCGACTACTCCATACATGCAAATGTTTAAGTAACTCCTATTTTGAATACTAGTCCATTCATCCATAATTAGAGACAATCAAATTATAAAAGTTTTCTAAAATAAGTTTCTCCACATCGCGCTCAGTTTTTGGTAGATGAAAATCTTTGACTAAAAGAGATTTTCTTATAAATAAACTTTTTGTTTTTCAATCTAATGGAAAAACCATCAACAGTTGCTGGTTTATTTATATCTTCTTTTTCTGTTATTAGAGTATTGGTTCAAGACCTTTTAATTGCTTATTATGTATTCCCTTTAAATGTCGAATTAGACCACTTATGCTCCTTCCTTTGCAACTAGTTGTTTCGGAACACAACAAGCAAACAGCAGGATCTGGTGTTTTTTTTTTTAATAGTCGCACAAATAATATTATGTTATCTTCCATATAGATTATTTGCATAAAAATTATGTATTTGATGTATTTATTCGAAGAATGTTTAACTTGCTATGGAATTTTCCAAAAAGAAATAAATAATCAACATACCTTAATAAGAATTTCCAGACAGCATATTCCAGGGATTAATAAATATATGTTTATACATATATGCATGCATAAACAGTATAGTACAGTACAGTACACTGCAGTACAGTACAGTGCAGTAGATGTAAGCATAGTTAAACAGTATTTGTTTATTTTGAAAAATTCACAAATGATTAATATTTATTTGTCTAATGCAGTTGATTTTTGATTTTTACAAAATATCACACATAAGATTTTTCCATACACATACATACATACATACTACATATGAATGTATTTGTGTATATATGTATGTAATTATTTTACATTTTTGTTGCGGTTGTTTTCGAATGCATTTAAAAATAATCACATGTATTGCGCTTTATAAACAACATTAAATTTTTAAATAAATTTATACAAAAAGAGTGGGCAGTATTTGTAAAAAAGAAGACATATACTTTTTTTTTTTAAGATACTTAAATATGTTTATATCTTTTTGTATGATATTTATGTATGCCTGTATTGTTTAAGTATCCTATACACATGCAAACATATGTATATTTTTGCGTAGTGTGTACACAGGTAGTATACAAATATATATTTATTTATCTGTATATTTCTCAATTTTTTCATCTGAATATTTTCTATATCACATGAGTTGCGAAAAAAAAAACTTTTTAGCTTATTTTTTATTGTCTGATACGTTTATTATTTGTCATTTTCCAATTTCCATATACATACATACATATATGCATATTTTGACGAAAGGAAAGTTAAAAACGACTTACAAAGCACCATACAAATTTTTAAGGTCAATACACTCATGGCGATTGCTTTTCTAAAAATATGCGCAAAAAATGTTGTCGTGTTTATTAGGAAGTGAACATTTATAAGGATAGAGTTCTTAAGAATTTCTAAAATGATATTGGCTTATAAGTTCTTAGCTCAAAAAAAGTATCACTTAAAAAAAAAAAAACAAGGCAAGTGCTTATAGATCATTATGTAACAGAGAAAAATAAATGTTATAAAATTGGGAATAGCTTTATCATATCACAGACCATTTTATCTAAAGTTGGTCTCTGGTTGCGGTTATCGCACGCTTAAATTGTTTGCCGGATAGTGGCTTAAGAAAATTTACTGTAAGCAAGGAAGTTTGAAATACATAGACGTAAAACGAAGAATTTTAAATGGTCTCTTATTTCCTCAGTGTTGCAGATACGAGTAAGTTTTTAATTCAAATCTGGAAACGACACAAAACACGTGTCTACATAATATGTCACATTTTGAAAAGAACAGCTTACAATTCCTTAATGAATACTCTACATTTTTAGCAGCATGCTTATCTGTGCCTACGTGTGTAAATATATGTATGTATGTATCATTATTCATAAATAGTTATGTAGTATGCATGTTCACACTACATACATATATACATACATACATGCATACATTATATTTTTGAATTCCTTTCCTTGTTCGTTGGTAAACATCTTTCCTGTGTTAGTATAATACGCAGATATTTATAATTAAAAAAATGTTTAATTTTATAAAAAAAAAACAATAAAAATAAACAGTGGAAAGAAACTTTATTCATAATATTTATTTGAATGAAATATAATTGGAAAATATGAAAAATTAAATACAAGTAACGGCCTAAAAAGAAAAGCAATATTCTTTATATGAAAAAACAGACATACTCGTATTTACACGTTGGCTGGCTGACAAAAGTCATACATATGTAAGTACATATGTATGCATAATTTTCATATATTCGAAACAAAAGTTGTGTTCATTTACTAAAAATTTTTACGAATTTGTAACAATTGTTACTGGAAAGTGTTCATTAACCCAAAAAATTTGCAACGAGAGAGCGTCGAAAGAGCGTAAAAAATTGAGAGACAGAAAAATTCTTGCAAGTTTTTACAAGTAAAATTTTTACTTGTAATAATTTTTCAAACAGCTGTTTTATGATTGTGTTTGCAAAACAATTTTCTAAATTAAGTTGAAAATAAAAATATTTTGGAAAATTTAAGAAATTGTAAGTAAATGTAAACTTTTAAGACGATAAAAAGTATTAAAAAGATAAAAAATGTATTTTTGTGTAATTAGCAACAACAGAAGCAAAATAATATGTCTAATGAAATTGAACTAATGTATATGCATTAATATTTTTCTGCAGCCTCTGAAATGTTTTTGTTTTTCTTTAATTTTCACAGACCAGCTGTTATTTTTAGTGTTGTAAATATTATGAGTACCTAGTTACTCGGTAATTTACACTAAGACGATATTTACACTGGGCCTTTTCTGGTTATCTGTGCAGGCAGGCTTTTTAAGTTTGTTGGTGAGAGGTGTTGAGAAGCATGCGGAGTAAAACAAAAGGCACGAAATGAAAATTCGAGGGGTTTTTTGACATTTATCTTTGTTTTTTCGTACTCTCAGCATTAAGCATGTATATTAACGTCAAAAAGTCTTGAAGAAAAAAGTTTTAATGTAAATGTGCGTGACTTTTCGAAGGGGGATTAAAAGAAAACTGTCGAAGCAAGGCAGGCTAAAAACGCATAATTTGAATAGGCACTAAGCAGGCAAATAATTCAATTAGTTCAGATATATATTTGCAAATAAATTTGAATTAACACATAATTTATTAGTCACGACAATGGTGAATATAAATGACCATAATCACATCATTTTTATTATAATATACATATACATATGTATAATATGTCTAGAAAAGGGGTACTTATTGAGTACTCATATATACCTATACATTACAAAACTACTTTAACTTGCAAATTTTAGCTAGTAAAGTGTTCATTTACTTTTTCACATTTTTGAGAGTAGTTTTGAAAAATTTCTTGTTACTCTCTCGTTACTAATTTTTACTAGTAAAGTAAATGAACACACCTAAAATATTCGTTCATCTGCTTAAGATTTTAATCTGGTTATTTACATACGCTTATGCACCTTGTTGCAGCGCCTCTAGTGCTAAGTAGATGCATTACTTTTTGAAAGATATGTAGCTATGGGTCTGTTCGTTAATGCATCACTGCGCGGCAAATGGAAATTTTAATAAATAAGTAAAATATTGAACTTACATTTTCTTTTCCTTCGCTTTTTCTATGTTAACCGTTATTTCGAATGCCTTTTGGCTTGTGAGTAAAAACACAATTGGTTGCATTCGAATGACTGCCCGTTAGCGAATGCTGTCATTAGAAATTTCGATATGTGTCATTCGAAATCGAATGAGAAAATTTCAAAAGATAAAAAACTCGCACGTTCGTATAATATCTTGGTCGCAATCGAATGCGGGAATTGACAATTGTATTCCTGGTCTTTCATGATAGTTATTTATGTACATATCGTTGGTTGGTTTCTGATTTGCGGCACAGTATATTCAAAATACATCATGTCTGCAGCAAACCAGAAACCAACCGACGATATGTCAATACGTCTGGGGTTGTAATCGCAGTTGTAAAGCAAAACAACAAACATGGAAATTTTAGTATCTCATATTAAGTCGGACTTTAATAAGCCGGAATAAGAATTGTCAAATTTTTCTTGCTTTGTTTCCTTACCATAATAAATGAAGTACATTTTGGGGACTCAAAGACGACCCTTATGTCTCATAGCTTTACAAAAAAAATTTTAAAACATTGTGACACTATGAGTCTCAAGGCTCCCATTTATATGCCCCATTAAATATAAATCGAATTAAATAGAAGTTTAATTAAAAAGAAATTTGTGGCAAGTGTGCCTATTATTTGGCGTTACTAATATAGGAAAAAAAATTTTTTATGGGTATTCCACTTTGTTCGTATTGATTTCCAACAACTAGACGTATTACTTTCTCCAGACTTAAAGCTATTATTTTTTTTCTTTTCATTTTAATTAAATTTAATTAACTTGAGCAGGTGGGCGTGTGTTAACATTAATACGATAACAAGATTTCAAAGACTTATTAAATTTTCACAACAAAACAATATGCAAAAATAATTTCACACGATCATTACTTATAATTAAAAAAAGAAAATTTTGTGTTTATATTTTGAAATAAAAGTTAACACACATTCATACGTATATACACACGTATATTCGTATTTTCTTAATTATTTGTTTATTTTATATAAAAATAAATAAACATTTATTAAAATGGGAGCGAAAAAAGTTGCTGCATGTGTGTATGTAATTATGTACATACATACATTTATACATTTATATGTATACAGTATGTTTTTTGTACTCGTATCAGCTATTTTTTTGTGGATTCTTTAGCCAAATGTTGCGGTGAGTTTCTCGCAATGTACTCTAACGTTAGAACGTTTGTGTACTTATTAAGGCTCAGTTAGCCCAATGTAGTGTAATGTAACTGCAACGGTAGGAAACAGCTGATCGATACTTTTATATGAAAAGTAGGTTATGTTACATTTCATCTCTATAACCATTTGCATTACTTTTCACGTAACAATATCGATCAGCTGTTTCCTACCGTTGCAGTTACAGTACATTACAGTCGGCTAACTGAGCTTTTAGAATCTCTACAAAAACGTAGGCAATGTGTTATAAATGTCTTTTAAGGCTGGTAGTCACTATCCTACACAACCGCGCGACTTTTAAGAAAACACAACCCTGGCTTGATGGACTTTATGAACACTTTCAAAAGACAATAACAGTTCCTTAGATCTGGGTTGTATTTTTCGCGAGTCGTGCTTTCCTCTCTATTCACGCTTCAGACCCCCAATCATGGGCGAAGCAACTTGCTTCGCCATACAAAATTTTGAGAGCGAATCAAAAAGATTCAATATGAATCTACTTGCGAAGCACGTAAAATTATATCTTCTCTAACTTTTATCGCAGTTTATCGCCAGTTTAGCTGAAATAGCTATCAAAACAAAATTGGTATATGCATGTGTATATGTGTGCTTGTGAACAAATAAAAACAAACCAAAACAAGTAAGAGTGCTATATTCGGCTGTGCCGAATCTTATATACCCTTTACCAACGTACGTACATATATATAGTATACAGACACGTACATACATATTTGTTTTCTGAAAAAATTTATCGTTTTTTTAAAGTTTCCATCTTTGGAGCTATAATTTTCATTTTTCAAATTTCATACACCAAACTTTTCTTTCAGAAGCATAAAATATATTCAATTTATAAAGAAAAAGAAAAAAAATTTTAGACCTATTTAATTTTACATAACACAAAAAGTGTAAGTTTTCCAACCCTGGAGTTATAATTTTGGATTTTTCTGATTATTGATACCAATCTAGTTCTTTAAAAAATACATAAATTATGTTAAGTGAAAAAAGCAAGAACGAAATAAGCAAAAACTTAGTTTCATTTAATTCCTTTAATATTAAAAAAATCAGTTAAGTGCGACTTTGAATCGCGCACGAAAGGAAGGTTTTTTGAAGTTTTTTTCAGTTAAAACGATTTTTTCAGTTTTGTCGCTTTTTTCTCGCTTTGGCGATTTTGTCTGTTTTTGGAGATTTTTCTCATTTTGACGATTTTTTCTGTTTTTTGGGTTTTTTCGCGATTTTTTTGTTTTTTTTTCGTTTTGGTGATTTTTTTTCATTTTGGCGATTTTTTTTCATTTTGGCAATTTTTTTCTTTTTTTTATGTTTTTTTTTCGTTTTGATGATTTTTTTAATTTTGGCGATTTTTTTTTAATTTTGGCGTTTTTTTTTTCATTTTGGCGATTTTTTTCTGTTTTTTAGTTTTTTTTCGTTTTGGCGATTTTTTTTTTTGCGATTTTTTTTCTTTTTGGCGATTTTTTTTTTTGTTTTTTAGGTTTTTTTTCGTTTTAGCGATATTTTTCATTTTGGCGATTTTTTTTTTTCATTTTAGCAATTTTTTCGTTTTTTTTGCGATTTATTTTAGTCTTAGAAATTTTCTTTTAATTTAGTGCTTTTTTTCATTTTAGCGATTTTTTTCTGTTTTTTGGGGTTTTTTTGTTTTGGTGATTTTTTTTCATTTTGGCGATTTTTTTTTCATTTTGGCGACTTTCTTTCATTTTGGCGATTTTTGTTTTCATTTTAGCAATTTTTCCGTTTTTTTGCGATTTATTTTAGTCTTAGAAATTTTTTTTAATTTGGTGCTTTTTTTCGTTTTGGCGATTTTTTTCTGTTATTTAGGTTTTTTGGCGATTTTTTTCATTTTGGCGATTTTTTTTTCATCTTGGCGATTTTTTTCTGTTTAGGGTTTTTTTTTCGTTTTGATGATTTTTTTCGTTTTGATGATTTTTTTCATTTTGGCGATTTCCATTTTGGCGATTTTCTTTCATTTTGGCGATTTTTTTCTGTTTTTTAGGTTTTTTTTTGTTTTGGCGATTTTTTTTTCATTTTAGCAATTTTTCCGTTTTTTTGCGATTTATTTTAGTTTTAGAAATTTTTTTTAATTTGGTGCTTTTTTTCGTTTTGGCGATTTTTTTCTGTTTTTGGCTTTTTTTCATTTTGGCGATTTTTTTCTGTTTTTGGTGTTTTTTCATTTTGGCGATTTTTTTTTCATCTTGGCGATTTTTTTCTGTTTTTTAGGGTTTTTTTTCGTTTTGATGATTTTTTTCATTATGGCGATTTTCATTTTGGCGATTTTCTTTCATTTTGGCGATTTTTGTTTTCATTTTAGCAATTTTTCCGTTTTTTTTTGCGATTTATTTTAGTCTTAGAATTTTTTTTAATTTGGTGTTTTTTTTCGTTTTGGCGATTTTTTCTTGTTTTTGGCGATTTTTTTCGGTTTGGCGATTTTATAATTTTTTATTTTTTCAGTTTTAACGTTTTTGAAAATTTCAAGAGTTTTGCTCTTACAGTTTCCAAGATACAGCAAATTGTCAAAATTACATAGTCAAAATTGCATTAACTGATGGAACACCCTTTAATTTAAATTTTTTTAAATTTTTGTGTTAATTTTTGTAGTCTGTATAAAAATACACTATCCTTACAAATTTCAAGTGTATATACATACAATGGGATTTTAAAATTTTTCGTTGCTCGTTTTGGAACACCCTTTAATTTCCAATTATCATGTATTTGTTGTTGTAGCGGCCAAAGGTCTACATACTGTGTCCAAATTTCAGGTCTCTAGCTCTTACGGTTCTCGAGAAAATACTAATATAGTTTTAGACATAGTTAATTTTACATAACACAAAAAGTTAAAGTTTTCCAACCCTGGAAACGTCTTTTTAATTTTTTTGTATTTTTTTTATTTAAAATTCCAATTTTAGTCGTACTGAAGTGTAAAATATGTACATTTATTAAAAAAAAATAAAAATTTGTTTTCGGGAGTTACTTTTATATGGCAAAATGAAGTTTAAGTTTTCCAGCTCTGCAATCGTCTGCCCGATTTTGCTGAATTTCAATACCAATCTATTTTGGAAAATTTCTGACACACCAGTCCAAGAACGAAGTCTCTAGCTCTTCTGGGAGCTTCGGAAAACCGATTTCACGTACAGACAGACGGACAGACGGACAGATGGACAGACGGACAGACGGACAGACGGACATCGCTTATTCGTCTTCCCTATGCATAAGGATCCAGAATATATATATTTTATGGATCGCTTATTGATATTATAGAAATTACAAACGGAATGACAAACCTATATATACCCTTTTACCATTTTTGTTGGTAAAGGGTATAAAAACATAGATATGAGTTTAATACAAATAAATTTAATTAAGTTATGAATAGTATAAAAAGGAAAAATAAGAAGAAAGTATAGGAATGATTTCAAAAACAAGATTTTAAATCAGTCGATTATGTATAAGTATGTATGCTTATGTGTGATGTATGTACATATGTGCGTATAATACGTATGTATGTGTGAATATACATAAGCAATACCACACGAAGCACGAATGCGTAGTGTAAACGGCAAGAATCATAAAGATGATTTAGAGAGCGAAGCATCTGATTCAACTCGTAGTGGAAACATAGCATAACAACGTTATGAACGATCAGGTGTTTGGTAAGGGTTTAAAATTGTTAATTAATTATACGTATACATGTCCTTAGGTACTCCACGAGTTAATCCTTAATAAATTATTCGATTGGTTTTGCTCGATTATATTATGATATATTATTTTTAAAAAATAATAAGTCAATAAATTTAAAATTCATTTTGAATTAAACATTTCTAGAGCACTTTTTTAAGTTTAATTATTTTTTTTTATTTGTTTTTTTAATAAATGAGCTTGTGGTCTATTCTTATAAGCATTTGTTTATAATTCTAAAGGCAAGTTATTACAGATTCTTTTATTTTTACTTATACGAATACCTCCTGGTATTAGTGCAATGGTAACGCACTTGTATTTGTAATATGTGGGAAGTGCATAGTCCTAGTTTACACTATGCAAGTCTTATTGCTAAGCTGATTAGTTTGTTAGGTGAAAGAGACGAGGCCGAGACGAGAGAGACGAGAGACGAAACGTTTAAGTTCCTTCCGTTCAAAAAAAAATTCAACCTTACTTTGCAAAATCAGGTCCCAGTCATACCACCCCAAAAAAATTGTGAGATCATTCCTTGCTAAATAAATGAATCATTTTCATATGTGCCGCCAACTATTTCAACTTTACTAATGTATAACTTTGAAGGATATGAATTGCACTCGTATTGTTTTGGTTAAGAAAAATTTATGTGCACACGCACATTAATCTATATATATATATAAAACAGAATGTGTGTATGTATGTATGTAACGTATGGACTCCAAAACGGCTGGGCCGATTTTGATAAAATTTTCAGAGAATCTTCAGAATATTTAAGCGGGTGACACTGTGAAGTCAGATTTTTGATTTTCGCTCTGCGGGTGGAGGGGCGTGGCAAAATCCAATTTTCATATTGCACCGCCAATGCCATATATGTTTATTTTTTTTGAGGGGAGGGGAGGGGAGGGTATGCGAAAAACACCGGGTTCAGCTAGTTGCATATAAAAGACAAAAAAAAAAAGGCATGCTAAATGGAAAATAATTAATAAAGTGTATTGCACTTGTGTGGATAAGAATATTTTTTTAACAAACACAACAAAACCCGCGAAGCGATTAGTTTGTGTGCGAAAAACACCCAGGGTCTATGGCGGGAATTGAACCCACGACCTCTGGACTGAGAGGCTAACATCGCTGCTACTCAGCCAAAGGGGCACCCAAATAGATATCTAAATATAATTTTTTGCAAAATTTAAGTTGCATATACTTGAAACGCAGTACGAATAGTATTGGAAGTTAAAACTTACATATTTCTTCATGTACTCGTATGCTACATTATGGAGAAAATATATTCAAACACACATACATATATACAAATGTTTTTTTTTTAATTTAAACAAAATGTAATCTGACGCCCATAAAGATTTTGATTTATTTATAGTACTAATAAGATTTGCATTAATTTTCAATTGTTAAATGATGCTCGTGCCGCTTCTTGAGGAAGAGAAACAAGCACGCACGTGTGGCATACACTCCTCCTTTACACTAACACAAAAAAAAAAAGATACACACAGTGATGTATGTAAGCACATGTATCTATATATATATACTATCTGGCAATCAATTAATTGGCTTTTTGCATTAAGCGCTTAACTGCTTTATTAATAAAAATAGTTTTTGACGTATGTACCTTTTCACAGATCTATGATTATGTTAATGTCAACCTTAACTGCAAGTTCTTCATACACTTCACTTATATTGTGAAAAGGGCCGTTTAATAATCCGTAAAATTTGGATCAATCAATTAACAGACAAATAAAAGAAATACACAAATATTTTATTATTTCGAGAGACTTCATTAAAAATAAAACAAACAGAAAACTTCTTGATACAAAACAGACAGAGGAATTTGGAAATGTGAAATTTTCTTAGTTCTAGGTTAGATTAAATTATGTTAGATTAGGTTAGGTTAGGTTTATCACAATGCCTCCGATTGGGTCTCTGAGAGGAGGTGTGTTGCAATACCACGCCTCATAGACTAGATTAAGTTAGATGTTAGTGGTAATAAGAAAGAAAATATTCCAGACCCCTTGGAACCAAGAATATGATTCCTTTATGATACCTATAGAAACAGAAAGAAAAATATAGAGGAGGAGGTTAGAGGAGTTAAATTTTGGGTAATAAGAAGATGGAGTACCCAGACGAACTGAGCATAGAAATTTAATTCAGGAGGGGTCAATTTATAAATTAAAAGCAAAAACTAAAAAAAATTTATAAATTAAAAACAAAAATTAAAAAAAATTATGGCTAATAGTGGAGTTAATGTCGACGTCGTTGACGGCGTTTTAACGCCGAAAAAGTTGAAACAGATTGAACTTTTACGGCGTTGCAACGCGTTGAGATTAACTGCTCTCATACAATTTCATACGATTCAACTTTTTTTTTGACATTTGACGCCGTCGACGACGTCGACATTAACTCCAGGGTAGGGATGGGCAAAAAATATCGATATATCGAAATATCGATATTTGAAAAAATAAATATCGATATATATCGTCGATATTTCAAAAACCTATATATCGATACATCGATTCTTATTTACGAGTATCGGGTTTCGATACTTTTAAGAGCTATAGCCGTTTTTTAACTGTGACCAACTAAGGCAGGTGACTTTTTGGATTGTGAGAGGATAAACCTAAAGGCAGAATTTGTTTTTACTTTCAGTTCTGTTACGAATCAGCTGACTCTTTTTGGTTTATAAAAATCATATACATTAGTTTTTCTCTCCTTAATTCAGTTATGTTGCGTACACATTCCTCGATGCATGTCGGTATTCACTTTATAAATGCGATGGTAGAACTATAGCTAAAACTTTACAACAATTACGCCCGGGAACTGAAATTATATTATTTTTTTGACATGTGTTTATAAACGTTAAAAACCGAAAAGTTGTTCCCACTTTCTCATGAAATGAAAAAGTCCAGGAAAAGAAAAAAGCTAATAACAATGGACGATGCAAAACTCATCCATCACTTTAGTGGAAAACTGAGACCATTCTGGGCCGAAACAGCTGATAATTTATTACAGAAAGAGTAACTATTAAAATTTAGAAACAGAATAGCACAGCACAGAGTAGCAACAGAAAGTAAAGACTAATAAAGTCTTAAGGAGCTACAGTAGGTTACGTATAACTTAACATAAATAGTTCTTTTGTATTAAATTTCTTAAAGTAAGTAATTCGAAATTAATGCAGCAACAAATATCGATATATCGAAATATCGATGTTTTAAAAAAATATATATCGATACTGTTCAAAAACATCGATACGATATATATCGATACATTTTCTTCATTTGCCCATCCCTACTCCAGGGTAAAGAACAAATAAAAATATTTTTTGGATGCGATAATATACATATATGTGATCTTCTGCGAGAAAAGGGACCTAGTGTGTCAAAAAAAAAAAACGGGTGTGTGGCAAAATCGATAAAAATGAGAAAAACATTAAAGTTAAAGTTTTTCTCAAATCTTCATTTTCACACACTAGGAGAAGGTCACATATATGTATGTATATATACATATGTGTATGTGTATATATATGTTGAAATACAGAAAACTTTAGAAAATTTAATTTAATCGGTTACTGGATTAAATTAATCACCAATCGAAAATAGCCAATTCTGAATTTAATAGAACAAATGAGTAACGTACTCGTACATGCACGGTGTATTGCTAATCTGACCTTCATTTAATAATAATTTCAATAGTGTTGAAAGCTTAAATTATGGAGCAGGCGTCTTTTGGAAGGCTTCCACTTTTCCCTGTGGATGACGAAAGCCAAATAATGTTTTCATTTAAAATATTAATAAGCACATGAATGATAAGCAAATGAAATTTTACAATACATAAATTAATAATTTTAATCTTACTGAAGAAGTGTGCACTCCTCTCAAACTTATGCGAGTATGTGTATGTTCATACGTACATAAATATGTATGTACCCTGTAGGAAACGTGTGGTTAAGTGTCCCCAAGTCACAACTTTTGACGACTATTTTGGTGATATTGTCAACAGAGCGTCTACATATTAATATTGTTTTTGATGCGTAGAAAATTTTGTTTCAGATACACACAGATATGCTTCTTCTTAATGTTTTCTTGGTTTGTTGAAAATAAAAGTGGTGTCAAGCAAAATTTAAATGTTTATAAAAATTACTTTAAGAAATCAAATTAAAAGTTTAATATAATTGTACTGAACAATAATTAAAAAAACATACCCAAAAAGAAATTACAAAAAACAAATAAAATAACAATCCATATTGTATAATAGCAAAAATTAAAAATTTAAAAAACAGCCGATATATGTATCTAGAAAAGATGTGATATCCTATAAACCTTCTCGATCAAGTCACCTTCCAAACAAAAAAAAACTAAATAAAAAAAAATTAAACAATTTTAAGTGAAAGTGGCTATTATGGAAATTTATTTTAATTAGTCAGTAGTACTGGCGACAAAGTCAATTGTGAATCAGTACTGATTCACTAGTGACATTTCCTACCGGGTACATATATCCTACATATTTATGTATATAATGCTCCTTTACTGCAACAGAAACATAACTCAAAAAAACTAAGTTTTGCTGAAAAGAAGTTTCAACAAACCTTTTATATGAAATTTTTACACAAGATTATGTATGACATAGCCAAAGCATAATTTTCTGAGATATGTCTATGTTGCAATAAAGGCGCCATACATACATACATATGTAGTCAATAAACACATAGTTTGTGTATCAATAATATAATTTAGTTAGTAATAAAATATACATACAAATGTTTAGTTAAGTTGTCCGAACCCAATTATTAGATTGAATAAAAATAAACATCAAAAATAAAATAATGATCATTTAACAACATAAAAACGAGCTAAATGGCATCAATTATACAAATAGCTAAATTAGGCAAAAAATTAAGTGAGAAAGACTATCATACTTCTGCATATAATAAATACATACATACACACATAATAATTTCTTTGTACATATGTGTGTATGTATGTATGTAAATGTGTAATAGTGGTATTACCCATCAAATTCTACCAATATTTTCGTCGACTATTGATGTTGCTTTTGAAGTATTCCGCATAAAATTTGACGGCTGTCAAATGAGCACTTTTCTCCCGCGGGAGGAATTTGAAAACTGTGGATAATGTGCTATCCCTCTAAATATAATAATAATTAATAACTATTCGCACTAAAAAATGGTGAGTACCTATTTTCGTTAATAAATTATCTTTTTCACTTTTCCGGTAGTCAATGTTTTCAAAAGTTCAAAATGCTACGGAGCTACTTGTTTGACTTGGTTTTTTTAATTCTCATATGTATGTATGTATATACACAGATACATACATATAAGAATTGAGTTTTGAAAGATTGCACAGGACATCCGGTGGTCGCTAGGAGCTGAGATACGGCGTGACGCTTACTTAATTTTATTTTTTGCTGATATCTTCCCTTTACATAAAGAAGACTCTTTCCAATTAGAGATGAGCAATATTTCGAAACCTGTTACTTTTTCACAGCGATTAAAAAATCACTAATCACAACAGTGACTGAATTTGTCAAGTAACAGGTTTTGGAAATATAGTTTTTTCATACAAACTGTGAATGTTCTGGTATACTTACTGTACAGTAAATAAAGCTACCAGATTAATTTTTCTCATGCCTTCAGCTTCTGTGGAGAAAAAATCGTCAAATCGTGCAAAATCGTCTTTTCTGGCAACTATGTATAGCTCTCACATTTTTGTGTTTGCAATTTTATTGCTCTCTGCCTTTTATACGACAATTCTCAATATTTGGATCGGGTTGATTAAAGGTTGCCAGATTTGACGATTTGTGTGCCAAAAATTGCATTTTGACGACTGGACGATTTTCGCCTTCAATTTGACGGTTTTAACCCATTACCCGCTGTAATTCATATACATATGCTAAAACTAGTAAACTAGTAAACGGTGGAAATGGTCAGCCTTAACGTGCAGTTGACAACCATTTACAACTAATTGGTTAAAACTTTGAACATTACCAAAAAGGATGACATATTTTCTTCTTATTTTAAGAAAAGTTTTAAAAATATACGATGTAGTTATTAAAATAAACACTTTTTAAAAGACGTCCTAAAAATGGGGCAATGGTTAAATAATTATAAATTCGACGAATTGACCCCTATTTCATCTGGCAACTATGGGTTGATTGGTAATTGTTTGTTCTTCTCGCTGTTCTTATTAGCATTTATTCAAAATACTAATACACACTTTTTAAAGTAGAAGTGCTGAAATGATTAAAATCACATTCACTGTTTAATATCACTGCTACTCTTCTTATTAGTTTTTTTTTTCTCAAAATAACAAACAAAATACTGCTAAACTGTGATCACAGTCACAGTCACAGTTTAAAAGAACAGCGATTTAGAAATCACGTTTACTAGTAGCAACATTATTAAAAAATCACAGCATTGCTCATCTCTACTTCCAATAGCTACTATGCGTAAAAGTAATATACTATGTACATACAAGTCGTATTCGTAACTCATACACAACACCAATACAAACGAGTAGAATGAGGCGGCAAGTTTGCAAATCTTATCAAAAATATATCACTCCCTTATTGCAACGTGGTCATAATACAAAAACGTTAATTTCACAGATAATTAAAAATTTTTTAATATTAATTTCCAGTGAAGATATAAAAAAAGTTTTTCTCGTTCAAGGAGTCAGCGTGCAATTGGTGTGAAATGTTTACAAAAGATAGAATCTGATATGAATATATCGATACATTTTCGAAAATATCCAAAAATTCGCTGCCGTATTTTACCCTTTTGTAAAATTGTACAACACAAAAAAAAGTTGTTAAACAATTGGTTGTATGAATAGAAATAGTACATGTTTGCTTTTTACTTAAAAATTTGCTTTAAATCCCAAAATTGTTAGTTTAATAGTGGAGTTAATGTCGACGTCGTTGACGGCGTTTCAACGCCGAAAAAGTTGAAACAGATTGAACTTTTACGGCGTTGCAACGCGTTGAGATTAACTGCTCTCATACAATTTCATACGATTCAACTTTTTTTTTGACATTTGACGCCGTCGACGACGTCGACATTAACTCCAGGGTTATATTCAAAAATTTCCAGAATTTTGAATTTTTTTTATTCATTATAACCAATGTCATCTATTGTGAATGAAAAATTTTTTTTGTTTTGGAAATTCTTTTTTCCAAAATCCTAGGATATTTATTGTATTAATAGCTCTACATACAAGATAATAATAAATTGAAGTGAGTGTTGGCTTGACTGGAATAAATAATATGTTTGGTCAAACTCTTCAATTATTCGGACACATTTAATGATATAATTATGGTTAAATAAAAAAACAAATGCTTTATTATACATTATATATACATAGATTAACAATCTATAAATTCGCTTGCGATATTCAGTCGCTTTAGCGTGGTGTGCACTTATTTTTTTATTTAAAATTTTTTAACTAGGGTAACCTCACTCACACTTTTCGTATGCTACGAAATGGTGTTTGCACACAAGTGTGTATGTATGTGTGTGTGTGTGTGTGTGTGCGAGTGCGAGTGTGAGTTCTGTGTGAATGCGTACGTCTAGCCAGCCGCAAAAATTTCGTCGAGATGCTTGCTTGCTAAAACGTTCAAATGAAAATTCATATAAATATAAAGGGGCAGATTTTGATAAATGTTTTTTTTTTGTTTGATTTTTTATTTCCATTGACGTCAGCAATGCCCCCAAAGTCGCTTGAATTAAAAATATAAACATTTAATAGAAAAAGTAAAGCAAAACAACGTTTCAGGCAAATTTACAAAACTAATGTTGCACCATTATAATAGCATGGCGATGTAATTTTAACTGGGGTGGGATGGAAGGGGCAGAGGATAATTGATGAGTGATGGAAGAGATTTTTTAAAATTGCTGTAGGCAGCAACAAAAAAAAAAAGGAAACAAACAAAAAATAACGCCGAGAGGAATATTGAAAATTAAGAAAAATTTAAGAGACAAAACAAGAGTTTTTTTTTAGTAATTAAAGTTTGTGCAAGCATATTTTAAGAAAATCCATTAAGCAAGAAGTTGTTTTCCGCTTAAATCATTTCACTCGAAATGCGCCGTAGTGTCACCAAAAACAAAATTTCCTCACTAACTTGATTTGTTCTAAGGCAAAAGCGGAAAAATTTAAATATCTATGATATTAAAAAATCAAGCGTAGCTCTTATATAACAAAAGTCGCGGTACGATCGCCACGAAAATTATCCAGGTACATGAAGTAAACGTGGACTGTTTTAGAATACGTTATCTAGGCCAAAATAAAGTGGCAAAACAAAGCAGCTTTCCTATATTTCCAATAACGGCTAAGGCAAAAAAAAAAAAAAAAAAATTTTCATACGAGTCATTTTGGGTCACATAAGTCATGCTCTCCTTAGATTTATTATTATTATTCCTTCAGCATGAATATGAATACATTTTTGATCACGTATCTCTTCATATAAAAACTAAGTATATGCCAATTTTTTTTTTTAACTTCATAAGAAATATTTATAATTTATTGAATACATTTCCAAGAAAATACAATAAAATTTTATTTCGAACAAGATGTGTTAAAAAAAAAAACAAAACAAAACAAAAAAGGTGGCTGACATCATGTCTAAACATAAAAATGGCACAAAAGATAAAAAATATTGAAACAATAACTTGTGAATAATAGCACACAGGTTAACATATACAAATATTTATATTAAAAATGGCTAAAACTTTTATTATTTTATGGTTTTATTAAAGATAAAAAAATTTCGCGTCTCGGTCTGCGTTTTATTTTAAGGCAAGTATGCCTCACCAGACCCCATCTGTTCTATTCGATTATATCGGTTAGGAATAGATTTTTTAAAATATGATTAAAGGTCTACTAATGAGTTGGCCTAGACACCAAAGAAACGCGACGGATGGAAGAAACTTAGCTGAAGATAAATATTACAAGTTTTCAAAATTGGAAGAATATCGCAAATCACAGTATGTATGCATGTATGTAGTATGTAAAAAATTTAAATAAAAAAATTTTCAAGTCAAAAGTAACGAAAAAGAACAACAAATATTAATTTACATTTTTTTTTTTTGTAATTATTGTGGCGCACAAAAAGTTTGGAAACCTCTGGCATAAACGAACACAATCGCAAGATCACATTTGCTTTGCACAAATAATTCTGCAGGCCAAAATAACATGCGGAGGTGTTCTTTCCGAACCTAATTGACGCATTGGTTAGACAAAACGGCGTCTTATGCTATTTCACGAAATTTACACACGAGTTTATTGTATTTTTACTTTACTATCTAGCTCCAGCAGACATATACGGACGCTTTTGTCTCTCTTTTTCTAGATTCTTAATTGGAATGTTTTTTATTTTGTGTTTTAAATTCAAAAATTTTTATTTTATTTTCTTTCCTAACTTAATTGTCACTCGTTTCATTATTCATTACTTGATATTTTCTAATGTTATTATTAAGTTATGCATTTTAATCTATTTTTGAATTAATCGATTAATCGAGTAATTTTTATGCTTGAGAATTTATAGAGTTAATAGAATTTGAGAAAGAGATCTTCAGAAACAATAAAGAGTAATGGGGCTGTCAGAATCAATAAGACAAAAATAAAAATTAGCACACTTACCTCTCTCTAACATTATATCAATGACATCTTTAACATTAACAATAGTTTCTGGCAAAACAGATGCTGCAGCAGTTTGACGTTTAGGAATTTTTATTTTTATAGAAATGATCCATTTGGTGAACGATAAAACATAAACCTGGAGAGCGAAGTGGCTTTGAGTACGAGTTTTATGATCCAACTGGGAGCAATTAAAATATTAAATGTATTATATTTTGTAGAAATTTCTTTTATATCTCATATCTATCAACACAAGCAATAAATTCTTCTATTGATCTTAAATCATATAACAAAAAAAAAAAACATTTGTCATGCCAGCAATAAATGATGTGACCTTGATCTTTCAAGTCAGTTTGTAAAGCAATTGTTTGAATTAGAATGACATATATAATTTATACATAACTCGTAAGCTTTTGGTAGTTTTGAACATATCTTACGATATACTTATGTATATCCTCACGATATAAAACGTTTTTGAAAACTTTCAACAATGCCTTTTTTACAATTTTTCATAAATTCTCCAGCCATATGGAATATGTGAATTGTTTTGATTCATCTTATTTCAATTTGCTGAAAGCTTTTTTGTAATGAAAGCTCAATTTTACCATCTCTAAATTTACAACAGTCTTGCCATTGTCATTGCAAAAAAGCTTGAAATAAGATGAATCAAAATAATTCACATATTCCATTTGCAATAATGGCTGGCTGAGTATATAAAGCAGAAATCTATATCAACTGACTCCACACACACTGGATCAACCACAAAAAGAACGCTGTTGATAAAGGTTTAGTGACTAGTTGTTCCCTTCCACTATGTGTTTGTCACAATATTTACAACTAACTTTGGTATTATTTGTTCATTAATAATTATCACATGTAATTTGGCTTACAAAACGATACGAACTTTAGCTTGATCAAATCATAAATATATATAACAATGTTTGTATAATAAAAAGAGGAATTAAATACAAATGTTTTGGAACTGTTAGCATTGCTTTTAAGTTGTCGACTTAGTGGAAGATTGTTCCAAAGACGAGTGGCAGGTACCTAAAACTGCCATTAAGAAACTAGGCATTGATGTCGAGGTATTACTATATTTCAATTTTGTTGTGATTGCAAAAAGCGTATTCTATCAAAAATATGTATATTCATTTGGTCGAGTATTCCTGATTTTATGGAAAAAAATAAGAGTACGAAATATATTTTAGTCAACTAAACTTTTGTTTCAAAATTTAGTTAATTACAATACTCAATTGACTCAATTACATTTTTAATTGATTTTTAGTTTTGTTTTCAATTAAAATTGTTGGTTGGATTGGTTTGGACCAAGATATACATATATATTTTAAAATTTTTTTATTATTATTATTATTTTCATGCCAGATCTGAATTGTAATATGACTTTTCCAAAACTGACTTTTTTCCAGCCAAACCAAGGTCCATCAATCAGCTACTCCTAATTCTACAACAAATATTACAACCCCAAAAACCACAAACCACATGACCATCAATCACACTTGTCAATGCAAAGATCATGTCTCTTGTAATAAATGTCAAACACCATAGAAAACAGAATATTTGTAGGGTGTTATCAACAATCACAAATAGGAGCATATTTTTAAGCTTATATTCACACAAACCAAATTGACATTTGGCTAGAGTAACAAAATTTGCTCAGTGAGGTCACCTTATTGATGCGTCTTGAGCCAAACCCAGCTTAAGCACAGAGAAAAAACTGCCTCATAGAATCAATAAGATTTTCTCTATGAAACGTTTTTAAGCTAAGGGGTATCCCAGCAGAAAGAAGCAAAGATTTTTTCATAGAGATTCCTTATTGTTTTTATGTGGTAAGTCTTATTAATTTAATCAAGAAGAAAACCACATAAAATCAAGAAAATATCTTATTATTCACAACTTTTTTTTACTCAATTTCCATTATTTTTGGCACCAAAAAAAAAAAAACAATCCATAGAGAAAAAATTCTTCATTCTATTAGGTTTTCTTATAAATTGTAAACTATAGGGATTTCTATAAATAGACCTACAGACAATTTTTTCATAATCTTTTTAATTTTTGTATAAGAATGTTTGCACAATAATTTCAATGGTTATTCAGGCTGCTTGTTAGCATATTGGTTAGAGAGCTTGTCTATCAGGTAGAAGTTTGCTGGTTCAATACTTGGTGAGCAAGTTAGTTGAGAAATAAAATAATGTGTATGTAAGTATATATGTATAAATAAATAACACCTACAATATACTACATACATACATACATACATATGTGTATGGTATAGAAAAAATTATTGAAAAAATCAATAAGATAACCTCATAAAAACTACAAGATTTCTTCTTGATTTTTTCAAGAAGGTTTTCTCTATGAAATTAATAAGATTTCCTTATTGAAAAAAAAACCATTAATATAATAATAATTTTGTTCTATTTTATGAGGTATTTAGTAGGCACTGTTTTCTCTGTGAAGCGTTAAGTGTTGCTTCAGCAGCTGCCTTTACAGTACATTTGAACATTTAAAATATACTTTGAATGTGATGAAAATATATACTCTGTGATTTTCTTGAATATATCTAAACTAAATTATGAACATATGTATGTATAAATTAGATAATCGAATTTAAGAGTTTTTGATTTTATCGACTATTATGTGTGTATATCCTAACTAATGTGTACATACATATTTATTTTTGGTTTGTCTCAAATGAAAAAATTAACTTGATTTTTGTTTGACAAAGTAAATAAAAATTGATTGTGTCTTGAGCTCAAGGTCTTAATGGATGACTGATTCATTTATGCTCCACCAAAAATTAGTTTAGTTGAGTAATTGAATTGAATATATTAATCATTTTTCCGTGTGAACTCCCTCAATTTCATACATACGAGGACCGATCAATAAGTCCGTGACTTTTTGAATGAAACACAGTCTTTTTGGCAAAACAAAAATTTATTTTTCAACATAATCTTCTTCTAACTCAATATACTTAGTCCAATGTTTCTCCAGTTCTTGTATCCCTTGCAAAAAATAGGATTTTTCGAGGTTCTTAAAATAGGCATTTGTTTGTGGAATGATTCGTTGTTGGAATCAAATCTCTTTCTGACGAGCCATTTCTTCAAGTTTGGGAATAAGAAATAGTAACTCGGGGCTAAATCTGAAAAATAGATCGGATGAGGGGGCAATTCGTTGCCCGATTCGTGGATGTTTGCCATGAAAACTGTACATGCGTTTGTGGTCGATTGTGAGGAAATGCGGCACCCATCTTGCAGACAACTTTCTTAGACCCATCTGATCATTTAAAATCGAAACCACACTGCCATATGAAATGCCTATGGCATCAACAATCTCACGCACTTTTACTCTTCGATCGGCCAATACCATATCGTGGATTTTTTTCGATACTTTCGGGTGTACTGAACTCAATTGGCCGTCCAGAACGTTCAGCGTCACAACGAAAGTCAGTAAACCACTTCTTGACCATTGAAATCGATGGTGCAGAGTCCCCATAGTATTTACCGAGCTTTTCTTTGGTTTGATTGACGGGTTTTTTTTTCGCAAAAAATAATGTTTAATGAGCACTCGAAATTCACTTTTTTCCATTTTTAGAAAAATACACGAGGTTGTATGTTTGGAACAGCTATTAAAGGCAAAAGTAAATGACGAAACTTGCTCAAAATTTGACAGTACTCTATTAACATATAGTACATATAGTTCGAAAAGTCACGGACTTATTGATCTGCCCTCGTATATCAAAATTTTGTTGAAAAACAAGGCGGCTACACTTGATATTCATACGTACACATTAGGGATGCCAAACGGGAAATCCCGATGCCAAACGGGAAATCCCGGGATTTGGCAAATCCCGAATCCCGGGATTTGTAAGATTCAATCCCGGGATTTCTTTTTCGGGATTTCTTAGCAATTTTTATATAAAAAACTTAATAGATTAAAATTTTCGTTGATTTAATGGTATTTTTTTATAATATTTAAAAGTCCCATACAATTTTATACGTGCAGTTTTAACAATTTAATGACTATTCGTGGCATATTTCTTATAAATTAACAACAAGTGCAAAATAAATTAACTACTTTCTCACGGTTATTTTCATCAAAGGTGATACAATATACAACTAAGAATTATTTTGAAAACGAAAAGAAGCATATGAGCTTTGGAAGGAAAATAACATTTGGAAAATTCAATAAGTTTGACAAATTTATTACGTCTTATTCTATATTATAAGGCCAATTATGAATAAAATTCCATGAGAAATTTTGCCCGGGGAATAATTTCAAACAGTAGCAAATAATAGGGAAAACAAAAAAAAAATTTATTCATAATTGCAGTGTATAACTCTGTATATCGACTCCTCAACCCTTATCCACTTTTCGGTAACAATTGAGTACTACTGACAGCTCCTTACAATTGAACTAGAAAATAAAAAGTAGGGTTGACGTAAAAGCGAGAAATATTTACAGAATAATGCGTACTATTTTGTCTAAAAAATTGCTCTAGTGTGAATGTATGTTTTTTTACATTGCAGTTCAAAATTATTTTCGTTAGACCGTTTGATCAAAGATTTGTGTCAAAAATGACCTACTGAATGACTTCGACTCAATTATAGTTTTATTCGAGTTGCAGAGTAGAAGGACAGCACACTAATAAACCATACTCCTCTTAGCGAACTTAGGACTGCATATGTATCTGTTGAACTTGCAGAAAACAACTTATGTATGAATTTAAAATTTTTCAGTAGAACAAAAATACTGTTCAAGTGTTCAGGCAAACTTTTAGTGGCATATTCATAAAAAATATTTTAGGCTTATTAAGCGCTTATTTGACGTATTTCTTTGGGAAATTTGTCAAATAAACCTGTCATAAACCTAAATTTTTTTTATGAATACGGCGGTTAATGTATGTGCCTACAAAAATGTGATCATTAGACGTAATTTATAGAATTTGATTAGAATTGTGTATACATTTCTTTTAATTTTTCGACATGTTCAGCCTTATTATCGTTGTCATAGTAGTGACGAAATCGATTAAAAAAATAGGCAATGCCTGGTATACATATGTAACAACCGTAATGGCTACTTGTTGGTCAATCGCAATTAAAAAAAAGTTAATAGATATATTTAAAAAAACAATAATGTTTTTGCAGCTTATTTGTATGAAAGTGCATCTAAAATTTTCGTAAATCAACTTAAGCGATAGTGCTAAAAGTCCACAGATATGTACATTCGTTTTGATTTAGATTATAGAAAAACATTTATATTGAAAGCAAAAACAAGTTTTCATATTAAGTTATTGTTTTCAGTATAAATTCTCTAACATCAACTTAAAAATAGATGAGAAAAATTCTTTCGATTTTTATTTCATACTAGTATTAAAATATTGTTAACTTTTAAAATGCATAAAATTTGTTATTAAAGTAATATTTATTAAAAAAAATTAGATCCCGAAATCTCGAAAATCCCGGAATCCCGAAAATCCCGCGATCCCGAATCCCGGGATTTCTAAAAATCGATCCCGATTGGCATCCCTACTACACATGTATGTAAATACATATGGGCAATTCCACAGAATGTCACGTACCATGCTACGTGCGATGACCAATCAATTAAGCTTCTATTTCAGAGAAAAATTTAAAGTTTTCTTTATACAGTCAAATCCCGATAATTCGTAATCGCAAGCGACCGGCCATTTCTTACGAATTATAGGGGTTTTCGATTTAGCGGGATTTCGATTTAACGGGGTTAAAATAAAATAAATACGAATTAACGGGGTTTTTCAATTTATTTACTAAACCGATAAAAAAAGCATAAAAAACAATTGTCAAAAATAAAATACAAAATAAATACATAAAATAAAATAGCAAATTCATTTACTTAGCGTAAAATACGTGTAATTTTAATAGCAAACAAAAAACAATAAAATAAAACTGACAAGTTCATTTCATCATTCTTTCCATGTTTCTGTTGTTTTTATTACGAATTATAAGTGGTAGTTAGCAAACAATTACGATTTATAAGAGGTAAAGAAGATTTTATTTGAAAAAAAATTACGAATTAGCGAGGGGACCAAAATGTATGGAAGTTTTACGAATTAACGAGATTTTTTCAAGGGACCGACAGTTTATTACGAATTATCGGGAATTACGATTTAACGGGGTACGAATTATCGGGATTTGACTGTATCTTTATGTAATTTTGAGGAGCGTAAGTAGCTCTCTCTACCCTTGTTAAAAGATAAAGAAAAATCTAACCGCATTGATCTGAAATACAGGATTAATTGATTGGTCGTCGTACGTGGCATCGTACGTGACATTCTGTGGAATTGCCCATATATGCATATGTACATATTCCCCTTTATTCACTTGTCATGTTATGAGACGTTATAATGTGTGTGTGTGTGTGTGTATGTGTGTGTGTGTATGGCTGTATGTCTCTTGAAAACTATGAATTATGGTTTTCATTTCATGTTTAGTAAAAGATTAATAAATAAATATACAACACATTAATAAAACAGTTTTCAAAAGAAATTAGAAAAAAAAAATTATTCCGCAAATGGCACAACAACATCAAAGGTGCGAAAAAGATTTGGGTACAAATAAATATTAAAATAAAATTTGCTAAGCACATGGAAATATAATACATATGTATGTACATAAAAATACAACTAAAGATCATCATTATAAATAAATACATACACATATCTATGACGATTCATTTGACATTAACCAAAAACACAATTTTTCAGAGATCATCATTTTTATGCTGTAATTATTATACTGTAATTTATAAAAAGAAATAAATTATGTATTATACTATCTAATATGTACATATTTACCTATCGTTGCCTCAATATAGAAATGACCTAAGTCATTATTTTTTTTTTAAATTGTATTTTTTTTTTATTCTATTGAAAAATTAAAAAAAAATATAATGAGTTGGGGCCTTTTTAGATTATGGCAACGATATGTATGTTTATATGTCGCAATGAATGGATATTAACCTTGCTTCTATTTTTTTCGTTTATTTTAATTTTAGAAAAACGCTCATTTTCATTCCGTTTGAGAAGATCGCGTGCCGGTGATGGTGGCAGCACAAATTCGCGCAACAGCAACAACAACAGTAGCACTTGCACTAACCATTATCGTTGCAATTCGCCATTGACACCAACCAGTGTCAGTATGAAACTGGACGTGCCTAATTCAACTTCGGCCTCGGTGAGTCGGCGCAGTAGCATTTATAGAAAACCAGATAAGGACGACAGCGGACTAATACATATTATACGCGACGTTGAGCTACCGCTGATGTCATTTACGGACCAATATAACATAACAAAGATCTTAGCTGAAGGTTGCTTTGCCAAAGTGATGTTGGCCCTGCACAGGCCCACACAATCTGAGGTTGTTTTGAAAGCTGTACATGCTGAGTTGACCACGATGCAAGAATTCCAAAAGGAATTCCACTACAATTATGAGCTCTCTCATCATCGTCATATTTTGAGTGCGTATAATGTTGCTTTCCAGACCAAGGACTATTATGTGTTTGCTACAGAGCACGCTGAGTACGGGGACTTGGCATCAAACTTGGGGCCGTATGGTCTGCATGAAAATGCATGTAAGATGATCACAGAACAATTAAGCTCAGCTTTGGGTTTCATGCATTCGAAAAATCTAGTCCACAGAGACTTGAAGTTGGAAAACGTTTTGGTCTTTAAGCCTGATTTTAGTCTAGTCAAGTTGTGTGACTTTGGCGCCACTACTAAAAAAGGCGTCCTGGTGAACAAAGTCAAACATACCTGGACCAGTTTCGTACCACCCGAAGTCTTGGAGATAGTGAAGAATGAACGATTTACCTGCTTGCCTTCTAGTGATTCATGGCAGTTTGGCATTTTGATGTTTCACATTTTAACGGGAAGTGCTCCCTGGAATGCTGCCGACTGGGTCAAGGACACCAAGTACTGCAACTTTATGAAATATGAACAGCGGAAGACTACCAAAATTCCAGACAGTTTTAGGAGGTTCTCGGCAAGACTTATGAGATGTTTCCGTAAATATTTATCCCACGATCCAGAAGATAGATGCAAAGTAACAGAAGTTTCCAAGTACATGAAAGATAGATGGGTAGAATGCCGCATATCCATGTCAAAATCAGCAACTCTTATATCTCCCAGTCCTGATCAAGATTCCTGCATTTATTTAAATCAGAAAGATGGTCGTAACTCTGGCGATGAAAATAAAATCCGCCTCAGACGAATGATGTCTAATTATGGTTTAGATAATCCACTTGATCAAAATGCTGTTCGCAAGAGGGTATTGGATTGGCTAGACACCTGTGATAACAATTTTGATAAGGAGATAGAGAGCTTAGTTGTCTTAGATGTAACACATTAAACAAACGTACAAATATGCACGTGTGTGCTTCCTCATTGTCTCATAAATGGTGGCTGATGAAATACGAGTAAATTGAATTACGACAAAAAGATTTACACGATTTTACCAAAAAGTTTTTCTCCTTAAGCCAAAGTGTTTTTTTTAACATTTTAATACTCACCAGCTATTAATCAAGCATAAAAGAAGAATATTTTACAAAACTTTTAAGAACAAAAAAGGTTTTAAAACATAAAACATACATGCGAGTACATATACAATTTGGTGAAAGCTTTTATTAAGCCCAAACGATCGTTACAATAATCGTGTTCGGATAACCGAATGCAATTTTATTTACACATACGAGTACATACAAATAAGGCCTTAGTCATAAAAAATAATTTTGATTCATAAAAGGTTATTATAAAACAAAATTATTTTTTATGAATTAGGCAGATACTGAAGGTATTCATTTCAGTTTTTTTTTTTGGTTGGAAAAAAACTGAAATGAATACATTTACTATGTTATATTTATAAAAAGTAAAAGAACAAACAATCAGTATACATTTTCTACAATTTTAAAAGTTAAGATAGAAAATATATGAGTATTTTACCTACAACTTTTATACTTTTATACTTTATAAGGTGAGTCAAGCATATGCTTTTGACTTTTAAAATATGTGTAATTTTGTTGTACATGTTAAATACATGAAATTGACATACGAGTATTTATACAATGATACATATGTATGTGTATATTAAATACGTCTGTGTTGTGAGTACATCAAAGAAAACAACACGACTTGCCAAAGCTGTGCGAGCGAGACATCATGCTGGGGGCAACTTGCGTCATTTGATATCGGATTCAATTTCAAATAATTTCCACTTAAATTCTATTGAAATATTTTAAAATCTCGTTTGTTATCGAATGCCATCAATTGCTCCCTTAAAAAAAGTTAGTAACAACTTATAGAAAAGTAGTTTTTTATTTATTTTTTCATTATTTTTATACGAATGAATTTTCCTACACAATTTTACGAATTTATTTTATAATTCCCAACAGTCTGAAGTGTGTATACTTGCAGAATTGCATACACTTGAGATTTATAATGTACGATTATGTATGTACTTAGTTATTTATGTATATGTATTTAATAGAGTTGAGCCGACCCTTCTTCCATTTACAAGTTATAAGTTTCATACTAGAGTTAAGTCTTATAAAAGAGTAGAATTATTTTATAAAATTGTTTATTTATTGTTCATTTAATTAACTTATTATTACTTGAATCGGTATAAATAAATTGTAAAAATCCTGCAAACATGTTTAAGCTTTAATTATAATTTTTTATAACCCTAAAAAAAAGTTTGCAAAATAAATGCAGCATAGTACATAATACATATATTAAAATAATTATATGTAGCATAGAAATAAAACTATTTATTTTATTGTTATTTTTTTTTTTCATTTTAAGTTACAGTTAAATAAACTATTGTATTTAAAAGTAAATTTGTTTTCATGATGTATAGTTAAATTTCAGGATCACACACAACCTGTGTCATGAGTATTCTCAGCATAATATCAGTAGGAGCTGTGTGAAACATTTGAAAGAAGTAACAAATTCCTTGTTTGGATATATGTATGTATGTATGTATGTATGTACATATGTATATACATATGTAGTAAATGAAATGATTCACTTTTACTAATTTCTCGACTGTTTATTTAAGTAAAGAAGGTGGGATGTATAAAATTTATTTTATTAAATAAACAAAAATAAATAAAAACAAATCGAATGAAAACAATAAATTGAAAATGTTTTCCATTATATGTAAGTACGTATGAAACATTTTGCTAAATTAGAAAAAGCAAATTCAATAAATAAATAATATGTGAATTATTAATATAAACAATTCGTACCCACATTGGTTGGAATAAACGTGAAGGCGATATTTTTTGTTTGCTCTTCGTATAGTTATAGCACATGTAAATTTATATGCATACAAACATATAAATACGTATGTATATCAAATATAAATATACATATGTATATATGTATGTACATACAAATACGAGTATTTGCAACAAATTATGTTGGAATTTGTCCCGTGGCGCTCGAACTTCACCCACACTTATCGTTTGTATATAGTGAATCGAATATCAAACTCACATGTTTGCTGGGTATAACAAACATGTGCATAGTTAGTAAAGAACAAACGACAATGGTAAGACTGTTGTAAATTTAGAGATGGCAACTTTGAGCCTTCATTACAAAACACATGAGCAAATTGAAATACTGACACCACACACAGTGGACCAAAACACAGAAGAACGCTGATGAGGACGGTTTAGTGGCCTTCGAAAACAGCTGGCTGTTCCGTTCAACTATGTGTTGTTGTCAGAATATTTACAACTAACTTTGATGTTATTTGTTTATTAATAATTATCACATGTAATTTGGCTTAAAAAGCGATATGAACATTAGCCTGTTCAATTCATAAGAATATAGAATGTGTTTGCTTTAAATGTTTACAACTGCTCTAAAACTCTTCAACAGCCACTAAACATAAAAATTAAATCGGCTAATACATATATTAATTAATTCAAATTAAAAACTTGTCCAAAAAGTACATTTTTCGAAAAGTTTTTTTTTTAAAAGTACATTTTTCAAAAAGTACCTTTTTCATTTAGCTAACTGGTTCAAAATCACATGATTTCAAAATTTTTTTTATGTACAGAACACCTTTTACGTGATTTGAAATCACTTTGATAAAAGGTGATTTTCAGAACAGGCCTGATAATCAACATCTTCATTAAATATATTTTTACGTCTTACTTAGGTTGCAGCACATCTTTTTACAGACTACGAAACACACATACATACATACATACATATATATATATATAAATACATATTCATATGTATACATATTTTAACGTATAATTGGCGGCAGTAGTGTGGAAAAAATTAATTGGATGAAAAGTAGTAAGCTTATAAAACATATCGCTCACTTGTTTAAACAACGCCATTTGAACAATTGTAACGTACATAAATGAAAAAATTTAGATATAAAATATATTGAGGTTATGGCAGTTACTTAAGATATTTAATTGGATCGTAATAAAAAACTTGAGGGTGGCGTTGTTAGTACATTGACTATATAACTGAAAGATCTGGGTTTGAGGCCGGTCACCAACAAAGTCATTAAATAATAACAATAGGAATTTTTCTGAAATAAGTTAGTGCCCATTAGTGTCACTTGTTGTAGGAAAGTTCAATGGATGAAGGCAAAGACACTGGTCACTGAACTACACCGGCTTCAGCGAATACTAATCCTAATGTAAGATCCCTGCAGGAAATGGAACTGACACAAGACTAGTCACGTGATCGGTCTTTAAGTGATAGGGAACAGTCCGACTTCTAACACTTCCTATGAAGCGGACCAGTCACTTTTACATGGGGATGGCCTAGGATGGGGTTAATTGATACTTTGTATGCGCCTTTTGACTTGTCGCTGAACTATCCCACAGAGACCTATTCGGTGTAGAATAATATAAATTATTTAAAAATGTCATTCCGACACTTAACTGTAACAATAAAAACTTATAATTTTTGTTTTTATTGTTACAAATTTAATTATAATTTATTTTTGAGCAGATATTTTTTGGGATTCGAACTGACAACCTCGTGCATGACATGCTTGCACACTATCCACTCGACCACAGAGGCACTCATATTTCAAAAGTATAAACACCTGTTAAACTTCGATTAATATCTAAGTATAGTTACGACACTTGTTCCAGAGTGACTTGACGGTCCATTTATATCGATTCATTGTCTTTCCCAGCCAAGTCTTTCTTATATATATACTAAACAAAAAAAAAAAAAAAATATTCGTAATACATAATACCTGCCCTAGCGGACGGAGTCTTTCTTATATAGACATACTAAACAAACAAAAATATTCGTAGTACATATAATACATAATATTCGTAATAGTGCCCTATTGAACTATGGATGAACTAATGGAGAATAAAAGTAAACGAACAAAAATGTGTTCAGGTAAAATTTACCCTATGAAGAAAGAGATACTTGTTCCCAACTTGTTCATCAACATACACCTTGATAGACGGCTTACATGGAAACACCACATTGACTCTAGCTAATACAAATGAAGCTTAAATGAACTCAGATACATTGGCTGATTAACTAGTAGAAATTCAATCCTCAGTCTACATTCTAAGCTTTTAATATACTTATGAAACCTTTATGGTGCTACGAAATTCAGCTACGTGTAAAATGACCACACATCCCGCTTTTGAAATTTTCAATCTCTTATTAGTTTTTTATTAAAATGTAACTGATACAAATTCAATCCAAATATTTTTTTAATGCAGTTATTGCTTAACTATCCAAATCCCTATGTGCTTCTTAGTTCAGATAATTTGTAGAATACAATTCTCATTATTAACATGTCATGAAGAGTTTTAAAATTATCACTGTATTATTTTCTGTCGGAATCGGCATAATTTCAAGTTTGTGCTTGTATAGATTTATAAGCCTTGACACGAACCTTGTGCCTTAACAGAGCTTTATTAGTGTCTTAACAGAGCTCTGTTAAGCTATAATGCATTTCTAAAGGACTTTTCCAGTAAATGAGGCAACCCAGACGGAAAAAAAATAATGCTCCTCCTTTATTATTGCCCATGAATCTATTTCTGAAAAGCATGAATTTGAACTAGATACTCGTATTGTCAAGTTTTCAACTTGGGATTTTCTGAAGGATACGCACTTTTTGAATTTGATTAATGTCCAAGTGGTCTTGAAGTTCGAGTTTTCAGGAGTTCTTTAAAAAACTTTAAATTTGCCCTACCTGTATTAATATTTTCTAATGTTAGAAACTGTGAAAACTGTGTATCTTAAGTACATAAGAAACTGTATATGTATGTGTATATTACACATCCCGCTTTCTAAAAGACATTTATTTTTAAATCCCAGTTTTTGATGGATCATGACCCACTTTCAGCTTCCAATGTAGAGAAAATCCAAGGAAAAAAACATATATTTATATTATTTGATAGGTCCTGGACTCAGCTACAATATTAGAACGAGTCTTAATAACTAAAACGAGTCTCTTGAAGATTTTTAGCTTTTAAGATTTTTAGTAATTCTCAATTACTTTATGGTAGATTTATATAATTCCAATTTTTTTTCTCAAGAATTTGGTTGGATATTTTCTGATAAATTTGCATTAGCATTAACGTAATGCATCGTATAGAAAATATTAAACAACATAATTACCTTAATATAGAAACCACCTACCTCATTATTTTTATTTTTTTTTTGAAATCGAGATTTTAATATACATATTTATTAGATACATCACGAAAATGGTGAATATGTAACCATTTACAAGATATATCTTCTTTTCACCATGCACTACGCCCTGCTTTTTTTAACACTACAATTTTCTCCAATCCTATGACGAGTACGCTTGGTTCAATTGTCACCAAATTTTCTGCAGGGATAAGAGCGCGGTATCGAAAGTTTAATACCCCTCACTGACACCAGAGGCGCTGCAACAATGTCTGAAAAAAAAAATTACGTGCAAAGAGCAGAGTTTGGTCAGAAACTTGCAACGCATTGCGTGTTAAATGCATTTTGTATTTTAGCATATTTTTTGCTTCCAGCTTAAAGTTATTAATATGTTAGTTGGGTTTTATTCTTGCAGCAATATAAGATTGTAGTTATACTCACCTTTATTGCCGTCGCCGTCACTTTGTTTCAACACCAACATTATTTCAATAACAACTTAGAAATCGATAACAAAATGGTAACGATGTTGACTATTTATCGTTTATTTAAGAATATCAAATAAACATCTCTAAATATTTGATTCAGCTGCATGGTTTGCTAGTTATCTTTGAATAAATATGTTATTAAAAATTCAAAATTTGTTTTATTTATGAGATGAGAGTGATGTTCATCATCATGCCACTAGAGTGATGTTCATCATCAAAAAAGATAAGAAAACAAACTTTTACATCAGAACGAAAGCTTTTAAAACAGAATTTCAGCATATTCCACGTCTGCCAATTCATTTTATGAATTGAAATCCTCAGGATTCCAAAATTTGCTAAAGCTTCCTTTATCGGTCTAAAAGTAAACTGTTTAAATATCCCTCTGCAGATTGAGATTTTGACCAAGAGTACTTTCGAATATGCTAATTTACGGTGGTAGCATAAACTCAAAATCAGCTTATCTTCACTTGAGCAGTTTTTTCTTTTTGCCACAGATATACTTGTATCGATTATATAAAGCGCGTGCCTTTGAAACCCCAATGCAAGAGAGTGAGTTTTTTGAAACCTTTCTACTAATTCCGTTTTCCTTTCTATTGAGAAAAATAAAACTCAGCGTTAGTCCTAAGTAAAAATTTACGTCCATAAGGGATAATAAAATAATTCATAATGAAATCTTTGTTACAAAAAATCATTTTATTGCAAGTTTTCGTTGAAAAGTGCAATAAATGGAACATTTTTTTTCTAGAAAAGAAAACGTCATAAGTTGTTATTTTAAATGCTTCGGATTTTTACATTTTTAATTAGTCTTTACTTCAAATCAACTCAATTTGTTGTCAAAAATTGCAACGACGAACTACATACATATGTATGTACATATATGCTGACATACATACGTACATATCGCACTTAATCAACAAGACGACATTAACTGAACATTGTTAAAATTTCACTTTTTGCAAGAAATCAACTAACAAAATCAATCGGAAATGCTCTGCATTCCACGTGAAATTAAAACGTGCGGAATTGCCATAACATTATTGTTATAAACAGATATTTCCAAGAACAATTCTATGGTAATTCCGCACGTTTTAATTTCACGTGGAATACTGAACATACCCGAATATCTATCTACTGTAACATACTCCGATCACTCTTTTGTTGCTAAAAATTTATATACTTTATGATTTTAATTCGAAATGTGACTGTTTTTATAATAAAATTGCTTATTATAGCTATGCTATTTATCTCACAACACAGAAGAAAGGACGTGATTTCTTTGTACTTAAAACCAGAATACGAAAATAAATGAAACAAATTGCTTGATTTTGTTTTGTTTCCTTCTTTGAAGTGAGTGCAACAAAAACAAAAGCAAAGAGAAGGATTGCTCAAATTGTTTTTGTATTGTTTTTGCATATGAGCACAAACCAGAGAACACAGCCGATCGGCTGTAAGCCTGCTAACAGCCACCGCCGGCGACAAACATTACATTAATTTAACCGTACGCCGCTAGCAAAGAAAATAATGGGAAATAATTGGAAACGTTTTGAAATATTTGCGGCGAATTTGACATAATCATATAATATAATTTTTTGCATTGTTATTTAATACATTAAGTTTGTTTCATATAGCTAAGCAGCATAGCTATAACCGGGTGTGCTAAGACACCTCTCTTTTTTTAATATGTGACTCTTTTCAAAAAATATATTTTCCCCCAATAATTGCAAGGTTTTAAAATAAAAACAATGTACATATAATTTCAAATGGAATTTGCTTATTTCGTCTTTACTGAAAATTTTAAAATTTTTTGTTAATAGACTCTTGTTGATTAAGTGTGATATGTATACACTGTACATACATACTTAAATATAAAATTATGTTTTGCATCAATGTCATATTTTTGCTTCTATGCAGCAAGTAAAAGAGTACAAATCTGGGGTCTAATCGCCGCTTTCGATAGCAAGCTGATTCGATCAAGTTTTTTCAGTTTGAGATTATGGCATTTGCTATCGAACAATGTAATAATATGTTTCGTTATCGATTGCCATAATCTCAAAGTGAAATAACTTTATCGAATCAGCTCGTTATCGAAAGCGACGATTAGACCCCTGATATGCAGTATTTGCAGTTCAATAAACTATAGTGACTAGAGGTAGGATCGTTTGCATGTCTTTATTAAAATTCGCCTTATTGTTAACGCGTGGTCAACTGTGTGTGTGGGTGGTGGATAAGAAACTGCCTGCTGAATAGCTTATGCAAATAGATGGAGAAACACTTTCCAACTCTCTGCAATGCTGAGTCTGTTTTTTGAAAGTTGTTCTTGAGTAATTTCTAATTTCGCTTTCGTTATCATTTATTAAGAATATAAAAGTTAACCTAAAAACAATTTCTAGGAATATGTGTACATATGTATGTATGTATGTACATATGTATGCATATGTCTTATTCATAAAAATATTTTTGATAAATATATTTTATGCACACTGCATAAATCAGTAATATATTTTCTGGATTGATTTTTTTAGATCTACAACTAACATACATACATACGTACATCTGTATGTATGTATGTATGCACGTGTGTTCCTAGTCCATATCTAAAGGTATATTCTTCTGTATGACCTGAAAAAAAATAAGACATACTATTTAGTAATTAATGCACATTTGAAATGAAACTTTTTGTGCACTTTACCTCAGCGCACATGTTTTTATATATTTCATCTGTATCCCAGGGACCACGTTCCGGTAATGCTATGCCGCGGCGACGTAACTCTTGAACACAGTCGGTCAAATCAAAGATTGGCAATGGATCTATTTTCGCCTTGGCCACCTTAGCCGTTAAATATTCGACGTAATGATTCCTGAGGAAACAAAAGTTATTAATATTAAGCGAGTTTAAAAATAGTGAAAATCAGGAAATGTGTGTGGACTACTTCGTACCGACACATTCCTGCATGTTTTTCAGGTACATCTCCATTGCATTTGGTGTCAACAAGTCCAGTAGGAGTTTCCTTCTGGATTTGTATAGGACAAAGCGATTCCTTCTTTTTTGATGAGCTTGGCTCATTGTCTTTGTCAGTATCAGCATCTAGAACTTCTATAGAATCCACCTCAAATGACACGTTATTATTTTTCAATAAAATCTGTAACTGCACCGGCAGTTTGTCGCGCAAATAAAATAAGCAATTGCGTGGATGATGGGCGTGAAGACCTAATTTGGCACAATAGGTTGATATGTTACATTTGGCTCCCATCATGAATGGCTTGGCGCATCCGTAACAAAATTCATATTTGCACTGAGTGCAAGTGAAATGCATGCAACCGCCTCTGAAAGAAATATTTACTGATTAATTGGAAATGGTACAAAGGTGCATGATGCTTGCTGAATGTTTACCTAGCTAGAGAATATTTAAATTTACATTTTGGACATTCGATGCCATTTTGTTCTAAATGCTGCTGAACTCCCTTGGCTTGTACATCGGGGTCATTGGCTAATTCCCATTTCGAAAATTGATCACAAGAAATGCCCTCATGTTGTTTTTGCCACTATTAAATACATTTTGATAACATTTTTGTTTGTATTAATAAAAATATTTAAATAATTTTCGGCAGTTGCTATTGTTATCTTACCGTTTTCCGGCACTGGGCACATGTTATGGAACCGCAATCGGGGCATATGAGACGCTTTTGTTTTGGCCTGGCAAAGAATCCTGAAGAACATTGCACACACCATTTGAAATTGGGATCTTTGAGCAGAGTGCGGTCTCTAAGCTTGCGCTGAAACAGCTCATGCACTTCCGGCTCAAGTATGTTCTTTAGAAAAATATCCAAGTTGGAAAAGTACTCCAAGTTTTCATCTTCGTGTTCGGTTTGATTGTGCAACTGAGGCAATTTGCAGAAAGGGCAACTGCAATCGTTAATACTGCGTTCGTTTATCTAAATAATTAAAATTTAATGTTTAGTATAGATTTACATATTCAATTGAACTGGGTTTGAACCTGAACGGTGAAAAAAGTTTTGGCACACTGTTTGCAGCATTTATGAGTGCACTTAAGCATGGATACGATTTGGTTGAGGGGATAAGTGCCACTGCAAAGTTCACATTCTTGTTTTAACAATTCAATGGCATGATCCAGATCGCTACATTCCTTAGCAGCCCATAGCGAAACTTCCTGTTGGAATTTCATTGACACTAGGGTCGCAGCAATTTGAGCTTGTGCCACATTTGTAGCTAATTCTTCCTTTATGAACCTCTCCACAAGTTCCTGAAAATTATCATGCTATTAGAGATAAGTATGGTCAGTGTATTTACGGATTTCAAATTGAATAATTGGTAATTAGCTGATTAGTTTATTATTTTTATATAGGAAAATATATTTAATTAAGTACGTACTTCTGTATTAACTTCTTCTGACTCTTGTACATTGGCGTAAGCCTTGAATACAGGCACACTGAATTTGCGTTGTCTTACTTCTATCGCTTCTATTTCTACTTCTTCCGAGGAAGATTCAAATTCATCATCGGAAAAGCACGTTTCGTGATATTTTTTCTTTGGTATACGAGGCTGAGTTCTGGATTTGAAAAGTGAGTTGGCCACAGGTTTTTCCGCGCTGGCAGAAGATGGCTTCGTAAATTTGTTTATAGTATCCGTAATAGATGCTCTTTTTGTTGCGATGGGATTTTTTTTTAGTGTCAGAGCCTGCATAGCGGTGGGAGATTGGTTGATAAATTTTTGGCTTATAGTTTTAACCGACGCAATACCAATTGGAGTGGGTGGGCCTGAAAATGACTTCGAACGAGTATATAGACTTTTCTTCAAATAATTTTTTGGTTTTGATGCTGGAATCTCTTTATGTGGTTGTTCCTTGGAAATTTCTTTTGGTTTGGGTATTTTACTGGATGCAAGTGGTTTCTTTATTAGATTTTTTGTTGTTGTATTTACTTTTTCCTTTGTTGGTGAATTTTTCACAGATTTGTTGGTAGATAGTGCATTAGCAGTAACCTTATGGTGGTTTGTGCTCTGTCTATCTGTCGAATTTTGCAAAGAGTCTGCAGAGTTTTTGTTAGCAGTACTCGTTATAGATATATCTTCGTGACTATTAGGATCTGAGAAAATGACGGCTGAATTGGTTGGCTTATTTGTGAATATATTCTCCATTTCGGGTTGTTGTAGACTTACTGGTTCTTCTATGAAGGTATCAGAAATCATGGAAACAATTCCGTCGTCAACACTTGTAGCTGGTAAATGATCAGAAGTCTGTCCAGAGCTTTCATTAAAACTGGATGCTGTATTTGAATCGATTAAAGCTGTTTCTGCTTCATTTAATTTTTTTTCATCATATAAGCTTGATAATTGCTTCGGGGGATCATTGGGCTGTTCAAATTTGTGCAATCCTTCGCTTCCATGATGAATTGAAACGAGACTATTTTCAGCATTTTCTGTAAGAATGTTGGGTAAAAGTATCTCCACTGGCAACTCTGGTATATAATTTTCTGATTGAAAGTCGTTAGTTTGAGAAGTGGAAACATTAACTATATCTGTTCTGTCATTAGGATCTATTTGAGTAGAATAATCATCTTGTTTAATGGCATGAGGCAAAAGAATTTCGACTGATAGCTCTGCAAGATTATTCTCTGATTCCACATACTGGGCAGAGTTTTGTAATTTGTCTGAGCTTTTGTCAGTAACTGGTTCTGTAGACAGTACTGACAAATTGTTTGTGGTGTCAAAAACTGTATTAATGTCTTCAACAAGATTATTTTTATATTGTGTGTCCTGTTCAAAATTATCATTTAAAAATGCCAGTGAATGATCAGATGAATCTGTTATATTGGATAAGGCAGAATTATTGTGTATTGTTCTGCGATCTTGAGATTCTTGGCTAGGTAAAGGTGAATGAGTTTTGTTAATGGAATCTTCTTCAGTACTGAAAACTTCATTTTCTTCAGTAAAGTTCTCAGTAATGTCATCATATTCTTCATCACCATTATCGCCATTCTCCTCCTCTTCCTCTCCCCAATCTTCTTCGCTTTCTTCTCCGTCATCATAGTCATCAGAGAATTCATCAGAATACTCACCTTCATCCGTGGAAGATTCAAAATCATCTATACTAATTTCATCTTTCATTTGCTTGATCAGCCTTTGAGTGTCTTTGACTAATTCAGTAAGGTTTTGTTTCGATGGATCACCGGAAGGTACAAAATCAGTCGAAGATTTAAAGTTAGATGATATCGAGTGCAGTGTGGAATTACTTGTTGATGGTGCAATAGTACTTGCAGTTTCTGATCTCTCTTGTTGTATTAGCAAAAACATTTCACTGCTAGTACTGGGAAACTGGAACTGGTCCACTATTGGGACAACTTTTGATGTGGACATGTTACTGTCAATACTGTAAACGTCTTCATCCTCAAATTCATCATTCGATTGATGGATTTTTGAAGATGATTGTTGGCTTTCAATTTCGACTACAGTTGCATCTAACCTCAGTTGTTGGGACTTTACTTCCTCTTTTAAGCTATTTTTGTGTAATATTGTTACATTGGAGTTAACTAAACTTTTATTACTTGCTGTTCTGCGTACTGGAATTTTTGATACTCTCTTATTTACACTAGATGTTGATAATTCGTTTGTTAAAATTTTTATTTCTACAAGAGGAAACGATTCATGTTTGGTTGGTTGAATCAAAAGAGTCGTAGAAGCCAAATTTGGGCTACCGCTACTATCAGATAATTTTGTGTCATTAGTGGGAGAATATCTTTCTTCACTAAAAGGTTTTGGACTCTCTTCCAATTGAGACGATAAATCCAAAGCCTGAGCATCAGTTGGGGTTATTGAATCACTCACATCTGCGTGATCTTTAAAAAAATCTGGTTTCGAAACATTGTGGTTAAAAGTTTCATTAATATTAGGCTGGACATCTATGAATTCCAATTCGTTAGAAGGGTGATTTAGATTTACTCGATTCTCTTGATTTATGTTTTTACCTTGAAGTGGATTCTCCCTATTGGATTCAGATTTTGGAACTGATGAGCTTGTAGTTTCATGCTCCACCTTCACTCTTTTAGCTGATTCATTTGAAGTTATTAAGTTGGATTGACTAAAATTTATATTTTCGGCCGATGAAGTTGAAAAATATTCTTTAACTGATCTATTTTCAGATGACATTGGCAGTTCTTGTGTTTGATTAGAAGTATTAGTATTTATTGTATCGGCGTAAGTTTTTGATTCGCTCGCATCCACGTGGTGCTCTTTGGGTGAGTTTGGATTTCCGTTAAATATTTGTTCTGTTTGGTCATTGATTGCACTTTGGCGATGTTCTCTTATGGAGTCTTGAGTTTCATTATGTTTTATTGCATCTACTAAAGCATTAACCATTTGCTGTTGATTAGTTTGAAGTGGTAGGATTTGTTTTCCAGCGAGGGTGCTGGGAGAAACGTCCGTATGAGCTTTATCAAGTTCCACATTTGCGCTTTCAAGAGGTAAGAAAATGTTATGGATTGCATTTTCCTTGCCATCTTTCAATGGTGTTGTTCCCGACTGCTTTGCATAGAAAACAGGCTTTTCCGCTGTTGTTCCACTTGCGGTGCTTATGGAATCAAATTTATATTCTGATGGAGGTATTGTTTTATTTATTTGTTCAAGTGGTTTTTTATCTTCTAGTAGACTTTCAGCTTGTGCGGATTTGAACATTTTGTATGTCTGCCTTGGTGCGTCTTCCAGCGTCTGCAATTGGAAATCTTCTTCATGTTCTCTTTCTGAGCCTTTATCGAATGCCATTTGGAAGGTTGCTATTTCAGCTGTATAGACGTATTGAGTAGGCAATTCCTCTCGAATACTAGCATTTTTAATATTAGGTTTAATAACTTCTTCCATAAGAAATTCATCTTGATCTATTGGTGGAGGCGGAGGATTGGGTGCACTTTCTTGGTGTTCTGCTGCTTTTGATAATATTTCTCTAACTTGTTCATCATCTTTGGGCTTAGTTTCAATATCTTCTACTAATTCGAACTCCACTTGTGGCACTAAGTTGGGCATGATTTCTTGTATATTCTGCCAAACGAAATTTTTTACATCAGCATTATTTTCAGAATAGGCTTCTTTAGTCTTTGATTTAGGAGAGACTATAGGACTTTTGGTAAATATTCGCAAGATTTCTGGATCGTAGTCGTTTTCTGTTTTGACATTAATATTAGTAATCATGTCGTGAACTGATCGCAGGAAGTGCTCGTCTTGTTTTCTTTCTTGATTGTATTCCATGTTGCCAATGAGGGTCTCAAGATCCTTTAATACATTTTTATTGCTGAGTATTGATTCGTCTAAATGAGGTGAACTATTGGCTATAATATTACTGTCACTACTGATGTAAGTGGATGTTTTATCGAGTGTATGGTTATTGTTATCAAATGGAGGGTTTAATGATGTCGGTAGGTCAAAGGGTGATGGTGTCTGATTATTGATGGGGTATGCACCAACAGCATGTGATGTTTGCAAGCATTCTGAAGCATTGACACTGAGAAAACTATGAATGTCTATAATGAGAAAAAGTAGAAGAAGGAAATCATAAGAATAAAGAGTAAATGAAACGGTATGACTTATAAAATATCCTGCTAGATAATATAATGTGCTGACCTCTGTCTATGTTGTAGGGCGTTGATGAGGGTGTAGCAGCTACTAAAGATTGGGAGCCACTTTCATTTTCAACCCCGCCAGGAGAGCCCCAGATTCGCATTAGAAAAGGTTTTAGCTGTGTGCGTTCCAAGTCGATTAAGGCCAAGTCTACGTTTCCTTGGTGCGTGGTGAGTGCTGTTACAATATCTTCGCGGGGAAAGTTACCTTTTGAGGAGATTTCACGATATTTTCTTTGCCTTTTTTCAATGCATTCCGAAACAGCTTGCCAAATATTTCCAGTATGCTTTCGTAGTGCATCCCTAGCCTCCATTTGCGATATGGTTCCAATGATATTTTCTGCTCTTTCCTGCCCATACTTAGTGGCTAAGCTCTGAACCGTTTGTATTAGTTTGGGCCAATTGTCCCGTAACCAGACTAGTGGATGCATATCTGGGCCACAGTATTTAATAGCAGCATTTAGTTCTTCCGTGGTATGCTTGTATAGATCAGATTCCTATTGCAAATAATTATTTGTTTAGAAAAATTTCGATAGTTTTTGTATACCATAAATACTTTATGATTTTCCATATCACTTGGTCTTATGGAGGGGAATTCACGATATGGTAGATCGTAAGTGCTACCGCCAAAAGGGGAATGCATTTGTGAAGAAGTCTTGAAATGAAATGAGAGAAGAGTTGTTGTAGTAACAGGAGAAGTAATGTGAACATAGTCAATACTTTTTGAAATAGCATCAATTCATTTATGGATGGCTGCCTCTTCCCCAAACCGTTAAACGCCTCATAATCAATGGGCATGGTTTCATCAATTCTCAAATCGTTGTTACTACGGTAACGTTGACGATCGTTATAAGAAGGCATGGAATGATTTGCATGATGACTATGACAGTGAGAGGGAACGTGACTAATGTTGTGAATTTTGTTTAATACCTCAGCTTCAAAGGATTTAAAATCTTGTTTCTTGGAGAATAAGGACGGTTTGTTATTTTGATAAAATAATTATGCAAATCTCAATTGGATACTTACTTGTATCACATCACTAAACGAAGATTGAGGTGGTGGTTTCGGACCTGATTCATCTCTAGTCTGTGTCTTATGGATAGGTAAGGTATCATAAGTCTACAGTAAAATTAAAAAGACAAATGAAGTATTATTTTCGAAAAATTATCGTGTTAGGTGTGAACGCCTACTTGAGTAGAAATGCTTTGTGGTGGCGGTGGGGGTGGTGAAGTACCTATCTCTTTGGCTTGAGATTGGCTAGAATCATTTTCCTGTTGTTCAATACTGGAAGATGAATGGCATGCTTTGGATACTTTTTTAGACTGCGCCTTACGTGTAACCTCATGGGTTGTACCATGAATATTTTCATCTAATGAAGCCCATATATCCTCAACAGATTCTATAAAATAGTTTTTTTTAAATCATTAATAAAACAACTTTCGTGTTGGGTTTAATAATCTTTAATATTAATTTAGGAAAATATGTATTTTAATAATTTATTACTAAGAGTTCAGTTTGTTAAGATGTTAGGAAGTTTGATTAAGATTAAGAAATTTTTGCGAGTGTAATACGGATGCATGGTGACATGGGATTGGTTGGACTGTAACATTGTTTAAATTTTCTGAGTTGGACTTTAAGCTAGCTTGGTTCCTTCCAAAAACGAAATTTTTCTGCGCCTACCTTTATTTTTCAAAGAGTCTGCTGTGGACTCGTTGCGATCGTCATTATTTTGAGGAGCGTCAGTTGATGAATTTTGTAACTGGTTGGCATTTTTTTTAGGTTCTGTTGCACATTTTTTAGTCGTACCATTCTTATGTTTAACCGGCTTAATTTCTATCTTAATGATATGCTTTTCATCTTTTTTATTCGCACAACTCTTTTTCTGTTCAGGGGACGATGGAGGTTTTATAGTTTTTTTTGGTTTAATGACGGGAGTTTTGCAACATATAGAACAAATTTTTATGTTGGCTTCATTGACAAAAGTACAAAATTCACATTCCCATTCATGGTCGGGTGTGGAGGGAGGAGGACCCAAATCATCTTCATCTACTTTGTGATCTTCTGTTTTTTCTGTTTGTTCAGTTTCTTCATTTTTCTGTTTTGTATATGAATCTTCACTTAGACCGTTCTCACTCCCCCTCTCACGATCACTTTCGCTTTCATCACCACACTCTTTTTCTCCTGCTGCTGCTGCATAATTTATTTTTTCTACAACCTCCACAACTTCATTGGAATTATTGCCTTTGTCATACATTTCTAACTCACTCTCTGATGATTTGTTTAGTTGTTTAAGTGTTTCATTAATGGCACTGTTTATTGTTTCATGCTTTTTAGTTTGTTTTAAAGCAGGAGTTTGTACTGCGGCACTTGTCTTTTGGGATGGCGGGGATTTGCTGCGTCTTTTTGGTTTAGACTGTTTTTGCTTTAGAGACTCTTCTTTAAGTTTTTGTTCTATCTTAGCCTGTACTAGTGCCCTGGTTCCTGAACCCTCGGAATCTAGGTCTGAGTAAATGCGTGAAGGCTTAAGAGGGCTATTGAAGCCCGAATCTGCTGGTCGGTTATTAATGTTGGTTGAAGATGTTTTTCTTCCTGGAGCCCAATCACTATTAACGGATTTAGCTACAGAGTCTCTACGATGGCCTCGCCCGTGGTTGCGATGTAACTTGGTCTGTGTTGATTCAATATCGTCATCTCGTTGAAATTGAGAAGCACTTGACATGCGTCTGTGACGTGACCTGGAGACACCAGAGCGGATTGATGTAATGGAACGGCGATCGTCTTCATCAGAATCTTCATCATCGGTGGCTTCGTCATCGATATAACTAGAGCGTTGTTTTCGCCTTAATGTTACTGATTTTCGACTCATAGCTGGCGATGCTAAACGAGAACCAGCTCGGGAAGGTACTCGAAAAGTGGATGGAGGCATGCAAACCAAACCTGTAAGATAAATTAAAACAAAAAGTGGGATATAATAAATATGTATATAGAGATCTTCTAATTGAGAAATCACCCACCCGGATTCATAATTGGCATTCCTCCCATGTAAGACTGAGGGTACATTTGTGGCATTAAATTCCTTTGGTTCATGAATGTTGGTGGAGGATACATGTTGTTCATTTGCGGTTGCATCATGTAACCTGTGGGTACATTTAAGGACATATTGGAACGATTCAGACGTTGTTGAGACAAAAGCTGATTACTCCAGGGGTCTTGAGTTTTGTGAATGTGATGTGGATTGTGTCCGTTCCACTGTAACTGATGCTGTGCACAGTTATTACAGTTCAACTGTGCCATAGATTGAGTCTGAAAATAAAAATTTCAACATTTAAATATGTTGGCACATACTTTGGATCGTTTCAATAGATAAACATTATACCTGTTGCATAGAGTTGTCCACCCAACCATTGTTATTTGCAATAGGTTGTTTGCGATTCATTTGATTTAGATTAAAGACGGAACTTGACATTCCCCGTTGACCTAATTGATTGGCCCGTTGTGTTGCCATTCGATGGTGCTGCAGAGCCATTTGGCGCTGATGGAACAAATTGAAATTAGTATCATCCATGAGGTCTAGATGGGATGAGTTGATGCCAGATGACATGCTGCCAGAACGAAAATGTGATGACGATTGTGAAATGCCTGACCATTGATCGAATGCTGACATATTCTGTTTACACTTAAGCAATGACATCACAACGACACCAACACCAACACCAATGAATTATGGAGGGATTTCAAATAACACAACGCATTTAGACAGTTAACGAACGAGAAAGATAAAGAGTTGTACATGTACATATGTATGTGTAGGTATATGGGATAAACAGTGGATACATTGAGAACGAAACATTAACATTGACATGAAACAGTGTTCCCAGTTTAGGGGATGTGTCTCCAAATTGGGGACTTTTTTTTTGCGATTGGGGATGAAAAATTCATATTGGGGATCTGGGGATTTGTTGGGGATGATAGCCAAATTTGAGGGCATTTTTGGGGGACTTTTTTTTATAACTGATGGTCAAACAAGAATGATTTTTGAACTAAGAAATATCCGTCTGGCTAAATGTGTATTACTATTATAGTGTGTGGTTTCTAATAAAGAAGAAGTATCAAGGCAGATTAACCAATAATAAAGAATACCAAAACAAAAATACGCAACAAAATGCAATACGACTTGTTGGAAGCATTTCTTAGAACTAACACACACTTTAAAAATAATTCAATTTGTTGTGACAAATTTAATCCTTCTGCTGAAATGCTAAAACTTTTTTAATACAATTTTTATATACAACAAAGTTTCTGAGGCTGCTGAATCAGAAGATTTCGATTCTGAAGTTTTTGAAATTGTAAACTTTGGATAAAAGTTTGTTTATGCTTTTGTATATTAAAATATGTGTAATTTTTTCTTTACAAGTTCTTTTTTTCTTTATAAGTGTACAAATTAAATTTATATGAATGTAAATATACTCGTAGCTATCGATATAAATGAATTTTATTGAATGAATATGTTTTTTTTGTTATTATTTTTCAAATAAAATTAAAAAATATTAAATTTTTTTTATTTTTTTCACAAAAGAAAAAATTTTAATCAAAAAAACTCAATTTGATGATTTTTAGGGATGAGAAATCAAAAATTGGGGATAAGCTCTAGAAAAAAAAAACTGCCAACACTGACATGAAATCATATGCGAGGAAATGAAATAAATGAGAGAATGAGCAAAATGTTACTCTCTTTAAAAGTTTTTTGAAATAATGAAATTACATTTTTCTCTAGAGAGTCAGACATGAAACTCTTTCTCTCAGGTTACCAACAAGTTAACATTTCCTGCTTTACCTGATCTGTTGCTGATCCACTGCGCTCTCTTTCCATTTGCTCTTTTTGTTGTCGATAGCGCTGTTGCAGTAACTGCATGCGATCCAGTGTAGCGTTTGCTTTGCTTTTGATTTTCTCTAACGCTACAGAGGGGGGACGTTGTACACTATCGAATACTGATTTCGGTGTCGTAGAACGTGACGACTCACTGGGCGTCTTTGGAGTTTCGGGTAATGGACGATTTAAAATACTTAACCCTCTGGGCATAGAGCCCATGCGATCTTGCCAAGATGAATTTTTCGTAGATGGTGTGGGTGATGTAGGTTCAGGAAATGGTCCCGGCATAGCATTACCCTGAATTTAAGTTTATACATACATACATACATATATTGTGATGATCATGTTTTGAGAACTCAACATATATAAATACATAGATATTCTCTCATAGGCATGTACGCATAAAAAAATATAAAAAAAAGTTGTTCAAATTCAGTTTTCTTTTGGTTTGAGTTTTAGCCATGTTATTTATTTTTGGATAAAGTTGATAAGAAAAATTAGATTTCCTTAAAATACGAGTAAGCAATAAAAATGTACGTATGCATATAAGACGTAGTTTTACGAATAATTATATGTATGTAGTATAGTAAATAGTAAAAATAATTAGGATTGTTCAGATATCAAGCGCACAGCGTAAAAAGCAAGCGTTACTAAATATATTATTTTTCTCTTCGAAATATAAAACAATTTTGGTTTTTGAATTTTGATGGACATATAACTATTGCTGGTAAGTCTAGGATATTTTCTTTAGAAAATCGTGCAGAAGCGTACCTGATCCTTGCGTTGCATTATGGGTGTCATGAGACCGCGCTTGTTGCGCCTGGGAGGGGCCATCGGTGGTGTCGGTCCCGCTTGACCTGGAAGAACCTTGGGCGGTAAGGGTGGGAGTGATTTTTCAATGGCCTGCAATTTAAGGATGACATTATAAAATTTGTGAAATAGTGTTTCGTTTCCTATTTGCCTTACCTTCCTTTGGTGATTTTTACGCTTTGGATGCTTATGAAACATGTCGTCACAGGAAGCGCAAAATATTTGTTGAGCACATTCTTCACAAGTAACCCAAGGATTACCAGAGCCACATAAGGTGCATTTAAGTTTATTATCTGAAAATGTCAAGTATTAAGTAAGCTCCATTTTTATTAGAATAAGGCATATAAGGCTGGTGTACAAACCTGGAGTCTTTGAACCCGAACATGCTGAATTTGGTCGTAATGGAGTATTTGAGTACTGCTGATTAGAGAATTCAATAACTTCATAGTCTGGTTCCGGTTGTTTAGTTTTTGGTGGCAAGTTAACTTGCTTGGCTGGTGTTTGGCCGTTTTCGTTTATTGTTGGAGTTGGTGGTGGTCTTGGACCAATGCGATCACTTTGTTCCGTCTTAGTTGGAAAAGCAATAAAATAAAATTTGCTAATTGATATTTAATACACAGATGCAAAATTGTGCAATAATTTTGGATTTTTAGATACACTTGCGTGTACATATGTATTTACATTTTTGATATTCAACTTGTACTTACCACCCATTTCGGCATAGAAAGTTCATTTCGAGAGAGCATCATCCCTCCATTTAGTTTTCTTGTATGTGAGGTCATTTTTTATCGCCTAAAATTTTATTAAATTAGTAAAATATTTTCAAATTCTAGAATCTAGATGCTCGTTCAGCCTGAAACGTCTGACACCAACAGCTAGTGATGATCAAAAGAAATTTCATCTTTAAATTTAATATTTTCATAGTGTCCAAATGAAATGTGTAATACGTGTATATGTTTGTATGTATGCATGTGCATATGTATGTATGTATTTGTAAATGTGAACATCATTTTAGGTGATGACAACTATTAAAAAGTGTACAATATTCTGGGATAGGTAGATAGAGAGAGAGAGAGAGAGAGAAATTTTTATTTTGTAAATTAAATTTTAAACATCACTTTTATTTAAACAATATGCAAATGTATTTACTACATAAATTATTAAATATACAGACGTATGTATGTAAGTTTTTTTGTATTCGTTTATTTTCGCATGTAAATTTATTCATACGTCATTCTTGTATGAGGGTCGAAGGATTATTTTGAATTTATTCTTGCAGACAACATAGACACATACATACATACATATGTATGTATGTACATATACATATATAACGTATTTATAATTTTTATATTAAATTTAATCAAATGTTGAAGATGTTGAAAATTAAATTTTCAAGAGAGCTTCTTCTTCTTCTTCCTGTTGTGCTGACATACTATGTAGTATGTCAAAAAAGGTGACTTCGGACACTTAGTCCATGGTGTCACCTTTGTGGTGATAATTTTTTGTTGTTGTGTAGGAGCTTCCTTCGGTTGCTGCGAACGACCTATACCTTCGTATAGGAAGTAGGAGTTTCCAAGATCCACTCCTTTGTGGTGATTGTTTTTATAATTGTTTTTGTTTTTGCATGTGGTTAATGGAAACCAACGGGATATCGCGGTGATACCGTTAACCGACGCCAACCATTAATCACATGCGGTGAGACGCAAAACTCTCGAAGGCCAATAAACAACAGTGGCCTGGTTGCATTTAAGAAATAATTGCCAACGACGCGTGATGTTGACTCGCCCAGAGCTGCTTTACGAATCTTTCAAGAGAGCGGAAGAAGTAAATAATCTATCTTGCGATTAAAGGTAATCAATCAGTGATCAACAGCGTGACCGTTTGACCGACTAAAGTGGCAAATTGCCACTTTTTCAATATATCTATTCCAATTTTCCACTTTTTCGACTTCCTTGCCACTTTTTTTCCTTCTTTTTTTAAGTTGAGTTATATAAAAATATATTAAAAATAAAAAGTTTAGTGTAGTTTTCTCGTTTTTTTTAATTTTGCCCCTTTTTTTTGATAAATCCCCTATTTGGTGCCACTTTTTAAAAAATGTCATCGGTCACCCTGGTGATCAATGGCGTCACTTCTCGTTATGTTTTAAGCAAATTTTCAACCACATGTCAACAGATCGGAGTAAACAGTGTTGTTGTTTCCTTTTTCTCTTTGTTTTGCTTATTTTGTTAATTTTGGGGCAAGTTTTTTCAGACCGGCCAACAAGAGTGTAAAGAAAGATTTTATTTTGCATATTGTTGTTTTAAGTTGTTGTTTTCTCTATATTTTCTGACAGAATTTATAGCATACATACATGCAAACATAAGTCATACCCCTTTTATACACTTACAGAAAGTTTACTTGGCAAATTTTTAATTCAGCTGAGTGAAAGACAGAGGTAGTAATACTTGCTCTTTCGCTCTTTATCACAAATGAATTAAGGTTTTGCAAAGTAAACTTTGTGTGCCTAAATACTTTTATTATTTTTAAGTCATAATTCAGTTCCGCAAGGCCGCAGGAGCGTGATCTTAAAGTACTTTAATTAAATTTTGATTAAATTGAGGATCACGTTAGTTGTTATTATATGTAGATATCAGAAAAATATATGTACATGTATGCAACATATCTGGACCCCAAAATAAATATATAAAATTTATTTTCGGATGCTTCAAAAGATCAACTCTTTTTCCTTCCTTCTAGTTTGTTTTCATAATACTCGTATACTTCCTCGGGAAATTTCAGTGTTAAATCAATATAATAATACAAATAGATAAGATGGACTGCCTATTTTCAGACCATGTGACACGTGTGTTGAGAGTAAAGGTAGAATTAGTAAAATCGTATCATTCTACTTTACACCTTGCCGTATCGTTCAGCTTTGTGTACAAGTTATAGAAAATTTAACAGTTTGCACAGCATATTTTTTTTTGTCTGGCTTTGAATGCGGCTTTTTTGACATTCGCTACAGAAAAATCTGTTTTCTGTAGATTTCTACGTCAGCAGTGCTACCACCACAAATTTTATAACTAGTAACATGCATTGCATATGGTACGGCTTTTGTCAGCTGACACGCAACTTCACGATACGATTTTACTAATTCTACCTTAACAATTAACTGCACTTCTTCTGTAATAAATTGCAATTTCATTAATATTATGTGCTCTCTCCTTACAGTGGAATCTCGATAGTTCGTGCCCCGTTAAATCGAAAATTTTAATAATTCGTGACATACTGTTGGTGCCTTCAAAAAAAAAAAAAAAAAAAACGCTAAATATACAATTATAATTCCATACATTTCAGACTCCTAGTTAATTTGCATTTTTTTCAATACAAAGTCTGTTTAGCCTGATATAAATCGTAATTAATTGTTGATAACTTTTTATGAATTGCAATTGAAAAGTAATGCCGAGCTTACATCTTGCTCTCATGTGCCCAAAAATGCGTAACCACTAATTACTAATGAAAAACTGTTTGATTGAGAGATGTATTTATTGATTAAAATAGTTGGATTCTATAAAATTTTCTATTAGTTCTATATGAAACTGTTTAACTTAATAAATACTTGTCTGAATCAAACAGTATTTCATTATTAAATAGGGGTTACGTTTTATTGGGTTCATGTGTGCCAGATGTAAACTCGGCATCATGTACAAATATACATATATATGTATGTATTTATGCATGTGGGCTTGTACATATTCATGGTAAGAACCCTGCAGTCAGACTGGGGCCAAATGTCTCTATGTCAACACTAAATTTCTAGTAGTAGGTACATTGTCTACAATTTCTTTTCTATTCGTCAGTATAAAAGAAAGAGAGACAACAAATGTGGTCTATTTCTGGTGGCTTTTGCAACAACTTGTCAATATTCATATAATTGTATGTACGTAAGGTATAGAAATGTACCACTAAATGTCTGGTTGGTATGTCTCCATGTTCCCATAAGAACTATGTATTCACTACCTAGTCAATTGTTTTAGTGTTACTAGTAGATTTTCAATGACAAGCACATGCTAAATGTCTATAGCACAAAGTATTGTATGGGGATTAATTAGAGAGTAGTACTGGTGACAAAGTCAAAAGCGACTCAGTACATTTTCACCATCGACATTTCCTTCAGGGAAGTAAAGCTGATTTTATGGTTAAAACTGTTTATGGATATTTGTTTAAATTTGTTTGTAGTCAGTTTGTTAAGGCAGAATTAGTTTGTACGTACTGTTCCGTTCTGAATCAGCTGTTTTGTTTCTGTTTAATTGAAAATCTGTAAATGTGTTTTGTTTTCCTTATTCGTTCTGTTCTTTTGCGGACAAATTTGCAGAAAATAGAATTCAACGTTAAGTGACAGCCAAAAGTGTGTATGTATTAGTTTGTTGTGATATTTCCCAGTTGGCCAAACAGTCACAGACGGCATTGTCTTCGACGATTAATGTACGACATGTCGCCTGTTCATTAGGTTTTCTAATCGAAAATTTAAAGGAAATCGTCGTTCATGACTATCTGAGTGACAATATCCATCGTTTTGTCTTCAATAAAACTTTGTTGAGGACAATCTTAGCGATAATATCCATCGTTTTGTTTTCAATAAAGCCGTTTTGACGACAATCTGAGCGACAGTGTCATATAATTTGTCTGCAATAAGACTTTGTTGAGGACAGCCTGAGCGACATTGGCGCCCATCTCGTCTTGTGTGACGTGGGCGCCATTTGTATGAAAATTTCATCGACGATTTTTATGGGGCTGTCTTCAATATCTCTTCTACGACTTACCATTGTCTTGTACCCGTCGTCAAAGATTTCTTAAAGACGTGGCCAACTGGGTTTTTATACAACTGTAATCAGTTCTATAGGTTGCCAGCTGATTCCATGCACAGAAAAAGTAATTGGAAAATTTTTTATACAGAAAAGAACGGCACTGAACGGAAACGAGAAGTAAAAACTAATGGGGGGTTTTTTACTCGTATTTGATTTGCAAAATATTATGAGAAATAGAAACATTTTTTTACCCGACTGTGCAACCCAAGGTAGGGTATTGTGTTTTTCAGTCTATGTATGTATGGATGTGTGTATGTATGTATGCTGCACTATATAAGCCGAACGCGTGGACCGATTTTGATGATTCTTAAATCAATCGATTTGTCTTAATCCTGGGATTGTGTCACTAATGATATGACAGTAGTAAAAATTCAATATGGCGGTTACAGACGCTATTTTGTAAGTACGAAAAAAATAAAAAGTTGGCGAACTATATCAAAATGGGTATCCTTCGTGAGTACCTGTTTTTACGGCCTAATCTTACGGTGATGTAAGTACCGGGTGTAGGTTGGACGCCCACCATCGCCCCCATGCACCCTTAGAATACAGTACTGCTGTTCTATGGCAACAGCACTTAGAATAGTGTCTGGTTGACCGCGTCACACCAATCACTAGCATTGATCTAACACTGGACAGCCAAGACCATTCTCCCAGCGTTTTTGGTAGCAACCAACAGCCACCACGTACGACTCTCCAAGTTTATACGCCTCGAGTGTAGTTGCTTACACTCACAGCGAATTCTCCAAGGGAATTCCTGACCTTTGCCGGCACCGCTCAACCACTCATCAGAGCCAGACGTATGCCCGTTTCGCCAACAATCCAGTGCCTACTCCACATCGCTCAACATCATCCCTTTAACCCCGTGGGGTAGGATGAAATCGTCCGCTACACACACCCAAACTCCTAGAGCAGCCCGGCTGTGGGGCAACCGGCACACGTGGCACCAGAAATAAGCCTCGGCTTAGACCTCGAAGTTCCACCCCGAAAGGCTTCACCTCTATCGTCTTTTGAACTCAGAACAGTTCCAGGTGACGCTGCACCTGATTGACATCACAGACCAGGGGTATAATCATCGCTTACGAAGACGAGCTCATTCGATCACATTTTTCAGTTTGAGATTATGGCATTAGCTATCAAACAATGTAATAATATGGTTCGATATCGAACGCCATAGTCTCAAACTCAACAAACGTTATCGAAAGCTACGATTAGACCCCTCTTTCCTTTTATAAATATGTGCATATTCGTTGCTCTGTCATTTCAGAGATTGCGTAGTAACACATAAGTTCTATAGGTGGCTAAAACACCAAAGCTACGCCAACGGAAAAAATAACATTTACCCCAGCTATGGTCCTCGGGATCGCCACACCCGTAATCTCTGAACAGATCCCCTTGATAGGTATTTTAAAATTATATTTGGGTTTCTCTTATGATTTTTCATTTCGAATGACCATTAAGGATATTTAACGGTTGAAACAAAGTTGGTCGCCGTCGGGATTTTTTGATTTTTATAATTACTACTTGTTCTTATTTTGACTTTGTTAAACCGAAATTCGGTTAAATTGAAAAATTAAGCAATTCGCAAAAATGTCTGGTACCTTGCGATTACGAATTATCGGTATTCTATTGTAATTGGTGTGCATTATTTCAAAAAGGAAAGATACTGTAAAAGTGAATACTATAATTAATTAAATTAAAATTCATATTGGAAACGTCCAGTCCTCATCATCTGCAGTATACATATTTAGATCAGGTACTTTTTTTCAATAAATATATTGCTAGAATGATAAATTGCAGTGATATTTCAACTGAAAAATAACAGAATTTGCAGTATGAAAACTTTCGTGACAAAAGTTGCATTAAATATTTTTATTTGGCAATAGTTATAAAACGCAGGGAAGAAAATTCAAAAGCCAAAATGCTGTTGTCTATGTCTTTCTCTTCTCTATAGAGTCTTTTTGCCTTAAGAAAAAGTCTAATGCCATACATTTTATAAAACTTTGTGAAAATGTTCGTGGTATAAATTGAGAAAAGCGACAGAATTTTTAATATGAATCTCTAGAATTTTATTATTGCTTGCATCAGCAGCCACCAGCAAAAATTATTCTATTCATATTTATAAATAAAAATAGTTTTCACAGCTCCAAATTTGATGTTTTTATTTTGTCTTAATATCGCTTGTGAAGGATATTAATAAGATTTTGTCTGTTCTATATTATTATTTCTTCAAAATATATGCATACATACACATATACATACATACGTACATACATATGGTAGCGTGTATGTATCTATGTAATAAAATTTTTATATGTTGCACATACAAATAATCGTTAACGTATTTTATATATTCGTAAAGGGGGATTCATTACATGATAATGAATATAATGAATAAACTTCGCTTATCAAAATAATAAAGAACAAAGTTCGCATTAAAATTGAATTTGTCTTTTTGAAAAGTAAAGCGCCTTCTCTATAAGAAAAAATTGCTCAAGTCGAGATAAGCTGGTTTTGAGTTAATTGTATCTCCGTAATCTGTATACTCGAAAGTACGTCTGGTCAAAATCTCAATTAATTTGTGTGATTTTTCAGGAATTTATAGCACTATGACTTGCGACTTATCTTTTTTAGACTTCTAAGCTCTTTTGGAATAAAAGCTTAATTTAGGTTATACTTTGGTGTAGAACGATGTTTGCTTGAAAAAAAAAAAAATAAAGTTTAACAGAGAATTTGTAAATTTAACTGTAAAAGTAATAAAAATCTGAAAATCGACTTGAACGCTTAAAAGTGCTCTCCTGCAAAACAGTAAAATATGACTTAGGCACTTTATCCTTATTGCCACATATTTGTTTAAGTATCTGTATGAGGTTTGGATATTATTTTGGCCAACGAAAATGTTGTCAGCGTCTGGCACACATAGTTGTTGGTGCACACATTTCTAAAGCAGAAAATAAAAAGAATATTTTTTTTTTGTTTTGTTGTCGTACAAGTATGTGTTGCTGCTTTTGTTAATGACGCTGTTGTTGATGTGGATGTTGTTGCTGCTGCTGCTGCTGCTGCTGTGTAAGGAAGCCCAGGGAGACGCTGTTGTGATATTTTTGAAAATTTCAACAACTATTTTTAAATGCCGTTGAGTATTTTTGCTTGATTTTAAGTTCTTTTAAAGTAAAAATTTTCATTTATTTTTAGAACGCTTTTTGCTATTTGTAAACTATTTTAATATTTTCACAGCATATTTGACCTTTTTGTTATAAAACTTTTTAAATATTTTCAAAAATTAACTTTGTTTTGTTAAAAATAGATTTTCAAGAAAAAATTTTTCTTATTACATATTTTTTTTTTCGTATATTTTCAACACTTCCTGGTTTTTACAACCGATTTTCTTGCAGGTCTAAATTTAAACAAATATATTCTGATTTTATTAAAATTTCTCATTTGTAACAAAATATTTATTTTAGTATATTTGCATTTATTTATTTTTAATGTCGGCCTGATTATTGCTTACATAACTCGCGTGCCGTTAATATTATCGTTTGTTTCCGCCTTTCCATAAATTTCGAAATTTCGTATTTATCGTTCAACTTCTGCTCACAAACTAAAACATTTAGTTGTCGCCACATACGAGACAACTGTTGAAAGTATTTTCTCAAAATGTTTGTGTTCTTTTTCGTATCTATTGTTGAAACAATACAGATTTACATACTCGTATATACGTGTTGTACATGGAAAATCATTTTTCATTTTAAAATTCTCTGCAATTCATGTGCGAAGATCACCGCAGTTTCTATTTTGTGGCAGACAGTTTGTAATTTCTCTCGCGAAAATTAAATTTCCAACGAATGAATTAAACGAAACATGTTATTGGTGAAAATTGAAAACAAAGTAAAACCCTTAAAACTTTTTGCCTATTAGCTGCTGTCTAAACAAATGCAAAAAATTAATTAAACAAACATTAATCTTTTAATATATGAGTTTTTTTTTTAGTGAAATAAGCAAAACTTCTTTCTGGGTATGCATGAATGTAATGGGTGTTTTTTTTTAGAGTGTCACAACTTTGAGTTGGCAACGCTGCTTTATTTGAGCTCGCATTTAACAGCTGATAGTTGCTTTTTATTTAGTTTGCTTTTAAATTTCATTATGAATCAACTTACACCAGAGCAACGCCTGCAAATTGTTGAAATTTTTAATCAAAATAATTGTTCTATTCTTCAAACTCATCGTGCACTTCTTCAATTTTCCGATGAAGCCCATTTCTGGTTGAATGGGTACGTAAACAAACGTAAATTTGGAGTCAGGAGAATTCATAAGTTTTTGTCGAAATACCATTACATTCACAGAAAATTACTGTTTCGTGCGCCTTATGCATTGGAGGAGTCATTGGCCCATATGTCTTGAAGAACGATGATGGTGATGATTCGAAATTTTTAATTATTTTGTACCTCAATTACGTGGCTTTAATCTTGCTGATATGTGGTTCCAACAGCACGGAGCCACATGCCACACAGCGGGCGCTACAATTGATTTACTCAAAGAAACTTTTGATGAAAAAATAGTTTCACGTAATGGCCCAATTAATTGGCCACCAAGATCGTGTGACTTAACCCCATTGTATTATTTTCTTTGGGGTTATGGAAAGTCATTTGTCAACTGGAAATCAACATTCGAAGAGTTATCGGTAAAATACGGCTGCGAAAAGTTGTTGAAAATTGGTGTTCCAGTTTGCGTCTTCCAAACGCCAGCCGTGGTGGCCATATGGCAGAAATCATATTTTAACATTAATTTCAGAAAATTTTTTTTCGAATAAAGCCCATTTCATTGATATTAAAAATACATTTCCTTGTTTTATTATGATTTAAACTTGTGTCACTCTATAAAAAACACCCTTTATCTGTGGCAATATAGAATAAAAGCTTAATTCGACTTAGGCAAAGCAGTTTGTTTTGGAAATTTGAATGCCACAGCTAAGTGATTAACGGGCTCTAATCCATGCTCTACTTTCGTGAGACCCTTTTTGCCATATGTGGCCTATATGTATGTAGTTAGCATTTTGACAACTTCAAATTTCAACTGGAACATAATACATCATAATAAAGCTAAATTTTCTTGAGTAAACTTAAGCTACTATTTATAAGAAGTACATGAACATGATATTAAGTATTTTATTAGTTGATTCCATAAACCCATGATGACTCTTTAAGCATATTTCCATAAAATTATTTATTAATTATAATTATATAATTATTATTAAATATTTGTATGAAAGTTTTACACAATCTGATGAATGATATGAGGATTAATTCTCAAAAATTCCATTTTTTGAGTTATGAAAAAAATCAGTTCATTTTGTGTTGGAAAATCAACTTAACGGCAACATTGTTAGCAACTGTTGTTATTAGCAGAAAGCTTTTCAAAGCTTTCTTGTTTCTATGCTTTTGTGAAAAAAACATATGTTTATGTTAGTGAAATGCAAATCTCATCGTGGCGTATGATTGCTATGCTATCTTCAGCGATTCTCAGCCACTCAGTCGGAATAGATTATTTATTGCAAGGAGTTAAAAACTTACAATTAAAATTATTTAAATTTAAACTTAAATTTATCAAATTTATCAATAAGAAACGGAAATAATTAAGCACTTGTTATTAACCAGAAAAAATCATAATTTAATTATAAAATTACAAAAATATTGTTAAATATGTAGATGTAAATCTTGGCAGTGCCTTTTTTCTGCAAGCAAACTAAATAATTAGATATGCATACTCGTACATATGTATGTAGTACTTGAATTATTCTTGTTAAAAAGTATACAAAATCGTTATGAAAAAATATTAAAATAGAAAAAAATTTTTATACTGCCTTCAAAATGTTAAGACAGTGAAGTTCAAGGAATTCAATATTTGCTTGTTTCCTTTTAAGATTTCATTGCACAAGTTGATGTAAAAAATCAATAACCAACAACGCAATATTCAGGCAAACAATCATTTCAAAGAAACAAAAACTAAGGAAAAAAAAAAAGAAAACATCTCATCCGATGGCCGGGAGGCATACGAAAGAGGTGGTCAACATCACATGTCTGTAGTGGCAAATATGTTTTTCTTCATAATCATTATGGTGAACATGAACTCGTAGACTCGTAGAAAGTGTTATATGTACTATTATCGGTTAAATTGCGGGCTTTTTGTTATTGCGTTTGTTTGCAGCGTTGTTGTTGTTGTTGTTGTTGTTGTGTATCTGCACACTGTTGGCTGCAGTCTAACAACTAAACATTGTCTCGTTTACGCAGCGTTTAAATATGTGGTGTGATTAGAATTGTTTTAATGTGAACAGTTAAGTGTTATTAAATAAATTATTTTTTGCGAAAAGTGCTGTGGATATATATATATATAAATGTTAAATAATGGTGAAGTACATAAAAAAGAAATAAAAGTTCCCTTCTTTATTGCAACATGGACATATGTAGAATCTAAATAATTCTAATTCTTAATAATAATTCTTTCTGCCAAAAAAAAAAACCGACTTCAATGCAAATATCTGATAGAAGAAGATACGAAGAAATACGCGACATACAAAATTAAATTTTAAAAGGAGTGTCTCCGCCCATTTAATAAATGCAAGATTGTGTGTGTTTTCAGGGCTTGGGGTGTGTGTTAAATTTTGTATAAATCGGTAAAGTAGAATCACGTAAATTAAAATATTAAATTTTAATGGGCATGACTCCGCCCATTTTAAAATAAATAAATAAAATAAATAAAAGATATTGTCTATTTTAGAGCTCAATTTGTGTGGTAAGTTTCGTAAATATCGGTTAAGTAGAGCCGCTTGAAATGTTATAATAAATTTTAGTGGGCATAAATCTGCCCATTTTTTTAACTTTCAATTTTGTGTAATTACAAGAACCAAAATTGTTTTATAGGCTTCGCAGCAATCAAATAAATAAAATATCATGAAATTATATAAGAAAATTGTGGGAGTGTCTCTGCCCACTTTTTGTACGATGGGTCGGACCAATGGGAAGCTATACCCTCTCAGACAGCAAAAATTTCAATTATGGGCGTGTCCCCGCCCACTTTTTTTACGATGGGACCAATGGGAAGCTATACCCTCTCAGACAGTAAGCAATTTTTACAATCAGTCTAAAATATACCGAGTCATGAAGTAACACACCTAAAAAAATAGACTCGAATTGTTAACCTCCTCCTTTTTTTTTTTGGAAGTCGGTTAGAAAGGCTTGTTTTTACACACACCTTTTGGAAAATAAATTATTTTTATATCTTCATTAAGTTGTATGCAAATAGAAAACTTAAAATTTATTTGCTGCAAAATTAGTTTTGTTGAGTTATGCCACTGTTGCAATAAAAGAGCGATACGTAAATGTTTTTGTCAAAATCAACAACAATATTTTTTTATTAACAGGATTCATAATGATTATGTATTTTTAAATATGGCAAATACATCAAATAAGTCTAGCAACCGACATCATCTGTTGGAGCGAGCGGCATAAATCGTCAGAAAGTTGCTGCTACACACTGTTACCGGTGGCTGTACTAAAATTTGAGTTTTTGCTGTTGTTGCGGCTGGTATTTAAATTTTATATTTCTGGCAGACATAAGCAAGGATATACTCGCAAAAAAAAAAAACAGCAGACAAATGCAAAAATGTTTAATTCATCACCATCACAACCAGCTACTCCACCCCCGGTTGGTGAGACGTCACGCATTAAAAGCTTTATGGGCCGTACCCCGGCCATTGGTATATTGAAATCGAAATTTTTAACCGTTCTAGGCAATAGCAATGAATTATTAAACGGAATTTCCTCGAAGGTATGTGTGTATGTGTGCATGTAAATGTTTGTAGGATATCTGCCTTTTATTTGCATTTTTTGTTTTGCTTCCGACCTTGAAAATATAGTGCAACAGAACGACAGAATCGACAAACAACAGAACAGCACAATGTAATATTTAGCAGCAAAAATTGCCATGACAGCAGATATTTCAAGGCTTAGTGCAATTTTTATGTTAAGTCATAAGCAAAATGTTTGTTTGTTCCTTTGAGCAATATGTATCTATATATGTATGTATATACATATATACAAGTACTTATTAATTTATTGTTTAGCATATGTTAGTGACAAGGATGTTGGTGTGTTATTAATTTTAAAATAAAATATTACTTTAGACCTTCAATTACAAAATGGATTACAATATGGAGATACTAATGACTTTCAACATTGGATAAAACTTTTAATAATTTAATTATTTTTTAAATGAAAAATTGTAAAATAGTCGAACAAGAAGACATTTATTGCGCTGTGGACTGACTGTTTGGGCTCCAAGTAAATATGCTTCTTATAGAGGTCTGAAAATCTAGAATTAACTAATGCTTAACGCAGGTTGCCTGTCTGCGACTCAATCCAGCTTTGGCATAACCCATTTTTTTTAGTATTATGAATTACACCAAAAATTTATTTCAAAATATTTTGACACAATATAACTGCAAAGTCAACCATTCTTAAATTGTGAATGGCAATGCCAATGTAAGAGTTGGGCTGCCTCTCAGGCAACCAAACTGGGTTGAGTTGAGAAGGAAAAAAAGGGTTTGAAGCAACACATCTTTTTATACATGCTGCTCGAAATAAAATTTTTCTTCAGACTTTTACATCTTGTGTGCTTAGTTTGAATAAGGTTTCACCTATTAAGCCCGTGAAAAAAGCAAATCGGTATGATCGTCTGGAGAACGCTTTAGCGTATTCACTGTACATAAAAGGTATCTTCAATTGCTGGATGACAATAGCTGGCATTGGAAGTATAACTTTTCAAATTAAAGACATATTCCACTTATACACCATGCGGCTTTGTGGGCTTTTAGGAACACCAATTTTTGTTTTCGTTTAAACGTACTTTACCAATCTTCTTCTTTTTGAACTCGTTGAGTAAAATCCTTTATGTACGAAAGTTCTATAAACTAAATAATTCGTGATTTTATTCGTCTGGTTATTTGTTATTTTGAAACGTGTCCTATACTGTTGCAAAGTTTCTATAAATTCATATTTCAAATCTTAATAACCCATTCAAATATTTTCCCATTTAGTTGACGTTTAATATCAGCTCAAGTGATTCGGATTACTGTGATGATGATGAGGAAGAGATACCGAAATGTAAGTTAATTATTCGATAGAATTAGAAGACTTGTATTTAATTTTGATTTCATACATCAGTTGATGAGTCTGTTGATTATACAAAAATAGACTATGAGGCTCGAAGGGTTAAGGCACGTAGAGCACATGAAGAAATCATATCTGGCCGGTATAGACAACCAAATTTAGCCCCAAGTAAATAGCTTGCTCAAAATGGAAAGCAAACATATTTTTTTAATATTGATGTAACAATTTATTTAAAGGACCTCGCTTGGTTGCTTTGCGCAATAAGAAGCGTGAAAAGTCACGATCATCATCTTCATCATCTTCGTCATCGTCATCATCTACCTCAACCTCTTCAAGGTCGTTTCAAAACAATCAACAGGAACGATCACACGTGAGTAGTACGACACGTTCAGACTCTATAGAATCCCGACATTCGGGTGGTTATGATCGAGCTCGAAATATACCGGGTGCTAGGCGAAGTGAGCTGGACTTGCAGAGAGATCTTTTGAGAATGCGCGAAAGCTCGGCAAATGTATCAGCTGTGTTGGCAGCAAGTGGCCCTGCACCTCATATTGAGGTTCAACCTCCCTCCTACGAGCGAGATCTTACTAAATCATCTGTCGCCAATATCAGCAACGCCCCATCAAGCCATTCCATGCGAGTTCCTGCTGTTAGACGTAAGAATTCAAATAGTAGCACTTTAACCAGTCTGCGTGATGATAACGAGTGCCAGGTTAGTCCCAGCGTAGAGTCGACGGACTGGCGCAACTTTATACGTTCAGAATCGCAAAATTCGGTGCCTTCTTGGGCTTCCTCGATTAGTCTGGATTGCCGTGCTGGCGAAGAGCCTATAAAAGAGTTTATGAAACTCTTTGCCGACACTATGTTCACTAATGCCAGTGCTATTAATTTGGAATTGAAATCAGAGTTTGGCGCCATGACACGTTTGGAAATCGGACGACAATGGTTTGTGAGGTTTCTGGTGGATCAGAAAAACAAGGTGAAGGCTGTAAATGAATCGACTTTCCATTCCCTAAGACAGCATTTTGCACTGGTGCTATTCGAGTGTAATGAATGTGAACACTTCCCGCCAGCTGCCATAATCATGAATTTGTGTTTCATATTTTATCGTGAAAGTTAGTTGTGACAAAGAATTATTTTTTTTTTGTATTAATTTCAATCTCTTGTTTCCAGTTGATGTTCCAGGCTGCGATGCCTACCGCGAATACTTATTTACTTTTATGCGTGAACAGCCCATATGGATGTCACTTCGCTTCTGGAACACAGCATTTATCGATACAATACAATCAGAGAGAGACCATCGTCTCTTGGCCAAACAAAAGAAACAAGAGAGACGTAAGGCCAAACTAAAAACCAAAGTGGATGCTGAGCTGGAACAAAAGTCTCAGAATACTGAACTCGAAAATGAGGTTAAAGGTCTAAATAAAACAGAAATTTCTACCTCAAGTTCTTCCCATCACAGCCATGCTAACAATGGCAAGAGGGAACGTTCAACCAAAATCGCAAATGAAGCAAATACCGATTTTGACAAAGAAATGGAAAACATTTCTTTTCGGCTATTAACGTAAGTTTAAATATCATTTTAAGTTTGCTTAGCTGTGTACAGCAGTAACTATCAGGAACTTTCACTAAAAAGAAAATTTAAATGAATGGAGTAGTTCTCAGTGCATCCCAGACAACATTTTGTAGATCTTTTTTTTCAAAAATCACCATGCTGAGCCTTCTTCGATTAGATAAGGTTATCAAAAACTGATTAAACTGATTTAAAACGCATTAACAAATTAAAAAGAAATTGCAAGTTGATCATTCCGGAATTTAAAATATGAATATTTTGAGATCATTGAAAACTGCCTGATGCCGACCATTTAAAGAGCAGTGATTAGTTTTTTTTGTTCAGATTCATATATGATTAAAAGCCTTGTTTTATGTCTAAAAGCTAATTTTTTTTAACTTATTAAAGAATATTCAAAATGTGTTAGAAGGAAAAAAGTTTACAAATACCAAGTAGAAAACAGGTTTTACCTAAAAAAGGAAGGAAGAGTAAAAACAAACCAGTAGTCGGAAAGATTACGAATAAAGTTATTAAAATTATCGAAACAACAAAAGGAAAAAATTGATTAATTTTATTTTTCCTCTTTAAAGCCTGGTACGGAGTTCATACGGAATTTCAGGTTCTCATACAAACTGTATGTAAAAAAAATTACGGAAATTCAGGTTGGTAAATTTCAGAAAGGAATTTCCATTTGCTAGTACGGACTTTCAAAAGAAAAATACACAAAATTTTTGAAATTTATTGCCTATCTTACGGATTTAGAAATATAAGTGGAGACTTTTTTCAGTCAACTGATACAAAAATTAATGTTCAAACAATTGCTTGGTGACGGAATTTTTAACATTTCTAATTTTCATCAAACTGTAATTAATTTCTTATGTTTTTGTGTGTTTTAAACTCAAAAATAAACGAATTTGTGTTTTTGCATATATAATTCTACACAAAAGGCTACAAGAATTTACGGAATTTCAGGTTTGAAAGTTTACTTTTATTTCTACACGGAAAAATAATTAATAATAAAATTGTGTAGAATTAAGTTTGCAAATGCACAAATTCGTTTATTTATGAACTTACAACGCACAAAAACACTAAAAATTAATTACAATTTGATGAAAATTAGAAATGTCAAAAATTCCGTGACCAAGCAATTGTTTAAACATTAATTTTTGTATCAGTTGACTGAAAAAAGTCTCCACTTATATTTCTAAATCCCTAAGATAGGCAATAAATTTCAAAAATTTTGTGTATTTTTCTTTTGAAAGTCCGTACTGGCAAATGGAAATTTCTTTATGAAATTTACCAACCTGAATTTCCGTAATTTTTTTTACATAGACTTTGTATGAGAACCTGAAATTCCGTATGAACTCCGTACCGGGCTTTAGATAGGATATCGTATGGCCTGTCTCACAATAACGAAACGAAACTTTCAACTGAAAATTTATATTGAAAACAAAAACAAATTTTCATATTTTATTGTTGTTTTCAATATAAATTTTCAGTCGAAAGTTTCGACTTATTGTGAAACAGGCCATTATTTTTAGTGCAAAATGTGAACGTTCCCTAATTCGATAACACTGAACTTGTTAAGCAAATTCAAGAAATACTCTTTTGTGACTCGGTTTTCTGTGCGAAATATTGCAGCAGCTAGTTCTTAAAGCAGTCAGTCATCTTACGGACACATGTAATATTATTTTATGCTTTTTTTCTTTAAGCAAGTCACTTTCCAAGCATTTGAAAGAATCTTTTTATCTAAGGTAGTCTTGAAAGACGCATTTTTGTAATAGTTTCGAAAAAGAAAATTCCATTTGTTGACTGGGTATGTAGATATGTATATGTATAAGTATATACATATATGTAACGCTTAGTATTCTTAGGAAGTAAATATTTATATTAAATAAATTCTATTTGATTATATTTCATAATTTTAGTTCGTTTACTTGCAACATACACGCCTTGGGAGCTCCACAGGACATGTGTTTGGAGTTTTTCAAAAAACAACAAGCCCTTCTCGGTCTACCCAAAGAAAAATCGAAATTGATACGTGACAATATCTATCGCATCTACTACGAAACCGATATGTGGGGATCCAAACAATCTTGAAGTACATGAAATGCATTAAGAAAATAACTTTTTGACTTTTAAAATCAAAAACTCAATGATCGAAATAGTTTTCATAGGTTTTATGTTAGTTAATAAATTAATATATTTAATATACAAAAAAAAAAAAAAATATAAATCAATAACTAAATGTATTAACAAATTGAAGAAAAGTTTTAACTAATTATAATAAAGTGATAGTTTGAAATAAATTTTTAACTAAGAAAAAAAGATTAACAAAAAATACGTATTTATGAATGTTTTAAAATGTGATAAATTCATTTGTGATTAAATAATATAATAACTGAATCCTTAAAGAAAACTTATTATAAAGCAATCTAGCAAGTATTAAATAGTTGCAATTATTTGGTTTTATCTTCTATTTAAAAAAAAATATTAAAATATACACAATTCTTACCTTTTCTCTCTCTCTCTCTCACACTCTCTATCCGTGAACATTCCACTCGTTAGTAACAAAGTAACTTAATACATATTAACTATTATTACTAACTAAGTATGTTAAACTTAAAATATATATATATATATATATATATATATATATATATATATATATATATTAAAATGATTAATGAAATAAATCAAAACTGAACAAATGAATCAATTTCTCCTTTCAAAATGCCTCATACAAGAATCCGTCAAACTTAAATTAAAAAAAATCCAATAAAAATGTAATAAACTGTCATTATTTTGTAAAACTTTTGAAACTGAAATACTCGTATTATAATAATAAACCAACAATGTCACAAAACTAATTAACTATAGTTAACAAAAAAATTAAAAAATAAAAAATAAAAAAAGTATTAAAATTAAATAAAATAAATAATAATTGTAGTTTGTCTTTTAAAATTGTATAACATAAAAAGTATTAATGCTAGGAACACAACTGGGACGAACGACGAATTTTTCGGTGCGAACTTTCGTCATAAAAAATAAAACACAACACCGCCGTGCAACGAAATTCGTCGTGAGATAGATTTATTTCTAATTGTACTCCGGCGAACGACCAAAAAAAATTTTCTCTTTCTCACTCTCTGTCTTTGTACACACAACCACGGTTGCCAGAAATGCAGATTTGTCTGGATTTTGCAGATTTTTACCCCCCAAAAACACGAAATCCAGATTTGAAGATTTTTGGGCTAAAAACGCAGATTTTTCAACTCCAATTATAGTGCAATTTTTTTACATTTTTCCTAATACTGCTACTACTTCTTGTTTCTTTTATGTGTGAACGACTCATAGTTTAAAGAGTTACAATTTTTGAACTTAGGAAACATCGTAGAGAATATATTATTTTCTCTTCAAGACTTTGCAAAGTAAACTTTGCGTGTGGATAATTGGCGGCTTTTCCTCATCAGTAGACTTTAACCAGTGCGGCAGCTAATTGTAAAAAGGTAATGAGAAATTAAAAATTTATTCAAAATCGAAGATGTTAGATTGGAAAAATTTTTGCTTGAAGCTTTTAAGCTTATTCTGCCGAATTCATAAAAAATAGTTTAAGCTTACGAAAGCCTTACAAAACAAATTATTCCTTGTTAAACGTTTTGTAACCCAAAATAATATTTATTAATATTACCTCTTACGAATATTAATATTACCTATTTTGTGCTATTACGCTTGTGTACGTAATTCTTAATAACATATTTTGATAGTCATTATATAAAAATATATATGTTGCACATGTACATCCATCCATATTTATGTAATTTTTTTTAATAAAATATAAAAAAAGTTGTTTAAGAAAGTGCTTTGCAGATTTTTTGAAGATTTTAAAAATAAAATGCAGATTTTGCAGATTTTTTCGTGAAAAATTGTTGAATTTTGCAGATTTTATCCTTAGAAATTGTGGCAACACTGCACACAACAACCAAATTTATTAAATATAAGAAAGGAATTCGCTGAGTAAATTCGTCGTTGTTGTGCTTCACACGACGAATTTACGCAGCGAAGTCTTATTGACGAATTCGTCGACGTGGACGAAATTCGTCGTTCGGCCCAATTGCGTTCCTAGCATAAGTCATGTCACAGAGTTAAATTCCTTTCGGAAACGGAAGGGAATCACAATGGACCCAATTGGGTCTCCGAATGGTGGTGCGGTATAGCACCGCCCTTCCTAACCTAACCCAACCTAAGATTCGGGACTACTCTATACCTCTAAAGGAAAAGCTATCGAGTTGTTTGTCAATTTCTTTTGTTTTGAATTACAGAGTAGAAAACCGAATTATTGTGCTCTGCTATAAACGAAGAATGCCTTTGTCCTTTTTAATTGATGTTTGAGAATAAGCAAAGAATTTATACAAATACAAAATAATTTTTTTATTTTTATTTGTTTAGCCCAAACCAAAATAAAAAGAAAATCGTTACATGAAAATGTCTGGAAAAAGTCTGTTTGTCTTCTGAGTTCAAAATGTTTTAATAAAAAAGTATTTCCATAAAATGTTTATTTTGTATTGGCTTGTTTTTTTGTGATACATATTTATAAGTTATTTGGAGTTGTTCTCAGGGGACGAACAAAACAGTTTACAAAAGTTTTAAAAGCAAACGTTTAACGTTTTAGTCACCATTTGGCTTTTGTACACAACAAACATTTACAATGCAGGACATATGTGAACATTTGCTGCAAATATGCTTATAAATACATAAATACATTTAAATGTTTATCTAAAAATAATAATTTTCATAACAACACGGCTATATGTACATACGACTATACAACCGCAGTTGTAGCTGTCGTCAGATAAATTAGACGAATTTCTATTTTTGGTGGCGACAGTAAGCACGTTCATACATACGAGTATAATGCTGCCAATATAATACGAACTATGAAATTAATGATACGAGTACTTTAAAATTCATATCTAGATGCGTTAGTTTTTGTATTTTTACATGACATACTTATTATAAACGAGAAATATTTGAAAGTGAAACCACTCAAATATATATTTATTCTTCTGTGATATTGCTAGCGGCATTTTTAGTCCTATAGTTTGTAGCCTGCCGTCGTAAATGTGTTTAAACTTTACCCTTCTATTACATTGTACTATTGTGAATCATATTGAAAGAAAATTGAAATTTATTTGCTGGTGGTTAAGCATTGTCTACATATATATTTCATTGGTGCCTAGCCAAATCATCAGTAGACTTTTGCCACATATTTTTGAACAGTCACAAACCTCTTATCTTATGCACAGACTTTCAAAAACTATTTGGTGGGTTTTGTTACATTTTCTAAGCCTACTACGCTTATTTTTCTTTTGTGATTTCCAAAAATATTATCATTTTTGAATTCTCAAATAGTTTTTCAAAGTCTGTGCATAAGATAAGAGGTTTATAACTGTTCAAAATATGTGGTTGAAGTCTACTGATGATTTGGCTAGGCACCAATGAAATATATAGACAATGCTTAACCACCAGCAAATAAATTTCAATTTAAATAAACTTATGACAATACATATGTCGAATAATAAATTTCCTAAATTGAAAGAAAATATTAAACAGCAAACAAACTTCAAGTTTTTAATCGAAATTGTTTAAATAAATATATTTTTTTATTGTTTTTATTTTATTTTTGTTTTCATTATTACTTTTAATAAAAAGTTTAAAAGTACAGCTTTTGTATTGTATATTTTTGGATTAGGTATGTCCTTAAGGTGTGTACTTAATTAAATATGTATGTATTTAAATAAATTGAAAACATTTTTTATTTAACAAAACTTTTCACATTTCTGTTCATTTTTTGGTTGTATAACTTTAAACAAAAAATGGTTGAATACTGTACAAGTACAAATTTCGATTGAAGAAAGTATTTAACGGATTTTCATTCTTTTAAATAAGTATTAAGGATTTGAAAAATTCAAATGGCCAAACTTCAAGGTTAAGGGTAATAAAATAAAGTTAATTCGACAAAAAATTAACAACTAATAGCAAATAGCAATTATAGGAGATGAAGCAAAAAAAAAAAAGTACAAATACAACAAGTTACAGACATAAAGCTTACCATTTTATTTAGATCAAAATCTAATTACATACATACATATATAAATATTATTGTTTAATAAACTTATTTAATTATTTTTGACTTTTTACATACATACGTATGATTGTATGATTTTCATACTCACAAAATTATTCTTGTTGGTTCCAATTCACAAAGTTGTGCAAACGGTCTTGCATCGTAGCAAAAATGCAAAATGGTTAGTATATTGATACTCACCACTTAACAATTCTCAGTGGTGAGTATCAATATACTATACTATTTTTCACATGCTACGATGCAAGACCATTTGCACAAGATTGTGAATTGCGCTATTGTATTGTATGAAGAACATACTCTTACATTCATTCATTCTACACTTAACACTTTTGCAATTCAATTAACTAATTGACATCAAATTAATTAAAGCATATTACGTAACACTTCAGAGTCATTTTCTATTATGGCCAATGGAAAAAAAATTATTTGAGAAATGTGATGAAAAATAAACTGGATGAGGAGGAAGGACTTAGATAAATTAAAAAATTATTCAATATTTAAATCAACACAGATTTTTTATTTAGTTAAAGTTTTTGCTATTGGTTCCATTAATTTGTGCGTTTGATATTTTTTATTTTTTGTTGAAAATTTAAACATTTCAATTAGGTCTTAACTTTAGTCTTGGTAAAGGCTAAATACATAGATAGAAGTTACTTTGAAGGTTGGATAGACAATTTCCAAGCTTATCTGCCTGCTAGTGTATGGATGTCGTATATGCGTGTGAGTGTGTGTGAGTGTGTGTGAGTGTGTGTGTGTGTGTGTTTAACTAGGAGGAAACGTTAATGTTGGTTGATTGGTTTCTATTTTTTATTTCATTAATAATTAATAAAAAAGGCCATCGCAGCAAAGATATAACTGGATCGTTATTCTGATGATAAGCACTAAACATTTCCTAATCGATAAAGATTTGGAAAGTAACAGAGCCCATGCGATCGCGTATACTGCCGCTATAAATTATATTTTTTGCCCAAGCACGACATTCAATGCTGACCATTTTGTTAAAGGGCAACTTTGTAAATTGTACTGCAATTAGGGGGCTCAGGTAGCCGGGCTGATTAAGGTACGGATAATAGTAGGCTGGAAAGCCTTGTGTAGGGTAGTACGCAACTTCACCTAAGTTTTCTTTGTCCTCGGCATTGGTACCATCACAGGAAACCCATATTTTCTGGAGCTGGAAATCACAAATAAAAACAATATTATTATAACATATACTCACATATCTATTTGAGTTTATCCCGACCAAAAAAGGGACGTAATAAGTTTGTAGTGTGTGTCTGTGTATCTGTGCGTCTGTCCGTGTCCACGTACAGCCCAAACAGCTGGACCGATTTTGATTTAGTTCTTTCTGTTTGAAAGGTGACTTGATCGAGAGGGTTCTTAGCTATGTTTGAAGAAAAACGGTCCAGCCGTTTAGAAAATATCACATCTTTTATAGATATATCGGGGATTTTTAAAATTTTTAACTTTTATTATTATTTGATATATCCCAATAAGCACTCAAAAATTAAAATTCAAGCACTTGAAATTTAACTGGAAACAAAGTTGAATTCAAGCATTTTTTCAAGTAATTTTCAAGTTTGAAAATATTTTTAAATAAAAAATCAAACAACCCAGCAAAAAATTTTCGAAATTTTGTAATGGGTAGTACTCTTTTAATGGCTTACAAAGTAATGACTGATACTTATTTATGTAATTATTTTATGTGCATAATAATGACTGCCCTGTAATGAATAAAATAAGAACTTATTTATATCATTACGTGAAAGTACTTATTGTAGTGCTTTCCAGTTAATAAGGAAATATATCTAGAGAAAAATTTATTGATCGTGAAAATTATTTTAATTAGAAAAACTACCAAATTAATTTAGAATAAGTTTAAGCAAAATTTAATCTATAAAATTTTGCATATTTGTAAGCAAAAAATAACCCATTAAATTTTGAGTACTTTTAGGCAATCAGTAATCTATTAACTTTTGTATGTTTGTAGGCAAAAAGTATAGGGTACCGCATACTTTTTGAACTTCTCAAACGAAAATAATGGGTTATTCAGTCAAATTGTAAGTACTTACGACTGAGGAGTACATACACTTTTTTGCATTCTAGTAGGCAAAGTTTTTTGCTGGGAACATACATATATATTCAAACCTTGTCAAATACGTAATTTATTTTTTAATAAAATTGAAATTGTGGTGAAAAATAGCAAAGATAAATAAAAAAGTGAATTTTTAAAAAACATAAGGTGATAAAAAACGTGAAAACAATAGTGAAGGTAGATATGCAGACAATTATTATAAGGAAACTTGTCGATTTCATTTTCCTTTCTATTTTGAAAGCATTGTTTTTGAAGCTGGGAATATACTTGAATTCAATTGTAATACAAGGTTGAATTACAGTATAATTCAAGGCTTGAAGTGAACTGTAATACATACAATTGAATTGTTCGAATTGAATTCAAATTCCCATTTCACTGGAGAATGCTATTGAATTAAAGTGTAAATCAAGCATAATTCACTTTACACTTGATTTCAAGCAAAATTGCTTATTGGGATGTTATTTTTTATTTTTTTATTTGATTTTATTCCATTTTAATTTATTTTAATTAGTATCTTTTATGGGAATTATTACAATTTAACTTTAACATTTATTAACGCTCTAATAGTCCCAAATTATTATTTTACTTATTCAGTAAAATATTTTTTTTTATTAAAAATGCATTGCAATTGATCATATAGGATCGATTTAAACCCCTCAGTAATCAATTTCAATGTATATCTGAATTAGTGTTTTATTTTTGGGAATTGTTACAATTTAAATTTAACGTTTATTAACGCACTAATAGTCCCAAATTATTATTTTACTCATTAAGTAAAATAATTTTTCATTTAAATTTAAATATGTATATTAAAATTTAAAATTTATTCTATTTTATTTAAGAACTAGAAAATTTCTCCTAGTTAGAAACCTTTTGATTAAGAAAATTTTACTTTGACAAAGTCTGTTAAATTTTCTTGCAAACTATTATTCACGTAAAGTTTACTTTGAAAAATGTTCACTATACAATGTATAGTATACATACCACGTGGTATGTATGTATGTATATGTTAAAAAAAAAACCAAGAACAAAGCAATTTTGTGAGTAAAGCCAAAGTATGCCCTTTTATCCTTCCCTCAACACGTACGAAACACGCTCGCGAAAATTTTGTCAACACGATACTGCACAACACGCACAAAATATTATTGGTATACTCGTAGTACTTGAAAATCAGAAAATTTAATTGATTTTTTTCAAGATTCGATTTTCAAAATATGGCACCAAGTCCACACTGCCAGCTGATGCTATATGCCACTACAGCTAATACTATCGGTTTACGTACAAAGCTTTAAGCTTCTGAGTCCCATACAATATCAACAAATATGCTGGTGTTGTTTGTTTGACGATACAAAATATTAAATTTTTTCTCTACTGGAAATTCATTCATACATATTTTACATTTAAAATCGTTTCATATTTTTCGCGTAAATTTTGCTCAACACTAAACGACCCAAACACGGACTAAATCAGATTATTTGTCACGAACACTTCGTGTTGGGTCGTGCGTATTCGTGTCGCGAAAAAAACACGATATGCGCCCATCTCCACTACATACTCAGCAAAGTAAACTTTGCGTGTGCGAAAGGATTCTCAGTTTTTTTTTAGCTTAACATTATTTATTTTTTTTTGAAAACTTACCTCCGAGGACTTTAAATTTTTAATGTGGGTTTTTAGTTGTGGGGGCATATCTTCGGGCAAATCCAATGGATCGTCATAAAATTTAGGCATCCAATTATATATTTTATTCAATTTCAAGAACACACATGGACGGCTATTATTGTAACCATAGGAATTATGTGGCGAGCAGCCTCCAAACTCTTTAATATCCACACTACAAACGTCTTTTTCATTCAGCGTTTGATTAAAGGAACAAATTTTTCCAGTGTGGCTGCTGTCATTGTAGACTAATAATGAAATGATGTATGAATGATTGTTTAGATTGTTGTAAAATTTATTTGTTAATTTTAATGATTACTTACATTTCATATATTGATCCAGCAAATCAATCCAATATTGTTTCTCGCCATCCTTTTTAGAATCGAACTGTATAACAGCACCGCGCTCCATTTCTTCGCTTATAGGTCGGAAGCCCAAACCGGGATTTGTACCAATTAATGACTCCTCCAGCTTCCATTTAGGTTCGTTGAGATCGTACGAAGACTTTAGGCCTTGCATACAAATCGCAAATAAACCAGCTAATACGATGTAGAAAATGGTATAAAATAGCAGTAGTTGACCTATTAAATGGAAAATTAAAAATTTCAATTTCAATAAATAATTGATTAACATTAATATTTTATAAAAAAAGTGGTGGAATTATATTAATATGTATGTGTGTATAGCAAAGTGTGTACATATACATATCGTTACCTTAATATAGAAAGGCCATAACTCATTATTTGTTGAAATTGAGTTTTTTATATTTTTCGATAGAAGAACATCTACGAGTAGTATATCGAAAAATGCAAAAATCTCGATTTTAAAAAAATTATGAGTTAGGGCCTTTCTATATTAAGGTGTAAGATGTGTACAATTTTGTTGACTATAGCATTTCATTACAATGTATTAAAAAAAAATGGCATTTATCCATAAATTAAGAATAATCAAGGGGATATCATAACGCTTGAGGAAGATAAGCCCAACTCTATGAGCCTCTAGCAAATAACTTTTTGATTTCAAATGGAAACAAATTATGTAGCCGCACTTTCCACAAGCCGAGAGTGTGCTATTTCGATAAAAACAATAATTCTAGGAAATTTCGGAAAGTAAAAGTTAATGTTTTCTAGGAAATGCATTGGAGTTTCTACAAACACTGAAATTGTTTGTCGCTTTCTCCAGTCGCTTTTGTAACCAGGTTAAGGCAAGAACCAGTAAAAAAAACTATTGATAAGGTAAAAATACAGTTTTTTGTCGGATTATAAATGGGCGGGTGAGCATGGTCGATTTTGATAAAATTTTATATGCACAATGTCCTTTTGTAACCGGTTTAAATCAAATGAATTATAGGTAAAGTACACAGAAAAAAATTATTTATAAATACAATTAATTTTTTTTTTGTTATGTCAATTAAATAATTAATTGATTTTGAACCTAAAAATACAATAAACGAACTTGTAAGTTAGAGGAAAATCTGAAAAACTTTTCAATTAAATATATAAACAAATAGTTTGTTGGAACTTATTTATTTTTGTTAGATTTTAAATTTAATTCAATTAAACGTATTGTTATATTAACAATGCGAATTGTTGAATTTCCGTACAAATTTTGATTATCATAATTGTTATATTAATAATGTTCCTAATTTTCAATGACCACTGCCGATAGTTTTTGCAGAAACATGTATAAGATCATCCCAGCGTGTGTCGTATGGCTGGCAGTGACTTCCTACATACATATATACTATATATTACGTCGGGAAAAGGTTGGTGTGGACGATAAATGCGGATTTAGTTTTACCCATACATACTCGTGCATACGTATTTCTATACAAAATAACTTATTTAATTATAAAATATTCTAGGGCAAATAAATACTTTAATGTTGACAGATATACGATATAATTATGATTGGCATAGTGGCGTTTGATATTGGATTGGTCAACAAGGTTGAGCACAATCCAATTGTTTATTTCTTTATTATAACATCTATTTGCTTTCAAACATTAAAATAAAATTTATTTTAAAAGTTTTTCAAGAAATTTTATGTTTCGACTTATCGGAATTATAAAAATTTCAAAACAAACTACATACATGCATATCGTTACCTTAATATAGAAAGGTCCTAACTCATTATTCTTCTATCGAAATATATAAAATACTCGATTCCAGAAAAATAATGAGTTAGGGCCTTTCTATATTAAGGTAACGATATGTACATACATATGTGACAGCGCATAGAGAAAGGGACCTAAGGGTAAAAAAATCAATTTAAAATTTTTTTTTGATGTGGACAACATCTGAGCATCGAATGAGACCGATCCCATGCCCGAAAAGTGTTCCCTCCCAGAGATATGCGCGTTTTATGCAATTGATGTCGACGATTCTAAGGTTATGTGAAAAAATTTTCGTACTAACAGAGTGATATTCACGATTTAAAAGAATTATAAATGAGTATTTATTATAATTCATAATTAATAATTTCAGAAAATAAAACTGGATTCGAAAAACGCGAGCAAAATATCAAACTCAAACAAAATGAGACCAATACCAACACGCTCAGTGATGGTACACGAAAGATACACGTATTTGAATCTTTAAAATGGCTCTCCTGAACAAAACCGGATTTTACCCTTAGGTCCCTTTCTATTTTGCGCGTCACATATGTATATAAAATTATTTATTTTCCAGTGAACACAAACTCAATATTAGATTTTTTTTCAAACCAGGTAGTAGCGAAGACGCAGCTGAGCTATTTCTAAAATTTCTTTGTAAACAAATTTAAAAATATGAAAAAACTATATTAAAAAAATTGTGAAAAGTGCTAAACGTTGCAAATTTTGTTGGTGGTAGCTGCCGTTTAGAACTTTTTTTAACTTTATGTGAATAATTTTTATTTGTATATTGTTAAAATATTATATTTTTTTGGACATTTTGTATCAACTACAAAGACATGTTGTTTGTTTCGTTGTTGTATATTTGAAATGCATGTGCCTTGTTTCAAACTCTATGTTATTGTAAATAATATTGTTTGTTGTTGTTGTAATTAATCAAACTAAAAGGAAAAAAATAAAAATAAAATGTACTCGTAAGTATGTATGTATGTATGTACTTTGAATGTTATTAAGACTTGATTGGTGTCGTTAATATTACTTTACAAAAATTGTAAATTAACACGTTTCATGCACACACAAAGTGAACAGAATCTTACACAAGCTGATTGTTTTAGCAAATAAGGAAATTATGGCTTTTTATACGAGTATCTCAGCAGTTACTGCAAATATTCACGGTCTGTGTCATGTGTTAGAAGAAGAAATTAATTTAATAGTAAAATAGCAATTTAAAATAATAAAATGCATAATGGCTAAGGTTGACTTTGAATTGCTCTACTTTTAGCTTTTGCATAAATTTAAACTTTAAATCATCATCATGCTCATCATCATTTTCGTTTACCAGAAGTTGCTATTAAAATAAAAATATTCAACATTTAGTTTTTAGACCATATTTCGAGAGCATGAGTAGTAGCTGGATTATTTATAATTATTTAAGGTTAAGCATTTAAAAATAAATTTGAACGTGTGTAGCTACTATCCAACCACCTTGTACCGCGATGAATTGCAAACATTATAAAAAAATGTATTTGTACAATTAAAATAATTTTTTTTCTCATATTTTGTGGTTGAGTTTCTAAATAACTATACTGAATCAACTGTAAGATTATCTAGAATTAAAAGGCCAAGGGTGCCATTACACACTACTTAAAATTAGAGGTACGGTATCGGATGGAAATATTTTTATGAAATTCTAATTGATGACAAAATTTTTTTATATTAAAATACTTGAGTACTGCTACAAATTACATTATTCTTTTACGTTCTCGTATGTTTCACTCACATGGCTGACTGACGCACCATGCCGCTCTAAGCTCTTCAATGATCAAACAGAATTGCGGCATAAACGCATTTTCCATACAAAATGACACAAAAAACTAGCCCCAGAAAGCAGTCGATAGATAGAATCTATTTTATTTTTACCACTTTTTTCTTATGCTCTCATATATAAATACTCATTCTCTGAATAATACAACACACTCTTCAAATAAACTTCATACATTTTGTGAACAAAACTACATAGAAAAATAAGCACAAAAGAAGATAAAACAAAAATTAGAGAGCATTTGTAGTTACAGCCGTAGATTTTATTATGGGATTTGTTAATTTGACAGCGATTTTTCCTGAAGTTGCGGACTTATTCTGTTTGGTCATTGAGTTATAAAATTTTGAATGAATATGCTACGCCCTTTTTTCTATGTCTTATATTTTACATGAAAAATTTAAACTCGCAGTAAATATAGACATAAAGATGCAATTAGACGAGCCATAGCCATAATGACATAGCCGTAACCAAATCAAAATTCAATTGGTTTCAGTGGTAATGGTTATGGCGTTATGGCGAGTCACCTACAGTTTGGTTCGAACGGATGTTTTCTATGCTTATGGTTATGTCACGTCTGATTGCACCTTAAAAGCAAACATGAAAAATAAACTACATGCGTACATTTAAAATTTTGAATGTAAGGCAAGAAACACATAAACGCCAGCAGGCTACCGACCACAATCTCTCAAAAATAGTATACAGGCTTTTATGTGAAGACGATTATACTGCGGCCAATATAATAAAATGAAACGAAATTAATGATTTCTTCAAAATATTTGGTATTATTTAATCGAGAAAATATCTCAAAATTCATATAAAGAAATAAATTGCTTCTTTTGTATATTTTTCGTTGTATAAGTACATTTTAAATAAGTAATTTTGTTGCTTGTGATGTTGCTGTCGTTGTCAATACTCGTATCATTAAGATGCTAACTACAGCGCGACAATAGCAGTCAACAGCATTTGTAGCCTGCTGCATAAGGCTGGTATATGTACATATCGCTCATTTACTCAAACAAGCTCATAACGGATAACTTAGTGCCTATTCACATTATGCCTTTTTAGCCTGCCTTCTTTCGACAATTTTCTTTTAAACCCCCTACGAAAAGTCAAGCACATTTACATTAAGACTTTTTTCTTCATGACTTTTTGACGTTTGTATACACTCTTAGTGCTGAGAGTACGAAAAAACAAAGAGAAATGTCAAAAATCCCCTCGAATTTTCATTTCGTGCCTTTTGTTTTACTCCTCATGCCTCTCAACACCTCTCACCCACGAACTGAAAAAGCCTGCCTACACATGCAAGCAGAAAAGGCACAGTGTAAATTGCGTCTTAGTGATACAGAATAGATGCTCATATCGTTCTTCATATTGTGTAAAAATTTCGTGAACACACTTTCCTTTTCCATTAAGGTTGTGTATAAATTGAAAACTTTAAACTCGTTTTCTGGCAAACTAGTTTTTTTTGAGTTATGACGTTGTTTGTGTAAATGAGCGATATGTCCATACAAGTATGTAAATAATACATGTCTTGTTATGCGTACATGCATATTTATTTATATAGGTACATATCTGAATATCATTACCTTAATATAGAAAGGCCGTAACTCGTTATTCTTTTGAAATCGAGATTTTTGCATTTTTCAATGCATTAGATGTTCCTCTGTCGAAATGTGCAAAAAACTTGATTAAAAAAAATAATAACGAGTTCTGGCCTTCCTAAATTAAGGTAACGATATCCCTGTATGAACGGTACATACACATATAATACTTCCCCTTGAATGCTTTCATTCTTTTATTTTAAATTTATTTATTGTCCAAAAATAAGTTTCTTCCAAAGGTCCTGTAATAAATTTATTTATATGAACAACATCATTTAGTTAAGCCGTTTTTAAAGTCCTTTTTGTTGTGTGTTCCAGGAATGTTACGAGTATTTATAGCGAACCAGCACACTCTCATTTATTCAAAACACTTTTTATAAAAAGATGGCTGGCGAGTAAATATTTAGAGTTTTGAATACAAATAAATACGTTTACGTATACATACTTACGTATGTATGTATATAGATATATAGATAAAATTGTATGTATGTATGTATGTACGTACTTTTAGAAATATCGCAATACGAAGAAAACATGCAAAGTCAATTTGCCTTATTATTATCCTTATGATAGCTGTATATTAAAATATAATATTTGTATGATTTTTGACCAGCCGATGGATGCATCCACGTTGTCTGATCCATTTACATTTGTAAGATATGTTTGTATGTATGTATGCATGTACGGCACATAGCCCAGTGTCTGCTAGGAAAGAGCTTTAGGCCGGGCTTACATCTGGTATATCCATGTGCCCAAAAAAGCGTAACCACTAATTACTAATGAAAAACTGTTTGATTCTGTTTCCAATCATGTTGGATTCTATAAAATTGTATAAAACAGTTTAACTTAACAAGTACGTGTCTGAATCAAACAGTTTTTCATTAGTAATTAGTGGTTAAGCTCTTTTGGGCACATGGCACACAGATGTAAGTCCGGCCTTACCCAGTTTAAAGATTACCAAAATTAACTACTGAAGCATGTATGTACATATGTACATATGTATGTACTTATATAAATTTATATAAGTACATACATACATATGTATGTATGTATGTATTTATAAAAACTAATAACCCTGCAGGAGAATAGGTGTCAATTGTCTAAAAGCTACTAGTATAATTACTATAACAGCAAGAACTAGTGCGAAAAGGGTTAAAGTTGTTGTATAAAATTACTAGTTCTGATGAGTACTAGTATATGAAGTAGTTCCAAGGCACCACATTGCAAAATAAATTTTGACCGTCTAACATATCACTTGCACTGTACGAAAATTGGTATTATACAATTATTAAAGTTTTAGCTTTACCAATAAATAATTATAATCAAATAATTACAATTAAACTTTTGTATTTTTGAATTTTGATAAATAATTGCGAATTTCAACTAGCAGTTGTAACAAAGGAATAAAACCAGTTGCAAAAGAACTGGTAATTAACTAGTCCTAAACTAGTACCAATGGCACTAGTAATTTTCTAAACACACTCAATGCTAATTTGAGCATTAACATGTTATAGGAAAGTTTACGGTTGGGAACTAGTGGTGGTGGTTTCTGTACTAGTAAAATACCAGTTGGACACTAGTTCGATCTCCTGCAGGGAAGTTCATATGTACGTATGTATGTATGTACAGACATATGTACAGATGTACATACATTTATGTATGTTGGTACAGCGAATTCACAAAAACTGTACAATATCCTTTTGTTAGCAATTTTTAAAATTTAAGCCCTGAAAATATGTAAAGCTGTACATGGCTGTAAATAAGTATAGACATACATACATACATACATACATGTATGTAAATACATATGTATAACGATACTGTTCTGGTGAATGACCTCATTGGCGCCATATAAATTTATTCACGCATGCATACATACATACATACATATGTACATACAAACATTCATATTTCTAGTAGTATAAAGTAAATAGATTTGTTAACATTCAGTTGTAAGTAAATACTTTGGGAAACAACAACAAAATTCCACTTAAGAATGTTGGTCCTTTGCAGGTTTTCTTATGTACTTAAATTTGTTTTTATCTACACATTCTCTTTCTCTTTATTGGGGTGGTTTAAGCAATGATGCCAACTTGCATTTTTAGGGAGGACTTGATTTACTTTATTCTTTGGAAGGTTTTGAATTATTTGAGAATTTTTTACTTTTACCCCAACCTATGATATGATATGATACCTATCGATTTAGATGCCGGAGTTCGGAAAGATAATACAGATTTGTGCTACGAAAGTGGGAAAAATTTTAGTCAAAAGGACTGACAACGGATTGATCGGGAATCGAACCCCCTACCCTCCAACTACTAAATTAGTACACTGCCGACTAGCCCAGAAGGCATGGTGACTTGTAGAAGTCATCACGTCTTCTAGTATCACACACTTCTTGACTAGATATGGTTAACTTTGGTCATATTTGTACCGTTTGCAATCAAAGACAGTGATTAATTTTTCCCGAGGTGTCGTGAAAATGTTGTACAGGATGCTGAACCCGTATTTTGCCTCAGGCTATAAGAGGAGACATTTTGCGGTTGGTTGAAAAAAAATAAGTGGTTATGTTTTTAGGATATTTCTCTAATTCGTTTTCAAAATTTGGCTCTTTTTGCCTGTACTAGCAACACTGGTTATTGGGGATGAAAATAGCAATGAGAAAAAGCCAGAGAGAGAGAGAGATATATATATAGGAAAAGGACATTGCTTTGAGTGAAAATTTAATTTTAAGTCATGAGTAAACAAAACATTAAAGTATTTCTAAAATTAGTACATACCAGGACTGTAGCAACATTAAAAGTGTTTCAGTATGAATTCCACCAGGATTTTGTACTTTAAGTTATACACTCATGTACGTATGTATGTGTATTAAAATTAATACATATGTATATGTGAGGATGTTTGTATATATGCTAATGGGTAGATAAACAAATTCATACATACATACATACAGATATATATATATATATATATATGTATATATATATATATATATATATATATATATATATATATATATATATATATATAATTACATATGTACATATGTATGTGTATAGAACCAGTAAATAAATGGTCGGTTTAGGCAAATATTTTTAAAGTTTGTGCCATGTACAAGCACACAGGTATTAATATGAAAGTGTTTAGTAATTTAGTTATACACAATATCAAAGAAATAAGAAAATATATAATAACATTGAGTGGTCTATAGAACCAATCATTTTAAAATTGAAATTTACTTTTTATTTCAGATAACATCTTAACTTGTTCATAATACTGTGCTCATGAAAATAAATAAGTAATAAAGTTTGCAGTTTTGCCCATAATCAGAAGACATTATCACAATCATGACAATTTTTGTGCACGAAATAGTCATGGGAAAAAATTCTGTTGCACTTTAATTAACCAAACACATTAAAAGTATTTTTAGATACATACATATGTATACATACATATATGTATGTACGTGTTGTCACTTTTATTTATATTTGACAGTTTTAGAATTTTCATCATAAATTCCAAATGACATATTTGAATATCTCCAAACATATATCCCCAAATTCAAAAAAATTAAAATTAATTTAAAATGTGTTTTATTTAAAATTTTGTATACAAAATTTTCCTATAGTAGAAATTTTGTAACCGTCTATGGCCTGCATTGGCTAGGTTATTGTAAATAAAATAAATAAAATTGATTTGAAGTTTATAGTATTTTTTTTCTGTATTTTATCTGTTTGACGAATGTATCGTCTTGTCTATGGACGAAAAAAAGAAGCAGTTTTGATTCCTTAAAACGATTACATATTATTTATTGTCTATGCTAGAAGGTTCGTGTATTTGCTTTATGATTTTGTTCTATTATATCCAAACATATTTTTTCATATATTTTTCAAACTATTTGTATAATAATTTAATTGAATTTTTATGTTTTAAAAACATGGCAGTAATATTTATATTTTTCATTGTCAAAGACAACAACCATTTTTGAAGAAAATAATTTAGAGACTTCAAAGACAAGAACTCAGAAGCATTTTCAAACAAATACGTCCTAAATCTTCTTACTGAATTAGGGCATTATTCTTGATGCTTATACGATGTCACCACCAAACGTTCGACCGACAACTTGTATTGCAAACAACAATAACATTAGAAAATTTGTTGTTGTTTTCAATATAAATATTCGATCGAACGATTTCTGGTGACATCGTGGCACAGGCCGTAACAGTACTCGCTAACAAACTGACTGCTCTATTGAATTTCTTATCAAAATAAACCATATGAACCAAATAAGAATTCCACACATACACAGTTACCAGTTTACACAATAACTGAAATGTTGCTTATTTTGACATTTGGAAGTTAACTTTGCACGAAATAATAAATAATAAATAAATAAATAATAGTTTTCTTATGGCCAATCAAAATTTGATTATTTTTACTTGACTAAGCACCATTAGTTTTATCGTCCATATAAATACATCTGGGTATTCTAAATTATAACCATTTCGTAAATAACCTTTTTACAAATTGTTTTGCCATAAAAACTTAAAAGAATTCCATGACTGGTCTCGTTAAGATATGCATGCATACTTCTACATTAACTACTCTTTAAGTATTTTTGTTTTGCCTTAACTTATAGAAAAATATACAAAGGATCTAATGAATGAGGCTTACGTTAGAAATAAACCGAGTGCCATTTGCCGTATATGCTTGTTACGTACAATGTGAAGTACACATCGCTCATTTACTTCAACAACGTCATAACTCCAAAAAATTGGATTTTTGAGTTAATACTTTAGAATTAATTCTATTATCGTTATTCACATTGTGTAACAATTTCATACAAATATCTTGGCTAAAGTCAATTAAATTAAATTTTTCCATTTAGTTAAATAAATTATTATTTCGAGTTATGACGTTGTTGTAGTAAACGAGCTTTATGTGTATATGCATATAACGTCACGAAATTATAGAGACCGAAACAGCTAAATCAATTCCTGGCATAAGTATTTGATTCAGTAAAAACATAAAATACAAATAAATTCGTAGCATCTGGCTTTAAATGTTAAAAATAATTTTTGCTAAACATTTTCTAAATGTAAAATTGGTGAAAAACAATTTCTTTGTGTTTGTAATTAAAATTTTTTTTTGAAAAAAAAAAAAATAAATACTCGTTCTGAGAAGCAGACAACGAAATAGACAAATGACGTCATCAGGAAGATCGTGTCGATAAGTATTAGATAAAGAAAGCAAAAACCAAGAGCAAATCAGACAAATTAAAAAATTTATTTTATAATTTTTCCGTAAATATATACAAACATACGTTCATACATCCACTTTTAAGTACATACTTACATACATATGTATGTATGTGCACAAGTATGTATGGATGTGTCGAATTGAATAATTAGAAATTAGATCAGAAATTCTTTTTGTGTATACAAAATTTTAATGAGTTTTTAAAGTTTTTTTTTTTTTAACTATGCAGTAAAAAATTTTGGATTAATTTTAATATCAAGCCAGTCTATATATACATATACACATATACATATGTATATGTGTACATATGTATATATGTATCTATATAACGAACCCAAAAAAATAATTAAATTTATCTCAGAAAAAAACGGCAAAAAAAAAAGAAAGGAATGGAAAGATCCACGGCCCAATGCATAAGCAAAAATTGGCATGAAGTTAGCATAAGTGGCCAAATTGAACATGATCTTAAAGAGTTTTGCTATGAAACTTCACATCAAAAATCATGCAAGGACTTAAAGGTGGGTTCAAATTAGGTAATACGACCATTTTTGATGTCAAATTTTATGGGGTAACTCGTTAACACCTAATTCAATTCTGATATTGATTGAACTTTAATTCAAAAGATATTAAAGAATAACAAATGCTTATATACTGCTGAAAAAAAATAATAAATATTGATTTTATGCGACGGATGCGACATTAAGGTATAAATGAAAGCAAACTCAAAAAACCTTCCGGTCTCTTTTTTTGTAAATTACAAAAATAAAAAATAGTACCTATTACTTTAAGTAATGTCTAAAAAAAGACTCAGCTGAAAAAAAAACAGTTTTTTAGTCGGGTATTTCGGTAAAAAAATTTATAATATTAAAAATGCTTTTATATTTATACCCCTATATTCATAAAAAAAGTAAAATGAATTTGAAATCCATTTTAGGAAAATTTTGTATTAAAAATTTTAAATAAAATACATTTCAAATTCATTTTAAATTTTATAAATATAGGGTATAAAGTATAAACCTTTCAGCTTTATTATTAAAATTAAAACAAACATTTTTGGGAAAAATATTTTTTTTGGTTGACCTTTTTTTTTAATTACCCATATGCATTACCCATATGCATACAGATATAAAAATTTTTGTTTGAGGCTTTTAAGCTTGTTATGTTTGCATATGTGATTCTCAATAACATATTAAGAGTCTTTCAATTAACATACGAAGTATTTTTATTAGCTTTTTTTTGAAATTTTTTAAATGTTTTTTAAACTTTTTGATTCGAAATTATTATCTGGGCATAAATGTTTCTTAAATCAAACCTGTTACAATTGACGTGCACATTTACACACTTGACATGAGATTCGATATATGTAAATGATTTGTTCGATATTTGTTCTCTAATCTAAAAAAACAATTCGAATCTTCGCTAAAATGAACTTATCTCGATAGTTTCTCGAATATGTGATGATTGCCTAGTGAATGTACATATGTTAGTCTGTTAGCCTAGAAGACATACATGCATATGTGCAATTATTGAAAAAAAAACGGTAGCCTACTGGCTGCTTAATAGTCGGTTAGCCTGGAGGTAAAGTGTTCGAATTCGATTGACTGCCAGCAATTTAAGCTAAAGAATTAAAAAAATTAATGAAAAAATAAAGGTAATTAACAGTCGTAAAAAATACTTTTTCTGCTGCCTTCTTGCGATATCGAAATTATTTCGATATTGGCTCACTTTTGACATTGCTACCGAACCTTCGAAATCGAATGTTTATTGGAAAAAAAAACTGAGCGAGAGGTAAACTTTTTTCGTTTTTTTTATATTTCTTATTTTATTTTATTTCATCCTTTTTAATTTTTTTTTAAACACAACATAACCCGCGAAGCTATTAGCTTGTTTGCGGAAAACACCCAGGGTCTGTGGCGGGAATCGAACCCACGACCTGTGGACTGAGAGCCTAGCATCGCTACCACTCAGCCACAGGGACACACCATGTCATTCTCGATAGTTTTACACCATAAAAGTTCGTGATATACTCGAAATCGATATCATTAACGAAAGTATTGGTCAAGTGGGTAACTTTCAGCGGATATGTATGTATGTACGGATATGTATCCATGTAAAAAAGCCAAGCTTTGGATGTCTTGTTTTTATTGAATTTAATGTAGCTACGTCAAATTTTTTTGCGTTAAAGTGAAACCGGTTTTCTTTTCATTATAATATGAATACGAGTATGTAAATCTATTGTTTTGAGGTTTTTTATTCAAGAGAAATAATTGAATTTTAATTAAAAATTTTATGTAGATTTGTTTGTTTGTTTATAAAATACATACGTACATTTTCACAATGTAATGGTTAAAAGATAACAGAAACTTTAACTGCAAGTTTTGTATGAAGAACTGTCAGTTAAAGTTCATGTTAATTCTTAACCATAGATTGTGAAAAGGGACGTTAGTGAAATACTTTAAGAAGAAAATAAAAAATCCCTTGTATGTTGAATATAGGTGTTGATTTGTGTATCTGTTTTGTTAGTTTTTCCAAGGAATTAATTATCTAAGAATATAATGAGCTTGGAAAGTATGTTTCATCGAGTGACGTTTTCGTTATACGTTTAATGTTAAATTAAAATTTGCGTAATATTGATTAACACTGAAAATGATCTTTATTAGTAATATCAAGTTGTAGCTAGATATTTCTGCCGGAATGGAGTTGAATGATAAATTTTGGCATAGAAAACAGCTTAAAAAATAAATAAATAAGTGGACATGCTAATTATTTAAACTAAATGTCTGTATGTATGTATGTATGTATATACGAGTATATACATTTGTATTATCTAAGGGATTTAACTAAACACTCTGTTAAGCGAAATACGTATGTGCAAATGTAAATCGAATTGTAAAATTTTATACATTTAACCAAATTAAATAAACACGATTTTTATGATATTTTTTTTTTATTATTTTAGCTTTAAATTTGATGTCACTTTGGTCGGCGTTGCTGGCGAGTTTGTTTCTTGTTGCAAGTTATACTTGCATGCTAATGTGTGGAAAGATTAACATGAATTTGTGAGTTTTGGAGTTTAACTTATGCTAAGAGGCTTTTGCTGTACTCCACTTTATTTTCTTTTTCTTTAATTGGCTTATGTGGGATGATGTGAGGTACATATGTATATACTTGGAAAAATAATTTGTCTATATCTTTATATAAGCGTTTGCGTGGCGCCCTGGACGGTTTAGATTCTGTCGGTATCTAGGTTATTTATCTACTCGCATACTGCAACTAAACGGCTGGATCGACTTGAATGAATTTTTGTATATAATAATATAAATTTTTAAATTAAATACAATAGCTACAACAATAAAAACAGTTAGGAACACAACGCGATGAAGGAAAAGCGTTATGTGATTTTTTAAACACACTTATCAGTTTTATTATCGAAATATTTTACTTTAGATAAAAATATTTATTCCACATTTCAAGCAGCAATGTTAGAGAAAAATAAATTTGTTATTATGAGCGTAGTGCCTTTCACACTGTTCGAGTCAAGTAGCACTAGACTATAACTAGATTGTATATTTATAATTTATAATTTGAACGGGCTAAGGTTCGTATCGCTTTTTAAGCCAAATTACATGTGATAATTATTAATGAACAAATAACATCAAAGTTAGTTGTAAATATTCTGAAATAGTTGAACGAAGGCCACTAAACCTTCCTCATCAGCGTTCTTTTGTGTTTTGGTCCACTGGGTGTGGTGTCAGTTGATGTAGATTGACTTGTGACTTTCCATTTTCAAAAAATATCGATGGCAATAAGGGTTTCCATGAGAACTCTTAAAATTGCCATTTGTGCAATTGGGCAAATTTGCGCGACTTATTTCATGATGTCCCTTTACAACTTTTGGGTAAACAGTTAATGTTAATTTGAAAAAAACTTAAAAAAAATAGTTTAGATTCATAAAAAAATATATGTACATATGTTTGTACATATGAATTAAAAAAAATTAATAAAATATTCATAATTATTTCAAAATCTTTTTAAATTTTATAAATAAAAGGGGAAACGTGCAACATGTGTCTAAGAATACATAAAGAAAGTCAAAAAAACTTAATTGCTTAAATCATTCCCAGAAGTTGTTGCTTATAAAATGCTAAATTGCACAGCTTAAGCTTATGAGTCAAAATTATTTGGAAAACTTACTCGGATTGTGTAAACAAATTTCAAAGCAATTTTTGACAGTTTATTTACGAGAGTGTAAAAGTTCACATTTGTACGACTTTATGCGGACCCTTATTGGCTTCATTTTATTATTAATTTTTTTTACTAAAATACTATAGAATATCTGGCATGTACATTTTTGCTAAAAGAAAACAAAAACATTTTGTTTATTTTTTGAAAAAAATAAATAAAAAAAATTATTTATTAGGAAAATTAGTGCAGAAACGAGCATGTCTCAAAAAGTCCCTTGCTTAATGCGTAATTAACTAGTTTTGGTACATTTCTTGTTCCTCCGCGCAATATGGTTTCTTCTACAGAGGGACAAGAAATGTACCAAAATTTGTTAATTGCGCATAGTACGACGGTATTTTCAACCGACTTCAAAAAAAAAAAAACGAGGACGTTAACAATTTATTTTCTATTTTTTTTTTAGGTGTATTACTTCATAACCCGGTACATTTTAGACCGATTGTAAAACTTTTGTTGTTGTCTGAGAGGGTATAGCTTCCCGTTGGTCCCATCGTAAAAAAAGTGGGCGGGGAAACTCACACAATTTTCTTTATATAATTTTATGATATTCTACTCATTTGATTGCTGCGAAACCTATAAAACACTTTTGGTTCTTGTAATTACACAATTTGAAAGTTAAAAAACGCCCATTAAAATTTATTATAATATTTCACGCGGTTCTATTTAACCGATTTTTATGAAACTTACCACACAAATTGAGTTCTAAAATTGACAAAAGAAATCTTTTATTTAAAAAAATGGGCGGATTTACGCCCAATAAAATTTAATATTTTATTTTCCGTGGTTCTACTTTACCGATTTTTGCAAAACTTAACACACACACTAAGCCCTGAAAAACACACAATCTTGCATTTGAAAAATGGGCGGAAGTACGACTATTAAAAATTAAATTTATATTTCACGTACTTATTCTTATCTTCTTCTATCAGATCTTTGCATTGAAGTACGTTTTTTTATCAGAAAGAATTATTTGAAATATATTATTATTAATTTTTATTAAAGGAGAGATTTTAGAATAAATATTGTTTTTACATATTAATGTACATAAAAATTATTTTTGTAAGAGAAGTATCAAAAAGGAGATCAATTTGACCCCTTCATAAAAATGCCAAAGGTCATTTGAATTTTTTTTTAGAAGGACTCTAATTACTTATAAATTTAATTTCTATGCTAGTTGCTTTCGGGTATAAATGGAAAATTAAAGAGTAATAAATCTCGGTTTGGCTCGTTTTATTCCTTTAAAAGTACAAAAATCAAACAGTACCACACACCATAAGTTCACATGATGTTGGATTTTAGGTGTCAGCTTTATTAGTCCCGGAGATGTGGGGATAGTATAGGATACAGGATACCGACTATAGCCGTTTTAACAATGTGTACCCCCTTAAAATCCCTTCATACTGGATCATCACATCAGTACAGGTGCCTACACGTAAAATTTCAATTCATACAAACTTACAAAATTTTCAAAGACGGGAAATTTTTTTGAATGAGAAAATTCGACAATCGGCTTCCCGAATGGACCGAATAAACACTGCATTAGGTCCATTCGTTCTTTAGATGTCTAAAGCAATCTTCACAAAATGTCCTTTCTAATGAAATCGATTTGAAACACATCGGTGGAATAGACAAAGTCAACTTTAGTCATCTATGACATTTTGGATATTTATATAGTATAAAAATTCATATATGACAGCAAAGAAAATTCCGCAGCTGTCATCGATGACATTAACATTGTCGGCGCTTGTCACAATGAATCATTTTGACTTTCGCCATTGGCCACACTCACATATCCATTCGTATACCTGCATATACAATAGGCCAATTCACAAAAGTACTCTATTGTGTCAAATTGCCATAAAATGTACAAACATTTTTGTTTAAAAAATATATATATTTTGAAATAACTTAAAACATTATGACAATATGACCTAATAGAACACCTTGTGAATTGGCCAAGTATGAGTAGTATATGTAACTATGTAGTACAAAGAGCTCAGAGGTCGTAACTTTATATCGGTTAATAAAAGATTAATTAATATGTACATATGTATGTATGTAGATATGTATGTCTGTATATTGCGGCTTAATCATTTTTGGTTTGAAACATTGCACTCATGTCCATGCTTAGCGCACATTATCTTTATGTATGAATAGGTACATGATGATGTCATTTAGCTGTGACTAAAAAGAGGGAGAGACTCTTTACTAAGTTAGTCCTTAATATTGTTTATGTTCCTGGTTTTTTTTATAATATTGTTTACTAGTTGCCTTCATGTGTTTTTAGCATGACATCACTGTTGTTCCATTTATTTTTTATTTTTCTTCACAAGGCGACTAAAGAAAACCAACAGGCTGTCAAAAAGAACATTTTCTAATATTATTATTATTTTTTTTTGTAGATATTGTATTAAATAAACATTGAGGTGTTTAAATTTCCGTTTTTCTTGTAGCCTAGTGACCCACCCTAATAATGTTTACACGAAAAATTGGTGGTTTAGTCAAGTTGACTGAATTGTTCCTTATTTCTGCCAAAGAGTTTAAGTTTTTTATTTATATTTTTATTACTTTTCCATAAACTAATTTTTTATCATGGTTGTTAGATTTTGCACTAGTGTCACATTCAAACGATTTGTAGCACCACTTTACAGAGGTTTTGTGTTTCAAATAATATTCGTTGTTAATGAATTACTCAAGACAATATTGAATAGATTGAATAGGGCTCCGCAAAAGCCCACTTAATGTACCGATAAAAAAATAAATAAAATTTGAACATTTTCCGAGAATGGCTTAGCTAAAAGTTCGATTAACGCTCGCCTGATCAGGATCGAGCTTAATTGAAAATCCTTGTTTCTAAAAAACCAATAAAACCGCACTTACATTGAACAATATACTATGTATATTATTCATGGTCTAAGTAATCGTTTGAGTTTGATCGTGTATCTCTATAATTAAAAAGCATTGCTATACGAGTATTTAGTAACTTCATTAGATAATTTGGCAAGTTTAGTCTTTATCTACGGTACAGTAGGGTATTAATAGCACCAAAGGGAATTCTATCTCAAACACACTTTACGTAATTATAATAATAATAATAATAAATATTTGTGAAGTAAAGTCTATTTTAGTTTTCGGTTTTAATATTAAGGCCAGCAACAACATTTAAAAGGTTAAGGTAAATGACACCTTAACTCACTCTATTTTTTTATTTATTTCGTTATTTCTGTGAAACCTAAGCACTGACCGTAGTATGGTGAAGAGAAGTAATGACTGGCTTATTGGATTATTTGAGGTAGTCAATAGAACTGAAAGACTCGTAACAGAAATAGTGGTCTAGAATTTTAGGTAGTGGCTTAACAATATTGTTACGGAAATGGCCGTCGACAAGATTAATAAGTGTTACGCAAGAATATTCGAACAGGGCCAATATAAAGAAACATCCAGAAGTATTTAAATAGATAACTAAACGTACACACGTATTCACATACATACAAGCACTATAGCTATATGCACATGCGTAGCACATACATACGTGATTAAACGTAAACAACCAACAACAACTACAAGCGTCTGCTTATTAAGAAGGTATACGTAGCTCTACATGCATACAGACATACATGCCTGACAATTCCAACTAAAGGCAGAAATAAAAGTAAACAACCACTTAATGATGTATGCATATACACACGTATGTACATAGTTACCACATGAACTTAATTACGCGCTTTGTAAACAGCATTGAAGATAATGATGATTCGGTCTAGACTTTGCATGAAAATTCTAGTGGTTGTTGTGCGAAGTATAAAAAGGGGTTCACGCATCCAACAGCAGTTCAGTCGCGATCAAAAGTTAGTTGGGAATAAGTCAGTTGCGAAGAAGCTCAGTTGCGAAGAAGCTCAGTTGCGAAGAAGCTCAGTTGCGAATAAGTGCAGTTGCTAATAAGAAGTCTGTTGTTAATCAAGTGAGTTGACAATTAAGTTGTGCGCAGTCCGTGATTTGTGATACAACAGTGAGTGGATATTTGAGTCTGTGCTTTACAATACGTGAGTTGGAAATTGAAGAGACTATTGTACAGTCTATAGTGACAGTTAGAGTCTGTCGTGATTTGAGTTTATTGTGGAGTCCCTTGAGTGAAGAGTAAGGGAGCAGCGAAGCTGATAGACGTGTAAGTGAAGTCAGCGAGTATTGATTAGTGTATCAACTGTGAGAGTCTGCCATAGAGTTGTTATTGGTGTATCAACTGTGAGTGACGGCAGAGTGAGTCTTGTGTGTGACGTGCAACAGAGAAAGCAGAATTGTGTCAACACTAGCGCAGCCAATGGTCTAAGACGTGTATATACAACAGCGTGGAAGGCATAGTGGTAACCAGTTGTGAATATTTGAGTAATCTTTGTATTTGTATTTAAGCTCTTGAATTGAATTTAGATTAGTGTATTTATTGATTAATAAAGAGTGTATCATTCTTAACCCTAATTACTACACTGGGGTCTTTTATTTATTGCAAATCTACGAATCTACGGAAAAGCGTTTTTAACAGAGAATAAAAACGTAACAATATTATTTTATTTTTATATGAAATCCATGTACATATGTGACACAATATTTTGGGCAGCAACAAATTAGTTTCCCTCAAACAAAAATCTATAAAAAATTATTCTAATTATTATTATTATTACATTATTTGTTGGTGTAATTTAATCAAGATTTTGTTAGTTTCACTTATTTTCCAATTTATGTCACATTCGTTCAAGCATTACAAAATAATTGTTTTTCTGAAATTCTCCCATCTAAACTCATGCCCACTGAATTAATTATTATCTTAAACAAAGAGTGATATAATTTGTTTAAACGTTTGTCACTATTTGAAAAAAAAAATTAAATAAATCAGATTTGTGGGTAACATTCACATATTCGTACATAAAGTATTTTAATACAATAATCATGCCGCTATTGTTGTGAGTTTGAATTAGAATTCAACTAAATTTCTAACTGATTTTACTGACAATGTGACAATAAATTGTGCAGGTGTTGTCTCTGGATAGGCAAATTGACAGGCTGATAAATGAACAAGAAACTAATTATGAACTTACAGTTTGAAAATAAATTAATTTTAGTTGTTTATTTTCCCCATAATTGCTACAACCCTGAAAACTATTTGTTTGAAAAAAAAAGGAATCGGCAAATTTGTTTAAGAATTCAACTGAACTTAATGAGTCTTGTTGTTATTGATTTATACCGCTGATATAAATAGTTACAATCAGTAAAACAAATATTTATGTATGTACCTATAAAATGTTCAATTTCTTATAAAAAGTACAGAAAATTTACTCAGTCCTATTGCACTGTACAACAAAATCAAAGTTTTATTTATTAATTTAGTTTTTCAAATGGGACTCATGGAATACATTGTGCTTTAATTGGGAAAATAGGTTATTGGGAGGAGTATATAGGAAGTTGTGTTCGATTTGAATATTTCGACATTGAAAAGGTCCGGAAATACCTATGCAGGTATGTACGACTGAACGACGACTACTCTCTACAATATGATTCACTGCGATTCCGCTCCCAGTCGACCACAAATTTACGTGTTCTTAATGAAGAACAACATATTGTGCGAACAATATTGGGGTTCAGGGACGCGTTCCCGGATTTAACTAGAACACACTCGATTGTAGCAGCGCTATAATAGCGCAATACACCCACCCCACATTCTGTCGAAGTTTCAATCAGTCAACACCGATGAGCGGTCTCAAAATATATTTTGAAGTGCTGGCTCATACATGCGAGTCCCATTTCAGTCGGATATACATATCGTTAGCTTAAATGCATAAAGGCGTTTTTGATTGATTGTTATGAGTGGCATTAATCAACATATCTTGACAAATTTTTTTATACTTCTGCAATCAAAACTGAATCTTGTATTAACAAATAACGAGGGAACATATGTAAATACAAGTTTGTTTAGTTTTTTTAGTTTTTCTTTCTCCTGCAAAATTATCTTTTCGGTAGTTTACGCCTTTTTGCATTTTAGCTAACGATATGTAGATGGTACAAATAGTAAAAAAGACTGGTATTAACATAGTCAAACGACTTTTGAGAAAATGCAACCCTGGTGCAAATTTATGGCATTCGATTGATATCGAACAAATTTTAATAAAATTTTTATTGTCTTTGTATGGAATTTTCGATCGATATCGAATGCCATAACTTTAAAAGATAAGAGTTGTATTTTCTCAGAAGTCTTGCAATTATGTAGGATAGTCAATATCAGCCTTGAGGAAGTCAGATGTAGTGAAGTATCTCTTGCAGCGTTTAAAAAACGAAACACTTGAATGCTTCTTTTGAAATTTGAAAAAATGCTGCTGTCAGCTCCAAAATAATAGAAATTATTGGAAGTTTGACATAAAAGTTTATTTAAAATAAAACCGGAACTATAACGATTGATTCTGGCAGTCGGGTGTCGGCGTTTTGAAAATTTAAGAACCTAATAAAAATTGCAATACTGAATCGGTATAGAAAGTAATGTGGCCCTTGCACTTTAGGTATATGATGTGTTCAGCAGTTTTATGTTATATCCTACAAATATCATTAGTTTACGAAATTGATTCTTCACACACTACATTGTCAGCAACGCTAGTTGTCAACTTGTGTACGGATGTTTACGAACTGAAAACGTTACGTTGTTAACTTTTGGTTATTGATAATGCTGGCTGGCAACTTGTACACATTATTTGTAAAAAATTTATAATGGGGTGTACAATTTGAATACAGACATTGTTGATACATATTTGACAACGAATGTGGTCACTTTGAGCCGGGTGTACTGGGTTGAAATGCTCAACAAAAATATTCAATATACAATTTTTATATAATCCTGTGAATACATAAAAAAAGCCGAAATATTAATACCAGACATTAGTCAAAACTTAAAATGTGGTTAAGGATTAATTTCATTTCGCTAAAGCGGACTTTTAAAAATGTCGATACTTTTTGAATCAATCGCTATTACTGGCATTTATAACACCCGACCAAAAATAGGGGTGTTATACATAGTGTGACAATTTTTTTTGTAACTCAAAGCGGGTCACCGACCGGGACACTGCAAAATAATAACGTACGGATCAAAAATTTTTAACTTTTTTACATTTTCAAACATGTTTATTATGCTACAGGAAATTTCACATTTCCCATTTTCCTTCCGGGACACCGGGACGGTGAACCAAAAATCGGCACTGTCCCGCCGAAATCAGGACGGATGGTCACATTAGTTATAAAGGGTGTTTTTTATTGAGGTATAGAACTTTAAGTTGGCATCACTTTTTTAACTGGCGGCCATTTTGTCAGCTGTCAAGTGATTAATATTTAGTTTGGTTTGCCATTTCATCATGAACAGGTTGACAAAAGAACAACGCTTGCAAGTCGTGCAAATTTATTTCGAAAATAATGGTTCAGTTCGCGAAGTTTACCGCAAGCTCCGTCCATTTTATGGTCGACATAATCGTCCATCAGAGCAATTAATTCGGTTAACCATGGATCGTTTTCGCACTACGTTTACTCTATGTGATAATATTGCCGCTGTAGAGCAAAGTGTTGAAGAGGATCCGAATGAATCGATTCGCCACCGTGCACAGCAATTGGAGCTTTGTCCATCAACTTTATGGAAGATTTTGAAGATTTTGAATGTGGATGAGTTGTGGTTCCAACAAGACGGCGCTACATGCCACACAGCGCACGTCACAATCGATTTATTGAAGGAAACATTCGATGAGCGCATAATTTCGCGGAATGGACCTGTCAATTGGCCACCAAGATCGTGTGATTTGACACCATTGGATTATTTTCTTTGGGGATATGTGAAAATTGAAAATTGGACCTGTAGAATTGGCTTTATTCGAGCCAACCGCGGCGGCCACATGCCCGAAATCATATTTAAGCATTAATGGCATAAAAATATCCTTCCAATAAAGCCAAATTGATGGACATTAAAACGATTTTCTTGTGTTATTTCAATTCGAAGCTCTATACCTCTAAAAAACACCCTGTACATAAGCTTGCAGTGTGTGTCAGTGGAACTCTGTGTCTGTACGAGTCCACGAACAGACCAAACGGCTAGACTTAATTTGATTTAGTTTTTTGTTTGCAAGGTGATTGGATCGAGAGTCTTTTAAGCTATGTTTGAAGAAAATCGGTCCTGCCGTTTAGAAGATATAACATTTTTTCTAGATATATCGAAGTTTTTGTTATATACCTGTAGTAACAAGCGACTTAATTTTCGAACATAATTTTTTGACCAAAATCGATTATTTGTATCTTAAATAAAATTGATTTTCGTGATATAACGACGAGGTCCAAAATAAGTGTACGTTAAGCTTTTTTGGCCGCAATGGATCGACATGAGGATAAAATTGCATGTTTTCCTGTACTTTTCCTTCTACAAAGTCGCGAGTAAGAACAAAATAAGTTGTTGTTAAAATTAAAATTTAAAGGTGTTTGAGTACTTTTAAATTTAAATTTTAACAACAACAACAAGTAAATCAGTGTGAATAATATTAATTTGAAGTAAATGATTTTGATTTGCTTACTAAACCATTTAATTATGTTTTTATGTATGTACATATGTAGTATGTTTCTATATATGTATAGTGTGTAATATACATATCCATAAACATATATGTACATATATGTATGTACCCAGTCAGCATTTTATGAAATTAATGATCACATTCGAGTCTTTTTCGATTACTCAGCGCGATTAAAATAAGCATTTATGCGCTCGTTTTCGAGTAGAAAAGAGTCTTCTAAAAGAGTCTTTAGTGACTCGCGTTTCTGATCAATTTCGATTCACTTTCGAGACAGTTTGTGGTATTACTTAAAATCACTTTTTTTGTTTTAAATTTTTATATATGTATGTATGTACATAAATTCACACACAGTTTTTATTTTTTTGATTTTACTGCATGAGCTTGCTGTTTGTTTCTATTTTTTAAACAAATAATTTTCTAAGTATTTCTGGGAATAATTTTCAAGTCTATTTTAAACGCAGAACTGATTAATCAGTTTTTGTTCATCTAAGGCAGACGAAAAATACTCAGTTTGGCGAAACAATCTTCCACATGCTGACTGGGTATATTTCTAAGCTTGTATTATCGCAAACACCACAAAATGAATTTAACATAAAAATCAAATCAAACTGAAAAAAATTGATAAGAAAGCCGATTATTTTTTGTTTTCTTTATTATTCGTCAGCACATGGTTAAAAATTTGGGATTACGTTTATTTAATGCAGATGGCGATTTTGTAGATATTTGAAGAAATAAATGTGACCGACCAACTACATACATATATTAATTTAAATTCTTCACTTGAACGAATTTTTTACATACTTATGCATTAAACACATTCACCACAGCAGGCTACGGGCTACAATCTGTCAAAAATAGAATACAGACATTCTTATGGTAACAATTATTTTAACGACAGCAGGCTACACGACTGCACGAACACCGTTGTAGCTGTCGCCAACTTTAAACTAATTTCCATTTCTCTGGCTACAATGAGCAAATGCAGTGTTACCAGTATAATACAAAATGGTGAATGAATGATATCGTACAATTATTTCATACTATTTACTAGAAACAATATCGAAAAATTGATGTAAAGAATAAATTGATTCATTATTGTACTTTTATGTGAAATAAGTACATTTTAAAAGAAAAATTAATTTTTATAAATGCAAAATATATGAAAGTGGCAATACTGAACTATGTATTTGTAGTTGAATATCAGCTGCAGATGGTGCTGCTGCCGTCTCCAAAATAATTAAGTAGCTGGCTACGAGGCGACAAATGCTGCTAGCGGCATTTGAAGTCGTGTGTTCGTGTAGCCTGCTGTGGTGAATGTGTTTAATGCATAACACAGAAGCTGTGCAACGTACGTACTCGTATACATATGTATATGCTGTAGCTTAGAAAGCTAACAGTAGATTCTCAATTTTGTAAATTAGGTTTATTTCAGCAAATATTTGAGCAATGTGCCGTACAAAACTGAAATCAGACATCAAGTTAAAATTTATCTCAGACGATGATGATGGATGATTAAGCAAATATTTTTGGGCTCGAAATATTTTAGTTCATTAAAACTAAATAAAATTTCTTTAACAGGTACCTAATTGATTTTTGTTAAAAAGTTTTTGTGTATTTTTATATTTACATACATATGTATGTACGAGTATGTATGTATGTACATATGTATGTGTGTATTTATGTATGTATGCAAGTATGTATTTACATGTTTTGATTTGCTAAACTTACCCCAACTTTTTGGTGTGCGTCCAAAATACGTGCCATCTTTGCTGTCGTGTAGGAATTGGAAAAAGCTTTGCTTTTCCTTCGGAGAATAAAATTGATATTCCTTAGGTGTTTGCTTGACTTGAGTGTCATTTGATTTCGACATTTTGGCTTAAATATGCTTCCTTGATTTTTTATAAAAATTTATACTGCTAACAGGCAGATTAGTTTATACTGAAGATTTTTGTTGTGATTTCTTTCGTCAGCTATAGATCTTTGTAAGCTTTTTGATTTCAAACAAAATAAAACTGAAATGGACTAGAAAAATAGAATATCCTATAATAATCACATACATATGTACATATGTATGTATGTATGTATCTGTACATTTTTATATGTATGTATTTATGTATGTATTTATATATACATATGTATACTATGTATACAAAAATAAACACATGAAATATATGAATATAAAAAAAACAAACAAAAAATCACAATTTAATTTCTCAAAAATTTTTAATATATAAAATCATTTATGTAATATTTTCTATATTATTTTCCTGAGTAGTTATTATTTAATGATACAATAATTATAAATTTTTTTATTAACACTGAATAAATAATTAAAATATTTCTTTTTTCATTTTATCATTTAAATCTAGGATTGGAAATATTTGTTTTATTTTAACATTTTTCGTTTACGATAATTTTTTTTATCTATTTCGCTTTGTTGTTTTCAAATATTTTTCTTTTATTTTTTAAGGTTATTTATTTTATATTTTTACGAAAGCAGAGAGTATTTTTTTTCTTCTTAAAATAAAATCACTATAAATATGTACATATGAATGTTGGATATTTTTCAGAGTTTTGTTTTAATAGTACTATTTACTTTTTAAATGGAATATGCATACACTATGAATTAAAAATAAAATTAAATGATTGAATTGTATCGGGTCCGGAGCACGCTGTTGCCTCCACCGCTAAAGATCACTGACTAAACTCTTCAAGAACCAGGCACTCGGGCTATTATTCGAAAGTTTTGTAATGTATCGTTTGTTTATTTATGTATACATACATACACATATGTATATATACATATATATATTATATATGTATATATATGTATATATTCATACATACATATTTCTTTCTGCCTGTCTATTTTCGTGCTTTTTTGTACTCTACTCCACTCTACTTGACGTACTCTTAATAATTTTGTGGTAGAAAATTACTTACCATACCCATCTAAATATACATAAATGTAAGTATGTATGCAAGCACAAATTAGGGTGTTAGTCCCAAACTGTGAAGACTCCAAGAATTTGGAATGTAAAATTGAAAATAAATGTGTAATAAATTTATTGTAATTATGCTTAAACAAATTATACTCGTATTTCTCTTAGTAAAAACATACCAAAGAGAAAAACCTAAATATATTTTATTTAATCTCTTAGTTATGTAAGTATGTAAGCATGTAAGTAGTTATTTGATTGAGAGTTGAGAATAACTCAGCCCAAATATGGAATTATACTAGACTCCCTCTACTTTATTACTACAACGACAGCATGTTTAAAAATGATGTTGAGGAGGTACTTTCTTTCTACTAAAAAAACAACTTTGGGTTCGTTTGATTTTTTTTTATAAAAATAAACGACCTTGCTGTATGTACCAGTACATAATATGTACGTACTGCATCGTTAGTTGCCCCACTAGATGCTAATCAAAATAATCAAGACTTTATAAAATACCAACCCTATAAAGTAGTGCCATGTAAGGTTTCCAGTTTGAATTTTATAAACTCTTATATTACCAAATTCTCTTATGTTTTCCACTACTTCTCATCCTATGAAGTTTTTTCTGCTTGCTTATTACCAAAATAATTTTAGATTCTCTCCAAACTGTTGCTTTTCACACAGCGTGGTATTTTGTAAAAAGAAAAATTAATGTGAGCAGTAAGAGTTAAAAAAATATTGCTTGGGGTTAGATTTAGCCCAGTTGACCAAGACTTTCGTTATTGATATCGATTTCGAATATATCTCACACATTTATCGTGTCAAACTATCGAGAGTGGCACTGAAAAATGAATCGAAAAAATTTCACCTGTCGCTCAGTTTTGTCCCAAAAAATATTCGAAATCAAAGTTTCGCTAGCAATATCAAAAGTGAGAGAATATCGAACTAATTTCGATATCGCAAAAAGGCAGCAGAAAAAGTATTTTTATTTATTTATTTTAACTTACTTAAGCCCATATGACAATTAATTTTTCTTTCATTTATCAAGTTTTAAAGAAAAGTGCCAGCATATTGTAAAAGGAAAATTCTACAGGTGCAAAGGGTTCAGCTATATTAAGAAAAATGAAATAATGTCAATAACTTGACTAAATTTATCGATAACAAATGAAGGTCTGTCAAAAAAATGTAAAGTTTTTCAACTTAAAATTGACATTTCAAGCTTGAAACATAAACGTATTCGCTAATTAGCGGTTTATGGTCTAACAGCGATTTTTACTTTGTTTTGTCTTAATACTAGCGGTTTCTAGTTACGAAAATTTTACAACATTTAAACATTTTGTTTTCGTTTTATATAGTTTGTTCTTTCTAACATTTATTGTTTCTTTCTATCAATTAAATATCAAATCAAAGAACCAAAAATGAAGTGTCATAAGGGCTTTACATATTTTATTTAATTTTCTTAACACCTTAACTTATGCTGCAGAATTTGAACAAGGTACCTCCATTCTAACAGACAAGCACACAACCACTAATCTATCGTGTCAAATTTTTTTCTTTTCAATTATTACACATACATACATATGTATGTATGTATGTAAGTGTGTGTTCTTATTTTATTTTTTAACTTACAGTGCTGTCATGCCTCGAACTTGGTATTTCTAGACTAACAGGCTGGCACACATCTCCTCGGCTACTTTTACACATTCGAAAAACTATCGAGAAAAGTACGAAGTTCGAAGCTTTAGCGAACATTCGAATTTTTTTAGATTTGCGAACAAATATCGAACAATTTTGTTTCGAAATTTCTTCGCTTTAGTGAGAATTCGTTAAGAGTGAATACGTTTCGCTCATTTACTCAAAGAACGTCATAACTCAAAAAAAAAAAAAAAATAGATTGCCAGAAAACGAGTTTAAAGTTTTCAATTTACATACACAAAACTTTATGGAAAGAGACAATTTTATCTTGCTTTCAAGAGTCGAGTAAACAAAATAATTGTACGAAATGTTTGCACAATATGAAGAACGATATGAGGATATCGTCTTGTCTGTGGACGAAAATAAGAAGCAGTTTTAATTCTTTAAAACAATTATTATTTATTGTCTATGCTAGAAGGTTCGTGTATTTGCTTTATGATTTTGTTCCAAACACTATATCCAACACATATTTTTTCATGTATTGTATAATACTTTAATTGAATTTTTATGCTTTAAAACCATGGCAATAATAGTTATATTTTTCATTATCAAAGACAACAACCATTTTTGAAGACACAAATTTTTTAGAATTCAAAGACAAGAAGCATTTTCAAACAAAAATGTCCTAAATCTTCTAAATGAATTAGGGCATAATTCTGCATCATTAAACCTAGTTAGTAGCAATAGTATGCTTCATCGCTGAGCAACACGAAATTATGATTAGTTATGAATTTGTAAAAAGTCTGCAGGTAGCAGTTTTTGGCCGTCATATAAAAACATTCACTGATATCATAGTGATATCCCTGTTATGTTCTGATATTTTGGGACTTATACCACTTTGATTCCGAAAACATGGGCATATCTGCATATGCCCTAATCGACTGGCATCTCTAGTTAGTTGACGCATGCACAGAATGGAATACGTGTTATTTTATTTAATATTTTACGAGCATTTCAGTTCACTAAACATTTCACAAAGAGTAATTTTTGCTTCATTTTACTGAATTAATGAGTAAGAGTAGAGAAACTACAGTACGCACGTATATATACATACATACATACATACATACATACATATGTATGTATGTATTTACATTGTAAATTAATACCAAATACCAAGGGTTAATTGTATTGAGTTTTAGTAGCAAAAGCAGAAAATAAAATATTAAAGCAGGTAAAAAAGAAGAGTAATTAAATAGTAGAAATATGTATGTATGCTATAATATGACTACACTGTAGTCACTACAGGTGCATGTATGTATGTAAGGATGTATGTAGGTAAAATAAAGCGGGCGTTGAAGGTGTTCAATCCATCAAACTAAAATTATTGTACATACAAACATACTTATTTACATATTTATTGTATGTATGTATGTGTTTACATAGAGAAGTCATGTGCCGGTAAATTACTTGTAGTATTTATTTAGTTCTTCCTCTACTGTGTCATGTTTATTGTTGTATGTATTTTTTTCTTGTTTTTATTTTACCTTATTTTCAGTTTGTTGTAAACAACTTTAGAGGGGAAGGAACTCAATTCGAATAAGTCGTTAAGAAAGGTTTCTCATAGAACTGCTCTATATATGTACATATGTAAGTATGTGACCCGGTCTATGAAGAGGTGGCTTATGACTCAAAAACAAAATTTCGAGAAATCAGCTGTTAAATATAAGCAATGCATTTCGTCAGTTTCTCGGTAGTTGTTCTCCTACGTTCTGTTTTTTGAGTCATAAGCCAGCCACCTTTTCATAGACCGGGTCACATATTTCTAATTACATAAATACAAAACTTGCTAACACCACGTGTTCAGTTCATTAGTTAATAAATAGACAGATATGCATACATGTATACATATGTATGTACATACATATCGCTCATTTATTTCAACAACGTCATAACTCAAAAATACGTTTTGTGTGCTAATCATGCATAATTAATCTTTATGTTAGAGAATATGAATACATATCGCACACTTAATCATAAACAGTTACAACTTACTTAAAAAATTCCAAATGCTCAGAAGTGGGAGAAAACTATTGGATACCTACTGTACAAATTATGCAAGTACGACACTACATGTGTATGTACATAGTTATTGGCGTTGGCTGAATCAGTTAACACGTTGACTACAAAAGCGAAGGTACTGGGTTAGATCCCGCTATCCAACAGTCATTAAATAATAATACCACACATTTTTCTGATGTGCTTTAGTGTCCCTTTGTATCAGTTGTTGTAGGAAAGTTCACGTGATGAAGGCATAGTCACTGGTCACTGAACTATACCGACTTCAGCAGATACTAATCCTAATGGCACACCAGAGCGCCTTCCTTCGTTGTGTAGCAGAATCATTGGAGAAGTAAAATACAAAACAAGCATAACAGTATTTTATATTCTTCAAGAAGACTGCATTTCAAAAGAAGTTCTTGCGGATGCTAAAGATTTGTTCTATTAACTGCTTTATAAAAAAATAAAACCATTTTGATCATTTTGAGTTGTGACTGCTTACGATTTAGTGTGCGATATGTATAATTGTTTTTATATTGCATTAGGATTTCATCACGTTTCGTTGATCGCTTTAGAACTCCCTTTAATTTTATATTATTGTTATATATGTACCTATGTTGTTGTGAAAATTTCAAGTCCGTAGCGAAAACAATGAGGTTCCTTATCACCTTTGGTATACGGAGGCCTAAAAATAGGCATAACAGTATTTTATATTGTTCAAGGATACTGTATTTCAAAAGCAATTTTTCGGGTCGTTTGAGATTTTTTCAGTGATAAAAACAAAACAATTTAATAATTTTGACTTGTGACTGTTTATGTTTTAGTGTTTTAGTTTTCTTGAAATATTTTGATTTATCGTCTACCACAGTACACCAAGTACACCAATATTCTGACCTTAAGTAATATAAAATGATATGTACTTTATATAAAATCAATTTCTACCTTTTACGACAACTAAAAGCTTTTCACTTCCGTAAGAAATACTCGATATCTGATATCTTGATTTGTCAATAGTCTGATTACAGGAAAAAACACATGCCTCATACACACATGTACACATATATACAAAAACACACACATCCTATTATTTAAGTATTGCACATGTATGTGCCCTTAACTATGAAAGTAGTCTAAGTCATAAATCTTAAAAAAACTCCAACAAATATTTACTGCATATTTAAATTGAAATCAAAAACGAAGCACTCAACTTTGTTTTTGTTTTCAATATAAATAGAATAAAGAATTTTTACTTGTCTTCTATAAACCGGCAGTTAAAATATATAAAATTAATTTATATTAAATCGAGACTAGTACAACTCTAAATGAAGATGCTGCATCATATACAAATATCTTTTGATTTGTTGAAATGTAATCTAATAAATATATCGACCAGAGAAATATATGACTTGGACCACTTTCACAATTATGGGCACATATGTACATACATGTACCCTGCAGAAAATTCGGTGACAATTGAACCAAGCGTACTCATCCTATGACTTGAGAAAATGGGAGTGTTAACAAAAGTAGGGGGTAGTGTATGGTGAAAAGAAGACGTATCGTGTAAATAGTTACATATTCACCTTTTTCTTGAATTGGGAATTGTAGTAAACGGCACTGAACATGTTTGATGTGGCTGAATCCAGGACCTATCAAATAGTATAAATGTATATTTTTTTGTTGGATTTTCTCTACATTGGAAGCTGAAGCAGTGCCCCATAGCTAACGTGGCCAGATGTGGCAAAAAGCGGGATTTTGAAGAATATATCCTCAAAAAGCGGGATTTAAAAATAAATATGAAAAAGCGGTATGTACTTAAGATACACAGTTTTCACAGTTTCTAACATGAGAAAATGTTTAATACATGTAGGTAGGGCAAATTTATAGTTTTTTGAAGAACTCCTGAAAACTCGAACTTCAAGAAATTCTGAATATGTACGTTTTTAGAGGACCACTTGGACATGAATCAGTGACCAATATTCTCCGCCAACATTGACTCAGAAAATGCCAAGTTAAAAACTTGGAAATCGGCCCTGTTCTGTAAACCGAATTTAAATTCATACACAAAATAATTTTCTTTACATTATGATATTTGGGAATCTATATAATAAAAAAAATTTTAAAAAATCTAATAAAATATTTCTATTGTCGGAGTTAGTTTTCTAAAATCGTGCGGTTTCATATCGATCGGTTTACAGAACAGGGTCGAATATCTAGTTCAAATTGAGAAATAGGTTCATGGGCAATAATAAAAGAGGAGGAGGAGCACCTTGTCAATAAATTTGCATTGTTTTTTCCGTCTCCTCATTTATTGCAAAAGTCTTTTCGAAATGAATTATATTTTAACAGAGCTCTGTTAGGACACTAATACAGCTCTGTTTAAGCTCAAAGTTTGTGTCAAGGGTTATAAATATATACAAGCACAAACTTGAATTGTAAGCCGTCGATGAAGATGTTTACCAAGGTATTTTTTCACTTGTGAATGTTAAGGAACAACTCTCTCTCTCTCGCTCTATCTCTCTTCATAGGGTAAATGTTACCTGAACACACTTTTGTTCGTTCACTTCCATAACTTCATCCATAGTTCAATAGGATACTATTACGAATATTATATGTATATTATATGTACTACGAATATTTTTTTTTTGGTTGAGTATGTCTATATAAGAAACACTCCGCTGGGGCATGAATTATGTATTACGAATATTTTTTTTTTTGGTTAAGTATATACATATGTATGTATATAAGAAAGACTTCGCTGGGACATCTGTTCATTGTGAAGGTTAAACAATGAATCAATATAAATAGACTGCCAAGCCACTCTGGAAAAAGTCTCGTAACTATGCTTAGATATTAACCTAAGGTTACCTGGTACGTATGATCGGTTGCTCCTATGATCGGGTAGGTAGTGTGCAAGCCTGCCATGCCGTAGGTTGATAGTTTGAATATAAAATTTTTTTCACTGAAAAATAAAAATAATAAAAAAAGTTTAAGATTGCGTATTTACAGTAACATAAATGTCGGAATGACATTTATATATAATTTATATTCTACACGGAATAGGTCCCTATAAGATAGTTCAGTGATGAGTCACAACGTTCATACAAAGTATCAATTTACCCCATCCTAGGCCATCCCCATGGAAAAGTGACTGGTCCACTTTATAGAAAGTGTTAGAACTCGAACTGGTCCCTATCACTTGGGGATCGGTCACGTGGCTAGTCTTGTGTCAGTTCCATTTCCTGCAGGGTATGTATATAATTGTATGGTTTAAATAAATACCCTTCGTTTGCTGAAACTAATTTTTTTGGCCCTTGCATTTTTTTTTTAATTTCAATTAGTTTTTCTCTAGTTGCTCGGAACTGTTAATTTGAACAAATTAATGCTTCCGATTGCAAAAAAGTGAAAAAACCCAATGACAATAATTGACAGAAATTTTTTCTTAATATTCATCTACATAGTGTGTGTGTACATTATGTACATATACTATGTATGTACATATATACATACATATATTCTTTTTTGCCTACAAATACCGAGCCGAGGAATTTGTGCATCGATTAATTGCTCATCTCTCTCATAGTTCGTCCGTATTTTCGCAAAATTTATCTATGTTGTCTAGCCTTGATTGTCATTATAAAGCAACAAATGTCAATGATCATGGCTTTATTGTATCGTAAATGAAATGTTGGAAACCGCATATGGTTACTTACTTCCATTTCACTTATCATTAGGGTAACACAAATTCATTTAGACATGTTTTTCTTTAAGAAATTGTATGCTAATAGTGTAATAGCGAAAATAAATTTGCTAGATGGGAGTCTTGCGAACTAGGAATCAATCAATATTATTGTAATTGTACTATACATACATACATATGTATATTATTGCTTAATTATTGAGACTGTTGTAGCCAAAGCTTGTTTATGGATCATCTACAGCTTTACAAAAAGTTTATTTTTTATGCAAGATATACTCACAAATATGTGTGTGTCAGTGTAAGAATGTATCTTAAATTCTAAAGTACAAATATCAAATATCATAATTAACTTTACATTCCATAACAACTGTACAAATTTACATACATATATACATATGTGCATTAGGGATATAACTTTTTAACAATTTTTTAAAATATCAAAATTGGCATAGCACGGTCGGATAGAGCATAAAAGACTATAAGGGAACGTTTATTTATTTTTTCGCTAAGGTCAAAAAAGTTCACGCACCAACCGCGATGGAGTTTTGAAAACTTTTAATTTTCTTTTTAATTAAGAAAAACTAATAATTCCACAATCTGGAAAAACCAGTTAACTATATTCAAAAACAGTTTAGTAATGCCGCGTAAAATCCAAAACATTGATTTTGGACTAAATCATTTCATTAAAATGCCTACCAAGGATATAATAATTGGCAGATATAATGTTTAGAAAAATCAATTGGTGCGTGAACCTTTTTGAGAAAAATTACAAAAGATTATGATTTTCGTGGTTACTATGACATGGTTGACTTCATGGTACTATTACAAAAAATTGGTTATACCCCTAATGTACATATGTATGTATGTATGTATGTATATATAGTATGTAATTAAAAAATAAATAAATTTACCGCAATGTTTTAAACATGGGATTTTCCCTAACATTAGGGCAGTCCTGCAAACACTCTAACATCCTTGAGTGTTGGAAAAAACTGCACAACTTTCAATACAAATTCAAAAACTTAAATCTTTCAAAAAATAAATATAAATTTAAATAATTATAAATAAATCAGCATAATTTAAGGGACAACCTTACATGAAATTCTATTTATTCGAACATTCATCACATACCCACCAACAATGATGAGTCTCGTATTATGTTACATTTGCATTGCAATTGCAGTTAAATTTAATTAAATACTTTTGAAGCACATTGTCCACCACCATCTCAAAGCAATGCATTCATATCTTTTGCATGATGTCTGGCTTGGCTTCGTGTGTTATCTTTATCATCTTGTCGCTGCTTTATAAGCATGATGACAAAGGCGAGATCTTTATTAAATTATAGCATTACTATTTTACTTCATTAACTTTATCATCAGTGTTTTCCTTAGGATTTATGATTTACAAAAAAAAAAAACATTAGCAATATACTTCAATGATGATTTGCTTTCTTTTAATGGAGTCTGTAATTTATCATTTAAGAGAGTAGATGATATGATAAGTCAGTCGTTGGGTTTGTCACACTTCGAAAACTGCAGGAAATCTTTATGATAAAATTATATTAAAATCGGAAAAATATAACAAACATAGGAAACTACACATGGGTACACAGGAGTTAAGCTTTTTCGCGAGGACCCACTGCTGCCAAGCGCATCCATCGCTAAGTGCATTACTGACTAAAAGCGTTGATTAGAAACTCTGATGGAGAGTGAACAATGAAGCAGAAGAACTATAGCAAAAACCATCTACTTCGAATGTAGATATACAGTGCTGGACTTACATATAGGCCCGTGAGGCCCGGACCTAGGGCGGCATCGTTTTAGGGGCGCCAAAATTAATTTTAGGAGGTATTAACAAGCATAGTTTAAAAATTTCTGATTTGTGCAATTGCTTCTGCTTACGCTTCTGCTGCTGAAAATGTAAACAGTCGCAGTCAAAGCGAACGCATGAAACGAAAAACGTGTAATGCACAACAGATAATTTCAGCAGTCGACATGTTCGAATAGTTGTCAGTTTGACTGACTACTTCTTTAAATAAATTCGGATGTAAAATTTTCGTTTTTTACTAGACTATACTTTTTTGCAAAAAGTGTTACTGAAACTCAACAGAAAAATGTTCATCAATTATATGAATTTCGAAAAAAAAAGTGAGAAACGAAAATTTTTTAGTTAAAAAGAGGCCTGTATGACCTATTAGCGTGCCTAGATACGTTCAGATATTATATTGCTAAGTATTGTTAGCAAAAAATTAAGAGTCCCTGTTAGCTAGTCTGAAAGAAATGAAAACAATTTTTTACTTTACTTTTGCAAAAAAAAAGTGCGTGAAGAAATAATTTTTTCGACGTAAACTGTTAATGAGATTTATTTGATTAGTGGACTCTTAGCTACATTATTGCCACATATATACGAGTAGTAAAGCGCTATCACTAAGTTTGAATTAGACGTTGGCCAAAAACTGATGACACCATATTTTGAGGGCATACTGATTTTCGGAAACTTTGGACATCCATAAAAAAGTTGGCCATACTGAATACAGGGATTTACTTCCCTCGGTAATACTATCGAGCCTACACTGTCAGGAGAGGGAGAGTGCGGATTTGCACGTGTAATGCACAGTGTAATTTAAATATTTATAAATTTCATATTTAATATTAAACTGATTTTCTTCATAGATCAAAAAAGGCGGCATATCTCGCGCGGCCTAGGGCGACATCAAATATTAATACGCCACTGCAGATATACATGCTATGCACATATATCATACATATTTAAGTACAAAGGAGAGAGTAGATAGGGCTTATGTATTTCAACTCAAAGCAGATATTTTAAAGGTTTATCGATCATTGCAGATCGTTACTACGTACATACATAGTTTTCTCCGATGCATTTGTTTAATAAAAACTCCCATATTCTTAACTACTCGCATTCGCTTAAATGCAATAACTTGCGGCACTGTTAAGACGCGTAAAGAACTTTTTTATCGGTTTTGTTTGGTGTTTTAATCTGTTTCGTTTTTATATTCGAAACTTGACTTAATTAGTCACACATACCAAAGAAAAAAAAGCATTTGCATCATTACAATATAAAAATTCTCATATGCTGGCTTAAGGGCGTAGAGATATAGAGAAATGCATACAATGAAATCGTGATTTATAGATTAATGCAAGTTAAGATTTAAAATAAATCTTGTTTTCAACAGTTGAAACTAGTTTTGGAACCAGACAGAATAAGAGTTGGAAAAAAGTTTCCCTTAAATTTAATAACTGTGCGGAGAAATTAAAACTCTCAGTTATTTTTGTTATTATAAAATATCAGATACGAAGCCGCAAAAGAGTAGAATGTTGGTAACAGCGTTACCGTTGTGCGACTAAAGTCGCATTTTGCCCCTTTTTCGAATGCCTTGCCACTTTTTATGCCCCTTCGTTTTAAATCCCCTTTTAGTATCATTTGCATTATTTTGTGCCCCTTTTTGCCCCTTTTTGTTGAAAGTCAACTTTAATTTTTATTTTTACAATAAAATTTGCAAATTTGGACAGATTCTACCACATTCGACAACAAGATTTTATTTTCTATGTGTATATATGAAAAAATACAATTTTTTTTTGGGAAATTGACCGTATGGCGCAATATTATTTTCTGAGTATATGGTTTTAAACAGCCTTGGTATTACTCTTTTCATTTGTTTTAGATTTTTAAACATGAAATTACATACACTCATTCATAGATAATTCTAACTGTATTTTCCGCAGCCAAATTTGATTTGAAAGCCAAATTTGATAAAAGTACATAATTTTAAAAGGTGAAAAACTTTACGCTAAGGGAAATAATATTGTATGGAAATACCACACTGAATTGCTGTCATCAAGTAATGCTTTTGATTTAAGTTCCCATGAAATTAGTTCATCATGTGAGCCTATTATCTTAAAAAAAACCAGTAAAAAAGAAAAAAGCAACACGAAAGTATTCCAATGATTAGGAGAGACGGCATAAGTGGGTTCAGATGGATGCAGATACCAAAAACCCTATTTGTGTTTTCTACATTCAGTTGCTCATCTGCCGAATGAATCATTGAATGTCATGTTAAAACAGCCACACACGTGGCCAATTCCAAAAAACAAATGATGTAAAAATATCCCAGCTTTTACCACAAAAAAATAAAAATTTTCGGAGGAAAGTTGATATTGCTTGTTTTAAAGATGATAAGATGAACCCGTTTAAGCAAATGGATAAATTGGCTAAATTAAATGCAAAAATATATCCAGATTCGCCAGCTGCGAAGTCTGCGAGTTACACCTTATTTCTTTATCTATATAAAGTGAAAATAAAAAAAATATTACGAAAAAATTATCAAATAGACTAAAAGTAGACACTTGTCAGTCCATGCTGTCTGCTTTAAATTTATTTTGTTTCCACTTTTTTTTTAAATCCCCTTTTTGTGCCCCTTTTTGAAATTTTTCAACGGTAACGCTGGTTGGTAATAAATGAAAAGAGATACTCGTAGTATACTTACTTGCTTCTGTATGAAATCTTTTGTATCTCAAAGAATCATAAGTAAACAAGAAATACAAATCTGTTAGATTTCAATACTAGTGGTATGGGTGTATTTATTATTGTACTGAGGCTTCTTCTTGTATCCTACAATTTTATACGGGCTTCTTACAAGTAAAGTTTAAAGCAAAAAAAAAAAAAAAAAAAGAAAACAAAAAATGTGAATTAAGCTTTTTTGTAAGAAATATAAACAAAATATTGTAGAATCTGGGGGATTGTATGTATGTATGTATATACATATATCGCCGGCTTAGAGTGAAAACCTGCTAACTCACTTCAACCAAATTTTACAGGAGAGCCAAAATGCTCTTACTCTTAAGCGACATTAAAATATCATATTTAATAAAAAGTGGATTTAGCAGGTTTAAAATCTAAGCCGACGATATATACTTATGTATATATGTATATCTATGTATGTATGTATATAAGTATCTCAGTATTTATGTATGTACATATATCCATACATTCCCTGCAAGAAATCCGAATAGTGAAATTGTGGTGATATACTAGTGACATTGTCATTAGCATTATTGACGAGGTGTACCCCTGCCAATGTAATCATCCATTGACATTTAACATAAGCTTGTCATTGAAAATCCACCGGTAGACTGTAGCAATACTGACTAAGTAATTCTTTTGGGACCACATGGCGACATTGTCACCAAAGATTCACTAGTAAATTTTAGGTGCTCTAGTGTACAATATCAATATTTCCTCGCTCGATGTCAATAGTAAAATTGTAGAGACATTGTCAACACTACTACTGACCAGGTGTACCCCAGTCAATGTAATCACTTATTTGTATATAACATAGGGTTGTCATTGAAAACCTACCAGTAGACTTTAGCACTATTGATGAGGTATTTCTATTATGACCATATAGAGACATTTGAACCAAAGATTGAAAGTGACCCTTCTCTAAACAAAATTATATTATTCTACACAAAACATTTGTTTAAAATTTAAACAGTCAATGAAAAGCTGCAGCGGCTAGCCGATGATTGGCTTGCAACTCAGCCAATGACTGCACAGCATAATAATAAAAGAAAACAAACTATTGGCACGTTTGTTGACAATGTCACCAGAAAAACACTAGAACTGTTGTCTCTAACGTATCTATAATCGCGCATAAAGGGAAAGTTGTCAACACTTTAGCTAGTGAAATTGTCGCTAGAGAAAATAGTGTTGACATAGAGATATATGGTTCTAGGCTGACTAGAGGGTGCGTATGTATACATACATACATATGTGCCCTTAATTATGAAAGTGGTCCAAGTCATACATTTCTTTGGTCGACATATTTCGTAGATCACATTTGAACAAATCAAAAATCATTTTTAATTATGCAACATTTTAATTTAGAGTTCTAGTAGTCTAGATTTATATACATTTATTTAATATTTATTAAATTTTTTAAAGATTCATTTAATAATTCGAAGCAAAATTATATATGACTCAGACCACTTTCATAATTAAGGGCACATATACATATGTATCTAAATATCCTTACCTTAATATATAGTGGCCCTAACTAATTATTTTTTTGAAATCGAGCTTTTCTATATTTTGATAGAAGAACATCTAATGTATCGAAAAGTTCAAAAATTTCGAATTAAACTTTCTATATTAAGGTAACGATATGTGTATATATATAACTTTTAATGAGCTTAAAATTTAATGTTTGTAGACTTCATTTTTTTTAATGGTTTGTTTATAAGCTACGGGCAAGAGCCTGCACAAGAGGACCGAATTCTTAATATCAGGAAACAAAAAAATTTAGAGATAAAAGCTTAGATATCGCTCATTTACTCGAACGACGGAATGATTCAGAATTAATCCTCGTATCGTTTTTCATATGGTGTAAAAATGTCATACAAATATCTTTTGTTTTTTTTTTGGAGTTATGATGTTGTTTGAAAAAATGAAAGAGTTGTATATGTATAATATGTATGTATGTATGCACGTATAGTATATTAATATGTCAGCCATGACGCACAGTGGTGTAAAATAAAAAAATGGAATTTCTAAACTACTGAATAGATTTGCAATGAGTCAAGCTTTCAGTACTGTACAAATACGTACTTGTACATACTTGTAAAGAATGAATCAGGGCCGGAGCTATGGGTTGTGAAAGTTTGCTATCTCGAGTGTAAATACTTTGTGCGGACTAAAACTTTCTTAAATTCTGACCAATTTTTTTTTTTAGGGTTTTAGATTCTGATGGAAGAAACAAGAACACATTTTTATAATAGTTTAAAGTACCTTTAACTTCAACATAAAAATTTTTAAACTTTGACCTCTAACTGTCTTTGGTTTTCACTTTTATCTAATTGTGAGATATTAATTTTAAGCACGCCATTTGATTTATAATAAAAGTTTAAGTTATCATACCGAAAATATCTTTGAACAATTTTTAAAATAAAATCTAAAGTGCTTTCATAATTTTTACAGGGTGAAGTGTCATACTTTGTGGATGTGCTTAACAAAAATTTATTTCGTTCTAAATTTGGTCAAAATTCAAATTTTGAGTTTAAGTGCACATATTAATTGCTTTACTTGATTATCTCGTTATATGTAAAATGTATATCAATAATTGTTTAAAAAATTTTTCAATTCACAAGATCAGTCATATTTCAGTTTACGAGTATTGTTGAAAAATACCCTTTGTTTATGCGCTTATGAAGATAAAAGTTTGTTATATGGCTATTTTATCGTATTTTTAAATGTCAAAAATAGAAAGTTGACATTGAAGTCAACCAGGGGCCGGATTCCGCAACGATGAGTTTGAAGTGTTCACCAATTTCAGTGTTCACAATTCACCGCACTTTTTCTAGTGATAAATTTTAACACTAGTGTTCACTATAACAATCAAAACTCATTGTTGCGGAATCTGGCCCCAGGTATGGGCATTTTAACTTAATGCAAAATAGTTATGAGTTTTTTTGCCGTGAGCAATTTTTATTAAAATTATTTCAAAATTAAATTGAAATGTATTAAGTATATATTTAGCATTAAAACGAATTTATTTATTGCTCTTAGTTTTCACACATTTAAGAGATTTTTACAAATTATTCTAACAAATAGAATGTTACAATTTGTGTAAAATTCGTTCTACAATTCTACAGCAATTCAAGCGAATACATTTGCATTTATACCAAAATATAAGACGAAAATATGCGTTTATGACCAAATTATGCAAAAATATGCATTTTCAGCAAAATATGCTAAAAACAATGCCATTTTTGCGCAAATTCATTGTTTTGTAAAGATATTTCGTTCTTGCCATTATCAAGGTTAAGGTAAAAACATGCATTTGCATGAAACCGCTGTACCTGTTTATTGTATTTTATTATTTTTTGTTTATTTATTTTATCTTTTTTTTTTACCAATATATTTTTATCTATTTTATTCATTGAATTCAGCACAACATTGTCACACGCGAGACAGCTAAATATCACTGCATGTGGCTCCGTCCCTGGTTCAGTTACACACTTCATAAAAATGTATGGTGCTGAGAGTTTGGCTCCTCCGCCCCTATCTTTTCAATTTCCAGGTAAATACATTCAGTAGAATTTGCATACTTATTACCATTTTTTATATTTTATACAACTTTGTGACGTGAGTAACAAAGTGGAGGTGATGTAAGAATTTTATCTTATCTTACTCGTATCTTTGGGATGATTTTTGAAAAATGGCATAGACATTCTTTACCAACTAATGTTATTTTGTTTCTACAATTTTGTTTCAGTGGATACTATTTCCTACGTCAATTAATGATTGTTTATAATCAATCAACTTTTCACACTTCACGTTTAATATAAAATATATTTTTTTTCATATATCTCAAGTAAATATTATTTTTAGATTATTTAAGCATTCAGCTTTTCATATGTTCGTAACCATGGGAAGACGTCATTACTCAAACTCGCATACTCAAATACTTTATAAATGAATGCCCTAATTAAGAAAGCGATATTTATGCTATATTAATATGAGTAGATACCCAGGTAGCATTTTGTATCATAATCCAATCGTTTATGAATCAGCTTGACGGGAAAAATAACCGTATATGAGCTCATTTTTCGATCATAAATGATACTCCCGTTGTGAGAAAATGGTACCCTACAGATGAATCATACCAAAGAATCAGTTATGATACGATTTGCTGATTATTTTTGAGCAATTTTCATATTAAATCATTTAAATCACCTTTTTGCGGTTTGCATGATGTTCCTCTATTTTCAAGAAATCATTATTTGATCATATAGATGAATCATAAGTGAATCCTCTTTCAATCGCCCAAGTGATAAATCATTTTTTAATCATCAAAAGCGATCTGTAGAGAATCATATAAGATATTTCTGCCAAAAATGATCACCCAAATGCTAGCTGGGTAAGTATATAAATATGCATTTTTGTGTGTGTACATATGTATACATTTGTATGTACATACCCTGTAGGAAGCTTGGCAAACGAATTACAGATAATTTTTATGGGAGGTTATCATATCCTCGATATATGTACGAGTATGTACATATGTATTTTAAGCAAGATAGTATAAACTATTTTTGAACAGATTCAATATGACCACACGAATTACGAGTTACCTTCTTTCTCCTTTCTCCTTTCTCCTGTCATTGTTGGTCTACATACAATTATACTCGTGTGTAAGTAAATGCTTTGCTCGAGCGCACTAACTACATATGAATAATGATACTATTAAAATTTATAAAATAAAAAACAAAAATTTTAATTGAAAATAAGTACTTTGAAAATAAAACAGATATTGGGTTAGCTACTCGTAATTCAAAATAAAACAATTAAAACTTTTTATTCGTGCTTTATTCCCTACAAACATTTGAAAGATATCTTACCCAGAAGATATACATATATACAATATCTTATTTTTATAATTTAGAAGAAAATCATCAAAGCAATACTTTTTTGATATTAAAATATTGTAATTTTAGTGAAACTTTTTGAATGAACAGTTCAAAATTATTGACTATTTATTTTTTGCTTTAACAAGGTATTTTGTGTTATTAAAATTTTGCATTTTGTTCAGCCTGGTGTTTTATCACATGCGCAATAAATTTGTAATATCAATATGTTTTTAACTAGAATATAAAAAAATATTTAATTTAAAATAAAAACAATCAGAAAATTTTCAAAACATTAATTAGCTCAGGAAATTCCTTTTTATGCTAAACATACTCCTGTGATATATGATAAATTGAATTTAGTTGACCATTAAAAATTGCTTTGAATTTAAAGTAATGGTAATTCTAATTCAGAGGTGACCTTACGATATATATTTTTCTTCTTTCAGATAATTTTACAAAATTGTAAAATTGTACCTTAGGAGATGATCTATCGTTATAAATAATTTATCTTCCTAAAGATAATCTGGCAATATCATAAATAATTCTATTAGATGATTATCTAGCAATATCGCAGTTTTATCTTCTAGAAGTATTGCATTCGTATCTCTTCGAAGTATCGTCTTGGCCGACAACCTCTCCCCAAGGGGGAGACTTCCACGATACGAATATGATTGTTGCCGCAATAATATTTTTCTTTCGTAAACTATGGGTGGTATAAATATTAAGGAATCGGAAGCTCTTGATGTTCTTGGCATGAAAATTCATTTTTCAGGTCTCAAAAGAAGCATTCAAGTGCCTAGGATTTTTAAAACGGTGCAAGCACTCCATCTGATCTTCTTACTATTTATACCACTTATATCCGAACGAAAATGGAATACAACTCTCATGTATGGGCCGGCGCTTCAAAGTCTATTTTGGGGTTGCTCGACCACGTACAGGAGAGGGCGAAGAAGCTCATTGGTGACAGTAGGGTATCCAACTCTATTGACAATGGAATGTGTTCCCTAATGAAATTAGGGAACTTGTTCCTGAAACCCGAAAATTTTTACGCACAACACGAGTTTCACTCAGGGCACATCCTTTTGTGGTCAATTGGTAAATAAATCACACTACGCATTACAGAGAAAATTCCTTTTTTAGCCGTACTATTCGTATGTGGAATAATATACCTGCGGAAGTTTTTCCTGTCACTTTCAACGTGGGAAAGTTTAAATCGAATGTCCCTCTATCCTCCTCTCCATAACCTATTTTCCTAGTTCTGGCACAATGCATTGCATGAGTAGGGGTTATCCCCTGAGTGCTGGTCCTACGTAAAAAAAAAAAGATTTCGAATCATTTTCGTGTTACTTTGCTTGTAGGGTTATATTAATATTAAATTAATATGATTGTTAGATGACTTATCGGCACTTGGATGGTTTCCTCGACTAGCTCAAGAACGGGAGGATTTTCAGTGGAGTTCTCAACCCTTATCCAAGCCCAAGGGCCAGTAGCAATTATACTGCAAAATAAAAATTTGAACTTACTTACTTGTCTAGACGCGTTTTAGGGAAGGTAGCTGTTTCTTTCGACTGCCCTAATCCCATCCTTGGTCATTTTCTTACATTCCATTTAATTTTATTACGACCCTTTTCTTTTTAAAATATTTTATTTTGAGTTCCAAAGTTGTTTTTTGCACTCAATGGCGGTATTCGGTGTTTGTTGATGCAAATGGTCTTGCGGAAGTGTAAATGCAAAATATCGTAGCTTTACCATAAAATCCACCAATAAAATACACATACAAAACAAAGAAAATCCACGATATTTTGTATATGCAGTTACGCAAGACCATTTGCATCAAACATCGAATACCACCTACACACATATATGTATGTATGTATTTAGTTGCAACTATGCCAGAAAGTGCAAAAAAATTTGGTTTGGTTAAACAGAAATTGAAACTTAATGATGTCTATTCTGGAATACGTATCGACTTGGTGGAAATTACATTTAAAACGAAAACAAATCGTCAGTTGGTTATTGGTTTGCGGCACAGTACATTATGGATGCAGCACACCAGCCGACGAAATTTTAAAATTTTGTTTCTGTTTATCATGCAAAATTCACCGTTTTTATTAGAGAGAGAGAGATAGAGAGAAACGTGTTGAAATTCTCACGTTTATTTCATTTTAGAATTGTATGGTAAAACAAAAACAATTTTTAAAACTTTGCTTTTGCTTTAATGGAAAGTTTCACTTCTTCGACGCGTTTTGCCGAATAACCGCCAATATATTTTCATTTCAAAAATTTTTTATTAATTGAATCTCAAAAAAAAAAATACATTTTACATTTTAATTAAAATTTTTTAAGGCTCAATATACTAATTGGTTTCGTTTGTTTTGCTGTCATAATTTTATGCTGCATACACTCAGGGGCTACAATTCGTGATGGGGGATGTTTTGTGTTCCTTTCGAAGAGATTCTATTCATAGCAGGTGTTTGTTTTTAATTTGGCGGGTTCAAATTAATCTAACTTGTACATTTCTAAGACATTCATGATACTCGTACTACAATTTAAATATTTATAATTAAAGTTAATTTTTCCAATTATGTGTAAGACGAAAAATTACTTTCAAATACTTATGTAAATAGAATTGAGAGAGAAGGAGAGAAACAAAAACTTAAAAATAATAATAATTATAATTGCTAAAGATTATGTGACATTTTAATGGTCTCTGTTTCATATCTTAAATTAAAATATTGTGTTTGTGGGATAAATTACACACACTCACATACGCCCTACTCTTTGTAGTTCGTAGCGATATATTTACATTCTTTCTTTAATAATTTTATGTCAAGTAGGTTGTTTATTTGCTTTGTTTTTAACAACATACATAAAAATATACATACATATATCTTCAACTTTGATTAGCAACAACAACTTTTGCAGTCAGAGAAGAAATCATTATACATATGTATAAATAGATTTTTATGTAATTTTTTTTTTGTATATTATTTTTTAGGCAATTTGATTGGTTTGTTAACTATTTGGTGAATGGCAGTTTACCTTAAAATAAAGCAACAAGAATTATATATAGTTTTTTTTTCATAAGTGGATTAGCTAAAAATAAAACTGTAGTTGAATTTATCATAATTTTTGACGTCTAGTAGTTATTGCCGCTTATATTTAAGCAATATTTTGGATTTTTTGAATTGTTCGTTATTAATGTATGTTCATAAAATAATTTAAATCTTTTTGTTTTTGTAAATAAAAAGTTTGGTAAAGATTTAATCTATTAAAAGTTCGAAGTGTACTGAGCCTAATCTTTCCTTGCGATCGTGTTTGATGTTGCGAGCCCAAGCCTTGCACTCAACGTTGATTATAATACCTCCTGAAAATAAAAGAAATGATAGAGGAATTTTCATCCAGAATATTATTTATTTATTTATTATTTTTCACACGTATGCATCATGAAGTAGAATCATAATGCTGCTGTAAAAATAATTAGCAATCACAGTACAGCAAAATTATTAATAAATACTTCGTGTTGCAAGTGTTGCACAAATATAGTTTAATTGTAATATATTAAGTGAATGAAATAAGTGAACAAATCTGTTAAATGGTTGATGCCCTTAGACAATTTCTGAAATAATGCATTGAATATTTAGAAAATAATTTTATTTTAAATTTTAATTTATGATATCCAAAATTTATCAAATTTAAATAAAATACCTTGCATTCAAGTAAAATTTTTAACTATTTTGTTGGAAGGATTAAACTAAAAGTATAAATTGTGTATAAGTATATTTTATTGGAGTGCAGAATAAACCTTCTATAGCATTTATGAATAACATATTTGTGGGAGTTTATCTTTTAATTTTAAATCTTTAATTTCACAGATCAAAAATTTTTTTTATTTGAATATGAAACCATTTTGATCGAATTAAATAAAAGTATGATACTTACGTTTTGGTCTTCGGAAATGTACAGCAACTAAAGGACTTAAATAACCCATTGAGTTGTGGTAGGGATAAAAGTAGCCAGGGAAACCGCGAAAGGGAAAGAAATCTACAGTGCCAATATTTTCTTGATCAGCTGGATTTTCGCCGTCACAAGAAACCCAAATATTGTTCATCTACGAGTTCATTAATACAATAAATAGAATACTCAAATGATTTGAAATTTTTTTAATAGTTTTTAAAATCATAATAACCTTATGTGGCTCTAATTCTTGCCTTTTCGCAATGAATTCCTTTAAGTTTGCCGGCATATTTTGTGGCAAGTTGGTGGAGTCATTATAAAATTCTGGTATCCAGCCATAAATTTTATTCAATTTCAAAAATATGCACGGTGAACTCTTGTGATAACTGTAATTATTTTCTTTTGTGCAAGGTGTCCAGGCCTTAATGTCCACATCACAGACTTGACCCTCTGGCGGTGGTTGATTGTAATCACAAGTGTTGATATTCTGACCACGACCAGGTGTTAATCCGGGTATTTTGTAAACTTTATTATTTGAGAAGGAGAAAACGGAGCAACGGTTAGACAAATAAAAGATTGAAGTTGAATGTAAATAGGCTGTACTTCACAAACATACCATCCAAAAATTTGTCCAAAGCATCTGTCCATTGTCTATAGTTTTCATGGTGAGTTCCCTTGTACCAAATTAAAGTACTTTCTACGTTATCTACTGGTGGAAGTGGTCTAAAGCCCAGGCCTGGATAAGTACAAAAGGAAAAGAGTTAAGCTTAGCATTAGCCTTTTGTAAAGAGAAATTTATTTATTGTACCTGGACTTGTTCCTATTAAAGAGCTATTCAATGTCCATTTTGGTATGCGCGGGTCCAAAGTTTGAAGGAATGCCCACATGCAGATGGCCACAAGCGCCCCTAAAACTCCATAGAACGCCACATAAAATGCACCAATTCTTGCTAAAGAAAAGAAAAACAAATTAATAGAAAGTAATAAAACATATGTAATAGAAAATACCGAATCTCATACCCCTCCTTTATTGCAACATAATAGTCATATCTCCGAAATTTAATATTGTGTAAAAGTTTCACACAAAAAAAAAAAGGAAAGGAAAAGGAGGAAAGAAAATATTTTTATATCTTCACTGAGTTGTGTGTAGAGTAAAAACTTTTAGCTTATTTTCTGCAAGACTAGCTATTTTGAGCTAAGCCTATGTTGCAATAAAGTAGCGACATAATGTAAAAACACTTGCCGAGTAATTAATATATATTTATTGATGACTATTCGGGAAAATTCGTTTAACAAGTGAAACTTTCCATTAGAGGAAAAACAAGGTTTCAAAAAGTGTTTTTGTTTACCATACAATTCTAAAATAATATAAATAAACCAGAGAATTTCAACGCATTTCTCTCCCTCTCTTTAAAAAAACTATTTTTTTTACATATATGTATGAAGTTTTGTTTTTGTTTTACATGTAACTTTCACCAAGTCCAAGCGAATTCCAGAATATCCACCCACACCATTATCTCTTATAAATTTTTCAAATTTTTATAAAAAGGGCCTTTTGTACTTAACTTACACCATGCAAGTTTTCATGAAATTTCATAAAATTGTTACAGGAATCAGTAAAAAAGAAAGTAACGCACAAATAAAAAAAAATTAACGTGTGCTTCAACTGTACGTTAAAAGCGGTTTTTGTATGGATATTTTGTTTTCAAGTACACTACAAGCACACATTACTTTTTTGCATATGGTGGTAAGTCTTTAAAAAAGTTTGACTACTTATTTCGTAAAGAATAATTACATGGTGTAAGTCCGTCATTGCATTTGTTTCTGATTTTATAAAACAAATTTCTTACAATTCCTTATATTGGATTAATCGATTAGCGGGACATATGTAACTAACAGTCTCCACTAGCCATGAACTTGGTATGGGCATCATGTCGGACATCGCAAATGGCTAATGGAGACCGCTCATGTCCAACTTTCGTTCATGCTCTGACATGGATGCCCGAACATATGTCTGAGCAGCGATGTTGGCCATGAGATTCTCAGTCGGCAACCATTTGCAATAGAAAAAAAGAGACAGAACAAAATTGGTATGTATTCCATCTTTATTGCACTAGCGCAAAATACTTTGATATGCCTGAACATGAACATCACACGTATTCACCCCAACAAACAAGTTGAAGATTTTTTCACAGTTGCTCTGCCGGCGTCATGTTCATGTCATGCCCAAGTCGATGGCTAGTGGAGACGTAGGGTAAGTATTTAAAGCCATGATATGTCGCTGTTTTCTTTAAAAATTGTTTTTTGAGTTATGTATGTATGTATGTATGCATAATATTTAACTATATACATATAACAAGCATTTGAGTTAACATGAACAATTACAGAACTAAAATAATACAAAATTGAAATACTTAATGAAGTGTGTTCAGTGGTTCGACTTGATGGTCAAAAAATGCAATTTGAGATTTTATTTCATCACAGCGAAGAGTACGATCATTTAATTATTTTATTAAGAAGTTGTTATTTATTACGTTCATTAAAGCGAACGTTTGTCGATCCAAACACATTATTCAATTGCCATTGATAAATTTTTCATGTTTACAAATGGGATACATGATGTTTGCTTGGCTTTTGGCTTTCCAGTTAATTTGTAGGGGTTAACAATGAAATTTAATTAAAAATCTTGAATTGAAAGGGGCAATGAGAATGGGTGTATCAATCAGCACAATTAAAAATTATGATAAATTAAATAAAATCATGAAAACCATGGCATTTGCTTTGAAATGCATTTGACAAGAAAATTTTGTTAAGAAAAAATGTCAACATGTTTATTTGTATAACTTAAGATGACATTTTAAGGGCAATGAAAAATGAATGGTAACACTCGTGATACAACAAATATCTGTACTTATACATACTCGTACATATAGTTGTTTCGTTCAGTTGTTTCTTTCTGCTGTTAACAAATATTTTGAGTTACTAACTTGGCTTAAAGGTAAAAAAAAGGTGAATGATTGAGTAAATTGTAGTCAATGAATAACGAGTTAGATACAGCTATAAGCAAAAACTATGTGTGTCAGAGAATTTAAGAAGGAGGAAGAAATAGAGAGAGATTGAGATGAGTTGAGTGTGCATTGAAGATGCAAGATGCACTTCAGATATTTGCAGCAAAAACAATGGGTAACTAAATAAATATTCACATTTAAAGATACATTCACCTGCATATTCAGTTCATCCATATACATATCGTATCTATAAATTGGGCTAGACAATAAATACATAAGCATATGTGTGTATGTATGTATCTATGTATGTATGTGTGTATGCATGTATGCATGTATGTATGTATGTAATGGGTGTTTTTTATTGAGGTATAGAACTTTAAGTTGGCATCACTTTTTTAACTGGCGGCCATTTTGTCAGCTGTCAAGTGATTAATATTTAGTTTGGTTTGCCATTTCATCATGAACAGGTTGACAAAAGAACAACGCTTGCAAATCGTGCAAATTTATTTCGAAAATAATGGTTCAGTTCGCGAAGTTTACCGCAAGCTCCGTCCATTTTATGGTCGACATAATCGTCCATCAGAGCAATTAATTCGGTTAACCATGGATCGTTTTCGCACTACGTTTACTCTATGTGATAATACGCATCCGCAGAGACGTCGAACAGTGCGCACCGAAGAAACAATTGCCGCTGTAGAGCAAAGTGTTGAAGAGGACCCGAATGAATCGATTCGCCACCGTGCACAGCAATTGGAGCTGATAACCGACTATTTTGTTCCCGAATTGGATGGCATGAATGTGGATGAGTTGTGGTTCCAACAAGACGGCGCTACATGCCACACAGCGCACGTCACAATCGATTTATTGAAGGAAACATTCGATGAGCGCATAATTTCGCGGAATGGACCTGTCAATTGGCCACCAAGATCGTGTGATTTGACACCATTGGATTATTTTCTTTGGGGATATGTGAAGTCGCTCGTCTACGCCAACAAACCAGAAACGTTAGGGGACTTGGAAGCCAACATTCGTGGCGTTATTGCCAACATACGGCCCCATATGCTCGAAAAAGTGGTTGAAAATTGGACCTGTAGAATTGGCTTTATTCGAGCCAGCCGCAGCGGCCACATGCCCGAAATCATATTTAAACATTAATGGCATAAAATTATCCTTCCAATAAAGCCAAATTGATGGACATTAAAACGATTTTCTTGTGTTTTATTTCAATTCGAAGTTCTATACCTCTAAAAAAAACACCCTGTATATATGTATACATGTAATGTATAGTTCACGGAAAAGAGTGATATCTAATTTAGCTAATGAAGAAAATCACAATTTATTATTATTTTTTTTATTAATAGAAAATTCTGTGTTTGATGTAATTATTATGTATATTAGATAGATACACTTAATATCATATGAAAGTATTCTACAGTCAACATTAGAGTTATTTTATAGGTGCACTATCTTGTTATTTTACTTCTGAGCAATTTTCTTTGTATTTGAAATGACAAGTTAATGAAGTTTGTTGCAAAGTGTATTAACACCAAGTGGCCTTATCAATTTTGTAGGATTACTTTTATTTGTATGTTGACAGTTCGTGTTAAGATTTTATGCTATTTTTGACGGATGGGGAAAGTCAGCTGACAAACAGCTGCGCTAATAAGGCAACTTGATATTAATACACTTTGTTTGTTCCATTGCCTTGTGCCAGCCATACACTACACAAGTTCAGTGCTCAAGTCTGCCACTGCGTAAACTAAGCTTGTGACACACACTATACAAGTAAACTGTGCAGTTTTTATTTTAATGCGATATTAAGGCAGGTGATTCCTTGTAGAATTCTAGAAACTGTGTCCAGAATATTTTTTCTTAAAAAATCTCGAAACAACTTAGCGTTTGCAACATACACTACACAAGTTCACTGTACAGTTTTCAAACTTGACCGAATATTAAAATCGTTTTGATATTTACTCAGCTCACTGCGTAAATAGCACAACACACAAACGCATTGTACAGTACCAGACTTGTGCAGTGAACTTGTGTAGGTATGGCCAGCATTAAGGAGCTTGTCGATTTAAAATCACAACACAGAAGATTGATTGTTTTTATAATACGGATAATGTCACGCCTAATGAAAACAGTGCAAAACTTGATGATTTTTATAGAAGCTGTCAGGCAGTGAACTTTATGGCAGATTGTTTCATGACCTGAATATGACTTTTTGAGCAAATTCCATTCACTAATTTATTGAAAATATTTAAGACCAAAATGAGGCTATAATTATGATTTAATTAGGCGGCTCACAGTGTTGCAAACTAAGATAAAAGTGGTAACAATTATGGAACTTCGGAAGCACAGAAATTCAAATTACCTTGGGTACGGCTTGTGAATTTCGTAAATCACTTTTAAAATTTTCAAGGGTTTTTGATTCTGATAAACAAGAGAAAAAAATCTTTGTACGATTGTTTCTATATTTCTCTTAAAATTTGGCTTAGAAATTAAAATTTTTAATATTTTTGCTCTTAACTTTTTTACTAAGCCTCTAATTTTAATTTTAAGCACATGATTTAATTCCTGATAAAATTTCAATTAAATATAAGGAAAATAAGTTTCAAATATCTGAATCGGTTAAGTTGGTAAATATGATTAAGCTCTGAAGTTTGAAATTTGCCCAAAATGTCGCTAATTTTTCCGAAAAAATGCTCCCAAAATTTTTTAATTTGTAAAAGCTTTGTTAGAATTGAAAATTTAATGTTTTTAAATGGTGAAAGCTTAACGTATTTTTGTTAATTTTGGGTATGCACCCTACATTTGGGAGTTGTCGAAAATTATCAATTTTTAAAATAATTTTTTAGCTTATGGGCCTGTAAAAAGCTCGGCAATGGGTGCTTTGAAAATCCACGAATGGTATTTTATTAGATGGATGGTAATTATTGTTCTTTCCTGCTTCAAACGTAGGCGTCCTCGCTATAAATCTGCTTGTCAAAGTAAGATTAGTAAAAAATAAAATGTCAGCAAGACAATTTTATACCATTAAAAAATTAACTAACAAGTTTTTTTTATTTTTTTCTGAAAATTGTGTTCTTTATTAACAACTAGCTTTTACCAGCGTCTGCGCTAGCGCCGATATCATCACCCTAAAAATCCGTACCAAATATAGTATATATACCTGTATCTTACTCACGTAATGTAGGTTTTTTTTTTTTTTTGGGTAGGACCAGCACTCAGGGGATAACCCCTACTCATGCAATACATTGTGCTAGAACTAGGAAAATAGGTTTTGGAGAGGAAGATAGAGGGAGTAATGTCTGTGGACATTCGATTTAAACTTTCCCACGTTGAAACTGACAGGAAACACTTCCACAGGATAGATTATTCCACATACGAATAGTACGGCTAAAAAAGGAATTTTCTCTGTTATGAGTAGTGCGATTTATTGGCCAATCGACCACAAAAGGATGTGCCCTGAATGAAGCTCGTGTTGTGCGTAAAAATGTACGGGTTTCAGGAACAAGTTCCCTAATTTCATTAGAACACATTCCATTGTAGTAGCGATAGAACAAGGAAATGCACCCCACATTGCGTCGATGCTGCAATGAGTCAATAGAGTTGGATACCCTACTGTCACCAATGAGCTTCTTCGCCCTCTCCTGTACGTGGTCGAGCAACCCCAAAATAGACTTTGAAGCGCCGGCCCATACATGAGAGTTGTATTCCATCTTCGGTCGGATATAAGTGGTATAAATAGTAAGAAGATCAGATGGATCAATTAATTATTCAATTCACAAGCCGGTTTTGTATTGCTTAAATTTGCACTAAAAAAATTTATTGAACTTTCTTTAAACGAAAACAAGTTATTTATAAAATGTCATTGTTTTGTCGTTCCGAAAGGGCTATCCGAAATTTTCACATTTCAGGCTAAGCAAGCTATCTAAAATTCTGCGAAGAAACATGAACTTCTCACGCTTTTTTCTCATCCTTCCGTGCTATATTGTAAAGCAATATTATTAGAAAAATTGTACTACATTTCCCATGCCTGTGCTAAGTAATGAGTTAATTTTAAATACTTTTTTATGATTTAAATTTATAGTTTTTTTTGTTGAAATTACACTTTGAAACGCTATGAATTGAATTAAAATCAACGATGATTTTCATTAGAAGCTTATTTTCAAATATATGGCTTTTTAACATTTTAATTTACAACTTATGATTTTCAGTTTGCTGGTAGTGAGTGATCTATCTATCTGCAATGTTACATGCTATTGTCAAGGCTCAACAATATTGCTGATGTTTCTGGTTTGGATATTTACAATAATTGCTAGCTACAATTAGCATGAGTTATGAGAAAGTCGCTAGAGGAAAATCATTTTAAATGTACAGTAGGTAGGGTGACATAAGATACTTGTGCAAATTCATAAAAACGTTTTGGTGCTTTGGCATGAACACATGTGAGAACATACACATTTACATACATAAGCATACATAAGTATGTATGTATGTATGCATATACATATATAATACAAGCTAACCTAAATAAGCGAAATGTGCCCCAATTTGTGGCCAATTATTTGACATATTCATGTGCATATGAATTGATGATCATTAACAACAACGACAAAAAAAAAAAAAAAAAAAAAAAGAAATGGAAGGCGCAGTTTTGTTTAATGCACATGAAATAACACAAATAAAGGTTTAAATATATCGCACACTAAATCATAAAGAGTCACAACTCAAAAATGTTCAGATAGATGCTGAGTAGTGACAAACAATTGTTGATACTGTGCAAATGACGCAAGCACATATGTAATATAAACACAAGAAACACGTTATTTTATATTCTTCAAGAAGATTTTATTGCAAAATAAATTGTTGCGGTTGTTAGAGATTTGTTAAATTAACTCATTAAAAAAAAAAGAAAATCACTTTGATCATTTTAAGTTGTGACTGCTTATGATTTAGTGTGCGACATACATGAACGTAAATAGTCGAACGTACATATTTATTTATACTTACATAAAGGATTGTTGCAAAGAAGAAATTCACATGTGCATACGTACATAAATAAACTCATACAAAGATCTAATTATTTATGCACATATTCCCAAATAACGTAATGTTTGCAAAAATATATTTTTATTTTCTACGTAAGCTGCAACATTTAAGTCTTTGTGGACAATTAAAGGTTAGCCGCGAATAACGTTTTAAGTGACAAAATAATAATTTTTCAGGAGAGAAAAAAACCGATTTTAAAGCAAGATTGGTTTTTTCGTTTAAATTTTTTTAGCTTATCGAAAATAATGATAACTAGCATTAACTTTTCTTTTTGTATCTCTGCTACATTTATCAATTATTTTCGACAATTTCGTTTGCATGATTTTATTAGTTACTTACAAAGTTTTCCACCGACTGACTGACTGTAATTTTATTTTAACGGCGATAAGATACATAATTTTGGATGGTTTGATGTTTGAACAACGCAAGAGAGTTATCTTAATGGTAATCTGTGAAAAAAATGGTTTTTTAAAAAATGTCTTTTACAACGTTATTCGCGGCTGTGCTTCAATTGTTGACATTTTGTTATGCGAACTTAAAAATAACCAAAAATTATATACATATGTATGTACATACATATGTATGTACATACTTATAGATATGTATGTATGTATTTAAATATTGTAAATTTAATTTATTAACCCTTTAGTGGTTTCTGCTTGTTACTGCATGAGAATCACTTTCCCATTTTTTGAAGTCAATTATTAGAGTTGGACCCATTTCATTCAGTCGTTCATTTATGGCAAAAACCTACGATCAAACACATGTAATTTAAATAGCTTTGATCGCAGGTTTGTGTCTAAAATGAACGACTGGACGTATGGTTGAGTCCAAGCCTACTAATTATGGCTCGATTATGGATGGCAACCGAACCTTAGTTGCGTTGCCACTTGTCAAAATGTGATCAGTTGCCGAAGTGCAATAATATTATCATATTAGTATGTATGCCTGTAACAACAAATTTATAATCGCTACCTAATTTTTAAGGCGTTAAAATAAAAAAACTTATATGTAATAAAAAAAAAATTTAAACTTTCTTGGGAAGGGAAAAGAAAATGTGCTTTAAAGTTAAAAAGAAAATTGTTGTTTAAAAATTATTTTCAGCAATAACATTTCAATTGACCTTAAATCGGCGTCTAATAGATGCCACTATCTGTACTTCCTTCTTTTCATCGAAAAATAGTTCCACTGAACTAGTTATCTTTATTGTAATTATGTTTTAAGCAATTTTACTTAAACCTTTTTTAGCACTTGTCAATCTATCATAATCATATTTTCAATAACTTTCAGGCAACTGGAAGCTCGGTTGCCACCCACAAAAGAAACATTAACCTAGAATTATTAAAATAAATATCGCATCGCGTATTGGAATATAATTGGAAAGCATTTTATGATTTATTGTACTCATTATAAAGATGAATTCCACATGTGAAAATTTCCGAATCAAATTTTTCGTATTATCAATTCCCCAATAAAATTAAAAACTTACATATAGAAAAAATTTTTCAAAATATTTCGCAATCGTATGCAGTTTTTTGATACCATTGTTCCAATTTCCATATGAAATTTTATTTACTTGTATGATAAGCGTGATTATCTTTAATTTCAATATGTGATTGTACTTGAGTTTTTCGATTGATGATTCTTTTTAAAGCGACCTCTAGAGTCAAAAATGAGTTCGATTTAAATGAGTTCTCTCTTGTTTGAAAGACCATTAAAATTTCATCTAAAAATTTTGCCTCGAGTCTCATATTTTTTATTTCTATTTGATTTGTTAGAAAATTTAAATTTTACATGGATCAAAATATTTCTCCAAACAACAGCTTTAATTGAAAAAAAAAACTTAAAATTAATAAAAATTTAATTTTGCCAATTAATTTAATTCAATTATATTTTTAAGGCACAATTAATTAAATTGATTAAATTTTTATTTGATTAGTTGTATTTTTCCCTATTAAATTGGAGAACAATTTCAGTTACACAACTATGCTAAGAAATCTTATGAAAATTCAACTACTATTCACATATGTCGAATATATATCTCGTCGGCTTAGAGTGCAAACCTGCTAAATCCACTTTTTGTTAAATATGACATTTTAATGTCCTTTGAAAGAGAAAGAGACGCTGCATCGAGTGGCAAAAATATTTGCTCTAATTTTAAGCTCTACATGTCAAAAAAACTTAAAGTATTAGGCTAATTTCTTAAGCTTTGTATAGAAAATTTTTACAGTATTTTGTCTCTCCTGTAAAATTTGGTTGAAGTGAGTTAGTAGGTTTGCACTATAAGCCAACGATATGTAACTTTTTTTAAACAAATTCTACAACGAACAATAGCAACGAAAGAAAATAAAGGCCGCCTTCTCATTGGATTCAGCCAACGCATGAGGGTGAGCCCCGAAGTCAATATTTGGAAACACCCATTCAGGTTCACATCATCGATTTTTTTTTTGATATGATTTAATATCCCAGGGGTTTGCAAGGACGCTATTAAAACTAACAACACGCTTCTCTTTTTCTTTTTAAATAAACAATATTTAATATTTATTTATTTAAAATTTTACTAAATTGATATACATACATATGTATCTATGCTGATAAAATGGATTTTATTTAAACAAACGACAATAAAAGGTTATATTTTTTTAAAAATCTTTACGAAAATTCGAAATCTTTGAATGCAACTGCAACTCATTCGTATTAAGCTAAAATATTAATAATATGAAACTTACACCATGAGAGGCCGTCTCGGTTCATGACAGTGCCCTTTTCGGTATTGTATAGAAATGTAGACCATTGGAAGGGTTCGGCATGGCGCACATAGAACTCTTCGAGACTTGAATGTTGCATTGGTCGTTTTGACATTTTTAATGATTTTATTTCTCCTTATTTCTGAAGGATGGAATTTAATGCTTTTTGTATATAATTTATAGTTTTTCCTTAAGATTCTGGAGTACTACAAATATAAAAAGGAAGATAAATTATGTAACCACCTCATTTGATTTTATTATTTACTCAAACTGTAAGATAATACTTTATTTTATACTCGTATAAACACTTATTTAGAATATTATTTTATGCTTTTTTTAGATGCTGTATATTATAAAAATTTTATGCATTTTGATTTGTTAGGAGATTAAATAAAATTATGATTGTTCACACACGATCGCGCGCCTTTAAACGACTGCTCTTGGCCAACGTTTTCTTTAAGAAATTTTTACACGGATCATGATGGCCATGGCCACGATAATTAGTTTTAATTCATTTGCACTTATTGCTTGTGTGCGGCCATATACATAAACCTTATTTCTAAACTATTAATTAATTATCAAATAGAAAAAAACATCGAATTCACTTTTACATATTTCTTATTCGTTTAAGGAACTACCAACAAGCAAAATGCGTGTACATATGCATACAAATGTTGGCTGGGTGAGAGTGCACAGACCGTACTTTTTATTTGTTTTATTTTATTTTAAAATTTCTTAAAGAAAAATCTAATAGATATCTAATTTTTTTTATTTGTTTACATTTGTATGTATTAAACACAAGTAAATTATTTATTATTGTTTATATATATTTTCTGAGATATTATATACAGTTTCTGGAATTTATGGTTAATCATTTTTGGCCAAAAGAGCCAGCCACACCTTATTTGTAAAGTTTGAAACTACTCGTATTCAGGAAAGACAGAGATGGCTTCAGGCAACGTGTTTAATTAAATTCGTTTTTAACAATTGAATTAAGCTCTTTTATTAATTTTTAATTTTAAGTTCAATTTCACTTGTAGCTTAAATTAAATCCGATTTGTATATCAATTATAATAGCAGACTTGACGGTAAAATTTTATTTTCAACTGGCTTTTAAAGCCGTCCAAAAGGCAATAACTTTGCTGACTCAATGCTGACACAAGAATATTTTAAATGCTTCGTTAGCGCGTTTCAAAATAAACACAAAACTTGAAACTAGTATCTGAACGTTACATGGCTTGAAATGCAAATGCAAACAGATTCTCATTAAAACAAAAAATAAAAAAAAAATAAAAAATTACTCAAAGAAGAGTTAAACAGAACTCAATTGTGGAGAGTTCAATGAGAAAACATCGATGGGAGCTAAAAAACAACAAGATCATGTACAAAAGATTCAAGAAAACTTTTTTAAGCAAAAAATAAAAATAATTATCAATTAAATATCTATAAATATAATATTTCAAGCTAAAGACAACAAATATAAAAATATTACCTAAAAAATATTTATTGTGCTCAATAGATAGTTTTTATGTTTATAGTTACTACTATCATTTGTACATAAAAATATAAATACATATGTATGTACATATAAGCGTAGGTATGTGAATACATATGTACATGTCGGTGCAATAATTTTTAATTTCAAATGCATATTGATGGACAGTTTTAAGAGTCACAGAGCCCAACATGTACACAGGGCAACAAAACTTTTATTTTTAGATTCCACAAAGTTAATGATCAAACAGAATATGTCCGCAACTTCAGGAAAAATCGTTGTCAAATTAACAAAGCCCATAATAAAATCTACGTCACTAACTTCAAATGCTCTATAATCTTAGTTTTATTTTCTTTGGTGCTTATTTTTCTTTGCAGTTTTGTTCACAAAATGTATGAAATTTATTGAAAGTATGGTAGCATTCTTGAGAGAATAAGTATTTATATATGAAAGCATAAGAAAAAACGTTGTCAAAATAAAATAAATTCTATCTATCGACTGCTTTCTGGTGCTGATTTTTTGTGTCAATTTGTATGGAAAATGTGTTTATGCCGCAATTCTGTTTGATCATTTAGACCGCAGAAAATAAAGTTAAATTTTTTGGAGTAACTATTAATATTTTGCTTGATCAGTAAAATATTAATTACACTGTGCAACAGTGAATAAAAAACACACGGTCTTGACAGTATAGGTTCGATTCTACTACAAAAAAAGTAGTAAAACCCTCTACTCAGTTTGGCGATTTTGGCGACCATTTTTTTATGGTCCTCCAAAGATTTCGGAAATCAGTGCGGTGTACAGACAGTTGTCCGATCTTACAATATTGTCAGTAAAATGTGCTCAAAATTTCTTACAACCGTGTGAACTGGCAATTTTTGTCAGACATCGTTGCCACAAAAAACATTGTCAGTTCATTGTAAGACTACCAGGTGACAAAAAATTGTCAGACATGTTACAATCGTGTGAACACATTGTAAAATTTTTGCCAGATATTTGTCAAACATTTTAATATTGTCAGATGTGCGAAGCTTATGCATCTGACAAATGCGTCATTTTAGGAGAATTCTTTCTATGGGCAACACTGTACACGCTAGATTTTAAAGAAAAAATATATAATTGCTTCTTTATGGTCCATAATAATTTATATTTTCATATATAGCAATTTCTAACAAATGCTTTGAGTATGGAAACGCATAACAACAGATCTGACAATTTGTGCACATGACAACCGTGTAAAAGGGACAATTTTTCGACTGGCAATTTTGTCAGATTAATCTATTGTCATACAACCGTCTAGCAATAAATTATAAGATTTTCTGACAAATTTGATACAACCGTGTGAACTAACAATCTACCTTACGCTGGCAATTTTTGATTGCCAGTACATTGTCAGAACATTGGCAGATCTGACAATATTGTAATATCTGACGATCGTCTGTACAACCGAACAAACTTAGTTAGTTAGCATCTTACATCAATAGGCCAGCTTTTACCTTAAAAATTTTTGAAAATTAATCAAGTGCACACTTCTCTGTTGAGTTTCAGTAACACTTTTTGGCAAAAAAAAATTTAGATATTTTAAAATTTTTTTTATCAATAAACATTGCTTTCGCAAGAATGGACTGTATCCAAGGAAAAATTTTTAACCGACTGCTGTGAAATTAAAATTTTATATTTTTATGGCAATTTTACCAAAAATAAGTTATACAATTTTATTTACATACATAAATAACACTATGGGACAATTTCACCAACTTATTTAAATATCAATTCATATTTAAATGTAATTTTTCCATACAAAAATTAATGAAAATCGACATTTAATTATGAATTGATATTTAAATAAGGTTGGTGAAAGTGGCCCTATATAAAACATTTCAGTTACGCAGCGGATATTCTAGTGAAATTTGCGAGCGCATGAAAATTTATGTCGTTTTCTTTTATAGAATAATTGCGCATTTTTTTTTACTTTTTATTAAGAAAAATGCAATTAAACGTTGGTTTAAAGCAAAAACATACGCTCCTAGTGGATGAGACAATAATTTCTAATAAACTCTTTAGATCAAACACCATTTTACGGCGAAATTTCATTGAAAAATTTTTTTTATATGAAAATTAAACTGAAATAAGAATAGAGAAAAATCCTGCAAGTAGAAATGTGTTTCATAGGCATGATTTATGTGAGTTACAAATGTTGAATAATAGTGATCGTGAGTAAATTTTTCCTTAGGTTTTCCCCTGGGGACTTAAAGGTCCTGAAGCAAAATCAAAATTTTTATTTTCCAAACGTAGAGTTACGAGGTGCTTAATAATGAAGACCTCCAGAAGGTTTCATAAGTAACATATTTTTTTTCTGGAACTGTTTCACTATCAAATTTAATATTACGATCGTTTATGCACACGGTACTAAAAAATTAAAATTAGGTTAATTAAATTTTTTTTGTGCGATTTGAGATTAGAACCATGTTTTTTCCATGATTTCTGTGTGACCGTGTGGCACCGGCATCAAACTTTTGCTGGGATTCCTTGAAGTGCAACCGAATTCTGTCAGATATTTTTCTCGAACAATAGTTGACGTATTTCAGACTAAAAAAAAGTTTCCTTATAGAAAATTGACAGAAAAATACCATTCAGCTGTTTCTATGTTGCCTGGTGTTAAAATTAATTGAACGAGTTGCGAGTATCCGAAAACCACTCGCAATAAAAATTCATATACGTTAGCTGGTTTTTTAAACACTCAAGAGAATTTTTAGAAATGAAGAGCAAAAAAGAAAACCCAGACCAAACGAAGTTTACCCAAACCCAGTTTAATTATTAAAAACGCTAGAAGAAATGTTAAGGGTTGCAAGTCACATTCAATTTATTTCTTCAATTCAGGTAACTAAGGGAATATTTACAAAAGACAAAAAACAAATATATGAAACGTGAAGTGTGCGACACATGCATACTTACATACTTATCCCTATTTATATGTGTATTACTCTTACCCAGCAAACACATAGATTTGAGCTGCAATTTTGAATCGGATTTCTTAGTGAACAGCGCAAGATTTTCAAATATTGCTCCGATATCTCTTTTGATTGTGATTTTAATAATGATGGTAGGATATAATTATATTATTTCTTTTTCTATGGGGGTTTTCATTTCGTTTGTACAACTTTTAATAACACTACTATAATCTCTTTAGTTTGATTTATATTTTGGTTTGAGCACATCTGCTTGCTCACATCGCAACTAAAATTTTAATTTTAAAATGCTGTTTAACTTTGAAAACTATTTAAAATAATGAGGCTAGTGTATTTCAAAAATAAAAGTCGTGTGTTTGCTGGGTAAGTACACATGTACACATGTCTTTTGATGGATTTATTGCTAAAAATGTTATTTGAAACCCTTAAATATCACTCAGTTAATTTTTTTTTATATTTCATTCCATTTATTTATTGCACAAATAAAATATTTTTTGTGGCTAAACATTTGCTTCCTGAGTTGGGAAGTACAGTTCTGGATGATTGTAACAATTGAATGATTTCAATACATTTGTTTCTTAAATGCTTGTAGTTCTTTAAAAGTTTTAGGTTTCACTCACCTCCTTGCATTATATCAGATAACCATGCTCTATTATTTTTTTTTTTTTCAAACACAAGCTTGTCATTCCATTTTATTTTTCTGGGAGTGGTACGAGTATTAAAACCGCAAGTTATTAAGGTTCAATCAGACGTGACATAACCATAGCCATGGTTCGAACCAAACTAATGGACAACACTGTATTTGATTATAGGTGACTCGCCATAACGCCATAACTCTCACCATAGAAACCAATTGAATTTTGGTTTGGTTATGGCTATGGCATTATGGCTATGTCACGTCTAATTTAAGCTTTAGTGGTGGTCATAAGACGGTAGTAAAGAATTTTAAGAGTTTGTACATTCCAAACGACGCTAATTTATGTAAGTTGTTTCACGTTCTTAGTGGAGGTGGAGTAAAATATCCTGGCGGACGGTGAAGCAAAAAGAAATATAGAAGGAAAAGTTATATTCGGCTGTGACGAATTTTACATACCCTTCACCGACGTCCATATGAAGTATATAGTTTTAAATATACATACATGCATACATACATACATAAGTACATACACAATTGTTTTGTGAAAGAAAAGTTCTTATTTTTGCTTTATTGTAGTTTATAGATTTGATTCAAACATTTTGCTTTCGATATTAGGCATAGTAAAATATTTGCAAGCCCTTAACATATTCATGTCGATTCCTAACACTGAACGAAGTAAGTATTCATAATGGTACTAAGACATATGTGACAGCGCATAGAGAAAGGGACCTAAGGGTAAAAAAAAAAATCAATTTTCACTTTTTTTTTGATGTGGACAACATCTGAGCCTCGAATGAGACCGATCCCATGCCCCAAAAGTGTTCTCTCCCAGAGATATGCGCGTTTTATGCAATTGAAGTCGACGATTCTAAGGTTATGTGAAAAAATTTTCGTACTAACATAGTGATTTTCACGATTTAAAAGAATTATAAATGAGTATTTATTATAATTCACAATTAATAATTTCAGAAAATAAACCTGGATTCGAAAAAACGTGAGCAAAATTGATATCAAACTCATGGAAACAGCACGCTAGGTAGAAAACAGTAAGAACCAACTACAGAAAACAAGAAGTAGGGACGACCTACGCTCGTTTTCCAGGTTGACCAACACGTTCCTGACGTCATGAGATGTGTCGCTTTCAAATTAGACCAATACCAACGCGCTTAGTGATGGTACCAAAAAAAAACCGGTTTTTACCCTTAGGTCCCTTTCTATTTTTCGCGTCACATATGTCTATTTTAAAACACTTGCCAGCAACCTCAAATAATTATACACATGTTAATGTGTGTCACATGTCATGTATTCAAAGATTGCTGTTCGTGTCTTGGCGGCGTAATTTCCGAAAACGGTTTATGGTGCGCTATTTTACACGCATCTCGTCCTGATGTACAGACTTTGTGCCATGTTTATGCAACCAGGCAGATTGCATTATCGGTGGCATATTTTGTAGTCTTGTTTATGGTTGCGTTCAAAGTTGCAATCGATGTTTCATAAATCTTTATAGATTGCATTTTAAGTTGCAGTGTCTGTGTCAAAATATGCAACATGTAATAAAAACGTGTTGCGTAAACACGTTGCCAAGTGTGTACCTACTATAAAATCTGAATAAACTAGTTTTTTAAAAAGGCATCGCAAACCGTTGGGGGGGCGGGGGACATAGTGTTGGCTGAAGTAGTTATTACATCAACTATAAGGCCAATGACGGTGCTTGAGAGCCTGAGCTCAAACCCTGAAAAAAGTTTAAATTTTCCAGCCCTGAAACATTTATTTTTTATTTTGCTCATTTTCAATACCAATATATTTAGGACAAATTCTAATGAGATAGTGTAAGACCGAAGTATTTAGATTTTCTGCGGCCTTCGAAAAATCGATTTCACATACAGACACACTTACAGACGAACAACGCTTCTTCGACTATCCTATCTACAAGGACCCAGAATATATACACATATTTTAAAAGGTTATACATGAATGTTGCAGAAATTACACATGGCAAGACAAACCTCTATATCGTTAGCTGAAATGCAAAATCTGGCAGCTACACTTTTTTAAATTTTAAGGAGAAGTAAATGAAAATATTTAAGTGACTGAAGTAAATAAAATTTAATTATTTTATGATAAAGGTTTCAAAATTAAAAATTTAATTTTGAATTTTTCGTTAGTTACTTGGATTGCATGCATTTCAGCTGACGGTATACACTTAACATTTTTGGTGAAGAAAATAACAATAATTAATTTGAGGTGTGTTGTCGTTTGTTCTTTTGGTAAAAATATTTCAATAACAAGCGAAATCTAATTAATTTCTAGATAATGAGAATAATGAAAGAGGGCTCGCATTTCCATGTAATTCTTTAGGTTATATTTGCCAGGAATAATATCATAATCTAGCTTAAAAATCTTTAATTTTCCTACTAGTGATCAAAGCAAAGCAAGACAATTGACAATGATTAGTTTAAAAAAATTGTCTTTCATGTGCGAATCAAACGTGTGTTCGTTCTTCCATTGTACGAGTATGTTTCTCTAAGAAAAGTAAGTAAAACTTTTTCAATTACATAATCCCCAAGTATAGTCGCAATGATTCGTTCACATACTCAAAAATTAATTCATTCACTCGCAGACACTTTAACTAGCAAATCGCAGAATTTAAAACAGAGGTCACAGTGTCATAAACGTAATGGAAAATCACACTTAAATCTTGTTGGATATACTCGTACAATTATCTAATTGATATCATTTCAAAGTTTTTTTTTTATAAACTCACAGAGGCTGTAGCAGTAATTGTTGTTGTTTTCAAATGTTTTTTTTTTACAATATTTTTAATTTTAACAAGAAAATAAATATAAATATAAAATATACATATATCATTACCTTAATCATGGAAAGGCCCTAACTTGTTCTATCTAAAAAATAATGAATGAGTTAGGACCTTTCTATATAATGGTAACGATATGTACATATGTATTAATATTCATGCATGCATACACACACACACACATACATACATATATATTTGTGTGTATGAAAAAGGTTTAAATTTATCTTAATAGAAGAATATCAACGGAAGCTGGCAAATTTCAAGATTTCTCAATTTGAATGAAAAATTTAATGTAAATTTTTTAAATTGTCGCCTCGTTTTGAACACTTTTGTGGATGAATCAGAGTGTACACAGTTACTTACCCCAACTTTCCACGGTTCTGCCACAGTATTCATTTGTTTCTTTGTCATACATCATTTGTTTGAATGACTTTTTCTTTGGTCTTTCTGGTGGACGGGCATAGTAGTTCTGGAAGGCGTCGATAGACTCTTCGGCAACCGTTGGCATTTTGAAGGTAAAGAAAAGGTCCTTGATACGAAAACGTTCCTTGTGGCTGCTGCGTTGAGGACGAAAATCCGTCAAACGTAAACCCTTAACGGAGCTTATCACTTCGGTTAAAATGTGTTTTGCAAAGCACTGAAAGAACTTATGCAATTCAAGGACACTGCTTCTAATCAAAGTAACACTTTAATTTTAAAATTATTTTTTGTTTTTTCAATTCTTTTGTGCGATTATTTATTTTAGTTATATGTGTTTAAGTAGCATTATTTAAGTCTCAATTTATTTTTGGTTACTTATTTAATATATGTTTTATTTTTTTATAAATAACCAGAGACCGAGATTCGCGTGCTACTCAGGACTCCACCGTTAAACGAATGATCGCAGGTTCCCGATTTGAATTGTATGACTGTTTCTAAATTCAAATGTTGGTCACTTTTTCTCAGTCGGTTTTCAGCAAAAAATTAAAAAGTTCAAGTCTTAGAGGAGCTTACACAGACGCTGTCGTAATACAATTGAAACGCAACTGCACAAACTCACTGCTTAATAGACATTCATATGGACAAACGGATGGACAGACTGACAGACAGACAAACCAACAACAACACATACATATGGACAAACAACCTTCTTTATTTGCACATAATAAAAAAATGTAATTTTTTACTTAGTTTTTATTATGGCTGCTTTTTATCTCATTGTATTTATTACTGGCGCATTTAGTTAAAGTTAAATAAAATAAAATTGTGATTGTTTAAAGTCACAGTGATGGTAGCTGAGCACAGCGAAATGGCGGGGAACAGACAGGCAGACGGATATACACATGGACAAACAGACCGTCTGTCGGAGAGACAGAGAGAATAGGCTAAATGTGCGTTTATACTCAGACGTCGTACGTGTGCGTCGCTCTTAATCAGTGATAATTCCTGTTAAAACTGCGATTTTTTAGATGGCGTCAATGTACCAAATATGTCATCAATTGTCGCACTGGTACACATGTATGTGTACACTCTGTGTAAAACAGGTGCGTGGGCAACTTGAAAATTGTTTTCAAATAGAAGCTTCAGTGGACATGACATGCATATAAATTTTGCACATGCTTTTCTTAAGTCGACCAAATGCTTATACACATCCCAGCCTGACAAATGGTCATTGATGAAACACTTAATGAAAGATATAATGTATTATTTTTCCATTGCTTTGGAAGCGAGAAGGTAAGCTAAATAAGATATCTTATTTCCTTGCAGGAGTCTGTCTATCCGTCTGCTCTAGAAACAGTAGGTAGTTATTCCTTGGAAAAGATCCTGTGGTGAAGATTAGAATTGAGAGTGTATGGTATTGTCATCTCTATGAAGATATTAAATTTGTAATTAATTAATTTTAAAGGCCTGCTTAGTCTCAGTCATCTCAATAAAAATATTAAATTCTTTTTGAAATTTTAATAATTTTATGCATACCCCTCGTTATTTAAAATCAGTTCATCTTGAGTGTGAAAGGTAAATGCTTGTGAGAAAGCGACTATTTCGAACAAACAATCATTCACATTCTATGTTCTTGAAAGTATTTGAGTGAATAGATGATAGATTGTGTAAGAGAGTAAGTTGGGCAAAGTAAGTATTAGAATAAAGAAGCAAAATTGTTCTTTCATCAAATTCATCAAATTCATCAGCAAACGTTATCAAATTTAAAATTCAGATTTGCATGTGTGCTAAATATTGCAGTCAGTCCTACGCACTCAATCACACACGAGTTCAAATTGGAATCATAAAATTTTAATGTAAATCAATTCCAGTTTAAGTTGGAATAAGCTAAACATTCATTGACTGCGAATACGAAATAAACGTAAAAAAAAAATTAGTAACAGCTACAAGCGAAATTAGATTAAGTATTCCTTTACATTATTAATTAATATATTTTCAACTAATCCACTCACTATGCCTGCAGCTAGAGCTCTACTTTATTTTTCTAACATTCTTAATTACGTATGTATGAGTGTGTGCATGTGTGTCTGATTGTCTTACGTTGAATAAATCTTTAGTAATTGTCTGCAAGAAACATCGTTTCCGTTGACACTGAATTTCACTTAATAGCTTAAAAATCTGGTACATAGAGCGTTTGCACTTGCACATACATATGTACATATGTACATATGTATATGTACATATATGTATGTAAGTAATTCTTTGTTTGTTATTAATATGTCACTGGCTAGTCAGCCAGTCCGATTCGACCCACCATCTTTCGTTCTGACTATTCAAACATCCATCCATTCGTCAAGTGACTAAACAATCAACCTTATACTTACTTAATCATACATTCATTATAAAGACATTAAACATACGTACATACACACATACTTATGTATAAAAAAATAAAGGTTGAAGAAATTGTTTTATTTTAATATTTCGCTATTGCAATTTTAAATGAACTAAATACATACTTACAAACATACACACATATGTATATGTAGGATTTATTATTTCATATTTATGTATTTATTGTTGGACTGGGAACTAAACTGAGAATGTGCAATTTTCATGGTTCAGGCGAATGTTTCATTAGTTTCCTTTGATAGACTGAATTGAGCTTTAAATTTTAAATTCTTCAACTAATGACTTCACATAAGCTTTACCAAATATGGCACGGGCACAATGATATCGTCAGGATATAGGCAAGAGTAGGTAAGAAAATCAGCTCTAATAATCAACAGCCTTGTCTTTTGTGATTAAATTTTTTTTTTACAATTTCAGCTAGGTTTATGGTGGAGTTGAGTGATATTTCGGCACCTGTTAGCTGTGAACTATGTTGTGAGGTAATATGTACTTACATATAGGCATTCCCCCAGGAATGTCAACTTTTTGTCACGTGCGACACCAAACGAATATGTTTGTTTTTTATTTCAAAGAAAACGAAAGTTATTTCTACCTCTTTATATATTTGTGTAGGCCGTCAGCAACCGTACATTAGGTAAAATTTTAAGAAATACATGTTTAATTTAATTAATTTAAAAGAATGTAGAATAAAGCTTTTTAAGATATATGTATCTCAAATTAATTAATGTTTTTAACACTTTTCAGTGAATAACCAGCAAATTGAAAACATCGAAATAAGTCATTAAATGCCGGAGTTGGCCAATTCGGATAACATATTTTTAATTTGGTTGCTTTAAAAGTCATGCTAAGAATTTTTGAAAAATTAACTTATTTGATGTTATTGTGTCATTATTAGTTATTTCAGGAAAATATTTGTGATGGTGTTGAGTTCATTAACACTGCTGACAACGAGGAATGCACATATGTATGTGGTAAATATATCCTCGAACCTAAAACAAATACTTTAAATTATTTTGGTAAGGTACGGTCTCACTTAGCACACATTTGCGCAAAAAGCGTAACAATTGAATACCAATAAAAACGTCTAGATTCAGACACAGGTTTACTAAGTTAAACAGTCTCAAATAGAACTAATAGACAATATCATTAAATCCAACATTAGTGTTAACTGTAATCAGTTGTGATTCACCACTCAAACAAATTGAGTTGCCAATCTTACGATCCAGCTTATATATTTTTTTGTATTATGATTCACAACAAATTCTAATTGTCTTCGAAAAAATTCTCGAAAATCAGAGGTTCTATGCAATGTTATGATTTTTGAACGAAATGAATGCGACAGAATCAGAAGTTTTAAAATATGTTTGTAAAAAAGCTTTTAACTCTTAATGACTCTGCTATGTATGTATAAATTCACCACTTAGTCAAGAACTATACCACATTCTAACGTTTAGCCGAGACACACCACACTGTCATTATGTGGTGAAAGGTTTTGTGTAGAACTTAATTTATGTGGGATGCAAAATAGTCAATGCACACAGTGTGACTACTGACATGTTATAAATTTGACAGGGCAGTTCAATACAATAGATAACTTGTTAAATTCCACTTATCTGAATATATCCATCGTCAGTTAGCCAGGATAGAAACCATAAAAATTAAAATTCTATTATTTCAAAATTTATTATGTTCCAACTGGCTTGCGGTATTTTCCTCAATGTCGCCATTGCATACTTTACGGCTGTCAAAATTGATCCGGCAGCATCGCAATTAATAATAATTTGAAAGAAAACACGTTAAATTTTGAATGGTGTTTACAACTTGTTTTATTTGTTTAATTTATTATATTCTTTCGTTTTTCTATTCAACGTAAAATTTTCGAAAAATAATAGATTGTAAATAATTTCTTATGATTAAAGTAAACTAAAAAACAAAGATTTTATTTGCAATAACTTCCTAACTTATTTCGTATGTTTAATCAGTAAATCTGTAAATCAATCGTAATGGTGAGCAATTTGTTTTAAAAGAATTCAAAGTTGGAGGAAACAATTTTTTCTTATAGTACACGTTTTCAAATTGTTTGTTTAGAAACGAATAATTAATTATGTAGTACAATTTGTTGTATGTGTTTTTAATTTGATTGTTTTAACTAAGAATTATACAATATTAATAATAATAATAATAATACATATTTTATTTTCTTATAAAACACTTAGGCATACGTATGTAAATTTTTTTAATTTTTCCATTACAACTTGGTTTTTATTTATAAATTAGGAGGGCATTTATGTTGAGTAAACAAATTTTAGGTCGAAGGTATCTATTAAATATTTACAAAATATTTCGAGTATTAAGCTGAAGTGAAGAAATAAACTGGAATTTAGAGTAAATCCTTACAAAAAAGCGGGAAATTTTAATCATTATCAAATCACGAGTTTGCATAACTGCAAAGAAAATCTGTTTAAGGTTAAGATCAATTTTTGTTTTATTTAACAGGTACTTATATTTGAAAGAAAAAGCACTTTAAACCGAACATTTTAATAAAATATTTTCAATGAAATTTCTCTTCAAGGACATTTTGTATACTGTTTCTTTAAGCTTTATTTTTATCTTTATTTGCTTGAGGATTAGTATTTATTTTTTAATTTGTTGGGATTTTACAATAAGGATTATCTTTTTGAAGCAGGCGTTATAATTTTTTCTTATTTCTGTCTATTTTTTTTTATATATGTATGCATGTGTATAAAAAGAAACGGAGTTTTAAGTCTTTATGTTTTTTATTTAGTGTTTAGCTGCTTTTGGTGGCATTTTTATTACGAATATTTATTTATGTATATCGATTTATTTTTCTTTGTATATAAGTATGGGTGAATTGTTTTTTTTTTGGTTTTGGCATTTTGTTAGTTTAGTATTTTTTATTTCATAATAATTTCCTTAATTCTTCTCAACACTTACTTCGTTTCATATAATTAATATTCTTTTATTTTTAAGTATAAATCAATTGTATTTACATCATTCTTGTTTAACAGTGCTTATGTGCATATACATACGTATGTACGTATAACTACGTTATTTTATATTGTATATGTATGTATGTATGTATGTTTGTATATGTGTGAGTATTAATTAATTTTCCTCACCCTTATAAATGTAAGTTTCTATTGAATATTTTCATTGCATTAATATTATTCGGTTTATGGCTATTTTTTGGCGAGTGGCTTTACATTTGTAATTACAAAACTAAATTATAAAAATAATGCATATCTAAAGCATTGTTATTTGCTATTTACTGTGAATTTAATGTTGCAGCTGTTCTTAGAAACAGAATGGAAGCAACAAGTGAGACAATAGGAGTTCCCAGATTGGTCTAGCTCAGTGCGTTGTCGCTATGTGGTCAAAAGCTCTTTCCTCAATTTAAAAAAAGTATTACCATTTGACATTTATTAAAATAGAGCTTTCGGTTACAATATTTATTTTTGAGGTGGCATATAGACTATAGAGTCACTTTTACGGTTAAGTGGCATTTGGTTGGGCAAAACCAATGCAGTGATAGGTCCATTTATGTAAATGCATCGTTGTACTTTAAAAGTAATAGCAGCCATATTCACATATCAGGCCCTAAGCTGCAAACATTCCTACATTTTTTTGGGTACATCGAATTGCCAACAGGTATTCCGAGAGTTACCAGCATTTGCATGAAGCAAATTGCAAATAGTTATAGATATCGTTACCACAAAATGGAAAATCATCTGAGTTTGTGTAGTGTCGCTGGTGGTTTTCATTGTGTTTAACTGAATTACATTTACATTCATTATTGGGGTTTTTATTTTAATTGTGCATAAATTCGTACTATCTTAGATAAGAGATTGCACATTTCTAAAGCCTTATAGTTTGAATATTTTTATGAGGCCCAGTGAAATAACGCCTAAGAAATAACTCCAAAAGAAAAACGAAATTACTCCAAAACAGTATTTTGGTGTCATTATACTATCCCAGTCAGCATTTTATGAAATTAATGACCATATTCGAGTCACTTTCGACTCCTCCGCGCGATTAAAATAAGCATTTATGCGCTCGTTTTCGAGTCGAAAATTACTGTTCATTCGGGAGAAAATGGTACCCGCGCTTCTGATAAATTTTGGCTCATTTTCGAGACATTTACATTTTTTTGTTCACAAATTTAATACACTTTGTACTTTATTGAATTTACTGCATGAGCTTGCTGTTCGTTTTTTAAACAAATCACCTTTTAAGCAGTTCTGGGAATCATTTTCGAGTCTTATTTTAAGCGCATAGCTGATTAATCAGTTTTTGATCATCTAAAGTAGTCGAAAAAGACTCAGTTTGGAGAAACAATCTTCAACATGCTGACTGGGATGTTATTTCATACCAATATTTCATACCTTATTTCAGCAGATGATGAAAAAGAAAATGTTCGGAACTTTTTTGACAGCAGCAAGTGTTACACTAATAATACACATATTTTTCCTGCGGTGTTGCATTTTATTTGAAAATATGACCAATGAATTCGCCTTGCTGAAGTATTTCTGCATTACTAGCCTTTGCTGAGCGCAAGAACTTTCTTCTCCGAGGTATGCTGACAGCTGGCGAAGGATTTTTCCTCCATGGCATATCCTAATCTAATCTATTTTATTTTGAGCAAGGATTTTCTGCCTGTTTTTTTAAGATGTCATAAGCTCATAATATATTTTAAATTTATTTATTTTATTCCATATTTCACTGCGACTTAAATATATCTGGTTTAGAGTTTTCTTAGTATGCTTTAAGTTGCAAGCATTGATAATTATATCATTTCTAGTTTTAAGATTGAATGATTATTTAGGTGTTTAATTCATTAAATTTTGTTAGGACTAATTTTATTTTCTTTGGTATCATTTAATTAAGCGTTTTTTCATTGAGCCTTTCACTGGTAGGATTTCTTTTATTTTCATGAAATTATTTTTTGCGTTTGGATTTGGTAGTACAATAGTTGTTCAGTAGCTTAATTAATTGTTTTTACTTTTCATTAAATTTTTTTTTATTAAATAGTGTTATCAAAAATTATAACTTTATTTATAACATTTTTTTTATTTAACTACAATTGCTTCGTTTTCATATTTTTGCCTCTTAATTATGCTGAGTTGTCATTGCGTTGCACTTGCAATACTTTCATTGTTGGTTTGAGTCGTTGTTGGAATTGGTTTGGTTATATGACACTTTCTCTTACCAAAATGAGTTGTCCAATGGTGTCTACGACGGGTTAATGTTGGTGTTGTTATTGTTGTTTTATGGACTCCTCTTGCTGGTGTTGTTGACTTGCCTGATAACGAGTCTGAGTGTGGTAACGACGTTTGTGACGATTATTAAATGTATGCTAATTTGGAATGCTATTATATTTGCAGGACTTGCAACATTTCTCTTGATAGCGATGTAAACGACATAAGCCCATGGAACGTACATTGCGGCAATAACGCGAAGTGTCTTTACATTGTTGTAAAGCTGAAGTAGAAAATATAAAAACAGAAAAAAGCAAAAATTTATATTTTATTTACATTTTTGTTTGAGCATATAATGAAACACATATTAAATTATCATAAAGCAAATGAACATTTGCGTAGATATAGACTATTTTTGGAGGATTTAAACTCCTTTTATTAAAAAAAAAAAATACAGTGAACATGTTGTTGGGATCAGAGTCTTGAAATAAGATCTTAAGAAAAAATTATTTCACTCTAAGCATTATTCAAGTGTTTAATTTATTTAAAAAAGTGTTAATATTTTAAGAAGCAATAACTTCACAAAGTTTAAACATTTAAAAGCCAAAATTTTATTTTAGAAGTTTCGTTTAGAGTTGTGCCCAACAGCTATCTTTTTGAGAGCATTCGAATGAAAGGTTGTTTCAAACCCATTTACTTTACATTGAAGTTTTTGACCGCCATTTTGTCCAACAGAACGAACTATTTCAAAAAGAGCTGTTGGACACAACTCTAGTTTCGTTTATCACTTTTCTGTATGCAAATGTTTTGTGGGTATGGAAATGCTGCAAATTACTTTATGTTATTTACCTCTTGCATAGCATGGTGGACTTTTGCAAACTTTCATAACTGCCGGCCTGGTTTGGTGTTTGCAAGCATTTCCTGCTGGTCTTCTGGTGCCGTACCAAACGCATTGCAGTACACGGTACTTAATGCCCTGGCGACCACAAGGTGCATTGCACTAAAATAAAATGCAAACGATTAAATATAAACAGCGAAATTATTTAAGAAAACGAAAGAGAACAACATCAAGTTTTCATTACGAAAACGAAAATTTCTTTTACATTTATTTACCTCAGACCAAGACTCGACCCTCCACACCCCTTTGCAGCGTTCATTATAGCATTCTTGTCGACTGATGGGCTTTTCATATTCCTGACATGTTGCAGCAATTGAATCATTGGCAAAACGGCATGAGACCTCACGTTTCTGTATGGCTGTATTGCGGCCAAAGCAACGTGATTGATGGCACAATGACCAATCGCCCTTAAGCCAGTGCGGGCACTCTTCTGTACCGCAAGCCTCAAAGGTATCCGGAATATCCAAACCATAATCCTCACATACAGCATTATCAATTACCTCTTGATTGTCATCGGTGTCTGTCATCCATTTTGTTTCTCCCAAGGCTTGTGCATCAGTTTCTTCTTGTTGATTAAGCTGATTGTTTTTCAAATTTACTCTAACACACGTAATTGTTCGCCTCTAATTTATTGTAAACAAAATGTGGAGAAGAGAAGCACAAATTGCAATTCAATTTAATTTACAACAATGACATTTTGCTGTCGTACTTAAAGAAGACTACAAGCATGGAATAAAACGTGTCGAATGAAAGACAGAGATTGTGAGTACTTACCCTTAAGCCTGAGCCAGCAGCCCCACATTTCTGTGAACATTCGGACCAAGGACTCGTTAGCCATTTGTACGTGACTGAAAGTGAAGACTCCGACAAATGTGCATTAGCATCTGACCAATGGTTTGGCCATCTGGCATGAGGCAAGTGTAATGTTGATTGTCCTTTTGCTGTTTCTGCCGCTCCAACGTTGTCAGCAACATCATCTGCACTTAAAATCAAATCTGTTTGTGCATTCATATCATTCGCATTCCCTCCCAGCTCTCTGTCTTCATCAGCAACATCAATATCATCGGACACATCATCACCCCCCTCCTCAGCATCACTGTCATTGTCGTCGTCATCTGCATCGTTATCGTCATTGTTGTTCTCGTAGCGATTGTTGTTGTTGTTGTTGTTGTATTTTGTCGAGGATAATGTTAAGTCTTTGGTTATAATTTGTGGTTGTGATTTGCGTGTCTCTTGCTCGTCTATAAGGCGAAGTTGTTGGTATTGTTGTTGTTGTTGTTGTTGTTTCTCAATTTGATGGGGCCGATTGAAATCAATGCCATATTGAAATGCATTACCCGCCAGCATATGATGACCACGAGAGTTGCTAAATTTCTGAAATGATGGCCATAAATACTAAAACAATATGGCCAAAAATTAACAGAAATATTAAAAAGAGAAATAAATGAAAGGAAAGAAAATTTATTATTTGCAATGCAACTAAAGAAATTATTTATACATTTTGATGCATGATATGAATTCTAAAGCATAAGGACACACACATACACACACAAAATATACAGATTTAAATAAATTTTTTCTTCAATTCAGAATAAAATTGGAAAATATGAAATATAAAATTATTTTTAAGAAAACTAAATCGTTTTATGTGGTGTGAGGCAATGATGACCTTTTTAATTATTGATACGCTTTAAACGTGCAAAACTCAGTAATTGAATTGATGATTGGAAAAAGCGAACTGAATAAATTTAACTGCAAATAAAATATTGAAAAATTTATAAGTTGGATAGAAAAAATATACTTGTGCATTTGGTTTTTGTGTTACATGCACAAATTGTGATTAAGCTTATCATGTACATACATACATATAAATTAAATTATTATACAACAAATAGGAGGCATAAATGTATTTATTGTTTTCAATATTGATATTTCTTACCACTTTGGCAGCGAGGCAATTTTTTGAGTATACATTGAGGTCACGCTTTTTCAAAATCGGAGTTTAGACTACTGTCGACACAAAATTTAAATTTTCGAAAGAGAGACATCAAGTGTCAATAACAACGTTGCACTTTAAAATGCGTTGACAGAAGTTATTTCATAAAAAATTTTCCGTATTTAGGAAAGCATCCATCGAATTTTACAACAGTATCAAAAACCAAACATGAAAATAAATCATTGAGAGTCCCCATTAGGTACAGACGGTACAGTCAGATAGAGCAAATTTTTAGTAAAATTGGCGGGTAGTCATAGTCAAAACAAAGCACACTTTAAGAAATTAAAACCAGCATTTTGTATGGTAATACTGGTTTTAACTTCTTAAAGTGTACTTTGTTTTGACTATGACTACGCGCCAATGTCTTTAAAATATTTTGACTATAATGTCATCCAACGTTTCATTTTTAAGCAACATCTAATTTGGAAACAAGAAGTCTCTGATAATCTGGAAATGTTCTTACTTTCAATATGGGATTGAAACTATCTAAGGATTAAATGGAGCAGTTTTGAGTCTTTCGTATATTATGTAAATCTAGTTTATCTGTCTTTATGACAGTGTGTTATAACAAATTTTTGCAGAGTATTTTTTAGTAGATATTAGAAGATTTTACCATTGTTTTCAAAAGCAAGTTCAAGACACTAATTTTTCATAGAGACCCTATGTTCCTTATAGGAACGACGGGGACATATACATACATATCGTTACCTCAATATAGAAATGCCCTAACTCATTATTTTTATGAAATCGAGTTTTCTTTATATTTCGATAGAAGAACATCTAATGTATCGAAAAATGCAAAAATTTCGATTCCCTAAAGCTAATGACTTAAGGCCTTTCTGTATTAAGGTACCTATATATACATATATAATTTTTCATGTATAAATTAAGTTTATAGGTTTCTATAATTAATTATTCAGCTGTCTACTCTAAGATATTATTCTTCGAATTAAATATTTATCGAAATATTTGTTTGATTGTTATATAATCTTTTTTATATAATTTTAATTTTTAATATAATCTTATTGATGGCGCATCCTGATCACCGACTGTTGCTTCTTATCTTTTTTGTTTAAAATTTTAATTAATCTTTCATGAAAATTAAGGTCAGACACTGATATACATACATACATACGTATGTTTGATCGTGTATATCAACCTTGACGACTAACAAGATAATAGACTAAAGAAGTATTGACAAAGTTTTTAATCCAAAAAATTATTTATGGTTGTTCTAAACGTCAAATTTTGGGCCGCTTTGCCAAGCACTACTCGCCGCATGTCACGAAATGCACAAATAATGTTGGCCTCCAAGGTGTCAATTGGAGGTGCTAAATTGGGAACCAATTGACGGCCTACTTTTCGAAATTTTCAATAAGTCGATGGTTGCGATCGCCGTATGGTATGCAGCGTCACTTTATTGAAACCACGCAAACCGCATCAAACGATGAATTTTTCTGTATATTAGGTTTGGTTAGATTGAAAAGAGGGGCTAATATTGATTAACCCAATCCGGTTCGAATTACACTTCTGCTTTTATAATATGTTATGTGCTCTTAAGAAGAGATATTGGAGAAGGTACCCAATAAAGAACCATAAAAACTTATCAAACTTATTTTTTTAGGTTTTTCTAGTCTGAATCTCTAAGATATTCTGTATTCGGTATGTTTTCCAGATGGAAGCTTTGTCTTTTAATTTGACTGAATGCTGGACAGTGACAGAAGTAGTGTTCGAGAGTTTCATCATACTCCTGTCAAGCGCTACATGTCGTATTGTCAACAACACCTATGTGAGCCAATTGAATTCTTATAGGTCTACATGTCCCGTTATTATGGCAACCGAATTCCGAAGTGTTGGCCTTTTTAAACTTATACCCCCATATTCATAAAAAAATAAAATGAGTTTGAGGAAAATTTTGTATGAAAAATTTTAAACAAAATTTTATGAATATGGGGGATAATGTCTATTGTTTTTTTTCGCTATTTGGGTTTTTTCAGATAATTTCGGTCACTCTTCCAACAGTAGAGTTCGGACAATTTCTGGTGTGTTGTTTTGGATGTAATAGAGTTTTAAGAGTTTATTGTGGACTGGTTTCACTCCATTTACGACAGTTTTTTTTATTTTTATTATCAAATCCGTTAAGCCAAAAATTAGTCTCATAGCTGAACACAATTTTGCCCTAGAGCCTAATCGGCTAAAGAATGGCAAATATGATGGTCTCCTGTACCTGGACTCTGTATTTTTTTGCGAACCGAAAATCGTAATATTTATCGACCGTAGCTTATTTTTATGATAGTTTCCATTTAATAGAAAATGTCAAAATGAGCGAAAAGTACATATATTAACAGGGAAAAATTAAATAAATTTGAGCTTGCGAATATCGTTAAAATATGTTACTGAATAGCAAAATCGATAGATTTTCGTTATATTTACTACAGCGTTACGATTATTGTAATGATAGTTAATGAACCCAGGTACTGGCTTTGATTCCAAGGCACAACATTTTTCAAGTAGTGGACAGACATACTTCCGATTCCTGCGGCCGATGAATATGCTATTCTCTTCAGTACGCACATTGTTTTTTGACATATGTGGTATGAATTCGTCTACAAGTTGAGCAAATTGATGACTTCTTTTCAATGTAAATCTGGATAATTTGGTAGTGTTCAATTTACCTATTATCATTTTCCAGAGGAGCCTACTGATCATAATTGTCAAAAAGTGAAAGCAGCATGCAGTTTGTTTGACAGTTAATCCTTTTGTAAGTTCTATCGGCCTTAAAAAGCCACCCTTTATGTGGAGCAAGAATTGGGAATGAAGTTGCTATCGAAACATGATATGAATTATGCAACTTGATCAATATTATCCCTGTTGACTTTGTGGCATTTTATAATTTTTTTTACTTCAGTTCTTTTACATAGTTTGTGTGAGTTACGAATAGTTTTTGTAAAAGTGTGTCGCTCTTGCCCGGTCAACATTGAATAATTCATGAGTTTGCTTGCAGATTTGCTGCATTTGCACATTTGTTTTCTTCAGATTTGTGCATGTTTTTTACACAGATACATATGTACGTATATGTGTATGTATGTACTCGTATATCTTTTTAGTAAAGAGAAAATGTATACCAGTATGATTTTTCGAGTTCGCCCCTTTTGAGTGAGTGATATTTAAGATTTTTTTTTAGAGGCAATCAAGTTCAATTCGATAAGGATTTTATGTTAAAATAATATGTAGGATGCTAAAAATAATTTTTTACGTAACTTTTCGAACGAGTTTGCTATGCGTTTTTCATTGATTTGTTGTGCCCCTTGATTTGTTTTATTTATTTTTTGTTGGGATTAGAACACAGGAACTTTGTTTTGCATTAAACTTATTGAAGTAAAATAAATTTTCCAACATTAATGTATATACTCGTAGTTACATAGTGTTGTTATCAAGGGTTACTACCAAAATAAGGCAATCGCACTGTTAGAAACACAAGTATAAGCATGTAAATAAATTTTTAGGTCTATACAGTTTTTATTACATTGAATATATTGTAGAAATTGAACTGTATGGTATTTTCATATAAAATTTAATGAAAAGAATTTTGTTTTGAGAAAGAAAAGTTTTTCATTCAAATAAACACGCTGGATAGATCACACACATACAATTGAAGCAAATGAATAAATTTAACGTCCCAGCAAATGTACCTTGATATGAAAATTTGATATAAAAAATCCACACCATATTTCGTTTGTGAACATGGATATACATATATATATATATATATATACTATATATAGATATAGACATATGAACATACATGTATGTATAGGTATATGAACAGTTGTCTGCTTACATTTAAAAATATGTATGTCATTGTAAGCAATTGTGATCATTACGCTTGTTCCAAACACGAACTTTCACTTACAACAACACCATCGTTTGCAACAACTTGCATTGCAACAGTACAAACATGAATGCATGAATGCATGAACAAATGTGTGTGTGTGTAGCGTGTGTGTGTGTGCGAGAGTGTAGTGGGAATAAAATGCATCTGCATTTGACGGTACTTAGTTCCTGTGTTTATTTTCGCATTTTAAGCATCATCTGTTTAACTATTATTTGTCATTTAGTTACGATATTGTTGCTGTTTTACTTAACAAACACACACATATGTACATACATACATACATTTTGTACAATACACGGAAACGGAAGTGCGCAACAACAGTGATGACAAATTCAATGCAGCATTAAGCATCACAATTGACATTTCGCTGCACAGATACGTGCCATTATGCGCCTACATAGAATTATATGGACAGTGTGCCCAGCAGTAACTATGACGGCAATAAGAAAAATCAGCTGAAGAAAATTTTAATTTTCCAGTGTGTTTTTTTTTCTTTTGACGCAATAGTCCTTATAAGAAAGTTGCTTATTTTCATAATTAAGTTCACTTGTTCGATTGTCTTCAGGATTGTCGGACAGCTTATGTGTTTGAGTTTTGTATGGTTGTAGTTGTTGTTGTTGTTTTAGTTGGAGGATGCCTGAACGAACAAATTCCTATTTATTTATATATATTCTCTAATGTTTATTTATGTGGAAGTATCAGTGTGCACAAGTGTGTAATGCGTAACTATTAAAATAATACAATTTGTAATTTGTTGAAATAATTTATCTCTTGCATTTGATTTTTTTATTCGAGCATATATGTATGTATAAATGTTGGCTATTGTTGGTATCATCATCTGTTTAATACTCCAATAATTCGAATAATGAAATAAATGATTAGAACGAGCCATGCCACACACGAGTAAGTAAGTGATTGTTGCAAACTAACTCATGCGTGATTGTGTGCGTTTGTGTTAATAAACTCGTACACATCCATCGATATAGAAAATAGAGTTTGTTAATTAAAATGTGGTTTTGAAATGTAAATATGTGGTGTTTTTTTTATATACATATGTATATTTTATTTGTTATTGAATTTCATGAAATAATAAGTACTTGTAAACAAATTCAGGTTAATTTGAAAATTTTTGGGTTTGTGTTGGCTTAAAATATTTTAAATCTGCAAATAGGAGTAGTAACACTGTGCAACAAAAAAGAATGTGTAATTATAATGCAATGTAATTTAAGGCATTCGTAATCATTCGATCACAACATCCCAGCACTTGTTTAATTGTTTGCAATGAACAAATATTGAACTTAATTTAATTAATAAACTCAAACTCGCATTCAGAATGGCTCTTATAGTTTAAAGTAAAAGAACATTCCTTTGGAAAGGAATTTTTAAATGAATAAAGAGTACTGAAAGGCAGGAGGGAAATTAAATAAAAGAACATACTTCCGTAGGTGCTTCCGACGTATTTTATTGTACACAGACAGAATTATTCCCAAAAAATTTCAACCAAATGTTTGTATGAAATAAAGTTTAGTTTTAGTAAGTATTTTTTACTGATTCAGTTAATTTTTTGTTAAAAAAAAACTGTATAGGGCAGAAACATACATATTTGTCTGCATTTACATCCATCTAAGAAAATATCTACAAGTACACAACAATACGTTGTACCTATCAACAAACCAACACAATTAAATGAAAGGGTATCACTGCCAAATTCTATTACATTGAAAGTTTTACAATATATTTACTGATTTAATGAATTTAGTGATAATGGCGCATATTCAGAAATCATTACTAGGTGCTAACTTTTTTAAATACATATTTAAGTTATTCACAGACGGCTACGAAAGTTTAGACTTAATTATGAGTGAAGCTGTAACTAAATGTTAACTAACTTGTACATGTTATACTTATACTTAACATCTCAAAAATTGTTTTTTGATAGTTTGAATAGTTTTTTATTTAATTGCAATTTATATCGATCATAGTATTATCGACATTTTATTTTCTTATTTCTTTTATCAGCTGGGAGTCGTTACTTCGTTAGTTTAGATTTGTGAATAGAACCTGCAACTATCTGTTAACTATTTTTTAATATCTGTTTAATAAATTTCGACTTTAGTTACGATTTCTGAATATGCGCCAATGAATTTTATTTTTTATGTGTATTAAGCATTTTATTTGAAGTCCAATTTGATTAATACTCTTCAAAACTTCTTGCCTGACATTCGATCCAGTGCACTGGATAAGCTGGCCCTTTTTTTTAGCTTATTAGCCAGTTTTCTCAATGTGTATGAAAACATGGCCACAATTTTAGTTGCAGAAAGTAATACTCTGAATTGAAGTCGGCTTATCAAATCGACCATGAAATAAATGGAACTTTGGGTAAACCGGTATACATACACGTGATGTATTTATTTAAAATTTTTCGGGGGCTGTCGCATCTGACTCTATTATTTCCTTCTTCAGCATTGTTATTGCACGTAACATTTAAATTTGCTTCAATATAAGATGAATAAAATTAAAATCAGTTATAGTCACGACTATATTATTTGCTTATAAATTATGAACGTTAAAACAAATACGAACACGAATATTCTGCCTTAGTCAACACTCATGCATTTAAATTTAACTACATGAAAAACCATTTTATGATTTTTAAATAAAGTTAACAAACAAAACGTCCAAAATATATAAAAGTATGTGTATTTCCGCATATTTATGTATGTGTGTGTACATACATATACATATATTTTGGTGGAAGATTGAAGCAGTAAATTTTCACACCGCATGTATTTAGAACTTACACACACTGTGCAGTATATACGAATTATGAGGAAAGAGAGCGGGGGAGTTTTAAAGTGAAAAACAAATACAAATAGAAACGTAAATAAATAAATTTTTTCCATCGCACCACATACACACACACACACACACACACACACACACACGCACACAAAAACGCAGATACACTTTGAACATTTTTGTGTTTGTGTGTATGTAGATATGTAGGTATTTACAGGTCTAAACGCAGCCATACGTGTACAATAGATGTAGTTACTATAATTAAAAATCTACAAAGTCTGCCATACATTATTTTTACTTATTTTAGCTGTATATTTCTACAGAATCACAGCTTGAAGCATTATGAATTTAGTACATACCACACATACACACAGAAAGGTAGACAGATACATAAATAGACAAAAATATATACATATGTAACTATATATATACTTATGAATATTGGCACAGGGGAATTGCATTTGCGCTTATACGAGTATGTAAATGTGTACACAGAAAAAAAACTAAATTTCATTTGCAGTACAAATAATTTTTTAAATTCTAAGGAAGAATTTAAATTTAACAGAGTTCGGCTGAGAAAATTTGTTATTTAAGTGTGTTTATCTTGTTTGTCGAAAAAAAACACCCTGTTGTGCACGTTGTTTAAAAATGATTAAACAGTAAAAATTGTATGTATTAAACTTTGAAGATTTCTGTTTTCCTTTTTTTTCAATTGAAATTGTTATATACACATTTACATATGTATATTATAAATATTATATGTTACACAAGCTCATAGGGCCATCTCTGTATATGAATTACATATTGTGAATTATAGTTTTTATAGTAACTTCTTGAATTTAATTAAACCGTTTTTAACGAAACTTGGCCTTGCTTAGTTTAAGTATGTATACCATTATGTCTTTATTCTCATTGCCTTTCGAACTGACGAACAAGACACACCATACACCTAGAATACTCAATAAAACCACACAACGTCGTTTTGTTAATTGAAATTTGGAAATCATTTTGTTTTATTTCCCCAACTCCAAGGTCGTAAGTCTTTTCTCCAAAGCTGAGCTAATACGAGTTTATCTCATCTCCCCTCGTGTAATTGTTCACCTCGTACAATTTAAAATATTTAATTTGGCTATAAAGAGCTTAAAATTAAACGTGGTCCTTCGAACCGGATATGAATCAGTGACCTATTTTTATTGTTTATTTTGATGGATCGTGTTGTGTACATGTAAATGCCGACACCTAGTGGACTATTGCCGGAACAAACACTTTACTGCTACAGTAAAAAAAATTTACTTAAACTAAATTTTATTTCAAACAAACTTTTGTTTGAACATTTTTTTGGAACAATTTTTTGTGTGTATGTATGTATGTATTACATAGCGTCTATACCTGATAAAAATTTATCATGACAACTAACTAAACGTCGCCAGAGCAGTTGTCAAATTTTTGTTAATGCAAGCATACATGCGAAAACGTTGTGGTTTTTTTTATTATGATAAATCATAATTTCTTTGTAGTCGTGAGAGAGTTTGTCACAATGCATGCAATATTTCACGTCATAGTTTTTAAAAAGCTTCTATTTAATAAAAACATCAATATTTTTCTTTATTTTTATATTTTTTTCCTAAAAATTACATAAAAATTTTATATTTTGCTTATAAATTAAAACGTCAAATAGTTTGTTTACGTTTTTTATCAAGACAAATTTGTCTGAGCTGAAGCTCTGACAAAATTGAAAAGACACTGCAATAACACTAATAAATACAGTATACACCTGATAAATTTTTCTCTTGATAACGATTTGACTTTTATCATGATAGAAATTTATCAGGTATAGACTCGCTGTTAGACTATCCACTTACAAGAGTAATATTTTTAAATTATTCAAAAAACTCGATTAAGAAGCATAATTCGAGTGGTTTTTGAAACCATTTTATCCAACGGAAAGAACATACTTGCGTATTTTTCATTTAATGATTTTACTATATATGCATTAGAAACTTTTTTTTTTGGTTTTTTATAAACTTTTGCATGTTTTATCTAAATATATGAAATCATCTTTTATACTATTACAGTTTGTAACACCATCAATTGTAATACCTAACGTGACCAGAAGCTTTTTACAAAAAGCGGGACACGATCGTTCAAAAAGCGGGATTTTGACGAAAATACGGCCAAAAAGCGGGATTTTTAAATAAACAACTATTTGAAAGCGGGATGTGTAATACGCACATAAAAAGTTTCGTATGTACTGAGGAAACACAGTTTTTAACTCAAAAGAATCGATTTTAAATAAACAAAAGTTTTTATTAACAAAAATTTTTATTTAGTAACGTAAAATAAATAAAATAAAAGATTTTTTGACTTCATTTACAAAACAAAATACGATTTTTATACAAAACAATGTACAAAAACTTAAGGCGAATGATAGCAAGTGGCCTTGTTAGTCTATATTATCATCAACTGACTACACCAATGTGTCAAACTCTTTATAAAAAAATAAGCAAGAACTTTTTATTTTATTATTGACAGTTTGGTGAATGTCAGTTGTTATTCTCCTAATAAGCCCTCTTGGTAATAAATTCCTAAAGCAGCAGAATGTCTGCACATATAAAGCACTGTAACAAAAGGATCTTTGAGTGTGTACGTTTGTATTTTTATTTTTTTCATTTGAGGAGCTGCCAGATCCAAAAAAAATAAACAATAACTACACTAAAAAATATTTGGAATAAATTTTTATCAGTTACATATTAATAAAAATATATTTAGAGATAAGAAATTTCAAAACTCTAAAAAGCGGGATAAAGCGGGATAAAAATTCAAGGCGGGATCAACCTCAGAAAAGCGGGATAATCCCGCCTAAAGCGGGATGTCTGGTCAGGTTAGTAATACCCCATCCATCGATGTCTGAAATTATTTGATCCGATTTGTATCACGTAATGCTCTAGTTAATTGGCCACCAAGATCTTGTGAATTAGCCTCTCTGAAGTATTATCTAACTCACACATTTGCTCTGATAAACCAAACACATCTGAACACGTGAAAATCAACATTCACTTCAATGCCGAATACGGTGGAAAATGCTGAGAAAAGTGTGTGAAAATTTAAGTTGTAAATTGCGCCATGTTAGTGCCAGCCTTGGCGGCTACATGACTCAAATCATATATAAACATTAATTGCATTACAGAGCGATACGAACTTTAGCTTAATGAAATCTTGAATAAATAAACAAATACAGTTCGAACAATAATAATTAAACTAACTTAAATTAAAGACATGAACTCATCAATGCTCTAAAGCAAATTTAATTTATATTAAAAATCGTTTTTTTGCCTTATTTTAATTTGAGGTATGTAATTTTAAAAATATACGGCGCGTGTATATCATACTAATGCAGCTACGTCCAAACACACATACAGTGATATTTGCATTTGTAGTAAACAGCTTTGAAAGCTCTTAAATTTGTTCTTGTTTCTTTGTAAAGTAAGAGTAAGCATTGGTGTCTGGTGTGTTTTTGTTGTGGATGTTGTACTCTCGTCGGTGTGAAAGCACAAAAAGTTCTTTATAAAAGTTTGCACATTGTGCATATGGCTAGGACGTAGCTTTACTATTGTATGTACATATGGAGCCATAGCCGCCAAAAAAGCTTACGTGACTTTAAACTTCGGTTTTTGGCGAAAGTCTATCATCTACCATCGTAAATAATCGATTTTCACAAAAAAAAGTTAAGCTCGAAAATTATATCTCTTAAACTTTTACTCGTATTTAATGTTTTTTGTCTATAATGTTTGAATTAAGAAATCAAATAGTTATTTGAGGACTTATTTAGCAATTTTAATATGGCTTCGAGACTTAAAATTATTTTTCGAGATATTAGAGATTTTAAGGGTTTTTTTCGCTTGTTTTTAAGTTGGCAGTTGGTTATTTCTTTTACGTGTCACTTTTTTTGATTGTATATAAAAAACTATTCTAATTGTCTTTCAAGAAATTTTAACATTTGATTCGATTCTTCACATACTCCAAATAAACGAATGAATTTTAATTGCTTTAAATTTTAAAGCTTTTCATAGAGTTTCAAAGAATGTGAGCACCCTTTATTTACATACATATGTATAATATTAACTTGTGTGGATTGTAATTTTTCCTTTTACTTTTGTTGCATCTGAACCTATAAATTGTGCACCTAATCTCCCTGTTGGCATTTCATGTTATATATTTTTGTTTTTTAACTGCACATTTGTTTAAAGGAGTTTAAACTTTAATATGAAAATATATTTAGCAAATTCGTGAATTTGATATGAAAAATGTGAAAAAATCTTCCTACCGTAATAATTTTAGTATGGGATTTCAAGGTATACTTAAAAGAAAAACGCCTTGGAAATAATTTTGGAAGCAAAAATTTCCCTAAAGGAGTAAAAAATTTAAATTTATTATATCATTTTTATTTATATTTTTTGGGAAAATTAATGATAAAAATAATATATTAAATAGGTCCTAACATCGAAATATATCTTTATTAATTTCACTTTAGAGCAATTCGTTTTAAGGGCTTATTTCAATGCAATTAATTTGTAGTAGATTCATGGAATATTTAAGCTTCCAAAACGTTCATAAAGTCGTCGTATTATGTTCGTTGCACTTTGTAAAATTATAATTTTAATCATCGCCTTACACTAGTGATTTCTGTTATGCACTACATATTGTAAGGGAATGTGTGTAATGATTCTTATTTTACATTTTACATTTCTGCCATACATTTCTGCATTTGGTAAGGAAATACATACTTCCTTCCATACATTGTATATACCCTTAATTATTAAAGTCGTCTAAGTCCTGTGTATTTTTGCTTCGAAATATCAAATAAATCTAAAAAAATTTCCATAAATATTAAAAAAAAAAATTAAATAAATTTATATAAATCGAGACTAGCTCAACTCTTAATTAAAATATTGTAAAAATATAAAAATATTTTATAAACTGCTCAAATGTAATCTACTAAATATCCCGAACAAAGAAATATATGACTTAGACCACATTCATAATTTAGGGCATATATATGCTTACTGTGAAGCACGTTATTTAAGCAGAAAAAGTATGTACTGCTTCCAAAACCATTATTATTTTTGGCTGACTTGAAGCTCTTTCTTTTAACTTAAAAAAAATTACACTTAAAATATATTAATACGATGGCCACTCCCTTGGACACCGAAATGAAATAAATAATGTGAATTGCGTTTATCTCATAATTGATAAATTACAGCCGACGAAAACAGACAGACTTAACATGGAAAGACCTAACATGTGAGTGAGTAGTTGTTAGTGGATTTTTGTGTGTTTTATTAAGTGACTAGGTTCACTCTCACAAAGAATGTCTCATGCAATAAAAAAAGTTAAGCTAGTAATTAAATTTTTCTTATCGTAACTCCAAAGATAAATATGGGACATTCCACATTAAGCAAATAAATACAAACGCTGCTCTTTCCCATTTTGGATACTAAAGAAATTATTTTCGAAAAAGTGAAATAAAATGAAATTCATATGTTTGATTAAATTTTTTTAAGTCGTGTTTCACATCAAACATTTACTGGAATTGGAATAAAAAGTTATATACAGGAGCATGTTTCATAGATATGGAGAACGCTTTTGATAATATATGGATACCGGGTCTAATTTACCGACTTACTACACTTGAATTTCTAGTCAATATGATAGTTCTTATATATAATATGATTAGCGACAAATCCTTTAGATCATATTACCAAGACCACGAAAGCAATATTGCATTTAAAATAATTAATGGGTTACAACAAGGCACTGTTAACTCTCCAATTCTGTTTAACATCTTTATTTTAGACTTACTTAAAAAAGTTGAAAATATGATCGCTTTTGCTGATGATATCGTTATATATCACGCCGACAAAACAATTGAAAAAATAAATACAAAGCTTCAAGAATCATTTGATATTGTAGAACAGTTTGCTGTTGATTGGCTTATGAAGTTAAATATAAACAAATGTGAAACAATGTTATTTAGACACCCTGTAAACAAATGTAATAGCAGCATAAAGAAGAATTGGAAATCCTTTAGAATAAGATCAAGTTTGACTCAAAGAACAATTTCGATCAAACAATGTGTCCAATACTTGGGCATACATGTAGATAAATTTTTATACTATAATGAACATGTTAAAGAAGTCATTAGAAAAGCACAAAAAGCGTTTTTCATGTACAAATCTCCTCTGTTTTATTCAAAATACATAAAATCATCGGTAAAAATAATTATGTATCAATCGCTCATAAGGCCGATTCTTACATATGGATGTCCTATATGGTTCAACATCTCACCGTCTTATATGGAAAAATTGCGGGTATTTGAAAGAAAATGTTTAAGAGCGTGCATGTCGTTATTTAGATCATCACATAGCAACTATTTAAAATATGTTTCAAACAAAAATTTATATAATAAATCAAATATTATAAGAATTGATAACTTCATCGTGAACCTAATTAGAAATTACATTTTGAGGAGCTCAAACTGTACTGAAAATAATTTAAGTTTTGCTTACATATCAAATGCTCTTGAAAAGGGACTAGGTCCACCAGAGTCATTCTTGTACCCATGTAATTTAAATGGGTTTGATCATTGGTTTGTGGCAAAAATGAACTAGTGAACGAGTTCGACCCAAGTCTAAATATAGTACAAGATGAAAATAATGTTCCGATAATTTATCACAAATATAGACGGGCTAATGATAAAGCTATCAACTCTAATTTTTTGTATAATTCAAATAGATACGATAGAAGTTTAAGTAATAGCGAACTTCGAAACAAAAATACCAGAAAATTCTGGTGGTTGGGTTAATAGTGTTCTATAGAACTTTTTCTTTTTTATATTTAGGTTTTATTTTTAAGCTTGGACTATAACTTTTTATCCTAACGTCGTATATATGTAATGTTTTTTTTTATATTTTTTCATTATCTGAATATATTTTATTTCAAAATAAAAAACTACCTATGTATATAAAAAATACTCGAGTGCCCATTCTCGGGCCAATGTATTTATGTGGAAAAACCCATATTCGACCATAGTGATCATCTCATATCAGTTCCTTACCGAATGTATTATATTATGCTGCAGAATTGAATAAGGTATGGCAGAGGAGAAAAGAAGTTTTATTTGCTTTAATAAATTTGTGCGAGTGTGTGCGCATTAAGAAAGTTTTGAAAGGATAAAATAAGTTGAAAAACAAAAACATGAAATATAAGAAAGAAAATGGGGTCGCATCTAAGTGCTGCTTAAGACTGAAGATTGGTTGCTTATAATGAGGAAACTGTCAACATCGTCATAGTTATAAAGAAGTGTTTGCATACGTTTATTCTGTGTGCTCGTCCTGTTTGTTTTATTTTCTAAACATTAATAAATAACTGCAGAGTACAGACTCATAATAAAAATTTCTTGCAACGCTTAAAAGTTTTTTTTATGAACTGGAGTTATATATACATATATACATAGCATCTGAGATAATAATGAATAAAAGGGACAAGTAAATTTATGGAGATTTTTTTTTTATCATAGCATAATAAATACTTTTTAGTTTTTAAATTGGCATGCTAGTTACAACAATAAATGCATTTATATAAATTCAAATAAAATTCATTTAGTACAAAACCAATAAATTGCATTGTATTATTTATAGTGCAGGTCACGAATTGAATGGAAATAAAACATGACATGCAGTACTCGTATATAATAATTAAAACTATTTTTAAGCAAATAAATCAAAAGCAAGTATCAAAAGTAATTTATTTATATTTCTACTTCGAGTCCTGTGGCATGCAACAAAGTCCCCGTCCATACGATGAAAGATTTGCTGCCAAAGTTTTGAGTTAATAAACGAAAGGGGAAGACAAATGGAAAAGGGCACTTTTGTACACAGAAGAAATAAATATATGTAAAAATACAAAAAACTGAACGAATGCAGTTTCAAAAGAGAATTCTAAAATATTAACCAGCAAACTTTTCAAGGTATGAACGAGGACTAATCAATTTTTTTTCGCAGCTAAAGTTACAGATTTTTGAAAAATTTTCTAAAAATTTAAAAATGATTTAATTGCAGTTAATTTTATTTTCTATGCGCTAAACTTTTGAATTGCGAAACGAATTAGGAAAGTTCATGTGTGAATTTGAAGTGCAACAATGCAACAAATAAAAACTAAAGAAATTATATCTTAATTTTTTTTAAAATTATTTTTGGTCTAGTTCTAATTTTCTAGCAGTTTGCCTGAATTATTTAAAATAAGAGAGTGGGAAAAATTAAATTTATTTGTTACCTAGTGAAAATTTGTTGAAATGATTTTGTTTGTTTGTTTTTATGTTGTATTGTTTTATTTTTGGGAGTGAAGTAGCAGAGTTGTAGTTGTTGTAACATAAAACGCGGTGTTTACCAGTGCCGGTGAATGAACAAGACGTACAAGTATAATGTTGTTATTGAGGGAAAGAAAAAAAAACACATTTTAATAAGGTGGTACAATTAAAATAATTTAAATAATTCTATTAACACTAATATTTGTTGTAAGACATTTTGAAGGTAAGTCCTCAATTGAATCTAGGTAATATGTACTAGAGATAAAAATATGAAAACTTAATTTTAAATATTAAATCTTTTATAAATATTTGGTATTCAGAAAATGTTTCCCCTATTAACACTTTAAATTTGAAAAAGGGGGTTAATTAATGAAGTTAAAATTTAACTGTGTCAATTAAACTTTTTAATGAAATAAATTTTTAAACATAAGTTTTACTGATATTTTTGATTAATTTTTAAATTGAAAATTTGTTAATAGGAAAAAATATTTTTCGTTTTAAAATAAATTAAAAATAAAAAGACTAAAATATGATAAAAAATTAAATTGCAAGTATTGTATTGCGACTTCGACTATGATGATTTTGTAATAGCCTTAAGAACATTGCAGTTGAATCTAGTACAAAATCGGCGTGGTCATAGTCGAAATACAACACTCGTAATAAGGTACATTATATTTAATATTAATATTTATATACATATGTATGATTTATGTTATATGTATATTATCTTAATAACTCTTGTCAAGCACTAGCAAAAACTAAAGTTCTATGCGAATTGTTTATTTTTCTATTTTTATGTAACTGGTGTCAAAATGAAGAGACATTTAAAAACTTAAGTTGTTGTTACTCAAGCAGTAACGATATGTAGTTAGTACATTAAGACTTGCTTAAGCAACAATAAAAAAAGTTTATTAAGTTAAGTTTCAGTATTACGACTTAAAGTTTTAATCAGGTTAAGTTTGATTTTTCTTTTCAATGAATGAAAGTGTGTCCTGAAAAATTTTAACTTTTAATGAGCGCATGAGCACAGTTGAAATGGCTTAAAACATCTACGTCCAATCACACATACAATGATATTTGCATTTTTGTTAAACAGCTTTGAAAGCTCTTAAATTTGTGCTTGCTTCTTTCCAAAGTAAGAGCAAGTATTAATGTCTGTTGTGTTGTTGTTGTGGCTGTTGTACTTTTGTCGGTGTGAAAGCACAAAAGCTTTTTTGTAAAAGCTTGCACATTGTACTTAATCCATGGACGTAGGTGGCTTAAAAGCATATTTAAAAGAAAAATATTTCTTAAAAGTAGAATTGTAATAATTATCGAAATACTTTTTCTTTAGCAAAGCTAATTTTTCCTACTGCGTTGTTTAACAAAATTTGTGTTAAACAATATAATTATATATATGAAATGATATAAAAAAATATTGTTAATTTCGTGCTCAGTAAATAAATGATTGCCGTGTAATTATATAATTATATGTTTGGTATATAAGTTTTACTATCATTTATCAAAATATAATATGCCAACTAATTTAATATAATATTAGATTTCTGTCTATTAATTTTAATAAATGGAAGTGTGAGAAAAAAGCAAATGCTATTCAAATGTTTATTTTACTAAATTGACGAAAAACTAAAACGAAAAATCATTTGACAAATGAAAGCTAAATTTGTACAATTTTCAAAGGGCAAAAACTAAAATAAATAAAAATAAAATGACTCTACAAATATTTACTATTTCAAGTATTTATACAGCACACATATACATATATATTTAATAAATGAAACATTAAACATTCGAAAGTTATAAAAATAACAAAAATATATAAATAACTATTTTTTACACAACCAAAATTATGCAGTTACAACTAATAAATATGAAAATTTAATTTTCCATTTAAAAAAAGCTCACCTTTTTAAAGGTGTAAACAAATAACACAGTGATAAGATAAAGTCTTTTTTTTTTTTTGAAACAAAGTGCGAAAGATAAAAAACTGGAATGAATTTTTTTTGTTAAAAAAAAACGTTTAATTAAGTGTATTAAATATCCTGCATATTTTAAGTACAACTAAAATATTTTAACTAAAATGTCATGGAGAACTAAAAATATTTGAAACGTGATGAATAATTAGAAACAATAACTCAATAAATCAAAATGCCATGTTTTATTTTCGCTCGCAAACGGAAACGGATGTACTGTATAGCAGAATGAAGCCAAAAAACACAAAATAATAAAAATCAAGAGTGACTTTCAACAAAAACTTAAATCATTTCATATGTATGCTACAATTCTAAGCTAAGTCCAAAATGGTGGTGAGCACTTTATAAACAAAAAGGACAAAAGTGCTCTAAATAAAATGTAAAAACTTAAAACAATGCAAATCGTGCTTGAAAACAATAGTAACGCATTTGAAAAAAAACTTTAGAAATAAAAACAAAAATTGTTTCATACATTTTTTTTTGTTGGATATGAAACCCTAGCCCAATAACTTTGGAAATATATGAAAAATTCTTGATAAACATAACAATGCAAAAAGGGCAACAGTTGTAAGTGTGAGATCGATATAATAATAAAAACAAACTTGAAACAATATAAAATAAGATACAACTCATGACAACAAAAGCAAACAGAAAATTTTAGAAAACAAAAAGTTTTTCTCCTGAAGTGCAAAATGTAACGAACAAGATGTTTCATTGAGAACGAACGACAAAATAAATTTCTTCAATATGCTTAGGGGCAAAATGTAAGTTCGTATTTTTGGCTTAAAAAAATTCTAAAATAGTGTTAATACGAGTATTCGAAATGCTGTGAAAACTTTTGCTCGCAATTTTTAGAACATACATTTTATTATATTCTTTGGCAGAATTTCACATTGAAGACTTTCGAAAAAAAAATTAAATTAACTAACATGTGCATAATTAGTAAGGAATAAACGACAATGGCAAGACTGTTGTAAAATTAGAGATGCTAAAATTGAGCTGTCATTACAAAAAAAGCTTTCACCAAATTATAATACAATGAGTCAAAAACATTTCACGTATTCTATTTGCAATAATGGCTGAGTATATAAAGCAGAAATTTACATCAACTGACACCACACACAGTGGACTAAACGAAAAAGAACGCTCATGGTGATGAAGTAGTGACACCTAGTTGTTCCGTTCTACTAAGCGTTTGTCAGAATATTTACAATTAACTTTGGTGTTATTTGTTCATTAATAATTATCACATGTAGTTTCGCTTACAAATGAAGTTCGAGCAATAATAATTAAAATTAACAAAATTAAACAATTTTATTTGAGTTTTTTTTATAAAAAATGCGAAGCCATAAATAAGTTTTTCATATAAAAACCATTGGAAAGTTAGAATTTTATTTTTTAAAGTTGGCATGAATACTGTTGAATATAAATAGATTGAAATTGATTCTGATAAGCTTCAATACTTGTTATGGTAATTGATATCACTGTTTATAAGTCAGATATGTATATATTTAACTATTAATTCTTACTGGGAAATAGTAATTCACCAATATGGAATACGAAATTAAATTCTTCGCCTTTAAACATAAAAAAGTCTATCGATTTTACGCATATATTCAAATGTTTTTTTTTTTTTTGTAAAAGTAATAAATATATTAATCATAATTCCCAAGTGAAATAATGCTGGAAAATAAAAATAAGGGAGTGAAAAAAGGTGAATATAAAACAAATGTGAACAAATTTAAAAATCCATTGCTCCATTAGGCTCAAACATGAAAAACCAACCATAGTTGACGATGAATAAAATTAATATAAAACTATTTAACAGGCTATTAATTGGAGAATACCTCACCTGTAGGTTATTTAGCAAGGCCTGAAAATATGGCATGGCCAACAACATGTTGGTTCGACTGCTGCCACTACTAGCACTTTGTTGTTGAAAGCTATCCTGCGGCTGTTGCACTAATTGTGAATGCTGCAAGGGGAATTATAATATAAAAAAAGCAGTAATACAAATAGCGGGAAAGGACAAGGAAAAAAAACCACAACAATTTTTAGGTTTTTGAAATTTTGACACAGTATACTGTAGTTAAATAAGATTACAAAGCAAAAAGATTCAATAAACAATTTAAAATTTAATTATTTGATGTAAACTAATACCTCCATAGATTATTAGCTTTTATGTGGCTTAAATTTTTAACGAAGGAGCAAAAATCATTAAATGAATTATTTTCTCTTGGTTGCTAAATATAAAATACTTAAATACTTTTCCAAAAGTTTTATTAAACGTTTTTCAAAAGGAAGGTTATTCACAAACGAGTTAAGCCATAATAAAAGTTTTAAAAAAGAAGGAAGGAGATACAGAATAACCAAAAAAGAAAATAAAAGATAAGCGATAAACCACAAAGTTTTTCACTTAAACTCCATTTAATAGTTGCCTTTAAAGAATAATTTAGCCACAATATAACACTTATAAAACACTTGTTCGCTGGATGTTTTAATGTTTTAATACAAGACTCTTGAATATGATTTAAACACCAGCTATACCAAACAAATTTAAAAACAAAATGAGAATAAGAAAATCGTTTTAGAAATTAAACTTTTGAATTGTGATTAAGTAATGAAGATATTATTTTCTTGACGATAAGGATGCAAGTAGCAAACTTGAGGCATTAAGATGATGCATGAGACATATGAGAGAAACATCCGTTAATTAAATTCTCACCCTTAATTTTTCCTTCCAAAGGAATTTAGAACTCTTTCATATCTTGAAAATGAAATTTATAGGGCAGATTTATTTGTTAATCTGTTAATCTGTTAAGTAGGATTACTTTATAGTGCGCAAAAAATATGACTTTCTATTTCGAGTTTAAGTGATTGATTATAATTGTTGTACGATAGTTTATTTCAAAATACATCATTTACAAAAAAAATATGTGTCTATCGATTTTTGCAAAGCGTTGTGGAAAACATTTTTGTACAGCATGTTTACCCTATAAGTCGTTGTTGTATGGAAAGTTTTGTCCCTTTCTTAAACAAGGGCACAAGGCTTAGCTGCGATATGGTGGCCAAAACGCTTAATTAAAATATTTCTCATAAAATTTACTATAAACCCTCAAACACGCTGACATGAGCTCGAAACCCCCTTTTTTAGGTTTCTTCATTGCATTTCTTGAAGGAATACAGTTTATATTTTAATTATTTATTTTGTTTGTTTCAAGTGTCTTTTTATTACGGTCCATACGGACGTTATTGAATGTTAAAATAACATTACTTAAAAGAACACTCTTTAAATTTTTATTTGTTCAGTTCTTAGCACTTGTTACTTTTAAGACCCTTTTATTTTTAAGTTTTATAAAATGTTTTTATTTTTTATTGTAGCTACCCATAGCCAGTGTTAATTTTTTTACTGTAACTCCTACGGTTCTCGAAAATATTACGCAACCCGAAATATAATTTTTCTTATTATCGCCCCTATACAAGCAACAATTAGATCTTGGATGCGTATGAGTAATATTTGGTCATGGTTTGGAAATCATATTGCACATACGTTTGGTCAACAGTTTCTATTAATTTCATTACTCATACGCCATGGGTTGCAACTTGCAACAGATTCTACATTTTACTTTATATTGTAATGACGCAGAATAACACTGAGTACAATTTCCTAATTCTAAATAAAATCCATAATATTTGTTTGTTAAGGAAAGGAAATCACAACAAAATAATATCTGTTCATATCCCTTTCGCTAAATATGAATAATAGATTTCTTACGTATGCACAATAGATATTAAGGTATTTGATTATTTTAATTTCAATGTCTGTGGTTCGCAGTTGTAAAGCTGCCAACAGTCACTTACCTCATCGCCCATAACACTGCTGTCCGCATTTTGTTGTGCGCCATCAGACTTTGGACGCCGACTACGTTCTCTGGCATTTTGTTGCTGTTTACGACGTGTGTTTTGTGTGCTAGAAAAGGAAATAAAAATACAAAAAAAAAAATTAAACTTTATGCAAAGTAACGTATGAAATGCAAGACTAAATTGATAAAATTAATATTTTGAACCCTAAGGTTAAAAAGTGATAACAATTTAAAAATATTTCTTTAAATATCAAAAACCGGATCTATGTTTTTTAAATTTAAAATTTTAATTTCGCAATATAATCAGGCTTATCATAAATAAATTTGCACATGGAAATTTCCGAACGTGTGAACAATTGGTATCAAAAAACTTCGTACTATTGCGAAATATTTTGACAATTTATAAAGAAAATTATTCACAAAGATTTGTCTGTTGGAAAAAGTGGAAATATGTAAGTTTTTAATTTCATGGGAATTGATAATACGAAACTAAAATCCATGTGAACAAAAAATTTGATTCAGAAATTTTCACATGTGGAATTCATGATAAGGCTGAATAACTCTGTTAAAGAGGAACACTTTTGTTAGTTTTAAAATACAAAATCTAATCGATTAAGCAGAGAGGCGAACGATATCGATTTTTTTTTTATCAAATTCATACGTTTGTATTGAATCATTTCACGATCAGTTCATATATATTTTGCTTTGCACTTTCAAGCCAACTATCTGATTTTTATTATGTTGATATTTGAAGGTATGAGTATATAATAAACAATGTTTGCTACAGCTATATTTTTTTGGCGCTTTAGTGAATGTGTAACATATATCTGCCTTACCCACAATGTCGAAAGAAAATGTTCGCAAGACAACTTCTATTCAAAACAACAGTAAAATAAAAATTTTTTTATTTTCAATATAAGAAATAGATCGAACGTTTTCTGTCGACTTCGTGGGGCAGGCCAACACGATATTCAAAATGATGACTGGAAATATTAAAAGAAATATTTGTTATTTCCTATCTTTACAATTCCAAGTTATCCGCCGCTTACTTTTTCTGAATGTTTTTTCAAACACATACATATAAGTATATTGTTCTTAAGAATATTTTCTAGTTAGTTTCACTGAAAGATGGTTATTTTAAATAATTTTACTTAAGTCACGTGAAAATTATAATGTTGAAAATTAAGTAATAATATATAAAGGCGTTTTACCTGTTATCTGTTGCTGTCATATCAGCTGCAGTCAAAGGCTCTGTGCCACTTTTCTCTCTCACCAAACGTTCTAAAAATTTATAAGAAAAAAGAAGTAATTTACTTTTAATGAAATGTTTCCACTATTTAAAAAAAACTAGTAACTACTTCTAAATACTTTAACATCTTTAAAGTTTTAACTCAAAATATGCAAGCAAATTATTTACCCGATTCATGCCTTTCCAAGTCCTCCTGTTTCTGCCCTGGCTTAGCCTTGACATCAATCGTTATCTCTGCACTACTCAAGCCAGCATGACAAGAATAGACACCTGCATCACGGAAAGTTATATCTAAAATTCGCAATGCTCCCTTCTTTGATACCTTAAACTTTCTTGACTTGGCCAAAGGCTTATGATCCTTGCTCCACTTTATCTTAGTGCGATTGTAGCGTTTGACTGGACACTTGATTTTGACTTGAGTTCCAAAGAACACCACACCAGCACCGCCAACCTTCAAAGTGATTTTTGATTTCTTGGGATCATGTTGTATGTGTGTGGTATTGCTGATTTGGATAACTGGTTTGGGATCTTCCGGTGGGCAGGGCTTGACATTGCAAGGCTTCTTGTCTGGTGGCTTGGCACTGGGACACATGGATTCTGGTCTTTCGATTTTGTGTTCCTGAGCCATTATTTGCTTGCATTCTACTTTTCGCTCCTTAAAACCGTAACCGCAAGTGTGTGAGCACTTGCTCCACTCTCCCACATCCCATCGAACCGGACAATCTAAGACATTGCAATACTGGCGATCCGCAGGTGGAGGTTGGGGACACATGCTGTTTGGTACGACCATCGTATTTTCGCCTCCCCTTGTTACCTCATGAATGCACTGAACTTCTCTGGTCTTAATGCCAATGCCACATGACTTCGAGCAGGGTGTATAGTCGGAATAGTTCCAACGTGGTGGACAAGGTCTGTCATTACAGGTTCGTACTCGAGCTTCCGGCTTGGTCTCAGGTGCACACAAAAATGGTGACACAACACGACCATTGTCTTCACGCACACAATTAATAATAAGTTCCTCTACGCCGCCCAGGCAACTGGCACTACATGATGTGTAGCCTTGCTCTCGCCACACATACGTCTTGCCTGGTTCAGAGACACCCACCTTAATAGAGTCCCTTGGATATTGGTCTTCATAACCATGAGATGGCAACATACAGGGCTCTTCTACGCAACGTTCTACTTCGTCGTGCGGCTTAGCTCCCTCACACAAAGAATCATTAACGGTGGCCAAGGTACGAGAATATTCCAAAAATATCTTACACTTATGAGTTCGTCGTCTTATGCCTTCACCACATGTCACGCTGCAGGGTGACCAATCCGAGTCCTTAATGTAACTGTAAACAAAGAAATCAAAAACTCATTAGGGATTTTATTGAAAAGAAGGCAGGAAACTCTTGCACCCACAAATTAAGTTTTGTTATTTTTATCGTCATACAAAATTAATACATTTGTATATACAAAAATCAATATTTATTATAACTTATGATATTTCATATGTCCTGCAATATTCAAAGTGTATCATACTGATGTGGCGTAAAGCAATTGTATGTTGGAAAAACTTTCTTCCACATCAATTTTTAGTTACATTTCAACGCCTCGTTTAAGCTTTATCTAAATAGAAAGTTTTCTTGTTTTTGTTATAAAATAAGAAAACCTTTGCTTAAAGGCGCCTTCTTGGCGCGACAATACGTCGGCATTTTAATATCCGTTTTGGCAGAAAATTCTCAAATCTTCCTTGATATAAAGTCTATCTATTTGTATTTTATATATTTAATTTTCCAAATGAGTAGGAAGTGGAAATTGTACAAATAAATAAAAAAATAGCAAAGGATAAAAACAAGTTTCACAAAAAATTATTGGCTTACCAAAAAACACACAGTTTTAATAAAAATTATTTCAAAGTTATTGGTTTGAAAAATTATTTTATAGCAATGATAATGTTTTTAGCATTTGTGAAATAATTTAAAGAAAAGTTTTCTCTTCCTCAATTCCGTCTTTTTAAAAATTAAATCAATCAAAGATGTTAGTTCAAATACCAAGTAAGGAATTATGTATCGAGCCGTAGTCGAAATTTTCAACGCCTCTAAATAAGGTAAATACTCAAGTATAGCGTTTTTCATCAAACGCTTAATATTTTTAAGTTTTAATAACACAAAAAGTGTGAGTGCGTGTGTATTCGGATAAAGAGTTTATTGATATCTTTGCATATGAAATATTATGTCGTGAAAATATTGCAATTTTAAATTTTACTCCGGCCCATAAACCAGGCCGAATTTGACCTTTGGCATGGGTGGTGTTTTGCGGTTTATTTGATTAATTAGCGACTCAATGAAAACCCACAAGAAAAAGTCTAACCGGGTTGAATTGCAGTAGTTAGTTCACATTTATCATGCAGAACATACAATGAGCCATAAGGTGTATAGCATGTAGATATGTTGTGTGATTGCTAAACTCAAATTTGTCTGCTACACTGCGAACATTTATAATGATAGGATGACTCAGTGATTGTAAAATGAAGTGAGGAAGATTGTAAGTCAGAACGTCTATTTTTATAAAATAATTTTATTATATGCACGCTTTATTGATTTGACAAAAGTGGCATCAGAAATATGCCCACTACCAATTGTCATAGATTAAAAGTCCCTATTGGAAAAGCTTTTAGCACCAGTTAATTTGTTACTGAATAGACATAATAAGTGCTCCATATTAAATTTAAATATGAAATGCAAGATAAATTAATATTCTTCTTTCAGCCGTATGTTCAGTAAAGTTTGGTTTGCCTGCCAGGCAGCTCTTTAAAATTCTTAATTGCGTTAAAGTCGTGCAGGCGACCAAGATAAAATTTGGTTGCTGGTTTCATTACTTAAAATATTTGTTGTGCAGTGATATTATTCTGAGATCTTACAGTCTTAAACTATATTTCTATACAAAGATAAATTAATGATTTTTCTTTAACAAACTACTTTCTTTTAATAAAAAAAAAAAGAATAATAGAAGAAATATAGAGTATAAATACATTTTTTTATTTATGCGTAATAAAACTTCCCATACAAACTTACCTCAAGGCCAGTCAGACCAGATATTCAGTTTTGAAGTGACAGTGACAAATAATGAATTACTGTCAATCAAACCTAATGACCAAACAAGCTATTAAAAATATGTTCAACTACATACATAAAATAATAATTAAGTTACTTCTACTTCACACAAGTCATAAACTGAATTTAGTAGATAAGAAAATGGAAGGATGGCATTTTAATGGTGAAGTTGGGGTAAACGTTTTTTAGTCAAAGTAGAAGACCTGAATACTCAGCAGGTGTTTCGGTTTATGAAATTACTTGAAGAAAATATTTCAGTTGTTATTTTCTTTTAAGTAATAGATTAGTTGACTTAATTAAATTATTAATAGAACTTTTAGTCACTTAAGTTTTGAAACGAAATTTTAATTCACTAAATTAAATTTTTAGCTGATTATTTGTATACATACTTTTTCAATTAAAGGTGTTAATTGTAGAATAATTTTTTTCTGTGTACTGAGTGAATATCCTTGAATTTAGAAAAAAACCAATTCAATTTACAATTATGGAATTTGAAGCAAACTAATTTGAATGAATGTCCTTGCTTGACTAAATGCACAATTGGGTAAATAATGAATTTGAGTTTCCTTTCGCTGTTTGTAGTCTTTTTGTTTTCCCAGATTTTTATTAAAATTTGTTGGTTATTTGTTCCGCTATTAACAGAATCTTTGAATTATTAAAGCAAAATCATGTAAATAGCCGGTAAGTCTTTAAAATAATATATTAAGTAAAAAGCCAAAAAAGAGGAAAATAATTTTCTATACTAATTGAGTTGTAGTGCAAACAAAAAAAAAAAAGAAAAAACAACATAACAAAAGGAATAAGAACAGAAGAAAACAAAACACAAATGAAAACTTACTACGGCCCAGACTAAATAAATATCAAAACGTTCATACACACCAACGCATTGACATTTACCGACTGGCACTTAAATGAGGGTGAATAATAATAAAGCTTATCAAGACTACTCATCGACATCATCAAAAGCTGCAAACATCAAACAAAGCAGCAAAAACACTACAAGCACTTAAATCCATTAACAGCACTTATTACATTCTTTCGCAGTTAGTGACAACTAAGAGTACTCGAACAAATTGTGATGACGAGGGTCGGACAAAGAGGTTTTGCTTTAAACTTTAATTTAATTTGAATCCTAATTGTCTAAAGCACGCCAACAAATTGATATTTGTATGACAACAAAAGCAAACGGAAACAAACAAAACTTGAGCTTGTGACTTTACTTTTTGTTTTACTTCAAGCGATAGCAAATGTCGTTAAAATATATTACTGAATAGCAAATTCAAAAAGTTTTCATTGTTATTTATTTATTTTGAACTTCTGTTTATATTTTTTCACTGCAGTCAACAGCAAATACCGTTTAAATATGTTATTGAAGAGACAATTTTATAAGTTTTCCCTCTAATAATTACACCAATATGATAATTTTAATAAAAGTTAAAGACTCCAGGTACGGATGAGTTTAAATTTTATCCTCTTCTACATACCTTGGTTCCGAAGGCTCATTGTCCCGCGATGAGTAACCGTTTGATGTTAAGCGCATTGTTCTGGGTCCATCCGATTCCTCCTGATGTAAACGGCTGACTGTATGATGAGAATATAACAATGGCTGATCATTATATGAAGCATCGTCAGATGATATGTTTTCATCATCCATATCCTCTGAATCTTCATCATCATCGTCTTCCTCTTCATCGTCCATATCTTCTTCATCATCCACAAGACTCTATAGTATTAGAATTAAAAGAATTTTATATAAATTATAATTTTAAAACAGTTGAATAAAATATTTGAAATGTGTTTCTTGAATAATGAAACTAAGATATGCTATACTGCCAATAAGACCAATACAAGTTAATGAAATTTGCTACGGTTGACAACTTACCCGAGGTCTACTGCTGCCCACAATTATCTTGCCACCACTCATGGAACCACCATCACATGAAACGCCTGTCGTGCATTGCTGCACACTGGAGGGTTTTGTTAGAGGATCACATTTGGCACTCAATCTGCCATCGGGTGACTTACATTCTACGCCACGCATCTGTATACCTTGACCACAGGATACGGAACACTTTGGTTTTAGAACAAAGAAACGCAAAACAATAAAATCGTAAAATACTTTAGAACTTAGTTTTTTTTTTTAACAAACATAACGAACAACCGCGAAGCGATTAACTTGTCTACGAAAAACACCCAGGGTCTATGGCCGGAATCAAACCCTTGACCTCTGGACTGACAGGCTAGCATCGCTACAGCTCAGCCACAGGGGAATGAGTGTGTGAACGGGCTGCAGCTTTAACTAAACTTGCATGCAATTTTTCATTTTTAGTTTCAATTGTGAAAGTTTTCATGAAGTTTCCATTCAACAAACGTGCTTAGTAGTTGTTTAGGCATTTAAGGTACAACCTCGAACTTTCAACAAAACATTTATTGTGTTTTATGCTTAAAAATGTTTACGGCCAAAAGGCAAACAAATTTTTTATGGCTGAGAAAAAAAACTAGCTTTGGTTAGAAAACAGCTACAGCTACATTTAACCCCTATCAAGAGCAACTTATCTGCATACATTTACATGTAAAAAGCCGAAATTGCATGTAAGGCCCAAATTAAGTTGTTCAAAAAGTTTCTAAAAACACTAACCAAATAGTTAATTTTTTTCTTGTAGTAACTTCCAAAACAAAAAAAAAACACGATAAAAATGTTTGACTGCAGAAGCAGACATTATGGGCTTGCGTTACATGGAATAATGTGAAGGAAATAAAACATAAAAAAAAATCCACTTACGCCTGTCCACTCTTCAGCCTCCCACTTTGGACACTCTTCCATAATGCACTGTTCTTGTGTTGGCGGTTTTGGTAAAGGGCATATCATGTCCGCAACCTGCAATAAGTATAACAAGCAGAACAACATAATAATATAAGCACAAATAAAACAGAACTGGGAAAATTAAAATAAAATAAGCCATGAAAGAAAAAAAATGTACAATAACTTTAAACTCTGGAGTTGGTAAAGTTGTTATTTGTTTCACAAGTGGTAGTTAAAGAGTTGCAATTACAAACACTCCAACATCTAAATTTTAGTCGTGATTCTGCTCATCACGAAGCCAAAAGGCGGAAAATTTTCTACAAATTATAACTTGAGTGGCTCTCATTCCATCACGCTGCAGTTAGTTTTTGGCAGTGGCAGAGCCGTTTCTACTTTTAATAAAAAAGTTGTTTCATAGTGTTGGACAAATTCATTCACTTGCAAATATCTAAAGAGCAAATATTTTTAGTTATGAACAAATAGTTCAGTGACTGATAAAGAACAAATTTCAGTCGAAGGTGAATATAAGTTATAGTTTAGGTACAAACAAATTTTGATTTTTTTTTGGGGGAAACAGGCTTACCATTTTTTGCAATGGTTTTTTTTTGCAATTTTACTTGACTTTCAAAATGCCGTCACTTACCCTAGTTTTTATGCCATTATTTTCTTCTGCGCAAACCACCATACGTTCTCGTACTCCAGGACCACACAAACGACTGCAAGGACTCCAGTCATCTGCTATCCATCTGAAACCGAAACAAGTCATTTGAAAATTAATTATATTCACATAGTGAATACCTTGCCACCTGCTTGTGACTTAGTAATTTTATTATTTCGCTTTTTCATAATGCTTAAAAAATTATTATAATCTAATAGAGCTTCGCTGATCTTCATTTTTAACCATCGACCAAAAATGGGTGTCATAAGTCTGTAGTCTTTGTTTGTGAATCTGTGTGCTTGTACAAGTCCATGTACAGACGAAACGGCTTGGAGGGAACAATTTTTGCTTGACATTCTGTTTGAAAGGTGACTTGACCAAGATTGTTTTAAGCTATTTGTAAAGAAAATTGGTTTAACCCTTTAAAAGATATCATACCTTTTCTAGATGTACTCTGTTCTGTGTTTGACGTGGTAGTAATTTTGTTTTTTTCGTTTGAAAGTGGACTTGATCTAATATATTTTAGCTTCTATTTCAAGAAACAAGTCCAGCCATTTGGAAGTTATCCTAAATTTTCTCGCCAGGTAAAGGGTATATATAGGCTAGTCCAGATTTTTATAATTTCTACAATATTAATTTTTTTATACTAATGTCAGATAAACAATTTGCTCGCTTAAAAGAAAATTTTTTAATCATAAAACAAATTCATAATAAATGGAAATAGCAAGCTTTATTGAAGTCCTAGGAAAGCTTCAGATAAAATATAATATGCATATTATATGAATTAATAATTTCTGTGCGAATGTCTAGTTGGGCATCTCTCAAGAAACAATTTACTATACGACCTTTCAGAGATATCAGAGATTCGTTCGAGTGACCTTAACAGATTTCTCAATACGACTAGTTGAAGGTAATACCAATCACTCCATCGGGGTACTTGCATATGATTCTATATAGGTCAACACCGATGAGTGGAGTGGTCTTTCAAACCCTGACCAATCCCTATTCTGAGCACTTAAACGAGACAATCACCCGTATTGCGTATGTCGAGTCGAATATTCGGCTACGACAATTTTGGATTTGATTAAACAAAGCTTGTACAAGTTTTCTTTATTCTATGACAAAATTCTCGTAGACGAATATTCGATTCGACATACGCAATACGGGAGAATAAATGACCTGCGTACGTTGGGAGTCTTTAGGTAACATTTTGCTGGAAGAATTTTACATAAAAGGGCGGTGGTTCCCTCTATTACTTCTTGCAAACATAATAATATTAGAATAGATATATGCATGTATGTGTATGTGTATGCATGCATATGCAGGAGACATTATATATTATTAGTTTACTGGTCATACGCTAAAAAATGTATGTCTGTTAATAAATTTTAAAGCAGAAAAACGTTTCGAAAACTAGTTATATCATAATGTTTAAAACAAATTTAAGTAGTTTACTGCTATTTTGAGGAGTAAACGTAAAACAGTTTTCTTTATCCAAACTTTTTCAAAATAATTTTAAATAATACCTAAAGCAACTTTTATAAGTTTGTTTCTATAAGCTATAAATGAAATTTTGTTCTTAATTGGAATATTTAATGTTTGTGTGTTATTAAAAGTTTTAAATTTTTTTTATTTAACTTGTTAAGAGTTGTTACAGTTGAACTTCTTTTCATCCATTAATTTTCGTTTCTTGACCTTAAAACATGGTTAACATTTGCAAAAAAAAAAGAAAATATATGCAATTGTTGCAATGAGGTTTTAAGAAAAAAGTTTGTGGTCAGAAATGCATTCTCTATTAGAACTACTTATTCAAATTTGTTTTAATTTTTGGAAAAAAACCACAAAATTCACTAAAATTCCAATTTTTCCTTTGCATATTTTATTCAAATAAGAGCAGCAGAAAAGCTTTTTTTTAAAGAACTTACCTGGCAGGACAAGTATGAGTATTGCACAACTCCACAGCTGGCTCCGGACGATTAGCCACATTGCAGAGAGCATCGTCTACTTCAACACCAGTAATACGACTGCGACATACAACACGGGACATCTTGTAACCTTAAATGGAAGAGAACACAATGAATAAGAAGAAAATAATGACATTGAAATGAATCGAAAGATTTTTCAGAACCAGAAAGAAAGTTTTTGAAAAATATATTTAAGCCTCTCTTAAATTTTTCTTTTTTTTTACAGACGAGTGCGTAAGTGTTTTTCATAATAATATTCTTATTTACTAAAACTATTTTATAACGTGGGAATAAACATCTTCTAGATCTACACTGAAAGAATTTTCGGCATAAATTCTACGAAATTCGACATTAATCTAATGAAAAATTCATTAAAATTCAACCAACGTCACGCTTCGTTGGATTAATGAAACCAGTTTCGTCAAAATTATTTTATTGAAAACTTCATCAAATTTATTTAAAAGTGTAATTAATGCAGTGCTATAACTTTATCGAAACAATAAAATAATTTCATGAAAAGAATGAAATAACTTAAATATAAACGGGTTTCTTAATAATTAGAAAATATTGTTGTCATAACTCCAACAAAATATTCTTAAGAAACCAGAATACCAACGAAGCAATTCCAATGAAATTCTTTCACAATATTCATGAAATTTTCATTGGATTTGTGAAATTATCATTAGATTTGTGAACAAATTTTAATGAAATTGTTTCATTGGTCTTATGAAGCAAAATTCTTTCGGTGTAGCTAATTTCAGATAAAGAAAATTGTAATGAATTTAATATATGACGCGTATGACAATATCAACTTTAATTTTGAATAACTCGCATTTTAACAGCTGCCAGGGTTCAAGGTTGAGTTTGAAGTTATTAAAATCCACTACAAAAATTGGGAAAGCTCACGGCCACAGTTCGCAAAAATAAAACAATTTTTTTATGAAACTGGTGAACAATTTTGAGCTTTTAAGGCCAGTTAGTAATGTGAGAAATCAAACTTGTGCGCGTCTGACGACTACCTGGAGTAGTTGTTGGGCTGGCGGAGTCATTGGACCTTAATTTTTCGAAAATTAGGCTGAAGTAATTGTTATGGTAAGGCACTATGAAATAAGGCCCAAGGAAATAACACCATAATAAGGAAATGAAATAAGGCCCAACAAATTAAGGAATTTTTAATTGTGCTTTATTTCAGCGAGTTCGGGCTTTATGTCATATTGAGTTTTGTTTCATTGGGCATTTTTAACAGGGCTGTATTTCATAAGTGATGACTTGGGCCTTATTTCATAGCGCATGACGGTGAATGGATTACCGTACAAAACGACGATTAATGATTTTTTTTATAAGCGGCATTGTACGATATTGATGTAGATGACGTTTATTCTAAACAAGATGGCACTATCTGCCTCAAAAGTAACGGTACTTTTTTGCGCGAAAAGTGTCCTGAACGTGTTATTTCTCTTACAAGCGATCACAATTAAACTAAAAAATTTGCTTTAACACCCTTAGAGTCGCTTCTTCGGCACACAATAGGTTCAAGACCTCGAAGACGGAACTCATGAAGTTCTAGATGACATACAGCCGGAAATGTGCGAAGTGGTGATGGAAAATTTCATAAAAAGTATATGATGCTGCATGCGTATGTAGCCTTGGCATAACCTTTTCTTTACAATTGAATAAACATTCGATGATTTCGCTTAAAACTCCTTTTTTTAATACATGTACCAAAAAGAACCCTCTTATTGCAAGACTCATACATAGTGTGAGACAATTGGGGTCAAATTAAAAAATTTATATTAAGCAAAAAACTCTTTATCTGTATGTCATATGCAAAAGCTTACTGTCAGCAATTGAAATGAAATTTTTACCAATTCGCTTAAAGTAATTGTATCTGCTTTTGCCTTTTATAAAATGTTGGCTCTATTTGTCAATCATTAAATAAACTTCAAGAAAAGAAAGTCATGATTTATTGCATTCAAATGAAATTTTATTTGTTATTGTTGCTAAACATTAAAAATATGTTGCGTGCCAACTTACATTCCTTTCTCCTCTGCAAACAAGTTTAATCCTAATATGTCTAACTGCCAGTTTGTATAAGACGTTGACGATGGAAATGTTGATGTTTCTGTAATAGATTAAAGAAAATTTGTACAAGTTTCCTTTAATCTATTACAAAAACTTCAAATTTTCTAACGTCAACGGCTTACACAAACAGCCAGTAAGCAATAAACATATACGCATACATATACATATGTATTTGTTTCAGAGATGATAATGTGAGTTCTTGGGCTTGTTTGAAACAGCAAAAGTTGCAATTTATGGTGGAAAATAAAATGTTTATTTTAAATCTTTGCAATTTTGATAACTAAAATCCTTATTTTGGTAATAATTGCAAAATTGAACAGTTTTGTGCCCGATTCACATAATTAAAATCAAAATTTAATTGTGCTTTGTTTAATATCTTTCATATGGGCCTCAAATTTTAATTTGGTGCATGTTTAAATTTTAAGAAACTTCTGGCGAACCGAAAATCATGATATTTATGGACATATTTATTCGGTTGCATTAACAATAATGTGATGCAGTAATTTGGTTTTTACGACAGTCTCCAGCTTAATCTTACTCACCAATTAATTCAATATTATGTGGAAAATGTGAAAATAAGCGAAAAGCACAAAGAATAATATAAAAAAATCAATGAATTTGATCTTGTGACCTAATTTTTTGTTTGTCCAACTGACAGCAAACATCGTTAAAATATGTTACCGAATAGCAAAGTCGATAAATTTAGTTATATTTATTATAGCGATACGATTATCTGAATCCAGGTACTGGTGTCTGTTTCGCAGACTTTACAAGTATTTTTTTACAAGTGAAGTAGTAGTCAAAAAAAATATATTTTCATTCAACAAATTTATTATTCGACATGTTGTCATAATTCTATGGTAAGTGAAATTTTGTTTGCTGGTGTTTAAGCATTGTCTATGCGCATTTCATTGTTGTTTTAACAAATCAGCATTAGACTTCAACTACACATTTTGAAGAGTAACAAACCTCAAATATTTTTTGTAAGTCTGTGCATTGGATAAGAAACTTGTGACTATTCAAAATGTGTGCTTGAACTCTGCTGACGATTTGTAAAATTAACAATGAAATGCTCATAGACAATGCTTAACCACCAGCAAATAAATTTCACTGAAATTATTTTCATATATTTTCACAAACTATTTTATTTGTATTACAACTCTTGTAAGATTTGAGAAACAGACCCCAGTTCTCTCAATGAAGGTCTTTGCTGTAATGGAAAACCTCTTCACCTCAAATTATTGATTAATAGACCGTTTGTAAAATTTATTTTCTTTTTTTTTAATAAGTCCTTAATAATTACATTAAAAAAAGTACAAACGCATTGATAACCTCCTCCTTTTTTGAAGTGGGTTAATTAATAAAATAAAAACAAATAAATAAAATAAAAACAAAACTATAGTAATACCAATCCTGTCACTCCTATTTTGAATTGGTTTTCCCCCATTTGTTTTGTGTATCAAGGCTTCCATATATTTTGTCTGTGTATTTGATTACTTTATTTTTGTTTTATCTACATACATACATATATAAATATATAAAAAGGTAAAGTTCTTTGTTTTATTATTGATGACTTTTAGTAAATATTTATTGATTGTTTGAAGTATCTATTTCTGTAGGTTTGTAAAGAAGAGTGGGCGGCGTACAAAGCCCATGTATAAATGAATGAAGTGCTTTGGAAGAATATAAATATTTTAGTTGAATGTTGCGCCTTTTCAAAAGACTTACAAAAAAAGTAATGCTTACACCTCAAACATTTTGGTTAAAAGAAAAGTTTCATAAAATATGTTAAATATGAAATCTAGTAAAAAGCAAAAGAAAAAAATTATATATTTTGGGACTTCTTTTTTTTTATTTAAACCATTGTAGTTTTGTAATTCTCAATAATTTATTGAGAGTTTATCTATAAGAATTGGAGATTTGAATCCTTTTTTGAATCCTGACAAGCTTGAGCAATAATGAAATTTATCTATTTATGCTTAGTCAACAACAAACTTTCACCTTTAAATTTATAAATTTTGGCAGCATAAGTAATCGTCCAATATAATAATAACTTTACTGTTCTGAAACTAATACTTCAGGTGATTTAAATTTCTTGCGAATGAAAAAGCCAAACTGACGAAAATCATGAAACAATCTTTCAGCCCAATACTTTCGCTAAGTGCCGATTCACAAACAAAAATTTTTGCTAAGAAATTATGTGTGTGTGTGAAACGACATGAATAATTGGGATTTATATAGTTTTAAATTAAATAAATGTCGCTTGAATAACTCACATAAATTATATTCTCTCCTTTTATATTTGTAAATTTTTTTTTCTTATTAATTTTTTTTATAGGATTGGTAGAAAAAATTTTGAACTCCAAAGTGAAACGAAAAAAAAATTAATCAACAGTAAAAAAATTTTAAGGGAAAGCAAACCTTTTGTCCTGATTACATGAGTCAAAGTTAAATTTTTTCTTTATATATGGAGTTTTTTCAACAATTGCGTATACATTTTCATAATTTTTTTTTGCATACACGTATATATACTAGTGAATTCGAATTGCAGAATATTCGGCCATTTTTAGACATTCGTATTCGCATTCATATTCGCCAAATATGAATACGAATATTTTTCCAAAAAATTAAATAAATAAGTGCATAAATTCCAAACGAAACTTAAATAAATGGCTAAAAATAAATGTTTATCAAATTTTTTATAGAAATTTGTGCTTTGTATCATTTTAAAATGCTATTTAATAAGGATAATTAAAATTTTGGGTAGTTTTTATTAACTATAAAGTACGCCAACAGGAGTATGAAGTTGTTTTTCCTAACAATTTTTTCATATTTCATTTTGCAGGCGCAAAAATAACCTCAATTTTATGACTATAAATTTCACATATAATATTCGTATTCGTATTCATATTCACGAATATCATTTCAAATATTCGTATTCGTATTCGCGAGTATCGAAATTTGACATTCGTTACATCACTAGTATATAAGTACATTAAAACAATGCTGGAAAAATTCGAAATAACTTGTGAATTTTCAGACATTCGCATTCACACTCGTATTCGCCAAATTCTGGCGAACACGAATACGAATATTTTTCCAAAAAATTAAATAAATAAGTGCATAAATTCCAAACGAAATTTAAATAAATGGCTAAAAATAAATGTTTATCAAATTTTTTATAGAAATTTGTGCTTTGTATCATTTTAAAATGCTATTTAATAAGGATAATTAAAATTTTGGGTAGTTTTTATTAACTATAAAGTACGCCAACAGGAGTATGAAGTTGTTTTTCCTAACAATTTTTTCATATTTCATTTTGCAGGCGCAAAAATAACCTCAATTTTATTACTATAAATTTCACATATAATATTCGTATTCGTATTCATATTCACGAATATCATTTCAAATATTCGTATTCGTATTCGCGAGTATCGAAATTTGACATTCGTTACATCACTAGTATATAAGTACATTAAAACAATGCTGGAAAAATTCGAAATAACTTGTGAATTTGAACCTACAATTGCTCTAATGGTAGTTTGGTAAAATTTGTTATGTTCATAACAACAACAGCAAGAACAGACTAAAATGCATTAAAAAGTAAAAACACCTGTAAGCCAGTCAATTCTCAAAATTTAGTTTGTTGTCATTGCAACATATTGACAGATAATAAATTTGATTATTGTATTAAATTCTAATAGGGATGAAAAAGATAACGAATAAAACCAGCTTACCACCACCACACGATACCGAACACAGCGACATTGGCGCTATCTCCCATTGATAATGTGTTTGGGAACAGGAGCTGCCATCTCCACCACAAACACCACAACTGTCGACCTTCTTCGCTGAGCCAATTTTCAAATCACAGCCAACTCGCTGAAAGCAAATAAAAAGTACAAAATTGTTATTTACGAATAAAACCTGAATGTAGCACAAATAATTATAAAAAAAAGCGCACAACGAAATACTCTGCCAGCTCAATGTTAAAATAACAGAAGGAAAATGTCGTAAATATGTAAATTTCCTTGATGTATCAAAGTACAGATACTTTTGTCTTTTTATGGTGATACCAACATTTTGTAATACAATTAAATAAAAATGACTATTGCTCACGAAGCTTAAAGGAAACTGAAATAAATTTTAAGTAGAATTTAAGTACGCTTAAAGTATTTGTTATCCAACCGCAATATTTTTAGTGTAATAAATCAAAACTGATAATCTAAGCATTAGCGACACGATAAAGCAGCCCAAAGTTATGTTGCACTGAAAGAAATTTAAGTAATTAAAATGTTAAATTTACAACTGAACTATAGTATCTAGTGACTAAATAAAAATTTATTTAAATAAGTTTTTCCAAATTAGGGAAATTTTGTAATGACTCGATTTTGAAGTTTCTACGCCTTTAGTATTAAATACGAACTCATTACAAATAGTTTTTTCATCGCTATTTAACTCCTTGAAGCATTTAAATATGGGCTTAAAAATTAATAGAAATTTAATGAAAAAAACGAAAATCTTTAATCTTTAAATTATGCATATTGCGCAAAATTAATTGATGTTCAGCTGTTCTAGTGATTTTGGGATTTATTACTTCGTCTAATTCAGTGGGAGCAAAAAAAAACTTTAAACAGTGGCTTACAAGTTTCTTTAGTAACTTTTTTTTCCAGTGTTTAAATGTTCTTGTTTTATTTGACTTTTCAGCCAAATGTTCTTTCGTTTACGATTGTTTATTGTGTATATTTCATTGAAGTCATTTTCGTTTCCAAATCATAGTAAACATAAAATTTTTAAGCAAATATCCCAGTCACATTGTTGTGCAGAAGCCTACTTAAGTTTAAGGCTAATGATATGCAATTCATCACACAAACGCCGTCAAAGTAAAAATGAATTCACACAACACAACACAACACAACAACAGCTGCTCAAGTTAAAACCACTTGAATTATTATAATCCAAATAAACAAACAAGCAAACAAGAGAAAGAACAAAAACATTTACCAACCACAACCACAAACAACAATATACGAGTAGTATTTTGGCTTATTGTAATAAATTGGGACATCGGGAAGGATTTGTTATTTGCTGAGCTGGCACGGCAGGTATGACTAAACAAATATTGCGTAAGGACAGACATCCGATTTTAACAGGCACTATTGTGAAAGCAAATATCGCACAAATAGATATTTTCATTTTCTTTCAATTTTTTTTTTTTTTTTGGTTTCATATTCTGCTATTTCAGTTACAAAAAATAGTTTAAAACTAATTAATGAGAAATTAACAATAAAACATATGAACAGAACTTAGATCCTTTTGGCAAGAATTTTCAGAGCAGATTTTCAACAAGTTTGGCCTTTTCAATTAAACATAGATCAAACTACAAAAAGGTAAAATTGAATATTTTTGCGACGCATGTTTTAGAAATACAAAGATAAACGTATTCACCAGTGAATGTTTTCAATTAAGAATTTAATTGATTCAATTAAATTTTTTATTGTATTAACTAATTTGAGTGAAAAAACTTAATTGATATTATCAAATTGTTTATAGGCGAAATTTTAATTAATTTTTTAATTAATATTACAAACTTTTTTTTATTGATATTACAAAATTGTTCTTATTACTTTTTTGTATGTAAAAGCTTTTAAGTATTTAAATACTTCTCCTGGTATGTATGTAAGTTTTAAAATTTTCAAGCATTTTTGAGCTTTTTTTCATAAAGTGGTTTGAACTTACTTGACATTTTCCCTGTATGCACATATCCAAACTGCCGGATCGACACCGAGTGCCATCCAAGACTCTTGGACTCAATTGAACAACTACATTTAATTCATCATAGTGCTCGGAATCGTCGGCGATTGCTTCGGGGGAGACATCATCCGTCAAGTGGGCTGGCCGACCTCTGGAATTTAAAAATTCATAGATTTCAAAATTTTTTTATATATATTCCTTTAAGCTGTGATAATGTGATATTAGTTATACTTTTATAAAGTTGTAACCATCATCAATCATTTGAAATTATAATCAATTATTTTCTACCGCTCCCAAACTTTTTCAATGATTATATTAGATTTAATTGTTTAAATGTAAATTTATAAGCAGAGTTTGCAGCAGATAAGTATTAAACTTTTGCCAGTCTAATAACAACAACAACAAAGTGATGAATAAATATGTATGTATATGTAAATTTTAAAATTTGATTCTATATAACAACGGTTCACAAATGGGGGTCCACGTATCAATCGTCCCCTAAAATCCAAGAGGCCGTAAGCACACTTTTTACTTTTTTACAGGGGAAGCAAAAAACCTTATAAATTTAAGACTGTTTATGTGTTAAGTGCCAAATTGAATAATGAATAAAATCGGTATTTTTGAATATATGTATGTGAGCAAAATTTTAAGGAAAGATGTATTTTGGTTAATCAAAAAGTCTATTTTGAATTTTTTGGTTGTTACGGTCTTTTAGATTTTAGGTGACGATATGTTTATATGTAAATATGTATCTACAGCCAGTTGCAAAGTCTTCAAACACAAACAACTAAATATTAGTGGGAACTTTTACCCCTCCCTGCTTAAAGAGTACAGCTAATGTTATTTTTAATTCTCAATTATATTTAATTTGAAGAAGAAACAACATTTTTGAAGTTTATTTGAAAATTGGTATTCCAGATTTATATAAAAACGGTGTATTTTGAAACATATTTATGAACTTATGTAATCAAAATAAAAAATATTTTTAATTTAACTTAAACCGCGAAAAAAAAATTTAACAAGGAGTCCCTGTAGAGGAATTCGATGGGAACTGCTCCATAATATTAAGGAGAAACATAAAATATTTTACTCAAGTATGAAAAATGAAAGATAATTACTATAAAGTGAATAGTAGCGAATCTTAAATATAAATAAGTATTTGTGAAAATTGAACATATCATGCAATTGCGTAGACAACAAAATCAGTTCTTTATGTTTTATACAGCGTTTGAAAGTACTTCCATATTTTTTATTTCATTTGCTTTGACTGTGCTGTGACTGTCAAAAGTTTCAAAGCCGATAGCAAAACGAAAGCACAAAACAAAAAACGAACGAACGACTGTCGACTGTGGTGTTAAACGAAAAAAAAAATTAACTTAACTGTTGCTGTGCTGTACATATCTTCGCAGCTAAGGTCAAATCAACAGAAACAGCACACAAAATTCGACTTCCTAAACAAATAAGTACACCAACAACATCATACCAACGATGGTTCATAGCCATGGCAGTTATAGCATAAAGTGTACCCGGAACTTTTGAAACTGTGCTTTGACTGAACTGTTTGAAATTTCGATAGCAACAGATCAGTCATCAAATACACACGATATAGCTGTGCTATGACTTAACTGCAGGCATGTGGGCAGCACAGCACTGCATAGCACAGCACTGCACAGCACCAAAAGTAAAAGTAAAAATAAACAAATTTTTCGCAGCATTTTTTTTAGTGCTGTTGCTGGAAGTTTTTCATTCCAATTTGGTTTCATTCCAATTTGAAAATTTTCATCTTTAAAATAAACATACTGTAATGTAATATAATTATGTAATATACTTTAATGTAATAATTATTAAACATACGCACAAACAGCTGTTAAAGTTAATATCTTGGTTTAGGATAAGAATTTTGAATGGGAAAACCGCTTGAAATAATTCTTTAACTTCCACAATTTTTTATGAATACAGATGTATGTATATCTATAAGATAAAGTTGGCAAATCTACTTGTGAAACTGAAATAAATATTTTTTAAATCTCTTTTTACAGCCGAGGTATGTATGATGACAACAGTATTGTTGACCTATATGAAGGTCTTTATTTAAATAAAAGTTTATCACTGGAGATAAAAAAATATATTACGTACGAGTATTTGAAGAGTTATTATTTAATATTTAATAGAATTATTCATATTTATTTAAAATTTATTTTGATGCAATTATTTGCTACATTCAAAAATGCATAAAATATTTCGCCACAAATATGAAAACCTCAGCCGCAAATAATCGAGGAAGGCAAACTTATGTACACAAATTTTATACGAAATATGTTAAATTTTTTTGATATATTTCTTGCTTGATAAAAGTAGGTTTTGCCTTCACTAAAAATATCTGAGTAAAAATGTGTTGATATGTTAAACGTACAGACCGCAACATAATTTATATTTATTTATTTTGCTTTTCAACGGAAATAGTTGCACAGCACAACATGCCTTTATACTGGTCAATGCAGGGCAACAGGCAAAACAAAAAAGTATACACACAAATACACAAGAGAATTCTTTTAACTCGCACTTTTTTGTATGAAGCTTGACATATGAGTGTTCTATTTGCCAGACTCAAACATAAAAGGGCGCGCAGTAAAAAAAATTTATATATTCGCTATTATTAAGGCAATATTTTTTTTCTGTAACGAACCTGCAAGTCAGTGCACACGGCTCTACATAATCATAGTGTGGCGTCCATTTATACAAAGTACCATCATATGGCACATCGTTGTTGGCAGCACATTGTTGGGCTCGAAAATCCAGTTTCTCGGGACATGGTTGCATATTGCAAATACGAAAGCGTACACTGTCACCTTTGCAGCCGTTGGCGTTTTGACAGCGACGTATTTGTTGCATAACACCACCATCGCAAGTGCGCGAACACGTCGACCATTCGGACCATGAGGTCCAACCACCCGCACCAGAGTGACTATTACTGCTGCTGCTGCTGCTGCTGCTAATTGAGGAGGGTACGCTTTTGGCTGAACGCTTTTGTTGCGATGAAACACACTGTTGCAAATAATATAACACATTTAAGAAAAATTTTATTAAGAAAAGAAAAGAAAAGGGGGTCTCACTTACTTCTAGTTCATTTTCCAAATCGGTGGCTGTGCTCCAGGTATTGTCAAAGGCTTGGCTGGCATTTATTTTTTTAGCCAAAGTGGCTTTATCATTCCATATTATTAACTGCAAGTAAATATAAGAAAACACATTTTACAAATTTTAATTCAAACTCTACAAAATTAGCCTTTTATGGCTTGTGGATTATTAGCGTTTCTTTATACTCGTATTCTCAACAGTGATTTTTAAGCTTCATTATCATTAATTTTTAATTTTATCGGCTACAAAAATCAAAACCTTCAAATACTACTGACATTATTAACTCAAGCAACATGCGGTTACTTCCGTTTCCTTTATCCTTTTAAGTATGGCTGACACACAAACAATTTTTTTCTATTCCTTTTACCTTGTGTACAACTTTCATTTTTTTTCTACTCCTGATGTCTAGTAACTAATAATGAACCTAAACGACCATGTTTAGGAATATGTCTGCACACTACAAAAATAAACACACGCATACACTTTCAGACATTCATACTCGTGTCCTTTTTTTAACACATGTATTACTATAGAATACATATATGTATATGTGTGTATGTATGCGTATGTGTGAGGGAGTATTTGTGTACACATTCATCATACACATTTTTATGCTTTGTTTAGTTTTTTATTTTGTTCGCTGTTATTTTTTATTTTTTGTAAATGTTAAAGTTGGTGTAAGGTTTTATTTATTGTTGCAATGCCGCACACATTTCTTGGAAAATTGTTATTTTCCCCAATGGACGCACACAAACATGTCAGTCAGTATTACTTACACCATACAATAGAGTCTGCCAGACATGTTAGAGTGGCATGAAGCAAAAAAAAAAAGAAGATAATAATAATAACGACGTTGAAACAAATTCCTACAGACACAACGAACACATACACAACGAACTGGCTGGAAGTGACAGACTTTGTAAATAAAACAAAACTCAGAGAAGGACATGCTGTTAAGGTGGAAGCAACATATTTTCTATTGTGCGAAATCGATTATAACTATGAAGAGTAACCAACCAACCAATTTGTTGCGTAACCTGTTTAACAAACATGACAAGAATTATATTAAAGGACTTTGGTGTAGTCAAACTCAAGTGTAGAATATCTTTTGCATACCATTTCAACTGTTTCCAGAATGAACAGGTATCTATCTGTTCTTTTATTAAACTTTTCATTTATTCAGTTGATCGAAAATTGTAATCTAGACACTTAAACCGATTAAGTGAATATCCCAAAGATTACTGAACTAATTTGGCCTAACTATACCTTTACTAACTGTGGAGCGTTAGAATTACCAAAAAAAAAAACATCACTTCAGATTAGAAGTGTATTCAAAGTAAGACATGAAAAAGATAATGGATGGGGATTAATAAAACATTAGTAGCAAAAAGTTACATTAAGAGATAAAACATGGATGAGAATTGCCGGAAACTCTTACATATGTAAGTAGGAAATACACACATACGCAACCACCAATACACACACATACACAAACATTACTATTAATAATTAATGCAGTTAGTGTAGCCAGTTCATCATTGATTTATATTTTGATATTTTGTTACATGTTTCCCTAAATTGCATGCCTAAAAGTTTTTAATTTGAAAAAAAAAATCTGAAGGAAGTGATATAAAGAGAAAAAAAGAAGAAAAACCTTTCTCAAGTAAAATTCATTTGGTTTGGCAATTATTTATTTAAAAGTTGGAATGTTTACAAGAAACCACATTAAGTGTATCGAACAGTTAGCGATTATTATGTTCTGCCTCAACAGTTCCTTCAGAGATGGGGGACTCTGCGGGAGCTGCTCGTTCGGTATAGACATGCAAAAAACATTTAAAGAAACGGAATTGTAGCAAAAGTTTATTTGTGACCTCTAACCCAACTAACTTTACATTTACTGCCCTAATGTTAGTAAAGAAATCATGATACTTTGTTGTTTCCAATAATGAAAATAATTTGCATAAACGATTTTTGTTTCCTTTTTTCTTTTTTCGTTAAGGTTAGAAAATTTTGCACACAAAACAAATATACAAATCTAATTACAGCTCATCATTTTGATTGAGATTGATGAATAAAACTTTTTCATTGCACTGCAAGACCTTTAAGAATATTTAAATAAATTTGCATAAAATTATCAAGTGATACAAAAATGTTTTATAAAATGAAATTATATTTCAAAAGGAAAATGTGATATTAGAAAATATTTGAATTTTGTGAGGTTTTATTAATATTCAAGTGAAACACAAAATAATTATGTGACTACTTCTCATTATTATCATTATCATTATTGTTGTCTACAGGTTTTCCTCCGAAATATTGTTCATTCTCAAAATATATGTATATCGCCCATTTACTTTTCCCTTAAGTTGTGTGTAAATTGAAAACTTAAAACTATCTTTCTGGCAAACTAGTGTTTTTGAATTACGACAGAAGAGAATATTCCAAAATAGTTTCAAAAATTGTATTGTTGAATATGGAAAAAGAAGTCAACAATTTTCTTAAATTTCTTTAATGACTGGAAAAAATATACGCAAAAATCCATGTCACAGAAAATGCAATAATATTTTTTTTGCTTGAATCGACAATTTTCGTATTCAATTATTAGCATAATTTTTTTTTTGTGGATATGAGCAATGTATATAAAGTTTTTTTCTAATTACTGTGGAAAGTACAAGAACTGCTTTAATTAGGGTTTTTGTTGCGCCAGTAATCAGTATTTTTCTGCTTGTCATTTGTACACAATCAAACGCAATCAAACGTCAACAAAATATACTCGTGATTGGTAAAAATAACAAAAATAACAGCAACAATTATTAAACGAAAAGAAGGGAATCTGAATTAAAAATCAGAATAAATGCCAACTTTTGTTGCTTTACTTACACCTTTTATTCTTAATTTCACGAGTGATTGACTGTATAATAGAAAATTACACATGAAAGGTTTTGTACCTTTCAGACACATATAATTACGTTTAACAAAGAATTCTCTTATCAATTAACTACGATTGGAGGAAGCTAAAACGCTTAAAAAAGTTTTATATATACAATTGCATCAAAACACATATGTATTTTTGTTTGACAGGCTTTTGCTATAAGTTTGACAAGGGATGAATTTTTTTTACCAACGAATCTAGCAAAACGGGACTCAAAGTAAACGATAAAAAAAAAACACGAATTCGTATTACAGACAATGAGTAGAATAAAGGACGGCAATCTAAAAAATACTTAAACATACTCATGAAATATATTCAGGTTCAAAATTTAAATCGCAGTGAAGATTAAGGAATTAATCTTAAGGTTTTACTCTCCAATTAATAACTTTAATTGAAAAATAAATATAGAAATAATTAATTAAACAATATATATTGTCGGCTTAGAGTGTAACCTGCTAACTCACTTCAACCAAATTTTAGAGGAGACACAAAATACTATTAACATTTCCTACACCCAGAGAAAAAACAGCTTAAAATCATATTGAATTAATAAAAAACATTAACGAAAGTCTAGTCATGTTGAAATTTTTTATTTCAATATGAACAAATATTAATTTACAGTATTAATTTATTAATTTTATTTATTTTTAAAGTATATCCATATACATTTTCTGTTATATTGAATATTATTGAATTAATGTGACGCGTTCTTATCTTAAGTTGGAGCTTTTCCGTGAGTGTATACATCGCTTAAGTGATCGAACAGAATAAGTCAGTAACTTCAGGAAAAATCGCTGTCCAATTAACAAAACCCATCATAAAATCTACGGCAGTAACTTCAAATGCTCTCTAATTTTTATTTTACATTCTTTTGTGCTTATTTTCCTTTGAAGTTTTGTTCACAAAATATATGAAATTTACTGAAAATGTGGTAAAATTTTTGAGCGAATGAATATAAGAAAATAAAATAAGATAGATTCTATCTCTCGACTTCTGTCTGGTGCTAGTTTTTGGTATCACTTTGTGTGGAAAATATGTTCATGCCCCAATTCTGTTTGTTCATTAAGAAATTAGCCTAAACTATTAAGTTTTTTCGACATGAAGAATATTTTTTTTTTATCCAGTCGATGTGACCTCTCTTTCTCTTTTCAACGGCTTTAAAACGCCACATGTAATAAGAAGTGGATTTAGCAGGCTTAAACGCTTAGCCGACGATATGTTTACCAATTTTCACCATACAAAACAACAATAAAAATATCAGCAATTAGGAGCAAAAAGTGAATTTTAACTTTAGAAAAAAAGCTTCCTTTTTCGAAAATAAAAGCTTAAATAAAAGTTTATAAAATTAATTGCCTAAAGTACAAGCAAATTGAAAGTAAATGCAAATATTAAAATGCTGTACTGATAAATTTTAGGGCATACTGTTGATAGCTTAATATTCTCCATAAAGTATTTATTAAAAGTAGAGCTTTTTGTCCTGTTAAGTTTTGGCGAACCGTACTCAGGAATACCTTTCAAATCAAGCGTAAGTCGAGGGGAAAGTGTTCCAACACAAGAACCGAGTGGCTTTGAGAATAATAAAATTTTATTATTATTTCATTGCCCGGCGGCAGTTTTTTTTTTCATTTTGGTTTAAACAAAATATTAATAAGCATGCTTTCCCATAAATAAAAGAAAATATTTTATACAACAACCATAGCAGAATGAATAATGAATGAATAATGAATAATTTGTAAGCAAAACCTTACATTAAAAAAAAGAGAATTTACAGGTGACTGGTTTTGAAAGCACTCTGTTGATTTGAAACATTTCTAATTAATAAAATACGAACGAATAGATATTTGTTAAATTTTTACTAAATACTTTTTACAATTTGCTACGTTTTACTTGCGTTGTTATTCTTTATTTGCTTTTTTCACAGACAGGTTTTTTTTATCAAATCAATTTTCTGCGTATCTCAAATCAGAGTTAGAAAAATACCCAAGAAAAACCTTTTAAAATTTGAACGTATTACTGGAAAAACCTCAAAAGTACTTAGATTAATGTATGCGTGCGCTTGTAAGTGTGTATTGGAATCCTTTTTCCCCTTTTGATGGATTATTTACAGCACAAAAAAAGTAAAAGAAATGAAAGGAATGATGTAGTGTAAGATTTAATCTGTAAATCAATTTGCAAAAGTGTTGCTCTAAATAAAGTATCTTAAGTGTCGCACGCAATCAGTGGCAGAACCAAATGAATTAAAAACAAGTAAGAGTGCTATATTCGGCTGTGCCGAATCTTATATACCCTTTACCAACGTACGTACATACATATATATAGTATACAGACACATACATACATATTTGTTTTCATCTTGGGAGCTTTAATTTTAATTTTTCAAATTTCATTCGCTAAACTTTTCTTTCAGAAGCATAAAATATATTCAATTTATAAAGAAAACGAAAAAAATTTTTAGACCTATTTAATTTTACATAACACAAAAAGTGTGAGTTTTCCAACCCTGGAGTCATAATTTTGGATTTTTCTGATTATTGATACCAATCTAGTTCTTTAAAAAATACATAAAATATGTTAAGTGAACAAAGCAAAAACGAAATAAGGAAAAACTTAGTTTCATTTAATTCCTTTAATATTAAAAAATTCAGTAAAGTGCGACTTTGAATCGCGCACGAAAGGCAGGCTATTTTGCTTTTTCGAAGATTTTTTCAGTTTAAACGATTTTTTCAGTGTTGTCGCTTTTTTCTCGTTTCGGCGATTTTTTTCTGTTTTTGGAGGTTTTTTTCTTTTTGGCGATTTTTTTCTGTTTTTGGGCTTTTCTTCATTTTGGAGATTTTTTTTCAGCTTGGAGATTTTTTTTTCAGTTTGGCGATTTTTTTTGGTTTTTTTTTCATTTTGGCGATTTTTTTCTGTTTTTTGGGGTTTTTTTCGTTTTGGCGATTTATTTCATTTTGGCGATTTTTTTCATTTTGGCGATTTTTTTTTCAGTTTGGCGATTTTTTCTGTTTTTTAGGTTTTTTTTTCGTTTTGGCATTATTTTTTTATTTTGGCGATTTTTTTTCATTTTGGCGATTTTTTTTCATTTTGGCGATTTTTTTTTCATTTTGGCGATTTTTTTTTCATTTTAGCAATTTTTTCGTTTTATGCGATTTATTTTAGTCTTAGAAATTTTTTTAATTTGGTGCTTTTTTTCGTTTTGGCGATTTTTTTTGTTTTTGGCGATTTTTTTCAGTTTGGCGATTTTGTAATTTTTAGATTTTTTTGTTTTACCGTTTTTGAAAATTTCAAGAGTTTTGCTCTTATGGTTTCCAAGATACAGCAGTTGTCAAAATTGCATAGTCAAAAGTGCATTAACTGATGGAACACCCTTTAATTTAAATTTTTGGAAATTTTAGTGTTAATTTTTGTAGTCTGTATAAAAAGTGTATATACATATAATTGTATGTATATTACATGGGATTTTAACATTTTTCGTTGCTCGTTTTGGAACACCCTTTAATTTCCAATTCTCATGTATTTGTTGTTGTAGCGGCCAAAGGTCTACACACTGTGTCCAAATTTCAGGTCTGTAGCTCGTAGGGTTCTCGAGAAAATACTAATATAGTTTTAGACATAGTTAATTTTACATAACACAAAAAGTTACAGTTTTCCAACCCTGGAAACGTTTTTTTAATTTTTTTATATTTTTTTAATTTAAAATACCAGTTGTAATCGTACTGATGTGTAAAATAAGTTTATTTATTAAAAAAAATAAAAATTTGTTTTCGGTAGTTACTTTTATATGGCAAAATGAAGTTTACGTTTTCCAGCTCTGCAATCGTCTGTCCGATTTTGCTGAATTTCAATACCAATCTATTTTGGAAAATTTCTGACACACCAGTCCAAGAACGAAGTCTCTAGCTTTTCTGGGAGCTTCGGAAAACCGATTTCACGTACAGACAGACGGACAGACGGACAGACGGACAGACGGACAGACGGACAGACGGACAGACGGACAGACGGACAGACGGACAGACGGACATCGCTTATTCGTCTTCCCTATGCATAAGGATCCAGAATATATATATTTTATGTGTCGCTTATTGATATTATAGAAATTACAAACGGAATGACAAACCTATATATACCCTTTTACCATTTTTGTTGGTAAAGGGTATAAAAATATACCCTTAAGAATTTTTCTAAACATACATTTGTACATACATATGTATGTATGTACATAAATACATACACATTTATATGCACGCATAAGCCATTTGCACACGCACACGCACACTTTCGAAACCACCGCAAAACAATAGTCTTCGTTGTCCCCTGCAGCTCTGAGGCCAAGTGGTCAAGTGTAGGCACTTCTTTCCCCTAATATTAATCGCTTAGCCAATCAAATTAATTGGAATCGTTGAACTTAAATCGAGTAGAGTTTGCCCAAAACAATTAAAAGGCAAATAAATTACATTTTTAATTTAAGAATTGCTGGGTTAATAAATTTGTATTTAAATGAAGTGAAAAAGGTTCATTTTTAAACTTTATTTTATTTACGTCTGCTGGGTTTTGCGTAAAATAAAAGTAGTTCTGACTTGTGGTAATGGGAAACAATATTTTGATTACATAAAATAAACAAAATTTTACCTGAAGCAATTTCCTAAAACTTTTAATTTTTGTAAAATGTTTAGAGAGGGGTATGCATATAATTTTGGAAACACTTCTTACTTTTTAAATTATATTATTTTTATCAAGTACTTTTATTTAAATAGATAAAGTGTAGACAAAGTATACAATCAATAAATATCATACAATTCCTTTCGATGTTCTATAACGCTGCGTATATTTACAATGAATGAAAGTTAATGTTTCTTTAACAGGCAAGAGTCCTTAAGGGAAAATAGTAGCTAAAATGAAACAGAAGAGCTCAAACTCAGTTTTAAAGCCGAAAAGCACAATGATCACTTTAGTCAAATTATTTAAAGGGACAACAATGCTTTTGAATCGCAGAGACGAAAGAAAAATTAGTTTAAATTTTACACAAAATAATTAAATCTGACATTTTTTAATTGACAGCTGGAGATTGTAAGGCCAAACAATAAATTTTTGATAAGAATAGAATTGAATGGATTGAATATTTATTTGTCTTTTATTCATTATTGTTAGTTAATTTTTTCGCCTGTTTGTTTATTTTTATTATTATTAAAATTGGAACTTGCAAATATATTATTCAAAAATTTTATTCTATTGTTCTTTTATTCCCAAATGGCAGTTTATTAAATGTAATCAAAGATTTTCTGAGAAAGGAAATTCTATGTGATATTTATCAAGAGAAGTCCTTTCGTAATTTTAGTCATAATCTATATATCGTCAGCTAAAAGTTCCAAACGTTTACCATAACAATCAGCAGAATTAAGAATGACAATAAAGAAACTTTACTTCAGTCCCATGAATCCTTTTGTTTGTTTTTCTCTCTCCTATAAAATTTAAAAAATTGTAGTTGCATGATTTTCTATTTCAGCTAACGATATACATACATAAACATATGTATTCACATTGTACAGGGTTATTATCGAAAATTTTATTGTTTTTACGTGATTGCTTAGAATTTGTTAAAAGTATAATATTTCAACCACATTTCAGCTGCTTAAAACCGTAGTAATGTCTCCTTAGTGTCTGGCTTTGCTTAGGCTAATATGACACATACTACGTACAACAAACAAATTTGCTTTAGTAATTCAGAAGAACGATGAAAATATAAATATTTCTTCAGATAGTATTGCAATGCAAACATGTTTTTAATAAGCTTGATTGCTTGACAGATTTAATAACAAAACCAATTGTTTTATGATTTAAAAGCACATTTTTCTAATGGCACAATGCACAGTGGGATGGATGTTGGTGTCAAAAACACTACTTTTTTAAATTTTCGATATAAATTGGACAGTTGGCAAAATGTAGCACTTTGTGCTCACAAACAAAAGTTGCATTTCAAAAAGTGCAAAAAGAAAACACACAAAACTGCTGCAGCTTTCGATACAAACTACGAGTATTTTTAGCAACTTCAACACTAAACCTGCCTGAATGTATGGAATGAATGGAATGGAAGTCTTTGAATTGTTTTCAAACTGCCAATTATGTCACATTTGGAATTGTGAGAATCAGTGCAGAAATAATTAACAACAAAAGCTTTGACACGTCCAAAGGCAATTGCGTTAACAAATATCGTCGTACATGTACACATGCTTATGCTGACCAAACATCCACCATTTCTTGTGTTGTCGTTTTCAAAATGTGAGCAACACAACGAAAAATATCGGAAATTACATGCGTTGCCACTAGTGCACACTATGCTATACACATAGTGTGTACTCGGCATTAAATTGGCAATTGCCTTGGTGCACATACACACCGATATGAGCAGCTGCAACAAGCTGAATTGAGTAAATAGCAAATCAAAACTAAACAAGTAAGAGTGCTATATTCGGCTGTGCCGAATCTTATATACCCTTTACCAACGTACGTACATACATATATATAGTATACAGACACATACATACATATTTGTTTTCATCTTGGGAGCTTTAATTTTAATTTTTCAAATTTCATTCGCTAAACTTTTCTTTCAGAAGCATAAAATATATTCAATTTATAAAGAAAACGAAAAAAATTTTTAGACCTATTTAATTTTACATAACACAAAAAGTGTGAGTTTTCCAACCCTGGAGTCATAATTTTGGATTTTTCTGATTATTGATACCAATCTAGTTCTTTAAAAAATACATAAAATATGTTAAGTGAACAAAGCAAAAACGAAATAAGGAAAAACTTAGTTTCATTTAATTCCTTTAATATTAAAAAATTCAGTAAAGTGCGACTTTGAATCGCGCACGAAAGGCAGGCTATTTTGCTTTTTCGAAGATTTTTTCAGTTTAAACGATTTTTTCAGTGTTGTCGCTTTTTTCTCGTTTCGGCGATTTTTTTCTGTTTTTGGAGGTTTTTTTCTTTTTGGCGATTTTTTTCTGTTTTTGGGCTTTTCTTCATTTTGGAGATTTTTTTTCAGCTTGGAGATTTTTTTTTCAGTTTGGCGATTTTTTTTGGTTTTTTTTTCATTTTGGCGATTTTTTTCTGTTTTTTGGGGTTTTTTTCGTTTTGGCGATTTATTTCATTTTGGCGATTTTTTTCATTTTGGCGATTTTTTTTTCAGTTTGGCGATTTTTTCTGTTTTTTAGGTTTTTTTTTCGTTTTGGCATTATTTTTTTATTTTGGCGATTTTTTTTCATTTTGGCGATTTTTTTTCATTTTGGCGATTTTTTTTTCATTTTGGCGATTTTTTTTTCATTTTAGCAATTTTTTCGTTTTATGCGATTTATTTTAGTCTTAGAAATTTTTTTAATTTGGTGCTTTTTTTCGTTTTGGCGATTTTTTTTGTTTTTGGCGATTTTTTTCAGTTTGGCGATTTTGTAATTTTTAGATTTTTTTGTTTTACCGTTTTTGAAAATTTCAAGAGTTTTGCTCTTATGGTTTCCAAGATACAGCAGTTGTCAAAATTGCATAGTCAAAAGTGCATTAACTGATGGAACACCCTTTAATTTAAATTTTTGGAAATTTTAGTGTTAATTTTTGTAGTCTGTATAAAAAGTGTATATACATATAATTGTATGTATATTACATGGGATTTTAACATTTTTCGTTGCTCGTTTTGGAACACCCTTTAATTTCCAATTCTCATGTATTTGTTGTTGTAGCGGCCAAAGGTCTACACACTGTGTCCAAATTTCAGGTCTGTAGCTCGTAGGGTTCTCGAGAAAATACTAATATAGTTTTAGACATAGTTAATTTTACATAACACAAAAAGTTACAGTTTTCCAACCCTGGAAACGTTTTTTTAATTTTTTTATATTTTTTTAATTTAAAATACCAGTTGTAATCGTACTGATGTGTAAAATAAGTTTATTTATTAAAAAAAATAAAAATTTGTTTTCGGTAGTTACTTTTATATGGCAAAATGAAGTTTACGTTTTCCAGCTCTGCAATCGTCTGTCCGATTTTGCTGAATTTCAATACCAATCTATTTTGGAAAATTTCTGACACACCAGTCCAAGAACGAAGTCTCTAGCTTTTCTGGGAGCTTCGGAAAACCGATTTCACGTACAGACAGACGGACAGACGGACAGACGGACAGACGGACAGACGGACAGACGGACAGACGGACAGACGGACAGACGGACAGACGGACAGACGGACAGACGGACAGACGGACATCGCTTATTCGTCTTCCCTATGCATAAGGATCCAGAATATATATATTTTATGTGTCGCTTATTGATATTATAGAAATTACAAACGGAATGACAAACCTATATATACCCTTTTACCATTTTTGTTGGTAAAGGGTATAAAAACATGAAAATACAGCAAGTAAAAATTCTGTAAATTTCTAAACGTGTGTTCACGTATGTTTCGGTAGTCTTAAGTTTCATACACTCATCCCTAAATAAGAGCGGCAAGCGTCGCATTAGCAGCAGGGTACGTATTTTCAGTACAATCAAACAATAATTTCATATTTAAATTGTATTGAAAATGCGTACCCTGCTGCTAATGCGACGCTTGCCGCTCTTATTTAGCTATGAGGGATAGTATCATAAGGCTTTAAAATTAAATTAAAGCAAAAATAATAATATTAAAATAATTTATAACAATAATGAAACTTTGACTCTTAAGACTACCGTTTGAATACCCCAATTGTTTATTCCAGTATTTGTGATTGTGACATATTAAACTTGTGTCCTACAACTCCTCAGTAAAAAAAAAAAAATTAAAATTTTTTTTGCAGTTATACAAGCAAAAAGAGAGTAGCAAAGTCATTGAATGTTTTTTCATTGTAGCCGACAATAAGACATACAAATTAAATACAATTTGAGCTTACAACATGTTCTAAGTAAGTACAACTAAGCAATATATTAAAAACTAATGAATACTTCTTTCGTACTTAATTGAATAATTTCCGTTCAAATCGTTACACGCACACAATTGCTATTAAGCCATTCGTCGTGTTTGTTGTGTGGAATGCGTAATAGAAATGTATAAATTAGCAGGATATGAAACAATTTCTAATGGTGATTTCCGAATGTTTTTTGTTTGTTTTTCACTCCTATAACTTCCGCATGTAATTGCGGTATCCATAAGTATATTCAGTATTTCTTATTCATTACATTACAAGTGAGTTCATATTTAACGATTTCCTAAATCCAAATAAATTTGTATGATTCAAGTGATGAAATTGGCAAACAAAAATCCTTAAAATTCGGAGAACATCATCACCGACATAAAAAATATTTGTATGATCTCCAATTACATGCTAATGCAAAAACCATGCATAATATGCACGTTTTCCCTAAATCAAACCAGTCCACCATGTCTTGAACCCCATTTTTGGCATTTTTTTTTTGCTGGCTTGTTACAAACTTGTTTAATCACTGGAGTTTGGTTTTTAAGCTGCCAATCAGGTATTTCAAATATTTTCAAAATAGCACTAGCTTAAGGTTTTAGAAGTCAGCTTATCTTAATTTGTTGCATATTTTTCATTTGTCAACTTACCATTAAAACTATCGTCCATAGCGTATTGCTTTTACACAATAGACTCTGTGAGTTTTCAGCGGTTGTGCGTACCGAAAATCCTGATGATGATTTGCTCTTTCTTTTTTTAGTAACCATAATTGTGTTATGCACTTGCCACGTAACATGTCTTAAACTATAAGAACAAATAAAGAAAGGTGGGGAATATTAATATAAAATATAACTCAATATAAAATATTATTTTTCCAATAGAAAACCAAGGCAAATCCATACCAGGTGGTTTCGATAGCCCAGGTAATATGTTTGCGCAACTTATAATTTTAATCTCTCTTATATGTCAACACATATTTTTCAGTACATTTTTTTGGCATCCAACGTATGAATTTTTCGAAATGAATTCAGGCGAGTCTAACTTATATGAATTTTCCTATGGCTTGCACAAACTGGTTTTCAGAAAACATATAATTTGTTTTTGAAGAGTAGCACTGAAGTATGTTTCAACTTTACCGCTGTACCACTTTTATGAAGAATGGCACACGAATAATTTGGTTGCTTAAATTAGTTTTAACGTCTGATTTTTTTATTGGGATAGTTTGTTTATGATGGTAAGTGAAAAGTAGGTAAAGAGTTTAAATGTCAAGTTGACTGAATATTGAAACTAAAAAGATTTAGATCACGTTTGTGCTCACTGATACCTTGTTGCTCTAGCTAAATTCTATTTGTTTTATACATATATATATGTATGTAAATTAATAAATACATAAAGCAAATGCATTTTGAACAAGATAAACTCCAATTATATCAAAATTCCTTAACATTAAGCAATTATTTCAAACTTAATTTCCCCAATAAGCAACACCTGAATTGAAAGTTGTCTTATTCCCCTCCCGTTTGTAAGACTACTTTTAATATTAAGAGATTATTTGATTCTCTATCGTTCTGTATTGTATGTTACATACAAAGATTTATTAAACAATATTTAATTTATTACTGCGTTTTGGCAGAAATACTAATGTTGCTCGTTCGAAAATCAACGTTTACAGGCCTACGTTGCTTTATAATGCAAATACATATGTATGTGTGCTACATACGAGGGTAATAAGAAAATTCCGAAATTATTTGTGGTTTTAGATCTAATATTGGTTTCATTAACTGTTCACTGCAACTAGTCTACTGTTGAGTTTTGGGGAAGCTGTGGGAATTGTTTTACTATTGAGAGCCACTAAAATTGGGTCACCTGATTAATTTTAAGGAAAAAAGAAAAAAATAATTTCGCATTTTGTACGAAAAAACTTAAGCAAAAAAAGGCTTGATAATTTATATTCAAACTCTGCACCATCAATTTAAAATTTATATTTTAAATGAATAAAAAGCGGTTTATCGAGTTTTGTTGTGGTCATACAGGCACAAATAACGCCAAACGCTCCGGTCTCCCAAAAGAGTTCGTCCAGCCAGTAGTGGAAGATAAAATCCATGCAGTGATATAAAACGATCAGATAATGAAATATCGTGAAGGTACACAGAGAAAACAGATTCGTTGAGACAACCGAATTTGTTGCCAATCGAATTTTGGTGGTTGCACCAACTATATAGATTTCTGGTATAACGACTGCAATTTTCTTGTGGTACAACTATATTTTAATTATAACCCTTAAACAAATAGTTGCAGCAACAGAAAAAATTGGTTAAGAGTATGGAATTTGAAAAAAAGTTATTCTTTCTACCGAAAATGTGGTTAGTATAACTGAAACATTATCATAATTGGTACCTGTGAAAGAAAAATTGGCCTTCCTTGCTGAAATAAAATAAGCAATAAACGCATATAAAAATATACAATTTAAGAAATTTATTATTTAACATATTGTCATAAGCTATTTTTAATTGAAATTTATTTATTTCAACCACACATTTTGAACAGCCACAAACCTGTTATCTTATGCACAGACTTTCAAAAACCATTTGAGAATTCATAAATCATAATATCTTTGAAAGTCACAAAAGTTAATTTTTAATTTGCTGCAACGAGTATAAACTATGATAGTAAGCTCAACCTATAGTTAGTTGCAGCAACTGATAGAAAGTGTTTATTTTAACCTTAATATAGAACGACAATTTTTTAGTTGCCAATACCAAAAGTTGGTAGTAACATCCAATTCATAATATTTTATTCGGTTGTGTTAACCAATCAATGAATTAGTCATGGCAAAAGCATACGCTCGGTTGATGCAATCAATTTAAGAATTGTCAGAATCATATCTTTATTACAATTATGCCCTTATGGCAATAAACATGGATTGTTTTTTGGATTAACAGAAAATTGATTGTGTGAACTGAAATATAGTTTATGCAAATGATATTTTGTTGGCCTAACCATTTTCCAACCAATATTTTTTCTGGGTGTATCTAAGACAAGTGAGTACATATTCATGAGTTGCATGAATATTTGAATATAAAAAAGCTTAAGCTGAGATTAAAGTAGTGCAATCGTGTGACCACTTAAAAGTAGTGTTTGGCAATACACAATACACCAGAGACTAAAGAGCAATCAAAACAGTAGATTTATTTGGGTGAGCTTGCACCAATGAAGACTATGTTAGATCAGGTTATGGCCACAGCATTCTGGGATGTACGTGGTGTCATTCAAATTTGTTACTTTGGAAAGGGTAAATGATTACCGGCAAATATTCGTCAGAGCTTCTGGCCATATTCAATAATGATTTAAAGCAAAATCGATGTCATCTAAAAAAAAGTATTGATCCATCAAAACTATCCACGGGTGTACACTTGTGTATATTCTCTATGGCGAAAACCAATGAATTGAGATTTATACCCTTGCAATAACTTCTTGTTTCTAAATTTGAAGAAAATTCCTATTTTGGAGGTTTTGAAAAATCTCTTTATTTGGCGGGAATAAAAAGAACTACAGGGATGCTATACTATACAAATCTATTGACATTAAAGCAGACCATGTTAAGAAATAAAATTATTTTTTTCGGAAAATATATAAAAAAAATTTATAAAATTTTCTTAATTTAATGGTTCGACCCTTTTTGTATGTTACTTCAGGATATTCTGAAGAAGAAATATTAAGCTAAAAATAAAAATATAAGCAGACCTTTAGCTTGAAAGATTGTTTAATTGAATAAATATTTTATGATGAAAGATATGGCATTTTAAAACTGTCCTCGTATTTGACCTTGTTACTGATTTGATTATGAAATCTTTATAAGTGTGTATACATGCCTGCTTGTGATTAAATAATATTAATGAAAATTATAATCTGTCACGTATTAAATGAACAATACTTTTATGGCTTTTTGCTAAAATTTGTATTTTCTGCTTTAAGAACTTACATAAAAGTATAAGTTAGTTAATATATATGTATTTAGTTGCATATAATTTAGATATACATAAATATAATCATTGAGTCAATAATGAGTCTCTGGCAGGAATCGAACCTGCGACCCTCTAATTACTAGACTGGTACACTGCTTACTTGCAAGGAGGGCGTCCTTGCACCCTTCAAAGTAAAATTTATTATTATTATTTATTTTTTTTAAAAAATACTCTTAGATTACAATTGAAATTATAATTATATCTTCTCTTTCCCTTACAACACAAAAGTTTCCCAACAAAAATTTCTGTGTGAACCGAATTTCTTCTTATATAAAAACGCACACAAAGCTATTGAGAATTATTAAATACAGAAACATGGCAAGCAATTAATTGCATTAATTGATTAAGACATTAATAAGCACGGATTTTAAGTCTTGTATGTGAAGAATTTTTCATTTGATAGATAAGATATATTCAGTTTTCTTTTAACTCACTCAACATATTTACTTCTTCACGACCAAATAACAAATAAGAAAGAAATGAAAAACAAAATTGCAAAAACCATTACCGGCATCAAACGAGGAATTAATGTTGCTGCCATTGATGTTGTAGAGTCTTTTATAAATAATAAATTTTTATATTAAACGAAGTTTATTTTAATTTTCTTATATACTTATATTTCATATTACCAACCTTTACAAATCATAATATTGGCAAACTATGCAAATTCATTATATCAACGTTAGGCTTATTATTTTTTATAATAAATGAATAGCGAAAAATTAAAAATTTTTTTGGAAGAAAAACTATCTTCAAAAATGCTGCTTTTCAGACAATCAGTCAGTAACATGCTAAAGGATGGGCACAAACATGCAACACATTAACGAATATAGTAAAGAATTATACGTTAGCTGAATAAATTCTTTTTTCTTAGTCTAGCAACCCGAGATTTAAATAATACAATAAAAGTCTTGGCACCACAATCAATTATAATTTATTTATAGAAATATTTAGTTGAAATTATATCCAATATAATGATTATAAATTTTGGATTTTCTTTTTGCTGAAAATTCAGCAGCTGAGTGCAATAAAATGAAATAAATCGCTTCCAAATTAATCACTGCAAGTCAAAACTTTAATATTTATTTGTTAAACATCTTGACGTGATCTAATTTATTAATTACACCTTTGACATTTAACATGTTTATAAATGGACTCATTAGTTTAAATGTCTGCATGTTTTATTTTTATATAAATATGTATTTACAGTAGCGTTCGGCCACAACGAAAATCGGGCATAGTGAATTATTGTATGTTAGGAACAACTCCTGCGCTCTCAACAGTCTTGCAACGATATTTCATAGAAATCAGTACACTACTTAAACAGATTTTCCCTTATAAGCAGAAGCGTATCTGGTAGTTTTTAAAACAGCCATGACTGTGGCTGCTACTTAAGCAACTTGCTGTTAATTTTTAATCGCTTTCTTAAATTTAATGAAAGTATGTTTGAATTTTTTTTTATTTAAAATGCATTATTTTTTATAACGAACTTCTTATATAACTAACAAAGCTTGGAGTTCATTGTAACCATAATCCACTGTAAATATTTCCTGCTGTATATTTGTGCTTTCATACAACAGCATATTCAACATCATCCCTCTCGTAATTTAAAACTATTTATCACACCACCTCCGTCAAAGCAAATTAATATCAAAAATGCTGTGAATAGAAATAACGAACAAATAAATAATCTGTCACAATGCATTTCACATTTCATTTATCCATTCATTATTCACTACAAATACACTGAATTTGGCTCTTTTGAGAATAATGCTAAAATATCTTTTATCTAGCGCTCTTTTGTTATTTATATTTCTACTCGTATCTGTGTGCATATTAGATACACATCCACTGATTTTCATAATATTATTTTTTTTTTTCATTTTCAAAAATTCCCAAATGATTTGATAATGTTGTTCTTATAATTAGTAATAGTGAATAAACAAATACAAATCAAGGAATATAAAAGCTTTATTCAATTTTTTTTCCCCAGAACCTTGAGGAGTGTTTGCTGGTACAACTCGTACATGTGCGACTGTGTATCAATTGAAGATGAGGATTGGGAATTTCAATTGAAGTACGTACGCTTCTTGATTTTATTTTTTATTAAAGCCTCTCTTAATAGTTTGATATGATTGCAATGAATAGAGATAAATAATTCATTTAACAGCATATAATACCCAACAAATTAAGATAATAAGAAACAATGTATACTCTTTGTTGGCATCACATTTGTAAATCTAATCGAATTTATGAAAGCATCATTTTGAATTTAGGAGAAAGAAATAAAGCTTTTGGTCATATCAGTAGAATAAAAAAAATCGATTTCGGCACTCAGCTGAAACATGCATGCATGATGTGCCACTAATGAAGAACTGTTTGATTCAGATATGTATTTATTGATTTAAATAATTTCCAATCATGTTGGATTCTATAAAATTGTATATTAGTTATGTATGGAACTGTTTAACTTAATAAATACGTGCCTTCATCAAAAAGCTTTTCATTAAAAGTTAGTGGTTGCGCCTTTTTAGGCACAGCCCACACAGATATAAACTCAGGCTTGCGAAGAAAACTTAACACCTCCTTCAGTCGTTGCCGTAGTTGGGATACAAATTAATGTCACAGACAATTTTCGAAATAATTGGGGGATTGAAATGTCAGTGTTTGTTTAATGTTTTAAAATTTTTGTTTGAAAGAAAAACAAAAGAAAAAATAATTATGTATATCAAAATAATTTAAGACATTATGACAATATGACCTGTATGACTACCGTTTGAACCCTACAAATGTTTCTTTTTAAAATTTTAGAAATTCAACGCAGTTTTTTCTTCAAAATAAAAGTTCTTTATGTAGAACCATAAAACTTATTTATACCAACGTTTTTGTCACATAAGTGATTGCTTGTGTTCTAATTTGATTTTTGTATTATATTTACTTGAGGCTATTTCAAATCTTAACTAGAAAGCTTAAATTTCTTTTGTCTTTTAAGCAATACAAATTGAATGAGGCTGAGAAAATTATACAGAAAAAAATTTTTGATATTTGAATACGAAAATCGCTGATTCATTAAAAAAATCTTTTGAGTTTTCTGAGATGACCATTTTTCCATTATCGATAAATAAAAATTGTATGCACGTTTATTGAAAATATTTTTGTTTGCATGCAATAAAGAAATTTAATGAAGCAAAGCAAAAAGTTGTTGACTGAAGTTTTATTCGCAGGGATAGTTGTTATTGTGTGTGTGGATGAATGACAAGTTTTCAACGTCTTTTTATTTGCATATGCAGTTTAATGCTTGCTTGCAATTTTAATAATCAATGTGCTTGAATCAAATATATAATTTTGTTGAATTCCTTTTCCATATTCAACAACACAGCTTTTTAAAAATATTTTTGGAATAGTTTTTTCTGTGTACGTTTTATCGAGCAATCTAGATTCATACAATTTGAATTAACAATAAAAATTAAAAACAAGTTTCAAGACACTGAAGGTCATTTATTTACTATTGTAGAATAAATAATGAAAAGCTTTCGATAATCTTATTTAAGTTCCCCGTCCTTTTAGATTTCTGGCCTTTTGGCTACCGTTCTATCATTTAGCAAGAAAAATCATAAAATTGAAGTAAGACTTGTCTGCCGATATTCACTGAAAATTCAGTTCAAATATAAGAATAAATAAATAAAGAGGTCAGTCATAAAATAAATAAATACGACCTATCATGTGATCTGCTTTTGTTTTGGTATGGAAGTGCAGTCGATGCAACACAGCTCCGCTCCAGCAACTTTTGCCGCAGCAACTAGAGCAACTAATCAAATGAGTAAGAATTTGCTGCATGATTTAGCAAGACTTTAGCTGGGCTGACCCATTATAAATTTGTAGTAACATGTAAAAGAATAACGATATCGTACTCTCTTGTGTGTCACTATGATTTCATTTAGCTTAACTCACTTTTAATATGTGATACCAACTTTCAGATAACTCAAATGATTTTTTCCACTAAAATCAATTCACAATAAATAACAATCAAACAGATGTCATAAAGCTCAAAAGCCTTATTCATAGAAATTAATTTATTTTATAAAGGTTTAATTAATCATATAAATGTTGAAAAAATTTAAAATAAAATTTATAAACCTCTTATATATCAAAAATATTTTTTTATTAACTGAATCAATTTTGTATGCATGTTTGTTTGCAAGTTTATTTCATACATTTTGCTTTAGTTTTTAATATCTACGTATTAAGACATTTTGACTGTATTATTTTTGTTGTTTAAGTTTTCAACAATTTTGAGAAAATTTAAATTGTTTTGATCACAATATAAAGTTAAACTCAATTAAAGACATTCAATTTAAATACTTTGTCTTATAAACAAATTATAATAATGTTAATTCAGTAACATAGTCACTTGTATGAATGGAAAAAAACAGAAAACAATTACAATTATTAAATTTTAATTTTTAAACAGAATTATCCAAAATGACACAAACCCTCCTTTTTGTAGAATTTGTGTCGAGAAAAGTTTTGTGATAATAATTTCTTCAGCAAGCAGTTTTATTTATTTAATGCCCTCAAAAGTATGCTACAACTTTCAGTCTGTTCTTGCAAAACAAAACAACATCTCTTGCATCTCATTTCCGTTGGTACGCACACAGCTGACGTTTTTGAAGGTATAAATGAATTCGTCTTGGCAAATGCCAGTTTATTTCTTTGTTTTTCTTTAATTTATTTTAAACTTTCTTTCCTAATTTATTCTTATAATTTAATAAGTTGAAATGAAGTGTTTATATGTATGTATGCGAATGTGTGTATTCGTATGTGTGTATGCATGTATTTGTGTGCGCATATAACGTATATAACATAAAATGTTGTTTTTTTTAACTGATTGTTTATTGGATTTTAACTTGGGGATCTTGTCGTTGCCGTTGTCGCTGTATATGTATTCTGTGTAGTTTTTTTTTAGTTTAGACCAGTGATAACCACTCCATAGCCTCGCGAGGCAGTCAATAATCGTATTTTTCACACAGACACGGTCAGCAATTCACATGTATACAACAACTTTGTTCGTTTCAAAACATCAGTCTCTGCTCAAGCTTTGTGAAAGCAACACCACGCACGCATGTTTGGCTTTGTTTTTTGTTTCTTTTTCGTAATGAACACAAAAGCACACAGAGCAACAATGTTCAATAATTCTGCTTCTGTTTGCGACCGCACACAAGCACATAATATCTTTGTCTGCGTGTGTACGTGCGTTCGGGGCTTGGTTAACACTGGTTTAGACAATAGTCTGCTGAAGTCTTATTCTCACTTCATAACTTTTTTTATATATACATATTTATATACTTATTGCTTCAAAAAGCGCTCTATTCGTGATGTTGGAAGCTCTCTTGCCTGTGTTCAAAGCATTGGTTCTATGAACCAAGTCTTTGCGATTCAATCGGACAGAACAGTAAATAATTTAATCGTTTTGCGATATATTTTTCTATTAATTACTCTTCACTATATTAAGTGGAAAGTAATTAAATGAATATGCAATGAATAACGTATGGTTTAATTACCACATTCAAACAATCTCATTCTGTTATATTGAATGTCCAGTCTTCTATACGTTTAACAGATTTAAAGCGAACTATAAATGTATAAGGATTTAAATAAAAAATTTTATGCATAAAATAAATTTACAATCAGATAACACACTCATACTGCAGAGTTGTAAAATAAATCTCCGCTGCTACAGATGAAATTGTGTTTAAATACCACAAAAAAGCTTAATACAAGTTTATATGCGTGTATTTGTATGTAGCAAACGCATATGATATCATGAACATTATTGTTGAAAAGTATTAAGTGATTTATTTACTCGACAATCCCAGCTGATAAGTGCATAAATACATTGAATAAACAACAACAAAGACAACAACAACAAAACAAGCATTAACAACAACGGAGCCACACAAACATTACCTGAAACATTGCCACACACATTTACAAAAGCTGCCAAACAAAAATATATTCAATGTAAAGATAGTTTATGCTCTGCTTTCGTTTTCATTGTAGATAAATATCATTTTTATTATTTTGTTTTCGTTGAAAAAGTTCTGTACAAATAAATAAATGATTTAACGGATGTGCGTGCATGAGTGAAAGTGTGTAAAAAAATGTCTGTTTAAATGAGCGAGAAATACAAACAGAATATTCAAGGCTATTAAGTTCAACACCAGCAAGAGAATGAATGCTTAAATAAAAAAAAACTAATTAAAAACATCTTTGCAAACATACTCGTATCTACCTGCGTGCATTTTGATTTAAACTCAAATTCACAATTAAAAGCCAGACGCCATATTTACTGATTTCACTTTGGAAACATTTTAAACTTAACACTGACAGTCAGGAAAAATTTAAAATAAATAAAAAAAAAAACAAACAGCTAGTCGTGAAAAGTTTTATAAATGTGGTGAGCGCCTTTGTGTGTGTGTGTGTGTGTGTGTGTGTGTGTGTGAATGTGCGTGTGTGGGTGTTTGTGTTTGTGTATGCACAGAGATATTTTCATACAAATATGTGTCTGTCCGTGATTCTAACAGTTAATTAAAGTAAGTAGATGCGTGTTATTATATATAAAAATGATGATTATATTTTTTCCTATCTGTTGCAAATAAAATACGTATTCCTCAGCGATCGCAAATACACACAGACGTAAATATTTCTTTAACACATTTTGGCTTACACACGCACATCATAACTTCAGTTTGATAAAATTAAACTTATTTGAAAGCATATTTACCAAATGTTTGCAGCATAAGCTAACTAAATTATATATTCTTGAAATAACTTGTTAAATACTCCACAGTTGTGGAATTTCTCATACATATGGACCAGCATTTTTTTTGTAAATATTACTTTTGTTATATTGAAAGTGAGATTACAGCAAGTTGTTTAATAGTAAAGTATTTTTATTTTTTTTTTCAATGGGGTATAAGTTCAACAGCGGTAATTTCGGTCAAATATTCGAGATTTAAACCGTCAAGAAAGTTATAAATTTTTGATTTCTTACTACTTGTGTTTTATTTATTTTATCTATCATTAATAATGATTTGAGAGCAGTTCATTATTAATATTGGCACTTAAAGAGAAGCAAAGCTCATGAGGAAGTTGTTCAACGTGGACAAAAATTGATAGACGCATTTGTTTATTTGAAAATTTTGTATCTAAGCTCGCAATGGGTTAATGGGTATTAATTAGAAGTATGACAAAGTCTTAATTTGTAAGATAATAAATTGTAATGAATCAAAAAATAAAATAAAGCACAAATGGCTAATGTTATAGTATGGGTCTAAGTAGAATTTTTAGAAGAATTAGGATGTTCGTATTACAAATAATTTTTAAGTGCTTGTTTTTGAATTCTCTAATAAGGCGTTTATATCAGCACAAAATCTAGTAATTTTGATTAAAATCTTTATGAAAATCTATATCGTTTACACCAACTTTTTTTTGACATTTATCAAGATTTTGTTTTTATCCAAAACAAAACCCATCAACTGAAATGTTTCCAAAACTACAACCAAACAACTGCAATGTAGCCAATTCAAACAGTTTTTAAGCAGATTGTACCTAATTCACTCACTTTTTGTTGTACAGGGTAGTAAAGAATATATAAAAACATTACATATTTATTAGATTTCCTACCAATCTACTGAAAACTTAGATTTCGTTTTGTATGGGAAATCTTTAAAAAATAAGCTTGATTTAGCTCGAAATCTCGAAAGTACTAGATTTCGAGACAGTCTAAATGCTCTAAAAATTGATTTCTCCAGAAATGGTTGTTGTTTTTGATAATGAAAAATAATAATATTATTGCCAAGTTTTTAAAACAAAAAAATTAAATTAAAGTATTACAGAGCAATTACACCTGCACAAAAACTGACAGATTGTGATTAAAATCTTTTTTTTTTTTCATAAAATCTATACCGTTTACACCATGATTTTTTTGACATTTATAAATATTATTTATCCAAAACAAACCCCATTAACTGAAAATTTTGTAAAACTGCAACCAAATAACTGCAATGTAGCCAATTCACGCATTTATTGAAGCTAATTCATTCATATTTTATATAAATACGTTGTAGAAGGTAGTAAAAATAATTAACTGCCAGTTTATACACTCAGGGAAAAGTTGCGGGCTAAAATTAAGCTGTGTCGTGCTTGATTTTATAGTTGTTTAATTTTCCAAAAATTAAGTCTTCACAGTCTTAAAAAAACGTCAAAATAAGAACGGCAATCTTAAAACAAAATGAAAATCTTAAAACTAGAAAAAAAATCTTAAATTAAGAATGAAATTCTTGTTTTTAGATTATATCAAGAGTGTAAATTTTATTTTAAAACGTATAATTCTTAAAACAAGTCTGACGTACTTAAATTTGTCCGAATGTGGTAATTTCTTTTAGTTTCGCTATTGTTGTTAACGTGTGCACCTCATATATAGTGAAAAATATTAAAAAATTCATTGTTTGCAATGGAAAACTGTGAAATAGTTAATATTGATGAAAGTTCCGAAGGTAATTGGATGACTGTAGCAATTATTCCGGCGGAAGAAAATAGTTTACATGTTCCGGAGGAAAGCGGAGAATGCTTTGCATTACAAACTTTCCAAAAAGAAATCTGTGGTGTGCCATTAGAAAATTGTAATGATTTTGCGCTTTTTAATATTGAAAAAGAACAATCTCAGCATCCTGCCCAGAATCAGGATGACGAAGATTTGAGGAAACTGTTGAAAGCATTCAATATGGAATCTGTTTTAGAGTATTTAAAAGGTAATTAGTTTGTGCAACATACATAAGTATTTTTGTATAAGTTATGCGTTTTTCACCTTTGGGATATATTTAAGCTGCACAAGTGACTTATAGAAGCTTACAGTACATGCAAAAAGAGGACATGCAGGAAGCTATTCCCCCGTTAGGGCTGCGCTTGGAGTTTCGCGAAAAATTATTTGCTTGGAAGAAAAAGCAGGTGAACATTTTAATTTTAATGAAAATTTAATCAAAAGAAAATTTTTAGCTTTATTTAATTTTTAATATTATTTTGAATAGTTTGGAATAGATGACGAAACTATTTCAATGCCATCAAAAGTGGAGGATTGGCTGAAAACTATGCAAAGTCCAAGAAACACATCCTTAAACTCTGCATCTTCAAATGTGTCCTTGCGTGGAAAGTTAATGAATAAAGATTTAAATATAATTCTAAATGAAACATCAAAAGGCAAACATATCCTCGAATTTTACAAGCAAAAGAAAAATTTGACAAACGAATACCGGAATGATTTGATAAATATCATAGTAGAAGAACTAATCAGCAATAATATCATTCTGCAGGCAAAAGACTTTTCGGTGTTAATAAATGAAATTGTGGAAATTTTTCCAAACAAAAATGCTGTTGAGGTAAGTCATGTATTTAATTCCTGCACTAAATATGTATGTCTAAACTTATTTGTTTCCTTTCCAAAAGGAGTACTATTTTATACCCAGACACGGACGCAAAAATCCAAGCGGTAAACTTTACGCTAAATAAAAAAATAGAAGATCTAAAAAACAGAAACACAGTATAGCAGAATCTGAAAACTCTTACCGCGATAAAGCTTCTACTACTGAAGGATTACGTATTACCAATGACCTCATACCTAAAAATGAACAATCAACACTGGTGGCATTTAAAACATTTTTGAGTACGGACAGCTCTGATTGGAGTGAAGTTTGTGACAAGATAGAAGCCATGTAAAAATTCAATATAAATAGACAGACGAGAATTTTTACATGGCTTCTATCAACTGGCAGTAAAAATATTACATTTTGAGTAGATTTCCTCAAAATTGTATGATAAGAAAGATTTCGTTTTACGTGGAGAATCTAGTAAAAAGCAAGTAGTTTTAGCTCAAAATCTCGTAAGTAATAGATTACGAGACAATGTAAATGCGCTCTTAAAGTATTCAAGAATGATTTGAAAAATTCATGAAAAACTATGTTTTGGATATAATGTTTGGAATAACATCATAAAGCATATACACGAACCTTCTGGCATAGACAATAAATAATAATTGTTTTAAAGAATCACAACTTCGACTTTTTTCCGTCCATGGACAAGACGACACAATTGTCGAACAGAAATAGGTTATAAGTCTTTTGGTTTAGAAAATCGAAGCCAAAACCGGTCGGTTTAAGTAAATTTTACTCTAAAATTAGGAGTTTTTTTTAGCAAACTCTAGTGTTCATCGTTCTCGTCATTCTTTTACATTAAAGTTTCGCTTAATAGTAATGAAATTTTTCAAGTGAAAATGCTCCAGAAGTTGTAATGAATATTTGCCAATTAATCAAGTGTCCGCTGTATCTTTGTATTAAATTGTTTATAATTTCATATATTTATATATGTATGTATTTGAAAAGAAACTTTCAGATAAAAATTTTTTTCCAACTTGTTTTATTATTTACATTGCTGTATTGTAATTATAAAAAATATGTACACATTTTAATTTGAATATGGTTTAAATTTGGTTAAGTTGTGGTCTTGTGGGTATAGTTTTATGCCGAACTGTTTATTAAACCATAAATTAATTAATTCATTACAATAATATAATTTTATAGTGCAGTGTTTTATGGACTGGCGCAAATACATACAAACGCCGATATAATGGATGCATTAAATTTTAGTGCTCTTTAATATATACGTTATTATAATTGCTGATCATACAATTATATTTTATATATTTCTCACTCTTACAAGCACACATACATCCATACATTGATATTAGCACATAAAATCAAAAATTAGATATATTTGTAAAGGAATTGGCGTTCTACTTCAATATATATACAATCTTCTTTAAAGTGGCTTAAATTAATAGATACCGAATTTTTCTTGCGGGTTTCTATGTAAAATAGTAAATTGAGCCAGCAAGCTTTTTTATAAAATAGGTAGCTATCGGCCATGTCACAGAGTTCAATTCCGTTCGGAAACGGAATTGAATCCACCTCAATATCTCGACCCCTAGACGGAGTATACCCCACAATACCAGCGAATCCAACAGTCTGGACACACCTGACAAATATCCATATTTTAGTTTTCTTTTTTAGACACCATCTCCTACAAAAATTGTGTGGATTGCATTCCGTTTCCGAACGGAATTGAACTCTGTGACATGGCCGTATATTTTATCTTTTGTGTCTTAAAAACTTCAGCTGCCTGAAACCATTTTTAGTGTTCACATTTCAAAATGTTGTATTCACGGAGGAAAGAAAGAATAAGAAGAAGAAGATAAGCAATGCTAAGGAAGCTTTTTTTAAAAGAAATTAAATCTGCCGAACATTATTATCAATAAGTATAAATACTTGCAATAAGTAATTTACATATTTATTTATGTGTATGTTATATTTTTTTTTTTTCAAAAACAGAAAACCAGTTAACTTGTGAATAAAAACAAAAGTTCAAATCATACAAATAATTATAAACTATAAATTAATTGATGTGCTGTATGGTTTGTTTCCAAGGGTGCACTAGAGAGACAATGGTAATTGCAACTAATTTCTATCATAATTTTCACTTATGATGCTCGTTTGAATGTTGTGGATTGTGTTTGTGGTCTCAATGTTATTTTTAACAATTAACTTAAATTGAAAGTGCAATTCTATGAGTGCTTCTGTTCATTATTACAGAAAATGTTTTTATTATTATTTTTTTTTTCAAGTTGATACAAAAGCATTTACGTTTAATTACTTGCAATCGTTGCAGCAGACTTATTTCCCTTCAATGATTTGTATTTTGATTAGGTTTATTAATTTGGAATGTCAAAGTAATCAATTTTTATTCAAAATAAAAGTCATTAACATTTTTAAAATAATCATGGTTCTCGTAGGAGCAAAAGCTTTTGAAAATAATTTTAAGATTGATTGATCATAATTTAATTTGGCGTTAAAGTGAAACTGTCGCTTAAGTGATTAAATCATTCTAATGGGTTTTGAAATTATAGTTTCTTTCTAGCGTTTCTAAGAAGTAAGTTTTTTATACTATAGTTAGACGTAGTTATTGGAAGCACAAATACCAGCTAATGTATAGTTTCTATACATTTAATTGCACTTACTATATTCAAATATTCGAATGTCATCGACATCGTGGGACAGGCCCTTTGTTTCCACATTTTTTTTTCGATTTTGCTCAGTAGATAAATTCCAAGGCCAATTTTTTCCAGGCATTTTTATTAAAAAAAAATGAATTAAGAATATTTATACGTAATTTGTTGAAGCTTCTAACTAATTTAGTTTTTATGGAACTTAGGTTAAAAACCTGTTTTCGCGTTGCTGCTTGATTTGTTAAGTACTTTTTGCTCATTTGATTTGGCTTGGCAATGTTATTAAAAGTTTCACAACTTTGCAAAATTTACTATGATAGTCTTCTACTTACTTAAGCTCTGATTATTTATGAAAAATAATTTTCTATTGTTAGATTTCTCAAAAGCTTTGCAACTTTGCCTTTCCGCAACAGTGTAACTTTTAAAGTGAATACCATTATTGTTTTTTTTAGAACACAGAAGCAGAGGACACAAATGTTTAGTAACAGTTGCTGCTTGTTACACATTGTTGCCTTTCGAAATACATACATACATATGTACATATACAAAATAAATGTATGTATGTGAACTTATAGCGTAAAATACACACTCTAAAACTTATTTATACGTAAAGAAGAGTGTTAAAAATGTTTCTACTTTCAACAAGATATTCAATGCTGTATGACACTCCAGAGAGCATAAAATTATACACTCACAATTACATCTACACTTTTACCTTCGAAAAGGACAACACAAAAATTAAAAAAAATTTACAAAAAAAAAAAAAAAAAATGATGCTCAGTTGATAGCAGGAAAGTTTTAAAGCATTTGTAAAGAGGTAGAAGCAGCTGTTGGTTGTGAACACCAGGTTATTGGCTCACACACTCATACGTACCGGATGCCAGCAACCGGCACTTGCCTAATGTGACACAAAGTTAGAATAAACTTGAAAAAAATGTATGCTTAGACATTGCACGTTGGCGTAACACACTTTAACACATCCATCCAGACATAAACATATCCCTTTCCATATTTTTTTTTTTGTAGAAAGTAAGTTGAAATGCTTTAGATTCTTAAGAAACTTCCTTTTTTATTTTCAGTATTTTTTATATTTTTCTTCAAAAGATTTGTATCTTTCCTTCCAAATGTAACTGGAGTTGCACGTTACTTTAAAGAACAAAAAATTTACTTCAACAAAAGAAAATATAGTAGACATTTAGAGTTAAAAAAACACAAAAAGGAAATAAAATAAATAAAATGTTAAGAATAAAATAGGAATGCATTTTGTTTCGTCGTACATGTTCTTTCTTAAATGCAACTCGATCCAAATCCTTAGAGGGAAACGTACAAGAGAACACAGCAAAATCGAAAAAATAGCAACATATTTTTTTATTTTAAATAAGTTAAAGCAAGAAAGAAAAAACAACAGACGTGCATACAAAAAATAATATTTTATAAAAAGTCTTGCAAAGTCTTAAATGTAACATTACCTTCTTTGGATTTTAGCAAAAAAATAAAAAAATATTAAAATAAGCTCGAATTTTTTTTACCCTTTCCTAGACAACTGTGGAGGATGTCAAGCAACGATTTTATGTTGTGATAGGGAATAACATAAGAAATAATTAAAACGTTTTTATCGAAATGGATGCTCTGTAAGGAGAAAGCTTCGGAGCGCACTATTTCAGTACATAGATTCAGTAAACATGAGATTGGAGAGCATTCATTTCATCCAAGAAAAGGTCACTGTGGTTATTTGCCTGGAAGCATCATTGGTATATATTTCTATCATTACGACGTCGACCAAGCCACCACGATGAATACCAACTTGTTTTTGCTTGAATCGGATGATATGGACATCAAGGACGTATACTTTCAACAGGATGGCATTATCTCCTATACAGCTTGAACATAGCAACCGAACAATTTGAGGGTCTCGTCATCTCACGTGAAGTGGATGTGAACTGACCACCGATATCATGCGATTTAACTCCCTTACGCTCTTGCTGGAAGGGTTCAATTAAGTCGCAGGTCTATGTGTAGAAGCCACAAGCCACTCATGCCATCTGTATTTTCTTTTCTGGGAAAATATGTTAGTTTACTTCACTTTCCAATAAAAATTCGCAATAAGTAAGAAATATACATTTTATTGGAAATTATTATATCATCCTTTACGAGCTTACAATTTTACTTTAAAGGAACATTAAATTGTATTTTTCTTAATAAAAATTTGAAAAATTTTGTACTTTTTCTAGAAAAGAGAACGGCATAAGTCTGATTCATGCACCGAAGTTGTGAAAAATTTTCACTTTCTTTTATTTAAAGTTGAAGATATGTAGATTTTATTTAAAGACGCCATACTTCACTAGAGGACTTAAAGATTTTGACCAGGCCAAGACATACTTGGTATTTATACTAATATGTTTCGCTTTGCTTCATTTAAATTTGAAGGTATGCTGCAGTATTCTTAAACTTGGATTTTTCTTTGTATTAAATATGACTTCAAAATTATGCTGGAGGAGACTTAGTAAAACACATCTTCGTAAATTTCTCTAAAATGCTTCTGGCCTAGTGGTTTAAAGAACATCACCTCTCTTCTTAAGTTAAACTCTTGTTGTGAAGTCTTCTTGCTAAAAATTTTAAAAGCAAGATATTCGGAATTAATGCGATCATGAGCATCTTCAAAAAATTAAATAATCAAATAAAATTGTATGTGATAATTTTATTGACATTATTTTAGTTGTGCACTGAAAGCTGTGAGCCTATTGAGTTTTCGCTTCGCAGAGGAGTTCATCTCCAGTGACTTCCATTTCTCGGATAGCGCAAGAAAAGTTATTGTAATACAAGATGGCTGAATGAACAGATACATGTATGAAAACAGCAACAAATTAATGAATAAATAAGTGCCTGAACGCAATGAACTCTTGTATTGTCTTTCCTTCTACATACATATATGTTTTGATAGCAATGAATAAGAAACAGAGAAAAATTCCTTTACCTCTTAAATTTGTCCAGTGATATACTTAAACGATACAATGCTGCAGCAATGTACTTTGCTAAAGAACAAGGAATGCAGAAGTGCATAGTAAGAAAGCATGAACTCAAACTTCTTCCTACACTAAACTTTTTTCGTGCTTATAAAATATGAAAGAAAACTCAATTTGTTGTTGTTGAATTGTTCCTTTCCTTTCCTTTTGTTCTTTTTTTTTAGAAGTTTATTGCTTTTATGCACACTCTTCCATCATTGGCATTTCCAACTTTACAAGTTTGTAAAGCAATGGGATGATGACAATTGTAAAAGAGAACTTTTGTTATTTTAAGGCCAGTTCGCATGTCGAATTTTCAATCTTCTGAATATGCAATAGAATTTAGATTTTGTTGCCGTGTATTTGTCTTGGCATTGCATAACAAAAGAGTTGTAAGAAAATGGAAAAAACTTAATTTTGTCTTGATTTTTAATTGCAACTTTTTTTCAAATCTTTATTGTTTTCAGTATATATATTCGTATATTTTCTTAAGCGAATTTTTCGTGAACAATAGTGTTCCTAATATTAAGCTTAAATTAGATGCGATATAGCCATAATGCCATAGCCATAACCAAACCAAAATTAAATTGGTTTCTATGGTGAGAGTTATGGCGTTATGGCGAGTCTCTCTCACTCTCACCATAAAAAGCAATTGAATTTTGGTTTGGTTATTGCTACGGCGTTATTGCTATGTCACGTCTAATTAAAGCTTTATGGGTTTGTTTCGAGCTTAGGAAATCTTACTTTAGCTACTTAATCTGATTTAATAATAATATTAAACTTACTGATTTCATTCAGTGGTATATTTGCTCAATTCACAACCTATTGTAGGAGTCGTAGATCCTACAAACGTTGTTGGTAATTTCTATGTAAACATTTGCTTATAAACAATGTTTTTATTTAAAATTATTGAAATCCCACAATAGGTTGTGAATTAATCAATTATGTTTGGAAATATAAACTAAGATAAAATAAATTTTTGTTTGCGGATATAGAACATTTGTTTTACGATTCAGTTTGGGAAATCCACAGGTTTGTCGCTTTTTTTGGGTTCTGTGTGTGTTATGGTGGATCCATGTTTTGTCTACGATTACGACACGATGCAAAAACTTGTCCATATTCGGGACAAGGTAAAACACTTATGAGAAGTCCTCACTCGATTGTGTTTGTAGAAAAGCTTTTCTCATCGGGAAGTTTTTCTCTGTAAAACTTTAAAGTACTGATCCACCTGTACACGTTTGTGCAATTAGAAATCCATTGTAAAAAAATGTAGAAAAGTAAAATAGATTCATATCGAATATAAATTATTTGCTGGGTTTTGTATAAGTTTCTAATCCTACTCCGCCTATTTAATTCTTGTGTAATTTTCAAAAATATTACTAATTGTGAATTCTCAAATGGTTTCTGAGAGGCTTGAGACTGTTTAAAATGTGTGGTTGATAATTTCGCAAATCACCAATGAAATGCATATAGACATGCTTAACCATCAGTAAATGAATTTCAATTAAAATAATCTTATGACAATATGTCAAATAATAAACTTCTTAAATGTTACATTTTATCTAAGGCTAAAGAGAAAATTAAGTATTTACTCTCAAGCAAATTTTAAATAAATTTTAAGTTTTAAAATTATTTTCTTAATTAGGCTGTGTTTGTGTTGAAGAACAAATGAGATATCAATATGGCTTTCAGTTTTCCTTGTGGTAAATATATCAAGGAAGGCAATATTTTGAAATTTTTTTACACAAATGTCACAGAAGTCAAGCCCTCTGAAATTTATTGTAATTAAGAAAGTTTTATATACTTTTATATACATATGTACATATGTATTTGTATGTATGTAAGTATTTATTTTATTCATCGAATATCTGAATTGTAATTTAAGTTTTTGTATAAATATAAAGTTTATTTGCAATATTTTTCAAATTATATTATTCCGTTGCTTTTATTCATCAGATATGATATACAAACATGTGAAATTGCTTACATTCTATAGGTTGGAGTGGAGTTCTAAGAACAACATACAAAAAAATGTTTTCTATGCAATTCATTCATTCGATTGCCTAAAATTTAGTTTTATTCATTTCAAATGCCGAAATATATGTGAAACTTACAGTCTTTTGTTCAATTTAAAGTTTGAGAATTTATTATAGTTTATAGTTTAAATGCAGGCAGCACATATAGACTTTTAGTTCTTTCATTTATTTTTAGAAATGAAAATGAAACGTGATATAGAAAAGTTTTTGTACAAAGAAAGAACAATAATCAAGACTCACGGTAAGAAGAACCTTTTGTCTAATAAAAATTTTGGCAAACATTTTCAATTAAATCCTTGAACAATAAAGCTTATTTTAAAATGCTTATGTGTGCAGGCAGTAATTATTATTTACCGACACAACTTATAAGAAACAGTGTAGAGATTAAAAAAGCTAAGATAATAGTCCTGCCAGAAGTTTAATTTAACATAGTAGTAGAAAATACTGAGCAGTGATCATAGATGCCAAAAATAGAGCGTAGAATGACAATTCGTTTCATAGTTAATCTTTCCTTAATTGCTATCAGGCTTTAAAAATAATAAAAAAAATATATATTACTTTCTTTCCTTCATAAGCATCCCAGTGATAAAAAAATTGGAAGCAATTCTTCAGGAACTATTTTTTCTCTACTTCCCAGGTATCAATAAGTGTGGGTTTTTTACTTTTTAGGAATCGATTATTAGCAACATGCAGATAATTAATTAAGAAGTTATTTCACTTATGCAAAATTGGAAATAATTTATTGTTTTGCAAATACTTACGATTTGTCTTGATTTTTTTTTAGAAAAACTAAATCCTAAAATATATTGATTTGAAAGAAATGTAGGAAAGAATGAAATTTACTTAACATCATTAAATATCAATAAATACAAATGAATTGATAACTTTCTCCTTTTTTTAAGTCGGCTTAAAAAAAAAAACTTCTTGTAATGACAAATTTATGTAAAAATCATTAGAAGTTATTCAAATTCGCACTACTTTTAGATCACAAGTACATAATCTTAGTGATTTCCGTAGAAGCTCTCATTCTACTGGGATGATATGTTATTTCGTAAAATGAAAGTTATTATTTGATAACTAATATAAGTATAAAAAATTTGATAATTTCTCATTAAAAATTCAAAGAAAGAACCTAAAGCTTAAGTATTCAGCTTTACAATACACTTTTTTATTGTTTCAATAAAATTTATGGAAAAAAGTTGAGCCTAGAAAGAATGCCATACGAGTACTTTTCAAGAATTCTCAAACTTTTTGTTTAAAAAGTTGCCAGCGCTGTTTCTAGCAAGCAAACGATAATTTTCCTCAAATATTGTATTGCTAAGCAATTAATTTTCTCACGTACACATGCAAGCAATGTATTGAAAGATAATGATATATTTAGGTTTGATTTTTCAAACTTTTATTGAGTATTGAATGATTTTGAAACAAAGATTTTAAACAAAAAACTTACTTTAACATGAGTTCAGCTGTATACTAGAAGTTTATTCTCCTTATATAAGCATGAGATAATCCTTTTGTTTTTGCAGAATAATCCTTGTAAAGTAATGAATGACAATATTTTGCTGTGCTGTTGCTATAATTTTATATCTTTATGTCATCATCATATATTTAATGGTGGCACATTTTGGTAATGGAAGGAAAATATTATGACTTTTTATGACTTGAAATATTTTCAGCTGTTCCTTTTTTCACTTAATTTATATATCTTGATGATTTTGTTGGTACTTGCACTTAAATTTGTCACCCGGCATAAAATATGTATAATTTACTGTAGATAGGAAACAAAATACACGGTAATAAAAAACTGTTACATACATACATATATGTATATGTATAAATTTTTTATATTTATTTTCTCTATTTGTTTGGCTTGTTTAAGAAAACAAATTTCAAATAAGCTAATGGCACAAAATATTATTATTTACATACATTTACATATGTATGCATATAAAAAGCACTGAAAGAGAATTTTTTTTAATAATAACCGACTTCTTTTATAGTATAAATATGATTATAATATTTTTTGTATTTATTTAGTGCAATACTTTTCACTTTTTCTTCAACATAATATTGAGAAAACTTTTTAAGTAAAAATTTACCAATTATGATTTATATATATTCATTATGTTTTCTTCCTTGCTTTAATATTTTCACATTTTAATATTTAATTGCATTTGATAAAATATTTATCCTTTTGTTTTAATTGAAACTTCTCCGGCCTTGAGACGCAACACATGTTAACTCGTTTAACATCACTTAAAAACTAACGTCTGATGCTCACGCACTTTCGTACAAAGCTCATCACACACGAACTTTTGGAAAAAAAACGCGAACTCTAAACACGAAATATTTGTAAAACGGAGAGTAAGCTCATTCTCGTGCGATTGTCATCGGAAGGAAGTAGTTGAAATTTCACCTCATGGGTATGGGTGAGTATTTTCTTTTTTATATTTTTTCTCTTTTATCTTTAAATTAATTTCGTGTGTGCGCATTTGTTACGATAAAAATAATCCACGAGCGCGTTGCTTGTAACCGTTTTAGTGTATTGACGGCACAACGAAGACTGTTCGAAAAAGTTGCTGGTGTAGGTAAAGTCAAGAAAATAAATGCATAAATAAGGCAGTGTGGTGAATTAAGCACATACTCGCACATTTGTATATGCAATTGGACAATGTTGCTGCAACATGTTGCATACATTTATTTCTTTGCAGTAGGGGCACGACAGAACACCGGCACTGTTAGAACTTTTTGGAATGTGCTGCTTCTCTGTTGACAAATTTAATTTAATTTTGTTCTCTCTATTTTAGTCACATAATTTACGTATAGCAGATATGGTCATTATAGCCAAAGGCCACATAACCGTTTAGTTTATCAAACACAGAAATTCAAATCAAACATAACTAAAAAACAACTCACAACTAATGAAAATAAGAAAATAGAAAAAAGGTTGTCTGCAGTGTGGTGTTCTTAGAGTAAAACCTCCTCTATACGTAGGAACCAGTCTTTGAAAAATTATAAAAAGTTAATTACTTAAAATGGGTAATATTTAACTTGTTCGTTTTCTTTAAGCTAACGAAAATCATTTAATTGTAACAGCGATCAATTTCATTTCAGCCATTGTTTGTCTTTTGTAACGTCGTTGAGAATTTGAAATCAAAACCCATTGATAAATAAATCTCACGTTTCACGAAAAAATAAAAATTTTATGACTTGCACTTTCTTGCTTGTGAGAAAAACATTCTTTAGAAAAGAAAAAATAAATAGTTTGTCTCGAAAAGTCAATTTAGACCTTAACATTCGTGGGTAATTTATATGATTTTTAGTGGATGCAAACAATAAAATTAAGAGCCATAATATTCATTTTTATCTTCTTTTCAGTGACAAGAACTTTGAAATTTAAATTGAAACATTTAAAGCTTTGGTTTCATCTATTTGAAGAACTTTTAACATTGTTTACGATAAGTCTACTTTTTATAAATGAACATTAATTAGTATTTTTAACATCCCGGTAGGAAGCTTGAAATTAAGTATTTGCACTCATGCCTTTTGTCAATTATTTTGTTGACTTTTTTTTGAGTCTTTTTGCTTTTGATGAGAAGACACATTTTTGTCAGATATACAATCTTCACGACAGCAACTGAATGATAGAGTGTTTTTTCAACTCTTATAGTTACCCAATGTTGTAATTAATTTTAAAAACTAAACAAATTGATTTAAAATCAATTGAAGATGTTTGTTGGTAAGATACGGTAGTCATAATGGTCATAATGGTCATAATGGTCATAAAGATCTTATTGTCACAACGTCTTAATATATTTAAATGTAATTGTTTTTGCTTTCAAACAAAAACTTTAATATCTTATGACACTAAGACATATATGACGAAAATTGGAATCCTCCCCAATTGCATATTTAAAAAATTAGTTTCTTTCAATTAATTTTAATTTTACAGACATGGAGGAATTGAATACAAGCAGCTAAAATTTATATTCTCCACTCAAAACTTACTGAATAGTTTGATAAGAAAGTGTATTAAAATCTACAAATTTTGCAACAATTGCATTAACATACATATACGTGTGTGTAAGTGTGTTTGTTAAAATGTACGTGTGTGTGTGTGTGTGTAGTCATGAAAAACCGACAATTGGAGGCCATTATTTTCAGACCAATGGCCAGATAAAATGAAATCTTTTATTATGCATGCAATTGCAAATACATACGAGAGTAAGAAAAAACACACATGCAAATAAAGCAATAAATATTGATTTTGCATCCCTAATTCAGACACTTGGTAAGATAATAACGGTCTTAGAGATGGACGTTAGTAAAGGGAGTTGATAAAAACGAACTTGGAATAATGCCCAAAATTCAATTCACAGCCAAGCAATTATGTTTTACTATCTTCTTGATGATAACGAATGAACTAACAGATGCATGAGAGCGTTTGAAGTGTTTCTACTCAATACGAAATACATTGTCCGTCAGTATTGACTGAAAATAAGCCTCTTAAAATTTTAAGGCCATTTCTGTTTTATCGATAACTTCTTACCTCTTCAGATTTTTAGCCAGCAAATTATTATGGGAATGCTTTAATTTACTTGTCTTTAAACACATTTCAATATTGAAACTGGAAGTGCGAATAATTTGAATGTTTAATTACAAAAAAAAAGCAATCGAAAATTAAATCAAAAAGCAATTTTAGCTAAAACCGAAATAAAATCAAAAAAATTTTAATGAAATGGTAAATTTTGAGGAGATTTAGTTTTACTTGTGCAAATGTCAAACAAAAATTCCTTTTCACTTCCACAATAGGGCTCATGCATTGGAGTCTCCCAAAATGCATCAGTTTCTGTTTGTTGACATCAACCGTTTAAATGTTAATGTGCAGCGTCATTGCAAAAGTAAAATAAAAATAACTTTTAGGTAAGTAAGAGGAGAATTAAAAAAAAATTATCCCATATCAACGTCATCTAGAGTAAATCTAAACACCTCAAAATATTAAATAATAATCTAGAATTTAACTTTCTATTTAATCTGCATGGCTCAGTAATAATTGACAAGCAAATATATTCAATTTGTTATTTTATACTTACATATATGATTGATTTATAACTGCAAGTGAGTTAAGAAGTCGAGCATAAAATGTTTTAGTCGGCTTTTATACAATAAATGTAACTCTGTGAATTGACTAAGGGCACAGAGAACTTGTATATTTACGGCTTAGTTCATAAAAAAATACATTGGTTTTATAAAAGGTTTATTAATCAAATTTCCATCGAAAATTTGTTTTATAAACCTCTTATAAAACAGAAATATTTCTTATGAATCAGACCGTTAGTATATTATTTCTTAAAAGCAATATAGTATGTATTAAGCAATAGAAACAGAAAAATGTTAACAGTTCTTATGACTCAAACCATAATGACTTGACAGAGCAATATAAGATTCAAGAACGCATTCAAATGATTAAAATTCGACAACGTCTTTTTTCAACAGGACGGTGTTAAGTGCAACACAAGTAACGACAACTCCATTTTGTTGCGTGAAAAGTATACTGACCGTGTGATTTCTCGAAAAAGCGATCACAATTGCCCACCGAGATTTTCTGATTTAATACCTTTATGGTAAAATTAGTTAATTCGTGTAGTGAGTTGATGGCTCAGCTGATAATATCTGTAAAATAACTAAATAAACGTAAAATTTTGGCTTTTATACTACATACACACACATGTGTAAAGCAAAGAGAATTACAATAACAGCTGACACTAACATACAGATTTAAACGATACGACATCTTCAAAAGTAACACGATACGAATAGACTAATTCTACCATTAGACTTATTTATTTGGGGCTACGTGGAAGACAAGATCTATGACAATAGTGTACAATTGCTTTAGGACCTCAAAGGACATACAATTGCCAATTTTGCGAACTAGTGATGGAAATTTTCATTATTTACTATTAAATACACATTCTATACCAGCTTTCTTTTGGTTGCAACGTCTTCTGACTATATGATTAAAATTCATTACTTCATTTTTACTTATCAAAATGAAACCTACACGAGTATTTTTATCAGTGTAAAAATAAAGTCATATTTATTTGTCTGCAGTGAGAAAAAGGAGTCCTAATGAAATATTATCTTATAAGGATTTAAACACATACATGTGCTTACATAAATTTTTGCAAGTTATTATTGCTTCAGAATATGCAGAAAATCCAATTGCTATGTACTGCAAAACTCTTGAATACTGACCTTACATTTAAAGCAATCTGACAAATTGTATTCAAAAATGTGGTAAAAAGGAAAAAGTGGCCAAGTCGAGATAAGCTGATTTTGAGTTAATTAATAGCATCTCTATAATTGTGATACTCAATAGTACACCTGTGAAAAATTTAAATTTTTTGTGTGATTTTTGAGGAAGTTATAGCACAATAACTTGTTGCTTATACTTTTTCGACTTTCGATAAGAAATAGCAGCTTAATTCAGCTTATATGATGAATTGAATGCATCATTTATATTGTGTATAACGATATTTGCTTTAAAAAATTTAAATTAATAACGACCTTAAAAATTTAACTGAAAAAGAAATAAATTTTTGAAAATCGACTTGAAAGCTTAAAAGTGTTCTCCCACAAAACAATAATATATGACTTAAGCACTTTTTCTTTATTGCCACAAAAAGAAATATAAAGGGTGTTTTTTATAGAGTACCACAAGCTTAAATCGTAATAAAAGAAAGGAAATACACTTTATATATTGGAAATAAAATTCTAAGAAATAAATGTTTAAATATGATTTCTGCCATGTGGCCGCAACGGCTGGCGCGTAGAAGGCGCAATCTTAAACACTAATTTTCAAAACTTTTTCGCAGCATTTGCGGCTGTATTTTGCAGATAAATCTTCGAATGTTGATTTCCAGATCCTCAATTGTTTATGATTTATCGACGTAGACAAGTGACTTAGCATAACCCCAAAGAATATAATCCAATGGAGTTAAATCACATGATCTTGGTGGCCAATTAATTGGGTTATTACGTGAACTTATTTTTCTTCTAAAGTTTCTTTGAGTAAATCAATTGTAGCGCCCGCTGTGTGGCATGTGGCTCCATCCTGTTGGAGCCACATATCAGCAAGATTAATGCCACGTAATTGAGGTACGAAAAAATTTCGAATCATGCTCCTACACCGTTCACCACTGACAGTAACATTCTGATCATCATGGTTCTTGAAGACATGACTTCGCCAGCCCATAATGCGCACCAAACATTAATTTTCTGTGGATGTAATGGTGTTTCGACGAAACCTTGTGGATTCCCAAATGCGACAATTCTGCTTATCTACGTACCCATTCAACAAGAAATGGGCTTCATCGGAAAATAAAATTTGTAAAGTTTCTTAAAATTTTCAACAACTTGCACGCGTTGCTCTGTTGTAAGTCGATTCATAATAAAATTTCGAAGCAAACTAAATAAAAACCAACTATGACCTGTTGGGTGCTCAAATAAAGCAATGATGCCAACTCAAAGTTGTGACACCCTAAAAAACACTCATTATTATTGAATATTTTAAATATATGAGTTTTCTAAAAAAAAAATTCATGCTTTCGTGTAATAAATTCAATTTATTGACGCTCATAAAGCTGTGACTAATCACATTTAATTGTTTCTTTTCATTGTGGCTGGCAGATATTTATGACAACATGGACTATTAAATATTAATTAGATACCAAAACTGATAATAATTATTCAATAAATATTACATATACACACATACATACATACATATTTATGTATGAATGCATGGTTTATATTTTGTGTAGTTTTTAGTTAATTTTCTAACTAATTTAACTTTCATTAACTGAGTTCTAAAATACACTGCATTTATGTAATAATTAAATTATAGTAAATTATATTGACACTCAGTAATACGAGCACTTAAACACAAACCATTGGCATCAACAGCAGGAATTGGAAGTGACATCGCTTCATTTTATGTTTTTCCTCATAAAATAATCAAAAGAGTTCTTTAGAGCGGCCGGCAGAAGATGAAATCAAACAATAAATAACATCAACAGGCCAAAGAACCAACACTTGAACCAAGTCAATGGTCATTTGTCAATATTAAAATTGAAAAGATATTGAAGTCGAAAATAAAACATTGATTTCAATATAATACGATTCCATTCTTACCTAACGCACACACGCAGGGAAAACCAGTTTATTAAGGGTGTGTGTGTCAAATAGTCAAGTGTGTGTGTGTGTGTGATTGTTGTTTTCTATTGTTCACTGCAGTGTGCAAGGTCGTACGAGGGGAGATCTGTTCATGATACATAAGTGCCGGAACACTAAAGATGTATGGTTAGCTGCCTTTAAAAACTGTATGTTGCTCTAATTTTTTTCATATAATTACATTTTTTCTTAGACCTCGTTAGACTACATTAGTGAAGTTTTCTTGCTCAAGTTTTTATATATTTATTTTTTTTAGAGAGAAGTAATACTCAGGCAATTAATGCCTATTACTATTACTAGGTGTTACCTTTTTTAGGAAAGGGATAGTGATAGAGAAGACAGGTGGTGAAGGAACAGATAGAGGAAAGTTTAATTCTTTGTAATACTCTGCTTTTTGCACGTTTTTAATAATGCAATGTTGCAGTGTCTCTGATGTTAAATGAGGCATATTGCTCAAGTTTTGGTTTTATATGGGAAAGAAGAGAGATTAATGTCTACCTCTCTTTTCCTTTTTTCCTGTCTCAGCATAAAATTTTGAGCTGGAAAATTTGACGCGTGTGAGCCAGGTTTTAGTGTATTTGATCCTTAAAAACTATCACAAGCGAGTTGGCTTTATCAACGTACTAAATGAAACTAAACAAAAATCTAGGGAAAGAAATTCTTCATTTAATTTATTTCATTTTATAAATATTTTAAAAATACTTTTAGAAATGAATGCAAAGTACATATTTGAAATAATTTATTTTGGCTTTGGAAATTTTGTGAAGAAAAAAATCATAGTTCTGTGTCAACAAGGTTTTGTAGTTTTTCAGGGGAGCTTTTTGTACATCAATTTTGAAAATCTCATATAATGGTTAAAAATGAAGCTATTATTCATAATAAGAAGAAACTGTCAGCTGTACTTTAAAGTTAAGGGAGTAAACTTTAATTTTAATTTTGAATTTTTTACCAATAACCCTAAATTGGTGATGTTGAAATGTGATTTAACTGTTTTCTGCTATTTTGGAGTTGGCTTTATTTTATTTTATTTTATTTTATTTTATTTTATTTTATTTTATTTTATTATATTTAATTGGACATTGGTATAAGAATCATACGAAAAGAAATTAAATGCATAAAGTTTGAAAATTATTCATATTAATTAGTATATGCTTTTACTTATAGTTATTGAAATCAGTGATCAGGTACAAATACGTATGTATATTCCAATATCTTAGCTCGGAAGAATACCAGCTACTAAACGGTAATTGCTGCCCCTCGTATAAATTTTAAGTGTATTAAAAAGTACAGCATCAAAGGCACATGAGAGGCACAACTCGTACCACTCACTCAGAAACAACAAATCATACAAATTGTGCTGTCAGTAAATAAGAACTACGCACAATAACATTTGTGAATGTTTCATGCAATCAATACCTGTAAGAAGAACTTTGAACTGTAGCAAAACAAAATAAAAAAAAATAAAATAAAACAATAAAGGATAGTGAGGATGACATTTCATATTGATGAGAGCTAAATTTTTTTTGTTTAGCAATATTTAGGGTATAGTTTCCAAAAAAAAAAGGATTACTTTTCATGACACTACTTTGAAAAAAAAATAAATTTTGTATGAAGAGATACGCAAAATTGGTAATTAATCGATATAAGCAATCCCTGATATTCTTATCTAGTGTAAGTGTTTAATTGATGGCATATATATGCCCTTAATAAGTAAAGTGGTCTAAGCCATATGTACATATGTTTGCTTCGAAATATTAAATAAATCTTAAAAATATTTCAATAAATGATTAATAAATTTATATTAATCGAGACTAGTAAAACTCTAAATTAAAATGTTGCATAATATAAAAGTATTATTTGATTTGTTCAAATGTAATCTGGTAAATATCTTGACTAAAGAAAAATATGACTTGGACCACTTTCACAATTAAGGGCAAGCGCATTCGAACTGGTACCCTGTAGTAAATAAAATAATCGGTTGACAAAAAACACTAACTACATATAAATTAATTATTTTTCAAGTGACTATAAATTGGTTTAAGTCCCATGCAGATATCAACCAAATATATTGCATAGATGAAGTTGAAAAAAAAATTAAATAATTTTAAAACGTATGTTTCCTCAAGTCAGTCAGGCGACTCGTCTAGAAAATTTTTATGAAAATCACTCAAAAAATTAGTTCTTTTCGTATAAATTTTATACTCAAGTTGGCCGTTCATATTGTAAAAACAGAGGGTTAACGTGTTTAATATTTTCTATGAGCAGTACAAACTTTCGTATGTATTTATTCATTTTTTATTTTAAGTAAATATAAAAATAATAATACTTATCCTTAATAATATTATAACGTCCCTTTTCACAATGTCTGGTTAAGAATTAACGTGAAGTTTAACTACCAGTTCTTGATACAAAACTTGCCGTTAAAGTCTCTGTTATCTTTTAACCATACATTGTGAAAAGGTACGTAAATGTGAAAGTGAGTTTATTTGTTTACTTGCTACCTTTTATGCGCTAACTACTAACCTGATTTTGAAAGTTCTTTTACCAATTAAAAGTTATATTATTAGCGTCAAACATAGCCTATTTTTCTTATCCGTTTCGGAACCGGTTTCTTATATTTGGTAAGGATTTTCAAACCGCTAAACCGATTTTAATAATTATTTTACCAATAGAAACCTTCACTACCAACCGAAAACATCGCCTATATTTTCTTCGCTTCAGAACAGGGTTTTTTTATATATAGTTTGGATTTTTTCGAAAATAACGTTTATGGGCTGGTTCAGGTAATTTTCGTTTTGGGTTTGATTATTTAAACAGTTTTAAAACCACTTTTTATTCTATATTTATATCAAATAATAATTAAAATTAACACTTTTTATTCTGTTTTTTAATTTTTTTATCAGTGAGTAACAAAACATTCATATGATACGACCAGGGTTACCGCTAGGAATTTTAGAAAAGTCGCACAAAAGGTCGTTTTGTGAAAATAAAGTCGCACAAAAAAGTCGTTTGAGAAAATAAAAGTTGCATCTCTTTTTTTAACGTTTTTTTATTAAACAAAAAACAATTGAAACAAAACAAAAAGCTTATTGCAGAATCCATTTCTATCATATTTCACAACACATGCAGTTGCATTATACATGCTTATATATGTACCCAGCAAAAAATTACGCATTACCATATAATGACTTACTTTTCTGATTACCAAATTTCATTACTCGCTTACAAATCACATTACCTAAAATTTAAAAAAATTATATACAAGTTGCTAAATGATGAGAATAATTTTTTTAGATTAAATAGATTACGTGAACAAGTAGCCAAATAAAAAAAGTAAGTACTTCTCAAGAATCGATTATTTTAGTCTCACGCCTTGTTCAAATCATTAAGTTGGTGATCCAGTAAGGAATAGCTTCCATCAAAAATGCTTCATTCCAAATCCGATTACCTTTTTTGAAATTTTTTGTTGGGTATGTACATGTTTTCATGTACCCTGGCGATTTTAGCTAAAACTATTCTTTGCAACTTCTACTGAAAATTTATGAAACATTTCTTGAATACATTTTATACGTGATATGCATGTTGCAAAAAAGTGGTAAAAGTGTTTCCAAATGAACAATAATCTGTGAATTGATTTAAAATTTTGCCGACGTTATTTTGACGATTTTTTGATAAAAATAATCAAAAAACTTTTAGTTAATTATTATTTTTCGAACTGTATTTTGTTTCTATATTCTTATGAATTGAACAGGCTAATGTTCGTAACGCTTCTTAAGCCAAATTACATGTGATAATTATTATTATTATTTGTTCATTAATAATTATCACATGTAATTTGGCTTAAAAAGCGTTACGAACATTAGCCTGTTCAATTCATAAGAATATAGAAAAAAAAACTTTTAATTTACTGCAAATTAACTGTTTTTTGAGAAGTTTCACAAAAAAGAGTAAAAAGCCGCAATAAAATTAAAAAAAGTCGGAAAAGTCGGTGACAAAAAAAAGTCTCACAAAAAGTCGCAGACCGCTAGAAAAGGGTCAAATTGCGACTTTAGTCGGGTGAACGGTAACCCTGGATACGACTATGTTAAACTATTGAGTCGGCGACAACTTAACCAACTAGATGTGGTTATTAAAAAACTATTTTGCAGTTACTTACTTGACTTCCTATAGGGTATATATGCATGTACATACATGCATATGCATATATTAGTCAACCCTTTGTTTTCCAATGCAAGGCACTTAATTTCAGAATGCACCTCATGTTGTTTCTTCATTTCTTTTTTTGAGAATGCTTATAATATAAATAATATAATTACTTTCTTAATGCAGAAAAAATAATAGAATGACTTGTTCATTATGCTTCATTATTTGACAAAAATTTAAAGTTACAAAAACAATTTGCTGATCATATAAAACACCATGTGCTTCTAATTTTTGCTACTCACTGATTGCAAATATATTCCGACCAAAAAAAAAAAAAAAAAGTACTTGGGGTTTTTTTTGCTTATGATGGATAAACTATTCATCACTATATTAAACACAAAGTTTTTATTCTGTCATTAATGTAAGAAATTATTTAAGTATTTTAGGTGTATCTATTTCTGAAGGACTATATCTTGATCAACTTTTCAAATATTTGCTTTAATTATAAAACTGTACTTCCTGTTTATTATATTTTTAGCTCATGTAGTTTTCACGAATAACAACCTATGTTATTTATTTATCATCCCGATTTAAAAATATCGCTTAAAACATTTTTTTTTTGGTCTACTGAAAAATATTTTATTTTTGGACACGAAAACCATAGATTTGTTTCAAAATCATTATCAAGTACTAATTTTTTAAATTTTAAACATTTGCATTGTAAGGAATAGCGAATTGAAATAAGAACTTCTCATAAACAAAATGCTGCACTTGTGCTTTGCTGGACTTGTGCTGGCATGAAACCATACTTTTGATTTATTAAGCAAATTTTATTTATTATTTACTTATTTTATATTAAACTAGTTTAAACTTTAAACGAATATATTTTTTAAAAGTCCTGTATTTCATTTCTATAATAAAAACGTTGCATTTCGGAAAGGTAGACTAATTTCGTATAAATTATGGTAATTCAATCTAGAACCACATTTCAAAGCCTTTGAAATGAAAAAACTTGTTAATTAATTCAAACACGACAAAAAAGAAAATTACAACAGAACCATTAATAGAAACGGTTGTTTATGTAATTTGTGGTTACAAAATTTTGGTTTTAGCCTTAGAAACACGTGTATAATAGCATATACATATTAATATTAATGCCTTTTATACTTGCTATGCTTATAACAAAATTGAATAGTTGGTGAGTTTTTCTTTCCAAATATTGTTTAAAACGAACTTGAATGTTTCCCTACGTGGTGTCTTGAATGCGGTTGGTTTTTTGTGTTCCATGCTTAGGGAATTAAGAGAATAATATTGTTAATTACTGACAACATCAGGAGCTATAAACAGAAATTTATGGAGCAAATAATTGACCTTTCAGTAGAAATGTGCCAGCCGCACATTCCGGGATACAACATCTAAGATAATTTCTTAATCTATCAGGTGGTGCGTAACTAAAGAGAGTTGAGATGATAAGAATACATTAGACTGCTGTTGTTGTTCTCCAACATAGTGGCAACAATACGAAATGTCATTATGGTTTATTTATGAAAGAAGGCAAACTACTTTGGACACACATATACATAACTAATTTGTAAATTGTTTTTTAAGACTATGAAATTTAATTAGAAAGGATTAGAAAACAATGAAAATAATTTATAAGTAAGACACTAATGACATTTGGTTTTATGGTAAGGGATAAAATTTCAAGAGGAATACTATGACTTCTCTATACTTAAGAAACAAACAAAAAATGATTTTGGTAGAAATAACATTTTTATAAACATTTCTTTTCATTTGTTTTTTTTGTAAAATTTCCTCATGTTTATCCTTGTGCAGCATGAAGATTGAATATTGCCAGATTCCGTATTGATAGACACTACTCTACTACTCCGAATGGTAACCTATCCAGATCCAACCAGTTGTGTTAAAGTATAGCATTAAGTCCCCTACACCAATCGACGAGTCGTCTGGTATGTGGTTTCCTGGAAAATGTTACCGTGTTACTCTGTGAGTGTCTGGGCATTGCACCCAGACCTAAGGGCCTATTCCCTTATATTTTTCTCTATGAAGATGGTGTTTGAGGATATTATTTTTAATGCTATTTGTTATCTACTGACTATGTACTAGAGATGCACATAGTTCAATCCCTGGCTAGCTCTTCCGCCCATTCATTTTCGATTATGTTGCTATGTGCAGGAACCAGATAAGAGTAGTATTGCTCTGACGACAAAAACTAAATAGCACATTCTTTCTCATTGATTAACTAAAACTGTCGAGGTTTCAAGTGATCTTAATGGAGGAAATGCTGCCTGGCTGCCAACAAAAATTTCGATATTCCCTGAGAATTTTTTTTCACAGAATGTCTCTTCCTCTCTGAGCTGCATGGTCAGGTCATTTGATAAAAGTCCAGACCACACACCGCTGATACAGTCTTAATATTTTCCTAATATAATTCCGTTCTTGAGTTATGTAATTCAAGAAGAATTGTAAATTCCACAGAAGTTAATACAGAAAATATATGTAGTTGAATGACTAAAGGGAATACCTTGTATTCTCTGCGCATGATAATTTAAAAAAAAACTTGAAACTAGTTTTTATTTTGAACAAGTTGTCTGAAATTTACTTAAAAATATATTCCTTTGCTTTGATTGTTTTGCCGAAGATAAAGTTGCGATATTAAAAAAATTTATGAGTTGGAAAAATCATTAAGTAATCTTGAACTATTAATCAAAAGCATTCAATAAACCTGTGATCTATAACAGAAACACACAGAGATTGTTCGAACTTGCTGTGCGTGATGATGTATTTCGTGAGCGTACTTTTAAATAATATTGCATTTTTGTGAAAAACATCTAACTTGCCTAAAAAAATGATAATATATACAAATATAACATTTATTATATTATTTATTATTAGTACAATATTACAAATAACTAAGAAAAATTATGGTTTATTTTATGTTATTTATGAAAACAAAGTATTTGAAATTTACTTCCAAATACATTTTTGTGGTTTACATTGATTTTGCAGTCACTTGCACCGTCCATCATGAAAACCCTTAATATTTTTATTCTTGTTGCATTGACATTCTTGTTTACACATATAAGCACTTGGGAAAATAAACAAATGTAAAGAAGATTTAGATTTGCGGCAATATTTCTAAAGAATTTTGGTAATAGTTTTCAGTATCAAAATTTTGCAATTTTCTCACACGAAAATTAATTTTTTAACAAAAGTATTGTCAACTAAACTGGTAAAGAACTCAATCAAAGAATATATTTCCAACTTTGATCACTTCATTGTCACAAGTAAATTTAATCTGAGTATCACTTTGGCCCTTACGTGAGAGCTCCCATATTTCAACATCACACATTTTTGGCATACCACTTGGGTCCACGATATCACCCTTTATTTTAATCATAAATCCAGTTATCTGAGCAGCTGTGCAACTTTGGAGATTATAAAGTCTGAAAGAAAGTTAAAAATAATGTGACTTACGCAACAAATTTGGTAAAACTTTTCTTTTTATTTGCTTTATACTTACTTGTATTTAAGGCCATTAACCATGTCTAATTCATTAAGTCTTTCATTGACTCCTTTGGCACACATTTCGAGAGACACTTCCGTTTTGCCGAGAATTGCTAAAGAAAACAAAATAAATAAATATATATATTAATTGTATATTTTTCCAGCATAAACTCACATATTATAGCCCTAAAACGTAAATAAATTTTTTAAGTTGGGTGCGGTTGTTTATACCTTGTTGATATATCTAGTATCTAGTATTTGCTTGGCTAGTCTAAACTTCTTTTTTATCATTTTGATATCTTCATTTTATTATTTCTCTTTTATTACTTAAACTTTCCGTACTTCGCACATGTAGACCATATATCAATATATTAATAATATTTTTTTTGAATAAAAAGCTTCAGTAATTTGTTTGTAGGTATACACAGCAATAATTTATTCTAATTTACCATTCTCATGTGTTCTTTAATCGATTTAAGAACTCATTAATGTTCAAAAAAGAGTAAAATATAATAATTATAGATGATGTATTATTTTATTGATTACTTTAACTTAACGTTAAGAAAAACTTATGCTTAATTTATTGAAATGATCCTTAAGAGTTGTTCCTTCATTCAGTATTTTTTCTTCAAATGGATGTTCAAACGTCAATATTTCATTGTTTTTCACAAACATATTTGCCATGACTATCAGTACTAGCGGCATCATCATCATCATCATCATCATCATCGTCATAATCATCACCAACAGCAACGTAATACAACAAACACTCAGCTTTCAATAGCCACGATATTCAATGAATTTTGGAAAGTAAATTCAAGTGCTTTCTCGTAAATCAAAAATAATGATGACGAATCGAATACGTTGCAGTGCAATTTCTACATTGAAATAGGGAAATTTATAAAAAAGAACTCAAATGTTAAAAGAAACTTCATAATTTATTAACCGCTCAAAGTATTGGCACCGAATATTTTTATTTATTTAGTTGGAAAATAATAAAAAACATCTTGGAAAGAAATATTTTTCATTCATAATATTCAACTTAAGACTTAGTTTCTTAATACAAACAAACCATTGTAAATGTTCTACTAAAGCAAGATAAAATAAAAAGTACAGAGGAAGCTTTAGTAAGAAATGTACAAATGTACAAATGAGTTATTTAAATTAATTAAATTAATCAGTACTAGAATAAAAATAATGTTTTTTTATATCCCAGTATGACGCTATTCAGTTCTTTAAATGGTACCCACTTTACCTGATTAGGTTTAAGTATTCTTGTGATTGATCACATCGATATCGCCACTTATTCAAAAAACTGTTCACTCTTTTTTAAGAAAATCTAGTTTTTAAATACATTTCATTTTTTTTTTGTAAAAGAAATCCCTTTAATGATTGGCATATTCCAAAAAAATCATAACAACTACACTGAAAGAATTTTCGGCCTAAATTCTATGAATTTCGACATTAATCTAATGAAAAATTCATTAAAATTCAAGCAACATCACGCTTCGTTGGATTAATGAAACCAGTTTCGTCAAAATTATTTTATTGAAAACTTCATCAAATTTATTTAACAGTGTAATTAATGCAGTGCTATAACTTTATCGAAACAATAAAATAATTTCATGAAAAGAATGAAATAACTTAAATGTAAAGGGGTTCCTTAATAATTAGAAAATATTGTTGTCATAAATCCAATAAAATATTTTTACGAAACCAGAATACCAACGAAGCAATTCCAATGAAATTCTTTTACAATATTCATGAAACTTTCATTGGATTTGTGAAATTATCATTAGATTTGTGAAAAAATTTTAATGAAATTGTTTCATTGAACTTATGAAGCAAAATTATTTCGGTGTAGGGTGAATTGAGGGAAATGTTTTGAGTATTTTAGTAATGTACGTTGAAAATTTTTTAAAATGTGTTAAAAACGCTTTTAAGCCAATTGATGCAATTAATTTATGATAACACATGCTCGCTCGTGCACAATTCAAGCACTTGATATGCTGAATTTCACATAATGCTCTTAGAATATCTCTTAAATTTCTCATTTAGGCTTTTTCAGTTGTGATGAAATGTGTTGTAAACCAGAACGTCTGTCTGTCTTATTTAATTATTACCAATGAGCTTTTTAGCTTAATCCACGTAATGAGACACGCTCTTTTAAAATATTGCCTAATTCGTAAAGAAGCGTGAAAATGAGGCAAAGACATGCCTACAATAGAAATTGTAACATACAAACATACATACATACATACATACGTATCATATTTCCACGGAAAACAGTGAAGGAACTGTCATAAAAATTTTAAAATTTACATATTTTTCAGTGCGCTTCCTATACCTGTATAGTATATAATAAAAATGAAGGCAGTTGTGGTTGGTTCTTTTACTACGCACTAGCGATAAGAAGGAAAATGTTCGTATATTCATTTAAAAGTAAAATACTTTATCAAAAATTGTATTAAGGAAGGAAGAAAGACTATGATAATATAATGAATGAACTTACCTTTCTTTGTGTACATACATACATACATATGCTTTCTTTTCTGCAAATCCTGAAACTAAAGCAGATATTTTTATACATAATTTTAAGCTTTGAGTATGCGTTGTTAAGCTGAGAATTAATTTTTTTAATTTCCGTTTTAGGCTTTAAATGAAAACCTTAGTATTTGTACATAAATGTAAATATAAATCTTTTAAACGAATCACCCACAAATAAAAAAGTATTTTCATGCACATGAAGCTCCAGTAAAATTAACGAACAACCAATTAAAAATATAATGAGAGTTATATATTTTGTATAATATAACATCGTATGAATAAGCAAACAAATAAAATTACTAGGCTCGTAGATTTGAATTGGATATTTAAAGAGCTTTAAATTGTAAAAACAACACCAAAAATTATATTCTACTTAAACATGTTTTTTTATTCGAAAGAATATCGCACATTATATAACAAAAAAATAATATGAATAATTTTGTAATATCAATTAAAAAACTAATTAAATTTTCACTTTTAAACAATTTGATAATATACATTAAGTTTTTCCAATCAAATTAATTAATACAAATAAAAATTTTATTGAATCAATTAAATTCTGAATTGAAAGCATTAATTGGTGAATACTTTTTTTGTGTATATGGAAACACATCTAGATATGCTAAGCTTTTAAGAAATTAATTTTTTTAAATCGTAATCAATACATACATAAATACCTCATATTTGGTTTGTAAATAAAAAAAAAATGCTCCAAATTAAGGAAAACTCAGTCATCATTGCATGGTATTGATGTGCAATTATCGGCCACTTCTTCGAGCATTGCTTTCCGTATGCCACAAACACCACGCCTAATCTTGGTCGTCAAAGTATTTTTTTTCAACAAAATATATTAATATACCATTTGGCAAATCTTATAAAGAATCTTTAAAAAAAATTCAAAACAAAGTAACTAAAAGTCATTTTAAGCACTTTCCTGTTTCAATAATCCGAGTATAATCCTTCCGTTGGGTGCCCCTGTGGCTGAGTGACAGCAATGCTAGCCTCTCAGTCCAGAGGTCGTGGGTTCGATTCCCGCCATAGAGCCTGGGTGTTGGCCGCAGACAAGCTACTCGCTTCGCTTGTTGTGTTGTGTTGTGTTGTGTTGTGTTGAAAAAAAAGCATGGAAACTGAAATTTACTTATGAGCTTATAGTAATAGTAAGAAACCAAATAATTGTGCAGATATTCTATAAAACTTGCATTGGCATAGCTACCAATTTTCCGTGGGGAATATTTGGCGTTACGAGTTTTTCTTGACTAATTTTAAAGTAAATAATTGCAGAAAATTTTTAATAATTCTAGGGGGTTATATCAGTTTTCGTTTTTGGGGGGGCGGGGGGGACAATGCAACGCAGGATAACCTTTCTACGCCTTTGGGCATAAATTCTGTCTTTGTTTTATTTTGCAAATGCTTATTATTTATTGGCTTTCGCTTAAAAAATACTGGTTTACAGCTTTAAATAAAATTTTTTTTTTTGCTTTGCAAAAATTTCTTTTACTGGTGCAATATATATTTGGAGCCAACAGCAGAGAAAAATTAAGTATTTCTAAGATTAAAGATGTGCGTTTTCGATTTTTGTAAGCAGCCAATTGTCATGAAACTGAGCATATATAAATTTTCAAATGCTTAATCTCATATTTATTTATATATGTATATAAAACACACCAAATGAAATTTGAAAATTTATATTTTTAATTTTTATGGCCACAAATGAGTTTCAAAAAGAGATAAACAAATAAATGTGCAGCCAAAATATTAACAAGATAATCAACTGTTTATCTTTGAAATCAAATCCACCATAAGTTATTGTTGTTAATATTTTTATTTGTATTTTTAATTTTAATATTTGATGTGGCCAAATAAGGTAGCGTTAACGATAAAATTTGTTTGTTCAACATTGAAATGAAAGCAAATAAACAATTTAGCTTTGAAGCCACAAACGCCTTGAAGGCCTGTAAATAACTTTGAAATTAACAAAAAAAAAAAACGATTTCTAAGTTTATCAACCAACACTTTTTTTTTCTTGAAATTTTGATACCAATATTTATGTAAGTTTTAACTTTCTAAGCTCCGTTTATAAACGGAATACAAACACAATAAAATGCAGGCCGGCGACCGTCATCAATTCTTTCAAATTACTCTTTTATGTAAATCAGGTATTAAAAACGAATGAACGCTTTAAAAAATAGTCCCCATTTGCCAAGAGCTTTTAATGGCATTAAATAAGTCATTAAGTGTTAAAACGTGTAATATTTCATAATTGCTGGTGATTGTTTATTTTGTCTAGAAAAAAAAGAAACTGTTAAACCACACCACAAAATTCGTGGAACAAAAATACTGCTTTATTATTTGCACCTCGGCAACTGAATAAATCGCTTTAGTGGATTTTTCTTGATCATCAAAAAAAAAAAAAAAAAGATTTAAAAAATAAGTTGACATCAAAATGCGTTTGCGTCATGCTGGTTTCTGTCATCTCCATAGAAAAAAAGCCTCCTCTTTTAAGCACTACCGCACACATACTCAAAAGCATCTTAAGCACCAGCAAGATGATAAAACGTTCCTTGAATTGAACAACAGATTCATCGAAGACTATTTGAGGCTATCAGCGCAGAAGTGGTATAACCCACATATATTTATTCAAACAATTGCTCTTTTTAATTATTTTATTGCATTATTACTTTGCATTTGCTCTATTTTCATTAGAATACCAAAATGTTGCTTTCTCTACTTTTATTTTTTTGATAGTTGGTAATGTAAATAATGTAACTATTGCCAGAACGGCAACCAAAATAAGAATGTGGGTTACACCACTTCTGAGCTGATAACCTCGTTTATGTATGTATATCTATCATATATGATTCGCACAGTTTGTAAAAGTTTACAAGTTATTCATCAAAAATATTGCAGTTTTTGTATTTCTTAAACTGAAACATTTCAATTGGCCTACAACAAGAACAAAACTAGATTGTTTTATAAACATATCGTCCACAAACACAAATGGACATACTGCATTATATATTTATTGCATTGCAAATTTCAATAATTAACTTATGAGTCTTTAATTAAACATGTTTAACTCATTCTCTAGCAAATTAGTGTTTTTTTGAGTTATGACGTTGTTTTAGTAAATGAGCAAATTTGGGGTTTTCGAAGACGTGGGTTGCTAGCCCTCGTCCCCTAGATTGGTGATACGACTGCTATCTTCGCGTCTAATCACACTATGCAAACACATTTCAGCGGTTTATCGCCTTCTTTCCTGAGACATCTGAGACACTCAGGATACATGGTTGTTCTTACTTCTAACTCTATCTGGTTTTAAAACGGCTGCTTAAAAGCCATTGCCCGGGGGATACTTGGTCAGAGATCGAAAATAGTTAGCTAATTGAACAATTCCCCAGTGAGTGGCAATCAGTAACATTCCACCTCTGAGAAGAGTCCCATCCTCCTAATGGTAAATAAGCAAATTCGAACAGATTCCTGTAAAATGTATTTTCAAGAATAATTTGCCACATTTATAAATTGAGTATTAAGTGACACATATTAAATTTTAGTTGGACTTGAATGAATTTTAATCAGGAATAATTTTTTAATCGGGCTTAAGTTCAGTATTTTCAATTATTTTTGAATGAAATATTTTTATAAATAAATGTAATCTTCTAAAGAAGAGAAGAACAATTACCTAGACTTTTTTTAGAAGACAAATGCTGGGATTTTTCTCAGCTAAAAAAATCTAGTTAAATGTTTCTAATCTGTTTAAGAATCACATTAATTAATAAAAATATTTCATTCAATAAGATTTGAAATTGCCGAACTTAAACCCGATTAATACATTATTTTTAATTTAAGTATATTAAGTATCATTGATATTGCTGCATATTTTGGAAATACATGAGTATGTACATACACAATGTGTATTCCAATAAGTGCTTCTAATCTTTCAATTCAAAAAAAAGTGAGTATAGGATATCATCGATATTGTCTAGTAATTTTTAAGTCGTATTGATGTAATTTTCTATCGAATATATTATAGTGCAACTGGGTGGTGCCCTTCTGAAACATAACATTTTTACGACTCTGGTGCATGAATCAGGTGGAAGTTTGTCCTTTTTGGAAAACCCTTTACTTAGCACCTACCTATACGAGTAATAAATAGGTAATTAAATCTTAAAAAAGCCGAATCATCTTGGTTACCCTTGTGGAGACTTATAAGCAGACATAAATGCCCAAAAAGATTTTAATTTTATTCTTCAAAAGCTGTCAATGTACTCGTAATAATTTTAAGCCAATAAGGTAAATTTTTTAATATTTTATATCTCTGAGGCGTTAGTGTATTCAAGTTATGCAAGCGTACAGCTAAAAAATCAAAAGAGAATTTGAAAATAATTCAAGTTCATACCTCTCATAAGAAGATGATTTTTTAATAAAATATTATGTAAATTTCGAACTGCTCCAAGACCACTTAAGGTCCCTCAGACTTTGGCAGACTTTGTGCGTGTGCAGGTCCAAGTCACGATGCATTCTTTAAGTTGTGTTCTATGAGCGACACAAAACTGACTGCCTTTAATTTGCCTATACAGTCTCATACGTAGATCTTGCGTTTAGTCAATCTACTACTTCTGGCTAATTGTTTATTGAACAAATGGACTTAAATTTATCTACCATACTAAAAATGCTCCTCTCGATAGAAGGATAATGAGTAATGTAAAATGTGCGAATGGCAGGGAGAGTTGACTGCATCTGGTTAGTTTTTTTTTATCATTTAAAAGCCTTATTGAACGCCATACACGTTCATGGTGATTTGGCAAAACAGACTGAATAGATGACAGCCAATTCAACAGATGTATATTTAACAATGTGGCCGCTATCAACTTACAAAATAAGTAAGCCGCTACAGCAAGACTCTCTACTTGTTTAACTTAAAAATCACATTAATTAAAATTTAAACCCAGTGGTTATCGGAATCGCAGTCCAGCATCTCTAGCCCATAAACAGCAGAAAGTTCAAGATATTTTCATGTATAAATTAAGTATTAAATAAAAATACATTATTATGAAATTTAGTAGTTGTTGAATTGAGACATATTTTGATAAATCAAAAATAATCCCTATAGGGAGATGTTTGTTGTTGTACACAATTTGTTACAACCTTATTAAACATTAAGCCATTATCCGTTTCAAAAACAAATACGATATTATCCTTCTCTTTATTTTAGATCCTTCGTTAACACATAAAACAAATAAAACAGTTTAACAAGGAATGTAAATTTGTATTGTAAATTTATACAGAAAAAAAGAACACTAAACAAGTTTTAAATCTTTAGTATTTTCTATAGCACTTTGTTGGACCAACTATTTATTTAAAAAAATATTTAAAATTATAGCACTATGCATAAATACATACACATATATACTTACCTCAGTTTCTGATATTGAACAAAGATAATTTAATTTTATGTCTGCAAAATTATTTAATAATTTTTTAATTTGAATATCTTTCTGACAACCTTAGACAATATAATATTTCTTCTATCTAACGTCTTTATATACAAAAAGTTTTAATTTATGACACCTGGTAATTTAACAGCTGGTATATAATTTTTAATAAACGTGAGAAAGATTCTGTGTATGTTTTTTTTTTTGTTTTTTTTTTTTGATAAACAATTTGCAATTAAAACTATAAATTTATTTAATTAAACACATTTTATATTGATTCTAATAAACTTTTTTTAATCAAGCCCATAATAATATTTCTGTGAACTGGTGGAAACTCATTAATAATAATCGTGGAAATATGTTGCAAGTAAGTAGAGATCCCACTTGATGCAAGAAAAAAAATGAATGAGCAAGCTAGCAGTAAGTTTTTAAATTTTTAGAAGTAGTTGGTCACGTTATTGAGCAATTGATACCAAATAAGTTTAACCGCTTGTATGTATGTGTGCATAATATAGTTTAAAGATATTCTTTAAGTAAGGGTCAGTACCAATTTAATATAAAAAAAAGATAATTTAATGAACAAGTATACATATTTTTTTTTCGCAAGTTCATTGTGGGACTCGATTTAAGTTTTAAACTCTAAAAAGTTATGTAAATCAGATATCCCTTGATATGTTGAGTAATATATGCATAGTTTTCTTTCCTTTTGATTTTAATAGCACAGAATAGGAAGATTAACTCTGATGGAATAAAATGAAGCAAATTTTATTTGCCACTGTACAAATTACAATCTACTCACATATTTCTAATATAAAAATTTTGAAAAATTGATAATTATTTTGAAGTGTTGAAGCTCTAACACAAACTTTTGAAGGAAATTTTTTTTTCAACTTGACTCAAAATACATTCGAATGAAGCGAAAAACCAAATGTTTGATGTTCGCTTTGAAAGTTTAATGCCCTAATTCTGTTCGACGAATGTATTGTCTTGTCTATGGACGAAAAAAAGCAGCAGTTTTGATTCTTTAAAACGATTATTATTTATTGTCTATGCTAGAAGGTTCGTGTATTTGCTTTATGATTTTGTTCTAAACATTATATCCAACACATATTTTTTCATATATTTTTCAAACTATTGTAGAATAATTTAATAGAATTTTTATGTTTTAAAAACATAGCAATAATATTTTTATTTTTCATTATCAAAGACAACAACTATTTCTGAAGAAAATAATTTAGAGACTTCAAATCAAAGAACTCAGAAGCATTTTCAAACAAAAACGTCCTCAATCTTCTTACTGAATTAGGGCATAAATATAAAATTATGTTACTATCTCAAACTTATTGTTTGTACCCGCAACTGAACTCGTATAAGCCGCTCACTAACTCATCCTCACTAAATTTCCTTCGTCTCCCTGTTTTACACTTTTCTTTGTTCTTTTTCATGAAATGATTTGCAAACAAATTGGTTTTGAAAATTCGATTGAACTGCTGGATTTTTTGTTTGTTAACAGTGTTATCAAACTCAGCTTATTGGATTCTTGTTTTCGGTTTCCTTATTTGTTTTATTTCTTTGTAACCTTGCAGTGGTCGGAGCTTACAATCTAAAGAAATCAAATAACACAATACAGTTTGGTTTTAATAAAATACGATGATAAATTGTTTGTGCAGACAAACAAATGTAGTTAAGATATAAAAAATAAATAAAACATTGATTTTAAAAAATTATTTTTGGAAACACTAAGAGCTTATTTTAAAGTCGTTTTTTAGAAAAAAAATATATAAAACGACTTTTAAATATAAATTCATATTTAAATAGAATAGGTTAAATATGCTCTAAGTATTGTTGAACTTAAAACATGTATTTTGTTATAGAAGGATACCGAATAATATTTATTTTAGCTTATGTCAAAAATTTTCCGATTGAAGTCTACTGAAGAGAAACGCATTGCATATACACGTTGTTTAAACATTAAAATAAACAAAAATTCGTAACATAATTTTTTATGACTTTTCCTAAATGAAATTGAATAAATACGTTGATGTCTGTATAGAGATATGTATGTCTAGTTATGAATAAGTATACAAATCTGTTTCATTTCTCTTACTAAGTATTATAAAATTTTTATTAGCATTAATTTATTTCCGCACGATGAAGCAAACCCAATAAATTAATTAATCAAATCAAAATATTAGCAACAGATTAGTCATATTTTCATATAATATGAAATATTGAACGAATAAAAAAAATGTATTTATGCATGTGTCACTTGCATATGATGGCGTACAGTTTTAGAGCAAAAATATTATAAAATTTAAAATGCAATAGGAAAAACCAGCGGAGTAGTGAACATAAATGTAGTTTATTTAATTTTGTTTTTTTTTTTTCATTTGCAACGTAATAACTTAAAAATTTCATTTTATATTTCACATTTTGGAACTCAACCATTTGTTGCAGGCTTATCTTACACAAACTAATTCAAATAGCAAACAAAAGAGTTTGAGTTAAAATGTCTATAGTTTTTATATCTATAGACTGCAATTAGACTGTATTAAAAAATATTACAATAAGTTTTGAGAAAAAAAGAAAATGAACACAAAAAAGCAATTGTGTTATAATGGAGAGACAAAAGACTAGATTTACAAGAGAAAATGAAAAAAACTTTATAGAAGAAAAGTAATGTGAAGATAATAAATAGATTAGCTCTTTATAAGATGAATGAACACAATCACATGCCACAGGAAGTTGATTTGTATGATAAAAATTACGTGAATTAAGATTTTTTTTCGCAATAATATAAGCACTAAACAAACCCATGAATACCCGAATAAAAATGTGATATTCAAATACAAAGAAACACCGCATTAAGCTTCCATTAAAATTCACATAACAATAATTAAAATAAAAAGACATCCAGTAGGCACTTCTGAGCTTTGAAAATTTAACTGGCTGTCACTTATTAAGTCTTCCTTGGTGCATCGTGACTTGGCAATGCCTTATTTGCGGATGAGATTTGAGGGCATCATATGTAACCCTAAAAAGTTAGTATGTGGTGTGGATTCTGGACTGGTGATATTATGGAAACACAGGCTATTACTGTAGGTGCTGACTGATATAGTGCGACAATTACGAAATTATTTTAGACCAAGTTAGCGTAATGTGGACACCAATGATATGTTATTTGAGAGGACGTCTCTACGTGCCATACAGCTCATGCTGTTTTGGATATCCTGTGCAAGCGATTTGGGAACCTGGTCATCTAACGTGACAGTAATGTAAATGGGTCACTAACATCTTGTGGGGCTTTCTTAAGTTAGAAGTCTGTGCGAATATGTCATAGACCACAGCGCATGCCAAAGAGAAATTTACCCTGATTTATGCGTCACAGCCTTTGAAATTTTATATATCTGATGTGCCATACCATGGCGGTATATTTTGCCTGTGTTGTACATAATGGTATCGATATTTTGTCCAAAAGAATGAATGGTTTCAACATTGTTTGAAAACGAAGTAGCAAAAGTCGTAAAATTTTTTATTTTCACTGCCTTTGCTTATGCTTGTCAAAGTAATCAACAGTCGCAGTTGAAGCAGCATCAGAAAACAAATTATAAACAATTGCGCAGCACTTTCAACAGTCGACCATTTCAAAAGTTTGAACTTGATTTGCTGTTGATTTTGGTTAGTTTCGCTAGCAAAAGTATAAGCAGTCTGTGTGCTTTTGTAAGTACCAAACAGTCGCAGTCTAAGAAGCAAAAGCTCTTGCTTTAAGAAGCTTTCAGCAGGTTCAGTCAAGTATTTTGTTGTGTTGTCATGTTTTTGTTGTTGCTTTTGCACATCAGACAAGAAGATAATACAAAAATCACTTTATTGCGATTGCTTAAAATTTCTAAAAGCAAAAGTTTTTGCTTCTTCGAATGTGACTTTTTATGACTACCAAAACCATATACACTGCTTCTGCTTTTACTTCCGATACTAAACAAAAGCAAAAGCAAATCAAATTCAAACTTTTCAAATTGTTGACTGCTTAAAGTACTGCTCGATTGGTCATAAATCACTTTGGGATTTTGCTTTGACTGAAACTGTTGTATTTTTCAAAAGCGAAAGCACAAGCAAAATGAAATGAAATGGAAATCTTTTCAATTTTTCAAACACTGTGTTTCAATGAAATCTCAAACAGACTTTATTTCATTAAAAAATAAAAATAATAATTAAGCTTTTCTTCCTTCTCTCTATCCATCTGTCACTTCACCATCTGTACTTGCACTGTCGCTTTCCTACACGCAAAGAAAAGATATGGTTGTAAAATGGTTGAGAAAACATTATTATGTTCTCTGAAACAAATGTGTGGTCGTTGAAAACTAGTTATTTTTATATTAAACACATGGTTAGATTCTAACAATATAGTTTTGTTAAAAATTTATGACTACAATATAATTTGTGTTATTGTGTAAAAATAATATGATGTAAATAACAATATAATGTTATCCAAAACCATACTATGTTAAGTTTTAAAAAAAATCTTTTTCAGAAACACCTGCCAGTTCAGTATTTCGTTTGTAAGCTATCGGTAGTGCACGCGTGGTGTTAAATAAATAAAGAAAGTATAAACAAAAGGGTAGATAAATAAAAATAATATGTATGTACACATGTATATCTCTTTATAAAAATGTATCTGTATTTCATGTATACACATATATGTAAGTATACATTTCTATACATACATACATACATTTTATTTCAACAATATTAATTTATTTTTATTTCGGATTTGCCGCACAGCTGTTTTAAGATTTGCCAATAAATATATGATTAAAAAACAAAATAATATTATTACATAAAATAATACTATGGTCGTATTGAACAATATTATTATAATATTAGAACATTGTATGGCAAGTCTCAATTATATTTTAGTCACATCTAACAATAGTGTTGTCTTATTTACAATAATAAGATTAGGTATAACAAGGTTAATTGTTTTTGTAGATAATATTATTATTAACTCTGAAAATAATATTATTTAAACTTTGCCTTTCCATTGACAATAATATGATTTGACTGCAACCATATAATTCAATCATAGTATGTTGCTGTTTGATTATGCTTACCTCAACCATATTTTTTTCTTTGCGTGTACTCTCAGGTAACACTGTATTTTTAATCCGGGTGAGCTGAAAACTTCCTTTTTCTTCTCAGCAACCTGATAGGTTATCAGGTTACTAACGTAACTTTGTTTCATTAAAATAAATAAATGATCCTTTATTTAGTTTATTTTCGATAATATATGAGCTACAAATTCCACAAAAAAGTGAAAGCTGTAACAAAAAGAGAAATTAATTAATTATTAATTAAAAGGCCTTTGCTGGAATATCTTTGTCGAGCAGGCTTCGAAATCTCTGAGAAGTGATGTGTAAACATAAAAATTTGCATGATAGAAAAAATACGAATGTTTAAATAAAGTTGATAAAAATTATTACTCCAGTATTATAGTAAAAATGTTAGCCTCAAATTTAAATAAATTTCATAGTAGTCAATTTAAGCCTTGAAGTAATTCCCACATCGATGACAGCAATATAAATTTAAAAAAATATATAATCCCTAAACACATTCTAATAACCAGCAAATGAGAGTTATTAATTTGTTTTATTGTTCGAACTTATTATTATTATTAAAACAAATAAATTAGAGTTATTTTTCTTCGTTGCAATACAAAATATGTGCCTCACAAGAGTTTATTCGGATCTGAGTGTATGATGAATATTTATCTTCATATCATACGTGGATTACCAGCGATGCAATTAATATCTGCATTGTTAAACCATATTTATGGCTTGATATGAGGTGATTATTGTAAGATAACAATCACTTATTTTTGGCAAGTACACTATGAAAATTCTAGAACATGTTCTCAGCAATAATTGTTTTTTTTTTTTTTGATTGATGCTTATCGCACAGGAAAAGTAAAAACAATTACATAAGAGCCCATATATAACTATATGTATGTATGTCATTGCTGGATTTTATAGTCTCCACAAGTCCATATTTGATTTCGAGCTATAAAAGTTATAAATATTATTTATGTGAACACTGCCTGCATTGTGAGATTATTTCATATAATCTATTTAATATAATTTTTGCCAAAAAATTTATATTTGAAAATTTTTATGCACAATAATCCGATTGTATGGCGACAGAGATTCTAAGCTTGAGCCCCAAACATTTACACATGAACTAAATATGTGAAGTTGAGTAGTTGCCAAATAAAAATTAAAATGTAAGACAAATTTTGTCATCGTCGCCATAATGAATAAACTGAATGAGACATTTAAAAAAAAAAACGAAGAACTGCAGTTTAATATGAATGTGTGAGTGAGTTTTTTATTTTTAAGAAGCACAACTTTCAAAGAATTTATTCACTACTCAATTTACTCCTATTAAGAAGCAAAGAAAAATAAGAGTTTCAGTAGGTTTTAATATGCAAATATTTGTTTAAAATGACAAGTAAAATAATTCCATAAAATAAAGTAAAATAATAATAATTTTGGGTATAACGAGGGCTGTGGGGTCTCTCTTCCGTAAGATATTTTTTTTTTGGACGGATGGCCTACTCAGATAAACAATTACGTATTCCATAAAATGTCGGAGTTGTCCATAAGCTGGCCAACTTGATCACTGATTCTCAAAGTAAAGGTGGATAATTTGGTAGAGTTGTTCAATAGTCCATTTGAACAAAAAGTAATGATTTGGCTTAGCAAACTGATTCATATGGAAGTTATTCATTTTTTTAGTTTTTTTTTTTTAATTTGTACTTCCATTTCTAAGAATATCTAGAAACTTAAGATCTTGCAACTCATTTGACACAACTTCTAATACGATGTATAGACATCCAGAAAAAAGAACTTCTGCAAGGATAGGCTTACATAAAAATCGTTAGAAATGATCCAAAGTCGGACTGATTCCAAATAATCTACACTGAATTTTTCTTACTTTTTGTGGGGCACTTTTCTTCTTGTTTTAAAATGTGCTCAGGTAATATTGCTCTTCATTTCCATAATTCATGTCACTTCATTTTGTGGCATGAATTTTGCATACTTTTAAGTCACCAACATGCTTCTTCATGTTGTTAAATAGCATTTGCTTGTATCTTTGTATATGATTAGATTTTTGAAAAAGCTTGTGCCAAGATTTCTTTAATTTCAAATAAGAATTCATGTACTTTATACGAGGGTGGATCAATAAGTCCGTGACATTTTGAATGAAACACATTTTTCTTTTGCAAAACAAAAATTTATTTTTCAACATAATCTCTTTTTCACTCAATACACTTAGTCCAACGTTTCTCCAGTTTTTGTATCCCTTCCAAAAAATTGGATTTTGAGCTCCTTCAAATAGGCTTTTGTTTGTGGAATGATTCGTTGTTGGAGTCAAATCTTTTTCCGAAAAACCATTTCTTCAAGTTTGAGAATAAGAAATAGTAACACGGGGCTAAATATGAAGAATAGAGCGGATGAGGGAGCAATTCGTAGCCCAATTCATGGATTTTGCCATGGAAACTGTACATGCGTTTGTGGTCGATTGTGAACAAATGCGGCACCCATCTTGCAGACAACTTTCCTAAGCCCAGCTGATAATTTAATATCGAAACTACACTGCCATATGAAATGCCTATGGCATCAACAATCTCACGCACTTTTACTATTCGATCGGCCAACATCATATCGTAGATTTTTTCAACATTTTCGGGTGTACTGACATCAATTGGCCGTCCAGAACGTTCAGTGTCATTTGTACTTGTGCGACCACAACGAAAGTCAGTAAACCCCTTTTTTAGCATTGAAATCGACGGTGCAGAGTCGCCATAGTATTTATCGAGCTTTTTCTTGGTTTGATTGACGGGTTTTTTTTTTCGAACAAATTAATGTTTAATGAGCACTGAATTTCGAGACTTACACGAGGTTGTATGTTTTGAACAGCTGCTAAACGCAAAGTAAATGACGATACTTGCTCAAGATTTGACAGTAGTCTATTAGCAGGTGGTACTTGATCGGAACAGTGTTGCATTTCATATAACTACGAGGGAATTTCGAAAAGTCACGGTCTTATTAATCCGCCCTCCTACATGCATATTTTTAAATGCACATTGTAACCTTAAATTTGAAAGTACAATAGACTCACTACTCTTTGGTTAAATTGAGAAAAGTAAAAAAAAAATTATTCACCATTTATTTATTTTCTTATTATCTGTTTAAGATTTCAAGCAGCTAAAGGCTGACAAAGTAAAAAAAGTTAAATAATAAATACAAAAAAAGTTAAAAAAGTAATACTAAATACAAGAAAGAATTTGTAATAGCAGACGCTTAGACGTCTTTGAAGATGTGAGTTCATGGAGTATTTTTTGTATACTTTTTTGGCACATGAGGACATTGAGCTTAATTTCTGCTCAGTGAAGTTCTTTGAACTGGCGAATTTATTTAAAATTATAAATACATACATAGATAATCGTATATATGTGCATGACTGTTAATATTTCTTTTGTATTTGTCATGAAGCTAAATGCAGTATTCTGTAAATCAAAAGACCCAATAAATTAGCCAGAATTAAAAGTAGTTTACTCAATTATTATTGATATTTATATATTTATATTTTTAAAGTGTAACAATAAGAGAGAAGACTTTATTTGGCAAATAAAGCAAAGAAGTTAAACTAGTATAAAGCGTAAAGTTCTTCATATTTCAAAGAAATTGTTTTAAAAAAAATAGTTTAAGGTGCGGTCACACTTGACAAACATTAGCCCAAGAAAACGTAACCAGTAAATACCAATGAGAAGTCTTTTGATTCAGACACGTGTTTATTGAGTTCATTAGTTTTCAATAATATTGTATTCTATAAATTTGTCTATTTGTTACATATAAAAGTAATAAACTTAATAAACACGTGTCTGAATCAAAAGATGTCTCATTGGTATTTACTGTTTACGTTTTTTTGGGCAAATGTTTGTCAAGTGTGACCGTACTTTTAGAACTTTTCTGATTCACAAAGACCGTCGAAATGAAAATTAAAAAAATCTTAAATCTTCTTCATGTAATTTTTCACTAGGTGCTGTTCACATGTTACATAATGCTAGGTAACTATTTTTATAAAATTTTCGGTATTTAAATTTTTTATTCAACTTTAAATAAAGTAATAAATTTCTAGTAATTTTTTACTTATTGTAAAATTCATCACTTTTTCTAAAATATATACATACATACGTACAAACATAAAGCATAAAATCTTGTTTTTTAATATTCATAAATAGATATTAATTTTGTATTTTTTTACGATGTTTACAACCCACTTCTAATATCATGCCAACGTTTTTATACACAAAACATCAGATGAGAAATTTCAAAGAGCCTTAGCCAAGTAAGTAAATAAAAGAATGAGCAGGTTTTATTTATGAGTTTCAATATTTTGTTAGAATTTGTTAAGCATCTTCCAAATATAATTTTCAGCATTACTTTAACAAATAACTAGAAGAAAAGATAGAAACGTGCCGAAATCACAAAGTGTGAAATAAACTTTTCGGTTTTCAATGTGCATTTCTGATGTTTTTAAATAAATATAATTTTCACATTAACACATACAATAGGAAAAGAAATCCTTAACTCTACTTCTACTTTGAAGTTCTGTTTGTTCTGACTGTTGTCCTTTGTTTTTCTTTTATTCCAAAACAATGTAAGATTTGGAAGTAGTTTTTGTACTTATTTTTTAGTTTTTCGCTGTAAAAGCAAAAAAAAAATTCTTTAGTTAAAAATACATATTTGATTTAAAAATAAAATGCTTTGTAATATCGAGAAATATTTTTTAAAGGCGGCATGGCATGATGAAATTTTCAAGATAATTAAATGGTGGAAATGTGTAATGCTAAACATCATTGACTTTACCAATTCAGCCTATTGATAGTATATTGATTTTTGAAATAAATCTAAGAACATTATTTGTTTAATATTGAATAGAATTTAAAAATAACAAAAATTAAAAATTTTAAAAAGTTCTGATATATAGAAAAGATGTGATATCTTCTAAGCGGCTAGAACAATTTTGTTTAAACATAGCTAAGAACCCTTTCAATCAAGTAACCTTTCAAACGAACTAAAATCGGTCTTAGCCGTTTGGTCTGTACGTACACAGTCACACACTACAAACTTATATCACCCCTTTTTTTGGATCGGATTAAAGACAAATTATAGAGATATTTCAAATCAATAATTAATTGGAGTTATCTCAAATGTTTTCTTTTTCTGGCAGAGCAGCAAAGTCTTTGTAATCTGTATATATGCAAAGATCCAAAATATCAACATCACTCCATTTAAATTTTTTGTCGCCATTGTTAGTTCAATAAAATCTATGAGATCATTATCCCCGGGTACAAGTTTTTAATGTTTAAATAAACAGAAAATGATATCCGCGATTTTTTTAAAATACATTGTGTCTATTCCTGGAATCTTGCAAACAGCTTAACTTTCATATCATTATTTCTTTATTTCCATTTCAATGAAGGGATATTATTTCTTAGCTAAATTGTTATTAGTAATTTCTCTCATATATTTACTTTAAACGATATTATTTCGCTTCAGGTTGAGGCGTTACACTTCGTTAAGCCTCTTATAACTTAAATATTAAAGCATTTTAATAGTCTCACCATTTCTGTGCCAAACTAAATCATAGTGCTTGAATAGTAAAAAAAAAAAAAAAAATAATGCTGTGAATGAAAATAAAAATAGATGAAGGAGATTATTTTATTTTTTATTTTTTTGTCTCCAGGCACTATAATTTACCATAAAACCCACCTTCTGTTTAACGTACGCACAAAAATTATTGAAGTAAAAATTAAACTCATGCACAAACCAACCAGTGAAATTCTAAGGGAAGCAGAAGTTGATTTTATCACACAGCCAAAAGGGCATGTTGCGATAACAAGACGTAAAAAAATGAATAACTTTTTCTACTTTTAGTTTTAACATCACGCATATTCCCTGAAAGATACTTTATATTACTTTATTTGATATTTGATGTGATACGCACCAACTGGCTTGTGAGTTCTGAGTTCATCATCAGCGTAATATGCTGGAGGCCGTTTTTGGCTCTAAGTTTTTGTTCGTTTTGTCTTATATTTTTGTTGTTGTTTTTTATGTTATTTAAACAATGCAATTTCCATTAATGTATTCACTACTGGGGAGCAGTATGTAAGTAAATAAAAAATATTGTGCTTAAAATATGCAACTAACAAAATTATATTCCACTACAAACTATGAAAGCTATGAAAGAGAACGTATACAGATGCTCATCACAGATAGCAAAATAAACAGGTACATATGGATGCCTGAAAGAAGTGCACACATGACACAAATATTCCACAATATGAAAAATAAAAATTTGCAATTTTCAGTAGAAACCTGACAAAGGTGGCTGAAAAAAATTAATTTTTTATACTCAGGACATCACTGGACAGCCGATCATCACTCAGTCAGAGTCAGACAGAGACAGGGTGCCTCTGCAGAAGATGATTCATAGTTTACACCATTAATATGCAAAAATGCCAAAGATGGGAAATAAAACTTATTTCATATAGCCTTGTTTTAGCACAGACATCCTAACGATTTTTTTTAAATGAAGTGTATTACAAATATCCACATTAGTTTAATCAATGGGACACTGTCCGTTACAAATAAACTCCTTGTGATTCCAAATTGTTTAAAATAATTTATTTTCTAGTCGACTTATCCAAATACTGAAATGGTAAAAGCTAAATAGTTCTATAGTTTTATTTTTTGCACTTTTTTGCACATCCTTGACAAAAAATGGCAAGGCTGTATATATGTCCATTATACTTTTTGTAATTTTCACTATATTCAGTCCAGTTTAAACATTCTAAGTCCGTATGCATATGATAGTTATTTAAACGAGATGTAAGAAGTGTGGGAGGTCGAAAATAAAAGCAATTTCTGGCTAATAAAGACTTGTCTAGTTCAAACGCAAAGTTGACCTTTGGAAGCGCCAATAATGCAAACAAAATCAGTATCAATTTCAGATACAATAATTGAACATATAAAATTATAGGTTGCTAAAAAAAATAAAAAAAAAATATTGACGTGCAATTTACACAACAGAAGCAAGCGCTCTCTCGAACAAAAAATATATTGAAAGCACTAACAAATTATTGTGATTCTAATACAAATTTTATAGACAAGTCGTTTGCTTGTATTGATGCAAAACTACACACAAAAAAGTAATACAAATGGTTTTGTAATATCAATTAAAAAATTTATTAAATTTTTACCTTTAAATAATTTGATAATATCAATTAAGTTTATTTAATACAATTAAAAATTTAATTGGACCAATTAAATTCTTTATTGAAAACATTATTTGGTGAATAATTTTTTCTGTGTACTACGAGTATTAAGTTTGCCTTTCGAAAATATTTATTGTTATTTTATGTTTTGAGTGTTTAGTAGAATAATTAAAAAAAAGTGTGAAAAGAATAGTATTGTCACACATTTATTTTAAATTATTTGGTTATCTTTTTGTTTGCTTAGTGCTCATCTGTCTTATAGCTTTTGCAAATAGCACTAGACTTTTAAGTTTCAATGATATGCAATATTTTTCTTAGATCATATTCAATAAAGGATATAAGTCTGTAACATTGTGTCTACGAATTCTTTTGTACACATACTTCAATAGTTATACTCGTGATATAGATGGCTCTAACGACAGTTTAATTGTTAAAAGTTAAATACTTGATTAAACAAACAACTGCGGAGATATGTATTTACTCAGTAAATTTATTTACAAAGTAAATCGGTGGCAATAGGTAAAAAGTGCTTAAATCATATTTGACTGTTTTGCAGGAAAGCACTTTTAAGCGTTCAACTCAATTTTCAGAAATTTATTTCTATTATATATCCATTGGGAAATTTTCTGTTAACCTTAATTTTTCTACGCAAACATTATTCTACACATTATAAGTAATACATTTAAGTTGAACTATGCCAAAGGATAACCTAAGTTAAACTATTTTTCCAAATGATATTACAAGTCTAAAATAGATAAGTCGCAAGTCATAGTGCTATTACTTCCTGAAAAAACCAAGTCATCTCGACTTAAGCAATTTTTCCTTTTTGCCACAGAATTAATGATAAATAAACGCAAAGCATGAAATATACTAAATTAAATGTTTGCGTTTTCTATTTGTGACTTTATGTTTATTTTCTTGACATTAAACTGAAATTGTTAAATATTAGTTTATTTAATTTACTTTTAATTGTCCCATATTTAAATTATTAACATATGGGCTGAATTCTATTTGAACATTAATAATAGTCCTTAGGACAAGTGTGACAAATGATGTGTTTATGAGTGACTGTCGTGTCAAAATTTTGTATATACCATATATACAGTATAAATACGTTTGCACGTATATCATTTAAATTATCTACAAAATTAATAAATAAAATTAAGAACTCGTGTACAGCTCAAAGAACGTATGAATATTTTATTACAGTTATTGGTTTCATATGGCTATTGAAGTCTCATCTCAAGACTTTTCGCACTAATTAAAGTTATACAAATGGGACTTTTAATTAATGTTTTTCCTTTGCAAACAACTAAACCAAACCACCTTAATTCAGTTGAAATGTTTAAATTATCTACAAAAAATTAAAGTGCCTGAATGTACACATAACAAATTTATTGTGGAGTAAACAAGGTTTAATTTAATTATCACATTCCAGGGACTAACTATTAGAGTAAATTGTTAATAATGAAGTCTTAAAAATTGTAAAATATATAAATAAATACATACATTCGCATGGAAATTATTGAAGCACAAATTTGGCACAACTAATCATAGTATTTACATATAAAATTAAATATATTTTAAATATTTATTTATGATGTTCTAAAACAAGTCGATAAATAATTTTGTGCAGTTTACAATACATAGGTAGCAATTAAATAAGCAAAATCAATATACACAAAACACGAATAATAAATGCGTATGTGTTTGCTGAGGAAATGGAAAATTTGGGAAACCTGCCTCCAACTTTGTATAAAATGTTTAAGCAGAGTGTCAGTATATCAAAGTAAATTTGCTGAAAATTCGTTGAGAAGGTCCATAACAAAAAGCAGTACTTTTACTTTGTAATTTTTTTCATCTTTTAAAAGATTATATTCATAAATTTTATCATTTATGAATTGTTGTTCTAAAAAATACCATGAATATATAATTTAGTTGTAATTTAATATATATATATATATATATATATATATATATATATATATATATATGGGTATAGTACTCAGCGGGAGCTAGAAGCAGTACGGATGCCTTCTAGAAGGCCTCTGTACGCCTTCTTTTGGAGGCCTGCTCGCTCCATTCCATACTCATATCTTTTTTACACGCGTTGTCATTGCGGAGCAGGCCATCTGTTCTTGCTTCTTTCGCCAGAGATTCTGAAAGGCCTTCAGATTAATGGATTTTGCTCTTGCTTTGGTAAAAAAATAAAACAAAACTTGTTACTCCTTCTTTTCTCCCTTCTCATAGAAGGGTGCATGGAATGTGTATCGTATCTTTTATGCAAAAGAGTCCTTTAATAAGGCCTGCACCAAGAAGGTCTATTGAGTTTTACCGCTGGGTATAGACCAAAATACATATACATACATATATGTATATGTATACGAGTATATATTTTATATATAAAATCGTAGTGAGTGTTTGTTCGTAACAAATGATCTCTGGAACTATAAGAGCTGTGGAGCTGAAGTTTTTAACACAGATTCGGATCAATAACCGATAGGCTTTTGTTTTGTTTTTTACCCAACAAGTGACCACTGTGTGGAATAATTTTTAGTTAAAAAAATTATAATAGTTGAGGGTAAGACAATGCTTGCCGTGCACAGCTTGTATGTGTATAGAATAGGAATTATTGCTTTTTTTAGAACTTCTTAATTATTAATATTATGTATTAGCTTACGTATGCTTGCTATTTATTAATTGTCTGACAGTTGTTTCGAATTCATTTCTAAACTTTTTAATAATAAAGGGTGTTTTTTTTATAGATGTATATACAAAATTTAAATTGGCAACACTTTTTTACCTGGCGGCCATTTTGTCAGTTGTCAAGTGATTTATGCCAAGTTTGGTTTGAAATTTCAACATGAACAACACTTCCAAATTGTGCTAATTCATTTTCAAAATTTTGGTTCTGTTTGAAATATGTATCGCGCACTTTATGGTCACAATAATCGTCCACAAGATTAGTTAATTTGATAATTTTCGTACGAAATTTACTCTAAATGATGATACGCATCCACAGAGATGTCATACAATGCGTTCAGAAGACTCAAATTAGTCTATTGATTTTATAATCAGGCTACAGAGCTATGATGACTGGCTTTTTCATTTATTAATCAAACAACCGTGATATGCAGGATCTGTGGTTTTAACAAGACGGCGCAATATGTCACACAGTTTGTGTCGCAATTGATTTACTGAAGAAAACTATTGGTAACCGCATAGTTTCACGTTTCGGACCCTTGCTCTAATATCGTGCGACTTAACACTGCTAGTCTAATTTCTGTGAAGATATGAGAATTTGCTAGTCTGCGCCGATAAGCCAGAAACAAATTACCACTTGGAGGATAATATTTGCCGCATTATTGCCAATATACGGCTACAAATATTTTAAAAAGTCATCGAAAATTGGACCTCCAGATAAGACTATGTCTGAGCCAGCCCTGGTGGTCATATACCAAAAGTCATATTTAAATTGTAATGTCACAAGATTACCTTTCAAATAAAATAAATTGCAAGTCAATTTAAAAAATTCATCTTTGTTTTATTCCATTTAAAATTTCTGTATTCCATTTCTGTTTCTATAAAAAACACCATATACAACACCAGCATTTTAGGCCTCATGAACTGCCTGTCTGTGCAGCGATAACTACAGCGCAAGCACTAGATATTGTAACGCCATTTATATGCATCTGCAGACTGTCACAAATTGCTTTTGTTCACATATTCTACAACTACGAGTACATGTTACTACTGTTATTGAATTGAATAGCTACAATACACGTAAACTGAAGTGCGCCGAAGCATGAGGAGAAGTTTAGTGCTGGAGTTAAATCGCAATAGACTTCAGCAATGGTAAAACTCATCTGAATCTTCATTTTGACAATTTGCTCCTGATTGACAAAACATCTAGCTTATACATATGTTTGTATGGTTGCATAATTCCCAGAATGTTGTAGATGCTACTCGTTAAACATTATTGTTGTTTGATGACTTTACTAGTCATCGTCAACATATTCTTGTATGTTTGTGGGATTGCATATCATGTTTTCAATATTTCTTTGGAAAACATTTGCATTGGCTGTGCTTATGCTACGTTTTCTTAAATATATTTTGTTAAAAAGAAAATAAACCCATGACGTGAAGAGTAAAATCCTGGAAAAGTACAGCAAACACTGCTGCCAAAGTGAACAGAGTAAAATTTAACCGCTTATTTAATTATAATAATTTTTTTAAAAATTCTATGGGTATCAGAAAAATGTATCAGATTGCTTCTAAAATTGCTACGTAATTTAATAGATAAGTTTTCTATTATCAAATATATGTATGTATGTATGTATGTGTTGCATGAAAACTTTTCATTTGTCCATAGGAGGCGTGGAGGAGCAACGCATATCAAAAAAGGTGCCAAACATTAATCACAGATTCATTCTACGTCCTTTTTTATATAAAATTCTCTTCTAAAGCTCTGCCATAAAATTCATGAAATTTCATGAACATTTTTTTAATGTAAATTTGGCATTACTGCTCTATCCATTAAATATTATTTTGTTCTAAAATATGTTTACAAAACAAATTTTTTTATGGAAATCTGTTTGATAAAAATTTAATTAAACAAAAATATTTTTTTATAAATGAGTCAGTTGTACTATGGTCGTATGATGAATATTTTTTTAAATATAAATAATAAAACATTACGTATCAAGTATACGCCAAATGACCCAATATTTTATTTTATGAAAATTATGTGCAGCAGGACACCATAAACTACAATATTTACTATTATTATTATTCGTATTATTTTATTATTTGAGCTTATTAGTTATTCGATAAGTTTAAATATTAAATTTGCCATCCTGTATTTTGCAAATTACATAATTCTGAAATGAAAAACTTTAATGAAGTTAAATAGATATCCTTGGCAATAATGAAAGACAATTTTTGGTGTACATACGAGTACTACAGTATATATGAAATTGGGGCATTTTTTTTAAGCAGAATGTAAAAAAGCATAAAAGCAAATCAAATAAGAATATTTCGCAAACATGCTATATAAAATATATTTTATCTGTTCGTATGTACGTACGTAAATATATAAAACCCTCAAATATCTGCAACTTAAGCTTTTTTCATATTTTATATATAAACATACATACATATATTTTTTACATAATTGTTTGTATAGTAAACAAAATGGAAGAGTAAGAGAGCATAAAAAACCTACTCTATTGTTATCAAAGGCATCGTCTTCTTCCACGTCCTCCTTAACATTTATAAGAAAAATATAAACATAAAAAATTAAAAAAATCAAATGTTCTACAAATAAACTGTTTATTTGAAAAGGACCCATGAAAATGTTTATTCTTTACGTTCATTTTGCAGGTATTTTAACGTGAAAATACACACACACACAAATATATATGTATATGTGACAGCGCATAGAGAAAGGGACCTAAGGGTAAAAAAAATCAATTTTCACTTTTTTTTGATGTGGACAACATCTGAGCATCGAATGAGGCCGATATGCGCGTTTTATGAAATTGATGGTACACCAAAGATACACGTGTTTAAATCTTTAAAATGGCTCTCCTGAACAAAACCGGATTTTACCCTTAGGTCCCTTTCTATTTTGCGCGTCACATATATCAAGTTTGCAATATAACTGAGTTAGTCTTTCCCTCTTACAGATGCAACCATTCAAACACCCTCGCAGAGGATTTTACTTTAAAAAGCATTTTTGTGGTCCCTACCAGGAAGTATTTGAGTATTGCAAATAAAATGAAATGCCGAAATAAAAATGCAAGCCCAATATTTGGCATGAAGCTCAATAAAACAAGGAATTGAAGTGCATAAAAAAGAAAGGGTTGAAACTATTACTTTTTTTGTATTAACTTAAAAGATTGAAGTTATCATTTAATGAAGGACTTGCTTGGGCTTATTTAAGCTGTACTGAGAGTGCGGGGAAAATTGTACGAAATATGATGAATCACCATATTTTAGTGAATAATACGATGTAATGCATTTGTCTTATTTGTGCAGACCAAATTTTCAAACATACTTGTATCATTCCGTTTAAAAAACAATTTTTTGTTGTCCCTTACAACGTTTGCTCTTTAGTCTTGACGTGGTCATTTAAAATCACTGGTAATACGTCTCATCCGTACGATACACACGAATAGTTTTACTTATGCCAGTAATTAAGTCGTTCTTGCAATGACATGTTTATTCGTTTACGAAGGATAAATATAAATTTTTATCTCACAGCACGACCAGAAACATACCCAGCAAACACATTACTAATTCTCCTGCTGGAAATAAAAATCATTCCATTAATAATAGAAAACGTAATTGGACAAATAGTCTCCCTGTCTATGCTTTTTTCATGAAATTTTCCATCAATTAGTTGCAAATTTTGTACTCTATGTTTTCGATAGCTTCATGGACTCCATTTTTAGGGTTCCGCACACCAAAGGTGAAAGGGAACCGGAAAATCGCCAAAATGAAAAAATCGCCAAAATTAAAAAAAATCGCCAAAATGGTAAAAAACGCCTAAAACTGGAAAAAATCGCCCAAACGAGAAAAAAGAGATGAAACAAAATAAAATCATTTCAGGTGAAAAAAACTCAAAAACGCAAAAAAAAAAACGCCATATTAAAAAAGTGCTCAAAGCCCAACGTACGGAACCCTTCGTGCGCAAGTCAAAGTCGCACTTTACTGAATTTATTTATATCTTAAACTGATTGTTAGCTGTTAGCGTAAACCTTATTTTGCTCGTATGTTCGAAGGCAAAAATATGAAGCGTTTGAATCACAAGAATCCCCTATTTAAATATGTTCAAAGGATTCCCTCGAAGAGAGATAGCATAAGGTAAATGCTTAATCGCTTAATAAACGTACATTTTTTGTAGACTTGTTATTATTGAAAAACTAAATTTTTTATGGCCTTATTAAAAAAGTTTTGCATTATTATTTTAGTTTATTGTGTTAGTTTTAAAAAACTTTTAGAATTGGGTTTGCTGGAGCCTTCTTTAATTTTGCACAACAGTTGTTGTATTTATTTTCTAGTTATCTTTCATTTAAATTGGTTCTTAATTGGTTTTTATACAAAAGTTTATTCTGGCATACGAAAGTATGCAGAAAGTAAATTTTAGTTGAAGCGAATCAAAAGAGAATTTATTTATATCTCAAAAATATGATATTACAGAGTAGTTGTAAGACAGATTTGACAATATGATGTCGTATGCATTTCTTTCATTACTTCAATTACATATTTTTTTTTTATCACATAACGTAAATATAACACATTTATATATATAACATTTTTCAGAAAATTTGTTTTCAATTTTGCTTTTGAAGTGCCTTGCTAAAAAGATATTTTTAACTCAAGCCTTCAAATTAGTGTAATAAGCAATAAGTAAAAAATTTGCGAAATATAAGATCGTCAATTTTTCTTAAGGATAAACAACAAAAAGGTGTAAATTAAAATGTGTACAAAGTAGCGATAAAAAGAAATTTTCAACTTTCGTTGGTAAGATTCAATAAAGCTGCTGAAAAATTCAAGCAAAACTGGAATCTCATTGAATTTAAAATCAGTCTCGCATTACATTAGTTAATATTAAAAAAATGTGAATACAACATTGAAATTTACTACAATAGTCTCCACATGTAGTGGACAAAATATTTGAATGATGATAATTATGATAAAACGAAAACAGTCAGGTGGACTGTTGAGACCACCTGGTATGAATACGACTTGCCAAACGGCAAACAAATACTTTCAGATTTCTAGCAGCAATCAAAACTATTTCAAATATTCCATAAAAACCCAATTAGCACACTAAAATTAAAAATTATTTTCGGTCATCATTTAGATATCTGTCAAAATAAAATCGATCGACACATTTCCAAATAGAAATTAAAAAAGAGTTATATTCCTTACCACAGCTAAATATTCCTTTTCATACAACTGCTTAAAGAATTCTATGAGTAAACTGTTCAACTTGCTTGTGCAATTATCAAAAGGAGGATAATAAGTATGAGAAAGAATGTGAAAAATTGTTTGAAGTTAAAACAAAAACGAACTGTCAAAAATAGTAATTGTAGCCAAACTAACAGCCTGTTTGTGTAAGACGTTGACGATGGAAATATTGACGTTTCTGTAATAGGTTAAGGAAAAGTTGTACAAGTTTCCTTTAATCTATTACAAAAACGTCCAGATTTTCAACGCCAACGTCTTACACAAACAGGGGGTAACTTTTAGCGCAGTTATCCAGCAAAAAATTACACATGATCATCAGAACTACTTGCCACATCATGACTTACTTTTCTGATTGCCAAATTTTCTTACTCGCTTACAAATTACATTACATAAAATCTAAAAAAATTATGTACAAGTTAATAAATGAAGAGACTGATTCTTTTAGATTTAACAGATTACGTGAACATGATTATAAATTAAAAATGTAAGTACTTCTCAAGAATCGATTATTTTAGTCTCACGCCTTGTTGAAATCATTAAGTTGGTAATTCAGTAGGGAAGAGTTTCCACCAAACCCGATTACTTTTTTGAAATTTTTTCTTGGGTACGTATGGGGCAAAGTAAGAAGTGTCGAAAGTGTGTATAACTAAATAGTTATAAAAAAAATTATTTTAGTGAAATTATTTTTGTACTTTGTAAACTTAATTAATGTAAGTTTCTAAAGCAGAGAAGAAAATTTAAACTAGGCTTTATTAGCTGGGGGAAATACTGAACTTAAGCCAGATTAAATTATTATTTATTTCTGATTAAAATTCACTATAGTTCAATTAAATTGAATATAAATCAATAAAAAAGATCCTCAAATATTGTGCCTTTGAAAAAGTTTTAAAATTTTACTTAATAAAAATAATTTATTTTACTCTCATTGTGAGTGTAAAAAGTTTAATTATTCATTTCGTTTTCAATAATTTTCAAGGTGACATGAATTAATGTTCATGAACGTTATTTGCAAGTCAAGGGAACATTTTTGTCTCAGGACATTATTTTCAGTTTATAAATGTGCAATGAGAAACAATTTAATGAGAAAAAAATTTCATTTACATAGCGCACTTGTTCCTCTAAAAAAGTTTAACTCAGATTTTCAGCTTTTTTTTAATATTCTAGTGTTCATATAACAAAAAGTGGGATAGGACTATATTTTTTTTTTGGCGAAGAAGTAGAGAAAATGATGAAAAAAATTGTACCACCGTATATAGTTTTTTTTTCAAAAAGTGATAGTTTATACGTTTTCAGTTAATTTTCTTTAGAAATACAAGTGCGATATGCATGATACATATTTTAACCAATCAAACAAAACGCATTTTCTGTAAACTGGCATATCCATGTATAATACAGAAAAATTTAATTTTCCATGTGAGCAGAAAACTATCTGCATCAAATGCTTATAAGTTAAAATCTGATCCTACAAAGAAATTTGTAAATTCAAATACAAAAATGTTTAATAAATTGATTAGGAAAAACTAAACTCTTTTGCACTTAATATATTGTTTAATTCATTAATTTTTTTCATTGAAATTAAAAACAAATGCAAATCATCCAATTGGAACAAATGATTTATTGGAAGAGTAAAAAAGATTTACTGAAACTAAATCTTATTTCGTACAAACATATATACATACATATGTATGTATGTATGATGGAAAACTTTTTTCGACTATTTTTTTTTTTTTTGTCTAAAGACCTTTTATGAACCTCGTAGCGCACAAATTGTAACTGGGGAAAGTCGGGCAGGAGTAAATATTCTTATTTTCTGTGCATCACAACGAAAAAAAATCAATTTTCATTATTATATATTTATGTCCTCACACTTAATCATTGAGCGACAAGTTTAATTAAATACTCATGTGTGTGTGTGTGTGCGTGTTTGTGTGTGTGTGTGTGTGTTTGTCGGTTGCCTCCATTTTCAATTTAGCAGTTAACTGTTTTTGATAATTTGGGGTTTTACTTTGTGTTATGTTCTTTTTCTGTTTCCTTGTACAATAATTAAAGGAAATCAGTTTGCAGTTTTTGTTTGTGTCGCACTTTCTTTTCAGGGTTTTCATTAGTGCAAAAATATTCGTGTTTGTATGTGTAGCAACTTGTAATAAATTTCTTAAGCCCTAAAGTTAAAAAAATGGATTTGAAGAATATATTAATGAATGAAATAAAGAAATTTTGTTGTTCTTAAAGTATTGCCTGATTTACTAATTGAGTGGTACTCCAGTAATGCGAGTACACTAAAAAATTATTAACCTTTACAAAAACAGTATTTTATTTATTTGAAACATGGGCCTACGAAGCCTACTTAACGCTATGGTACAATAGGGAAACAACAATACGCAACACAATGGCACTTGTGTTACAAACTTTTAAACTCATTAACAACATTTGTGTCACGGCTGACATCCAAATGAGTTTTTTTTTTAGTATTTTTTTGGTATTATACATTTGAGTACTTTGCAATTAAACATTTACTGCCAGTTTATAGAAGCCATGTAAAAATTCTCGGTTACCTATTTATATTGAAAACAAAAACAAATTTTGAGTGCTTTGTTTTTGCTTTCTATATAAATAGGCAGACGAGAATTTTTACATGGATTCTGTAAACTGGCAGTTAGAGTTTCTAATGGGGATTTTAAGAAAAATACTTAAATAGCTCAAACCTAAAATATGCTATCCTTATTTTTAGGTTCTTAACATTTTCGTATTTACATAAAAATTTGGATTATTCAGATATATGTATCAATAAGAGTTTATATATAGTTTTATTCGTTCCGTATAACATCCTAAATGTTACTTGTTAATACTTTGAAGTAATTTTTTTTTTGTTTAAAAACATTTCAAGGCAAATGTGGTGGTGGATCAAGCTATTGGCGCGGTGGACCGACTTTCATCAGCTTACTGCAGTAAAATTATATGTTACAAGACAAAATGGCATTACTTCTCAATTAATTCTGAAATAAGTCCATATCGTTTTATTAACACTGCAGTATAGAGCAATCACGTCTCTATTTTTCAGTTAAAAATAAGACCATTTTGGTTATATTACTTTTCGCTGTATTACAATAAGCTGATGAAAATTTAATACTGCGATCGAGGCTTTAGAAAAAAATAGCAACATTGTTTTTTATTCAACAGCTGATTCTGTTTTTAACAATGGATACTTGTTTTTGTTAAACAGTTCGTATGTTGGCAGTTTTGAAGATGGATTTTATATTTAATATTTGCAATACAGAAAAGACAACAATTGGAGTGGGCGAATGTAGAAACATAGGAAAAATTGCCCAAATAGAAAATTAAAATCAAGCCACAAAATTAATAAGTTTAAGCATGATGCAAAATGTTTCAAAATAGCAGCAATTGTAAGGGATATTTGCATATACAGAATCATACATAAAAACTAAAACATTTAAGTTATGACTCTGACATTATTACTTGACAAAAAAAAAAAAAAAACACTCCCCTTTGCTGTATACAAGTATAAAACTTAAACTGGGAGCTTTTGTTTTATAAAGCAGTTGCATATTTAAGTAAAAATGTTTATACAGCCGCTGCTTTCATACAAAACTCGCTTTATATATAAAAACTTAATAGTAAAATGGTTCTATTTAAAAATTTTTACATGTGCTCAAACGTTTGTATGCTCAAATATATGTTGCTTAGTCATGTTTTACACTCGGCAGTTTTACTTGAAGCAAGTCTGAGTTTATAGGAGAGAAAGGAAAGAAGAAAGAAGAGGGTTACTGACTTGCCTGTACAGAAAAGTTACTTCAATTCTGTTTTGTTATTTCATTCGCTGCATTAAAACAATACGAAAATTGAACAAGAAACCCTCTGAGTGTAAACAAATGGGCAGTTTTAAAAGAGAATTGAAGAGACCTGCTTCAAGAAAAACTGCCAAGTGTAAAACATGACTTAGTGTGTAAAATACTAAATACAAAAATTTATACCGCAGTAAATCCACATAAGCATTTAGCGTTAAATGCCCTTAAGCAATCTTCTACTTAAAATTACATAGAAGTGCAACAAAACTGCCGCACTCATGTTGCAACTAACTACCGTAACACTGAATTAGTCGTACATTCAAAGCAACAGTGCAGCAGCTGCAGTAGTTATCCACTACAAAACTTAACAACGTCAAAGTTTCACCGTACTTGAATTTTTCACTGAAATAAGATTAGAAAAAAAAATAATTAACAACATTTAGTTGGACAAGGTGTCCTTATGTTTTTATTTTTTAGCAAAAAATTATTTCTGGGTCACTACATTCATACACTCTCTGTTAAAAAGTAAAATACGTATTGATCTTAAAATAAATATCATTAAATATTTCATAAAAGTTGTTTGTTCTTGCTGTGGTATATACGAAAATATATCGAATAATTTAAGCCTTTCTTTTTTCTTCTCAAAATTTCTGTTCTTACACTTCCCTGTCGGTAAATAAGGAAAAGTTTCATGAAAAATTTGTTAATGCTAAAGTACCTTAATTGTTTTAAATATTTTTGGATTTAAGACAATGTCAAATATAGTTTTTTTTTTTTGCTAAAAGAAACTTATTTTTCCCTCTAATTAGAATTGAATTCAATGAAAAATAAATTTATCATTAAAAGTTGGACCTGCACATCGTTCACTAAATTTGAAATACACTAACATGTTAAATTGCATTTTGAGGTTTTGATACCATGTAAATGGCAATGGCAGCTTGTAAATTAATAGCGACAACAGTTTCTGGGAGAACAAATCTAGTATATGTATGTAAGTATGTGTGTATGTGTATATGTACATACATGTGCAGTAGTAAAGTAAAGTAAAGTGCACAGTATGTATGGATGTGCACGTTAGCAATGAGATACATTTTTATAAAACGCCTTATACATTTTTAAATATTTTCTTTAAAACAACTAATAACTGAAACTACATACATTCATTTCAAAGCAAAATATAATTTCACACTTGAATTTTATATTTTATATTTTATATTTTATATTTTATATGACACAGTATGTATATAAATGGATGTACATATATATATTGATTAACTTTTGTAGTTGCTTTATTTTACGAACTTAATAAATAAATAATTTAAGATGCTTAATATTTTAAAATGTTCTTAAACGTTGGCTTCGAAAAAAGTTATTGCCTTTAAAATTCAACATTATCCTTATCAAATATCTAAAACAATAAATTGTAAGTAAGATACTTTGTTTTGTTTCTTGAGTTCTTGGTACTTTCTAGAACTAGTAAAATTTATGCTGCTTATAAAGACCTCAAGGGGAAACATGAATTAGGGGTTGAAAGTTCTTTGCTATAGAAAATTTGAAATTACAACAATTATTTAATATTTTTCAAGATTATACACAATTTGTGAGTGTAATAGAGTATCTTGCAATACAGATTTTCCTTCCAAATGTGACAATTGATAGCGGGCATATGTTGAAGCTATATTTGCTGAATTAGATGTTGTTTTTATAGTCCATGTTGCCAAATATTCTTAGATGGACAGTGCGATCAAAAATACGTTCAAATGATAATATCATCTTCTCAAAATGGATCTTCAATTTGGGATACGCTATAAGCTTGCCATTGTCGTCCTCTCAAGAGGACTATTCGTATTCTGATGAATATACTTATTTAAATTGGTTCAGTAAGCAATTAGTCAGCAACTGCATAGCAATGAAGCGCCAGATCCTTAGGAAGCATCGGCACTGCCAGTAAGAATGTGCAGAATAAGCCGAGGCAGACAATTTCACATTCTTAACAAAAACTCTGCCTTTGGTAGACTATAACTTGGTGAATTTCGCGTAGTAATTTTATACCTACACCCGCACGAAATTCAGTTAACGCAGGAGCTGAAACTAAGTTACCACAGACAGCTATCAGTGTTCGTTGAATGAGCCTTGAATCTAACTCTAATTTTCATCGAAAAATTATCTCCAGCAATACGGCATAGTTTTGGATTTTTGACACGTCAATAAACACGATTTGGCAAATTTGGAACAATATCAATTTAAATAAGACCCAAGGCGATTCAATGCCACATTGGACATTAGGCATGATCGATTTAAGAGTCTGGGGATCTCTCATAAAGAAGGTGTAAACTGTCCACTGAGATCATGCAATTTGGTCTCGTTACACTTTTTATTGTGAAAATTTTCCAAGTTGAAGCTCTATGAAATTAAGCAATAAAACACGGTGGCCCTCGAGGCCAAACAAAGCCTATATAATAGGTAAATCTCAGCGTGAATAATATGCTAGGGATGTTATTAAGTAGAAATTTCGGATGCGAGCCATCCAGAGAAGCCACGATGGACATTTTAACAATAACATATCATACACATAATGGTATCGATAGACACTTAAACAAATAAATAATTGATAATATCTCACACAAATTCTTTATATTATTTAAATCAATATTAGTTAATGACACTTTGCACAAAAAGACGGCAGTAAAGAGTTTTTTTTTTGTTAAACAGAGAACTAAAAAACTAACTTTAAAAAATAAACCTTTCATAGCTAATGTGGCCTTACCTCAAAATAAAATAAACCACTAAAAGGCCAAACATTTTACCAAAAGTAAGTAAAAATATTTAAATTTAATACTCGTAAATGAACAATATCGTCTTCTTAAAATACAATTAGTATAATGTTGTATTTTAAATAAAAACTTTTTCTTGGAACTTTGAAGTAAAATATTTAGCTTAACACTAATTGTCAATTGGCTTTTTAAAGCTTTGATTTGAATTAGGAAAATGCATAGAAATTTCCATACCACTAGTCTATTTTAATCATTCAGTCAATTTGTGTGTCATTTCAATACACATTCACATGCCAGACTAAATTTACTTCCATAAATCTCGTTCAATTTATCTGTTGTTTTTGTTTTAACAAAACTTGTTGCTCAAGCTCATCAAATTTTTCACATGTATGCAAAAAATAAAAAAATACATGTTTCCATCGAGAAACATGGATAAATTTGTTTGGGCTTTTTAGAAATTTTTATATTAACATTCTTGCATTATTAATACACCCCTCAGCGAATCGATGTTTATTGAAGAAATAACACTTAAAGGTATGTGAAACAATCAAAGTACATATTTACATCTACATGCATAACTACGTACTTGTGTGCTTAAATGTCACCCAGAAAACTTTTCCAATAAAAAGAGATTAGCTAGAAATGTGTTAAGACATTCGATATGATCAGAATCTCCGAATCTCCAAAAATTACTTCTATTAACACAATTACACACTATGAAATTGATGATTTTCTCGTATAAAATTATTTATGTTCCAAACTTTCTGATGGTGTTAAATTACAAGATCTTGATGGGATCGCCTCTTCGAGAAACACCATACGGTCAGGAAACGTTTCAAGCAAAAGGGCGATGGTGTTGTGACTTGTATGAAAAATTTTATGAAAATAATATAGTTCAGCTGTAGCGGCCATTTGTCTGAAATAATTTTTCGTTATTAAAGGCATACCCTCCTACGAGTATTTACAGTTATATAAGCATCTAATGCTTTCTCGTTTTTTTTATATATAAAAATTAATCCTCTTATTGGAAGGTCCCATATGTAAATGCCAAAATTAAGCAACCCTTTGTCGAACGCACTTACAAAACAATTACATAACTTGATGTATAGTTTTCATCAGGTTATGTAATTGTTTTGCGAGTGCGTCCGACCAAGGGTGGCTGAATAAGCCTTTTAAAATGAACACGTATGCTTGATGTGCTTGTATAATAAATATCTATAACTCATACGCAAAATATTTTCACATTACAGGAGTTCAGCGTTCGATACAAAAAGTGCTGCAAAAGTTGCCAATTCCAAATATTAAAGCGTTTGTTTTACCAATAACAAAATTCACACATTTAAACTTCCAGGATTCTTTATAGTCGAAAAAAAAAATTTAATATGATTATTTTGCTTTTAAAATATAAAAGTAGTTCCCAGGGAATGAAAGTAATATTTTTATGTCATCAAAAACATTTTTTACTATTTCGTCATCCAAGTAGGACAAGTTTTTATAAAAGTCAATGGACCTGTTCGCGCATTCACCGGAGTGCTGCATAATATGATATCTGTAATACGAGTACTTCTGTTATTCAACTGTGTTGATGCTTTTACTTTATTAATGACTTATGTTTCTGACTTATGTGTAAAAGAGAAAAAAAAATTAATTCCTTAACTTTTTTAATGTTAGATGAAACGTTTTTATTTGTTAAAAATTATTATTTATGTTGACTCTAAAGATAAAATAATAAAAAAGTGCTCACAAATTGTAGCAAAGCTGTTGCAATTTAAAATGAACTAAATACTGAATACCTCTATTATAAAAATAATTATGCCTTCATTTGTTTGTATACTCCTATCGTATGTATGAACAAAACTAAAAATTTAATCGTACCCATAATGAAATAAATATTTATGGAATAGCCCAAATTCCATCAACACATGTGCAAAATATTTGCTTTTTACTTTATTGACATGAATTTTATAATTTATAAAATTAAATTAAACACAACCAATCACACATTAACTAAAAATTTATCGATAAAATAAAAATATATCAAGTAATATTATATGCAGAGTGAAAATTGGATTGCCTTAAACATTTTTATTTAGCAGGTTGGATTAATCTGCTGGACTTTTTGCTTCTAAATCATATGTAATGGTTGCAAAATATGACATACACCTGAAATAGTTTTAATTTAAAGGCATTCTGTAGCACATGCTGAATAATATGGTATGTTTTTTTTTTAAGTTTTTTGGTCTATTATGATTGAAGTTTCTTAATTCTCAATAGCTTATTCGAAGTTTCTCTATAAATATTGGGGATTTGTGAGTTTTTTTTTCATTTGTAACTGAAGTCTGCTGAGGAGTTACTTTAGCAACTAGATGTGCTTACAACAGATAGACTTTTTCAAATAACGAAAATAATTTGTTTTGGAAAAAATACATGTGGTAATCTTCAGTGTTTCTTCAAGCACATCATGGAAAGTTTTGAAAGCATGTACTAGTCCTTAAAAGTTTCAAACTATTAAAAGATTATGTATTAAAATCAGGATATAATTTTTATAATTGCTTATGATTACCTAAGATAAAAACTAAGCAAACTAGTCTCATGTGATGCTCCATAGCTATATCTAATTTCATATCATAGCTAAGCAAGTTTTCAACCAGATATCTAGAGATTAACTTTCTAATTTATGTCAGCTTAAACTTGATGTTAAAATATCTTAATTTCTGAATCATTATTTATGGATATCGTAATTATAAATATCTAATACTTGTAAGGATACTAAGACTATTTTTTCTTTAAGAGTACATAGCTTCTTATTTATTGGTACCTACTCGTAATTTTATCCGTCAAAACTCGTTCTGTTTTATTTCTGCTTGAGATTTTTTAGTTATTATAAGCAGATTTGCTTCATTTTTAACCATGAATTGCAAGTCTAGCAAATATTTTCTATAATTTATGAAACACAAATTTGTTAATAAAAAACTTCTTTGTTTGCATATTGTTCAACTGAATTTTCACTTACTGACAAACATTGCGGCAAAATCAATAAGAAAATTATATTTTCGCTGAACCAAAGCCATTAGCACACGGACAAATAATTTCATCTTATATCTGACAACAAAAAAAAAAATACCTTACAAAAAAGTAAGTAACATCCCAAAATAGTTTATTTGTTTTAAATATTTATAAAAATAGTGCCTCTTCGGGAAACGTCGTAGTTGTCTTCTTGTGGGGCTTGAAAACAGCTTTCCAACTCATTCACTTGTGCATAAGTTTAAGTACATGAAAAATATAGAACTTGAGTTGTCCAGGCAGCAAAAAAAATAACACCAAATATTTATTAAAATTTTTTATTTCTTGCTTTTAAATTAATAGCATATGCGAATGGTTGTCCTTTTTTCAGTAGTTTAAATAAAAAATTAATAAATGTTATTTAAAATAGTTGAAATAGTAAAGGTACGGTCCCACTTGACAAACATTTGCCCAAAAACGCGTAACCAGTAAATACTAATCAGATTTTTTTTTTATTCAGACTCGTGTTTATTAAGTTCAATAGTTTCCAATAAGGTTGTATTCTATAAATTTGCCTATTTGTTAAATACGAAACTAATTAACTTAATAATGTTTGTCAAGTGTGACCGTACTTTAAGACAAGAAGCGGCGACTCAAATCCAACTTATCACATTGAAAATATTGAAAAAAGATTGCATTTTTATTATGGTTTCCTTTTCAATTGCTTAAATGGACGCTGCTGCTATCCTATTGCTTCATTATTTATCATTAATTTTTCTTTCCTGTTCTTTTATGTTCATTTTATAAGTTACAAAATCAAAATTACTGGCTGTTATTGTTATTAGCAAAAGCAACATGAGTCTATTTCCGTTTCCTGTATCTCTTTTCCTTCAAGTGTGCATGTTTGTGCTGTTCACTAGAACAGTTATTTCTTATTTCTTGTACTCCGTTATGATTCTTATTTGATATGCTTCTTGCCACAGGCATGCTGAACCCACGGGGCCAATTGGTCGTAAGTAACATTTTGTAATTTTTTGTATTGAATTTAGTAAATGTTGGATATTTTCCATTGCACAATCGCAGAATTGTAAAAATGAAAACAAAAACTTATTAATCTTTTCTAATCTCTATTTATTTAACATTTCACTATAAGTAGTTGCTTGCACTATCCCTTTCCTACTCTCAGTTGATAAACACTGGTCTGTTTTTTGGACCCAAGTGAGCTTAAAACTTACTTTCTCTTCTCAGCAAACTGTCAACTTAACCTCATTTGACCTAACTAATTAATGTTTAATTTTGTGCAAAGTGAATTAGGTTAAAAATTAACACTTAAAAATTATTTATATGTTGAGTCTGTGTAAAAGCTAAATAACTTCAAATATTGTCTCATAATACGTCGCTGTTTTAACTAACTGACCTAACTGACATTTTGTAAATTTTACAGGAGAGGAGCTTTTATGATTATTTTCTACATGTATTCTTATGGAAAAATTGTGGACAAGGTCTATTACGACTCATAAAGTCTAATAGTGAATTTAATTCATTTTTCAAAGTGATGTCAGTTAGGTCAGTTAGTTAAAACAGCGACAAATATGATAAGATATTGTTTTCATGAATAACAACTTGTATTATATATTTCTCATTTCAAGTTTGTGGTTTTAAATTGTTATATTTTGAATGATTAAAACGTTTTTTTTTAATAATCTTCAACAAGAACTTTTTTTGACTCTACTGAAAAATTAAGTTTTTTGACATGGGCTGTTATACAAAAAAACTACAAACATAACAAATATGTATGTACATATTTCCTTCAAATATTCCCTAGAATTTTGATGACCTTTAATGTTATTTATGCGATGTCATTTTAAACATCTTTAAACTTTTTTCTTATGCGTAGCATGTTTCAAAAGTATGAAGCATTGCAAATATTTCCTAAATTTGCTGATGGGCAAATTAATTTATGGCTCAATTTATTATGGCATTTTCAGAAAAACTTAATGAAATAAAAATAGCAACTGAAAAGCAGACAAAAAAAAAAGATAAATTAATTTGGTAATGTACACTTTAAAAACTGCCCCTCCGAAAAAATTACAATATTTCAAAAGAGTTTGCACTCACACCAATAAAAGGGAAAAGGAAAATGTTTTAAATAAATGAGTAAATAGAACGAAAGTTTATGCCATTTTTTGTTTTTTCTTCTTTTGCCACTTGTTTTTTTTTGGAGTTGAAACATAATAAATTCAAAATTGTACTTCGAACGAGACGTACTTTTATTTATGATATTTTTTTTTCTACATTTTACCAAACCGACCACGGAAAACCATTTCAAATGTTGCGTGTTCTGAAATGGCAGAGTAGTTGAAAGGAGCAGCAGCAGCAGCAGCAGCGGGGCAGAGCACTTGAAAAGTATGAAGTTTGGTATGGCAATTTTAGTGGCAACGTTGAAAGTAATTACAAATTTAAATGGTCAGAAAGCCATAAATGATTTAATTTGCAAAGTAATGCTTTACTTGAATTTTCATTTCATTTTAATTTTCCTCTTAGCAGAAACGAAAAACTATTTCAATAAAATTAATCATACAAAAAGCAGAGCAAGAAGTATGATATAAAGAAATCATTTATTCTGTTGGTTTGGATTGTTTGCGAAAGGTTTAGCCAAAAATAAATTATAATTAATAAATGAGTATTTGTAACTTTGTTAACTTTTTCCTTTTTGGGGCATTTACTTAAGACAAAAAAGGTAAAAATTTAATTCAAATTTGAACAGCAGCATTAAAAATTACCACAATTGTGTAGTGTTAATAACCTTGTTTTTGCAATAAATATTAAAATTGTTGAGTGTTAGGAGAATAAAATTGTAAATACAGCGAAAAGTGAAAGTAAGTACTTCGATAACAATCAATGACATGAATGCAAAATAGTGAGTGACCAGCAGAAGTATTTGCATTGCAATGTATGATACTAATAATTTCGAATATGATGTCGGCATCGGTATTCACTTAGTTTTTAAATATGAAGCATAAGTAGTTTCTTGTTACTTTTTTTTGCAAAAAACTTAAAAGTACTGGTACATTTTTAGGCTTCTCGGCTCTTAATGTCACACATATGTAATGACATCGTGGCTTTCATTGTCCAATACTACTATTATAGTAATTATGTATAAACAAAAAAAAAGAAAGTGAAATAATCACCAATTGCTGCTTCTAATCCAGTTTTTTTTTATAAAAGAAGCTGATCTTTGTCCTTTAGTACAATTTTTAATGATTCAAAAAAAAATCTTCAAGCTAATTAAATAATTTTAAGCAAAAACGCAAAGAAGGTCCCCACAAAATAAAATAAATATATTAACTTCTAACCTGAAACGTAGTTAAGTTAATGTTAGTGTTCTGTTTAGAACCCTTCTAGCAGACAATTAAAAAGAACCAAGAAATAAAGGAAAATTGAAAGATATATTTACAAGTACAGAATACTGAAGAGAAAACTGTTAAGATTTAATCTAGAAATCAATTTGCAAGACTGAAGCTTTTAACAAAATGACTTAAGGGTCACACGCAACTGTAAGAAAAACTAAATGAAACAAAAACAAAGTCTAAGGACTCTAAAGACAAAAGCAAAAAAAAAAAAAAATCTGTTACAGCAGTATCCTGCAGTTCTGGTAACAGGCTGTTTAATTTTTGCCTCAAATTTATGGGAGTAAAAGTCCCTTTTTAAATTATTATTGGTAGAGCAATAATTATGATTATTAACACCATTTAATTGAGAATTAAATAATGTTGCAGCAAGTACAAATAAAAAGCTTGAATTTAAATGATTAAACTTTTTAATTTGGAGTGTCCTCTTATTTTTATTTAAGCATAAAAATTATTTCATCGAATGCCATATATTGAATTCGGCTACGATGATTTTGTACAAGATTAAAGTAAAACTTCTGCAATGTTCTTCATTCTGTTACAAATTCGTCGTAGTCAAAGTCGAAATATGACACTCTTAATTAGGCCCATTAAAATTTCTGAGCTGTGACCGTTTGCTATTACCTTAACACTTCGTGGTACTAGAAAGATTTTGTCAAATTTTTAGTATTATATGTTCACTTCAATGTACACATTTTTTAGTTTTTTTGATTGACCTTTGACGAGCATAATATTTAATCTTATCTTTTTTTCTAGGCATGAACTGATGACGACCAAATGAAATTAAAACTTTATGTTGCTTCAAAACATTGAATTTAAGTTACGTTTATTCATCTGCTCCTCCCCACTTACGTAAAAATAAATGAACATCATGCATACTACGATAGGATACATAAGCAAGCAGTCAAATAAACATCTTGTCATATTGCATTTCACATTTCACTGCGGACAAATTAATATTCACTCCACTGAGAATAAATTTCAACACTTCATATTTCACATTTTTTATTTTTATTTTTTAACATGAAATATCACTTCTTATAATATTTTTAGTTAGTAAAAGTATATATTTTTTACACTAACATATCGCACTTGTTCCTGTAAAGGGTGTTCAACTAAAAATTTACAAAGTTTCAGTGAAAGCAAATGATTGTATTTTGATATACATACTCTTATATGACAAAGAGAAATACAGTTGTAACAGTTTTATAACGGTTAGATAGGACCACTGCATATCGCAATTTTTTTTTTTTTTTTTGGAAAAACTGAAAATTGCAAAATTTTGAGTGGAGTCCCTTTAGAAGAACAAGCTCGATATACTCGTATATGTAAATGTAAGTCTATATTTTTTCTAAGCAAATTTCTAAGCCTATTAGACAAGACAAAGGGCTCGAGGAATTGTACTAATGAGGGGCACTTGAGTTGTGTCAAGTAATTACTCAAATACTGTTGTCATGTAGAGTTTACTGTTCTTAATAATTTACTGCAAATAAAGCACTTAAATCCTGGAACTCTGTTCAAAATTTCACGCGAAATGTTGCCAGATACATTTCATAAATTTTTCACGAGTTGAACAGGCTACAGCTTTTGCAACATTATTTCACGAAAATTTCATGTAAACTTTTTTGTATTTATCATATTACGAAAGTTGTACTCTGTTCAACTCGTGAAAAATGTATGAAATCTATCTGGCATAATTTTCTTGCTATCTGTGAAATAATGAGACTGACATTTATTTTGTGCGAAATATTGACAGCTGATGTTTTTGTTAACAAAATTCGATCAATGTTGCCTACTTCAAACCAATAGTTATGAAATTTTTTTTCGAAAAAGTAATATGGGCATCACTTCATAACTTCGAACATTGTACCAGGCTTAAAATGCAAAATTAGATAGGTAAATATCTTGGCCCTACAAAAAACTGAAGCAACTCGACTTAGCGGAACAAAAGAGACACACACATACATATATAAATAAATAGATTAAAGGCTGAGTGACATAGAAAGCAATGAAGGAAAAGGTTAATACCATGAACACTTTTTTGTTGACGGGATCGTTTCAACAGCTTCAGTAGGAATATATTTATCTACAACGGACAAAAAAAAATATATTAAATAGAAAACAATTTCGTAGCCAAGAGAACACTAAAGACGGCGCATATTCAAAACCGGTATTATTTATCAACCAAATTTGAGCAGCGATGGCGGAAAATCCTTACAAATTGAACTGAATCTAACTTTTTATCTGCTTATATCATTTGGTACTATAAGTGACATAAATTTTACAAAATTTATTTATTTCAAATACTTTAAACAGGTACATAAGATTCTAAATATTGTTAATGGAATTATGTTCTATTCTCATCTTTAGTATATTAGAATTTTCGGTCATTTACAAAAAAAAGTGTAATTTTTCCAGCATGTTGCACGCAACTGCTAGTGACTCGTGAGAAATCAAACTGACAATGAAAATTTTTCCATTCCTTGTTTCAATTAAACAATGACTCATGCTTAAAAAGAAGGGAGCACAAAGCCAGGTTTAAGTTAATTTGCATATCTCTTCTAACTAGTCGTAGTAGAGTATTAACACTGAACAGATAATGACTTGGACACAACAACATTCAAAACATAAATTTCTTCTTTATGTTGAATTTGTTTTTATCATTCATTTAGAAGAATATGTAGACGTTCTTTAGGCAGTCGGTTAACCCTAGAGTGCTAACAATAATTTACGCGTACATGCGTTGTATGACCCCTTTCACACAAGCAAAGTATACTCTGTAGGAAATAAAGGAAAAATAATAGAAATGCATGTACTTGTAAAATTTGCCTTGCTCTTTGTTCGTTTTTGTTGTTTTGCGTGGTTTAGTAAAAATTTATCAAAACTATGCATATGCAAATATGAATAAAATATTAAAAGAAAATTTAAAAGACTTTGTCAAAGTCAACTTTGCATTCATTCATTAAAAAAATATTAATATTAGGAGTCATTTTCTAACCGGTTTAGTACTTTCAATTCTAAAAGATTCAAGTATTTTTTATTAATTTGTGTGATTTACTAAAGAAGAAAAGAAAATAAAATTAAACTTTAGCTGAAATGTAGTACAAAAAATCAAAAAAAAAAATTTATGTAAACAGTAACTATAATACTAACCATGGACAATTCGACGAAAATATATAGTTTCAGAAGACCAGATGAAAAAATATATACCTGGTCGACGCATAAATAACTCAACAACTAACACCACACAAGATCTAGGCATGATGGACAAACCAATTAAAGATAGAACTAAAATTAAAAGAGCCGTGCTCGTTAGTACTCTAGTACTCAAAGATTAAAATGAATGATTGTGGCACATTGGTTATCGTTTTTGTGCTTCACTGTTAATTTATGCAAGTCTCTTTAGTGTACCTGGCTATTGCTGCATTTACAGTAGACATTAATAAATAAATTAGAAATCATTAGGTATCTGTAAAAGGTTACATAAGAGTACCTGTAACTTTAAAGCGAATGCTTGTCATAAATTATTTTAAGTGGAGTTAAAATGCAATTAAAATCCTCTCAATCGTAAATAAAAATTCCGATGAAAATTAACAAATACGAGTAGCTCAAGTTTAGTGAATTCAAATATAAAATGCACAAGATGCTTCAACACCCCATTTTAATAAAAACTACAGCAGTTATCTTTGCTTTCTGTTTTTTTTTTTATCAAAGAAAAGTTAGTGTGGCTAATGTCATCATCGGTAAATCGTGGTGGCGCCAAAATAAATAAAATTTTTTTTAAGATAACTGAAAAACTTAAAAGCCTAAGCATTGCTTTTACTCTATTTAAACAGTTTCTTGTTAAAGAAACATTTAATTAATTAAAACTTGATATAAAAACTTAAAAAAACAAATAAGGCATAATAGGAACAAATGTTCAATGAAATCATACACTCAGGGAAAAATTGCAAATTAAAAATAAGAACGCGTCACATTAATTCAATAATTTTCAATATAACAGAAATCGTATATTGAGATACTTAATAACAAAAATTAAAAATTTTAAAAACCCCCGATATATCTAGAAAAGATGTGTTCTCTTCTAATCGGCTGGACCGATTTCCTTCAAACATAGTTAAGAACCATCAAGTCACCTTTCAAACAAAGAAAACTAAATCAAAATCGGTCCAGCCGTTTGGGCTGTACATGGACACGGACACATACTTCAAACTGATAACATCCATATTTTTGATCGGGGGTTAAAAATAAATAAAATTAAAATAAATTGATACTGTAAATTAATATTTTTCCATATTCAAATAAGAAATTTTAACATGAGTAGACTTTCGTTAATGTTTCTTATTTATTCAATATGGTTTTTATTGATTTTAAGCTGTTTTTTCTCTGGGTGTACATAATAAATTATTTTACTACTCATATTAATGCTGTTGTTGAGGAACCATATAAGAATTTATGATAATATTTTTAAATACTATAAGGTGAAGTGTTCGCAGTGCTGTCAACATACTCAAAAAAATTCTACAGTAATTTACTCCAAAATAAATAGTCTTATTGAGTTATATTATATTATTAGGAATTTTTGCTGTTTTTGGCTAAGCAACATCTGTATGAATTTCGTTCTTGCTTTCTCTTATTGAGAGTCACTATATATCAACATATTTCAATATGACGACTTATATTCAGCAAATAGCAATAAAACTAGCTATTTATCTTTTCAAAAATTAACAGGTAATTTTATTTTGTAACAAATGCAAACATTTATTATCACAGTGAGAAGTAAAATTAACAACTAAATCGGAATAATTGTTTAGTAACCATTAGTAACGCTTGAATAATAATTACCAATATGACGGCGATGCTTAGCGATGGAAGTAAAAATTTAAAATAAAATAATCTTAATAAGCCAATGCTTAATAGCACCAAGCTACTGAGATCAAATCGTATTGTAAAGATAATGAAAATAAAAGCAACAACAATGAACACAGTCATGTTATCAAAAATAAAGAAGAAGCAAAAATGTATGTCATAGCAAACAAACAACGGAAAGTATCTCAACGCCATCAACAACAACAACAACAATAAAAAAATGACGACACCACCCACGTTGTTCCAATCTCATTCACGTATACAACAAACTCAACAGCATAACAATAAATAAACCAAATGGATAGACCTTCAAAATTATATTAACACAAGCACTTGTCTTAAAATTTACAGCATCGCTATGTCAATGAAAGTAAGTAGCCCCACTTAGAAAATATGAAAAATTAAAAAAAAACACCAAAGTTCGTTTAATGCACAAATATTTCATTTGTCATTTTATTACATTTGTTCATTTGTTCGTGATGTGGTTGTGGGTGCTATAAATTGATTTGTGTTCATAATAATAATTAATTGATGAACATTTGAAGATAAAATACAATAAGATTTTTCATGTAATACCAGTTTGGCTAACAGTTTTTGAAGTTTGTGCTTTTCTTTGAAATGCTTGCACAAATAATGTAGATTAGTCTTTCATTAGAATTTTATTATTTGGTTAAATTCCAGTTTACTGCAAACGAACAACAACAAATTTTATATAATTATAAACTCTCAAAGAAAAAAATACAGAACATTTTCTGTGTCATGTGCTATTGTCTTTAATAAGCAAGAAAGAGGTTGTCGCTCTTGAGTTCAGGGAACTTTCTGACGCTGTCAAAATTGAAGTTATTAGTAGCTTTATATTGAGTTTAAATTGATTTGATGACGGAGACTCGTCTTAAGCAGAGTATCTGTGAACCAGAGGGTTCAAAGTTAATCCAGTATTCAGACTGCCACCCTTACCTAAACTTTGCATGCTCTAGTCGTTCACACTGTAAAATAATTCTATAGCGAATGAAACATGAAACAAAACATCTCCGTCCATATTGCGAAAATTAAGTTTTATTCTATTATGATTTTCATGATTCTCATGTGCTTGAAACTACTTTTGTTTTTCATTCATTATTTTGAAAATACGCTCATAAAAAATAAAATTTTAGCCTTCTTTATGAAAGCAAAATAAAGTTTACGAAAGAAAAAGAAAACATTGCAACAAGCTAACTGCTACAGTGTAAATGAGGATAAAGGAACAATAGTGTGAGGTGAGAAACAAGAACAATTGTTTTCCTATTTTAGAGTAAAAGACAAAAACTATGTAGTACATTTCTACTTTATATTACACATTGCCTTTACTTTACGTATGAATTTAAGGAATTAAGCCCATACATGTGCTGAAAATTCTACCAGCTTTTTCAGAAATTATTATGTAAAAAAAAAAATTAGAACTTTGTTGTTCGACAAAAGTTTTTTGTTCGCTCACTACGTTTGAAAGAACAGGGAGCAAGCAACCTGCACCGGAAAGTAGAATTTCGTATAAAATTGTATGCAACCGTAGATATTATGTGGTGACATGGCACTCTCACACACTTGCAGTTCACATGCATGCGAACGTGTGTGTGTGTGTGTGTGTGTTCGTAGTACATGCAAGTTTATAATAAATTATTACTGCATACTTTTCGGATTTCTTTTTAACTTTCTTAGAAATTATAGTTTGGGTTTAATTCACAAGACACTTTTTGCTAAAAAAAAAGTGGAAAAATACAAAATGTTTTTATTAAGCTCCAGAAAAAAATTTCTGAACGTTATTTCTCCAGGCACATGTATGAGTGTGTAATTTAGAATGAAAAAAAAAATTATTCAATATTTAAAAAATTGTGTTTTGTATAGAAAGAATTTTTAAAAAATATGTATTTTAATCAGAAATAATTTCTTAATCAGGCTTGAGTTCAGTAATTTCAATTCTTATTGAATGAAATATTTTTATTAATTAATGTGAGTATTTAAAGAAGAGAAGAAAAATTAAACTAGACTTTATTAGCTGGGGGAAATACCGATATTTTTCTGTGCAGCTACGCACTTCATCAGCACCCATGTCTATCTACTGGAGTAGATATTATTATTAACATCAGCTATTTAACTTAAATTTCTATGAAATGGAATATGAGAATTGATTGTGTATACAATTATTGATTTACCTTTGGCAAACACATTTGTAAGTATCACTATTCATTTTCTGTTTTTCCATTTTCTATTTAGGTTAGCACGAAGTTATATCACTCTACCTATGTATGTTTAACTATTCTTACTTATCTTTTACGATCATCACATTAATTATTTTTACTTATTCGATGCACCATCGGTACATACATATAAGTATTATTGTAGTGGCTTTATGTTACTTTGTTTTTGCTTTCTACAGTTGACTTCGCTTTCCAGCATTCTGAAGCAGTGCTAGCCAAGTGAACAGTGATCGCTAAGTGAACATATTTTTGTCACGTGCCCATGATGAATTAAATGAGACATTTTTAGATTTAATTGAACTATAGTGAATTTTAATTAGAAATAATTTCTTAATCAGGCTTGAGTTCAGTAATTTCAATTCTTATTGAATGAAATATTTTTATTAATTAATGTGAGTATCTAAAGAAGAGAAGAAAAATTGAACTAGACTTTATTAGCTGGGTGAAATACCGATATCACAGTAATTAATAAAAATATTTCATTCAATAAGAATTGAAATTACTGAACTCAAGCCTGATTAAGAAATTATTTCTAATTAAAATTCACTATAGTTCAATTAAATCTAAAAATGTCTCATTTAATTCATCATGGTTAAGAAATTATTTCTGATTAAAATTCACTACAGTTCAATTAAATCTAAAAATGTCTCAAATATGTATTTTATTAATGTAATTCACTCGATAGAAATAAGAATTTTCTTCTTTCAAATACCATTATTATAAATTTTTTTAAATGCATGCATTTCTTCAGCTAACTTAATCGATTTAAACATCATTTTTATTTCGAGAATTTTTTGCAGTGCTCAATTTTATAAAATAGAGCACATATTGCCTCCAATATTTAGATATCAGTAGTTTAAAGAAAAGTCACAAGCAAAAAGAGATTGCCATTTTCTTTTTGTTCCTTTTTAAATTTCCTACAAATAAGACTGTAAAACAAAAATTTAAAAAAGAAAAGCAGTTTTCGATAACAAGAGATTATTTATTACTTTGGCACACTTACTAGAGATATTTAAAACTCCACACTCATGCAAGTAATTCCAAGCACTTACAGTATTGATTAGCTTATTTCTCTGGATTGCCGGAAGGGTGTGGAAAGTTTAATTTCTTATGTAATTGATGAGTTGTTACTTGTTTTACACAGAACTTGAACAATTTACAAAATAAAAAGGAAAGTGGAGCAAGTGCGACACAGAATGTATATTCAAAAATAGAAAGCTAAACTTTGTTGGTATTTTTATGGAACAAAAAACATGTAAAATTACAACTTTTTTTCATACTCTTAGTACTGGATTGTACTCTTCTTATTATGAATCAGATAAAATGAAAGTTGAAAATAAAATACTTTTGTAAGTTAACACGACACAGATGAAACATGGATAAAATAAATCCTTAAACATAACAGCATATCTTCACACTTATATTGAAATCTTTACAACTGAAATAAAAAGGTAAAGGAGCCGTATGGTTTATTAAAAAATGTTGAAAGCAGAAGAACTATTTACGTAATTTTTGAAGCTGCTAGAAAAATTTGTTTTAGTATTAAGAAGTGCACATAATTACAAATTGAATATAAAATTATTTTTAAATATTTGGAAAAAGAGGTATTTTAAGATAATTTTTACTAAATGCTATTTATGAATGTTTGCTTTACAAAATTTCCTATAATTGGGCTTAAGTCTGTGTTTGAGGGCTTGTAACCAAGTTTGTGTTACAATACGTATTGCTGCATCAGAACTACAAAAGCAACTGAGTAAATAAGTTAAAACGTCTTTAAAATCCAGCTTTGGTTATACGTATAAAGGTAAATGTAGCAGCAGCATGTTGCACCAGATACACTCAAATGAAAATTGTTAAAACCTGTTTCAAATTGAAAGAGTTTTTACGTGCATGCTCTTTCCCCATGAGATATGAGTATCAACATAAAAACAGCTTGCAGATATTTTAAAACAGTACAGACTTTGGTGAATATTACCTTATGGGAGATACTTATTTACTTACATACTAATTCTTGACTTCTTCTATTTTGCAATGTAGACTGTAGACTGCCTTCGACAGAGGTTTCAGTTCTGGGTTATAATTTGTGCACTCAGAGACTGGCTCCACAGCATATTTCGATGGAGTATATGTAATATTATCCTATCATGCTTAGTCGTCTTTGTCCTCTTGCCGTACTCCTTTTCTTTTTTTCTGGAATGCAACCTTCGGTGTTCTGTTCCATTATCATTACACTCCCATACTATCTCAGTTTCCTTTTTGTCAGTTTGTTCGTCTAGCGCTATAACTTTCAGGGTGATGCTAATCTTTTCATTGGGCTTATTCTTATAGAGTTAGCGATGTAATTTTGTTCTTACTTGTTTTTAATCATTTGTAATAAGGTCTCAAAAACTAAATCAGATAAAAATTAGCAATATTTTGATTGAACTTGTATACTTTTTAGTTTTTATAATATTTTCTTTCCATTCTTTGAGAACTTCTCCGTACATTTCGATAATCATATAAATATTTTTTTTTTAATTATTCTTAAACTACACCGCATCGAGGCACATTTTCTTTTATAAAATGCTTTTTGTTAAATGTCCTTACAATTTTTTTCTTCAAGCTCGTGTCTGCAATAAGTCTAGACAATACCCTGTAGGCTATTGCGCAAATACCTTGAACATTTGTTTAGCTTTACAAGTTACTAAACATAAGTACATACATATGTCTGTAAATGCAAACAAGAAATAAGAGTTAAAACTTCAAAGATGCTGAATATTTTTTCTGAACTAGTAAGAGATGAATCATTTAAATGCTTGTTTTATGTTTATTTAATTTTATTTTCATTCACAAGTACAAAAAAACAGAACAATTAAACTTTATACATATTAATGAGATAATAACTAAATAATGAAATTAATTTCATAAAATGAAATTTAAAGCATTACTTTTAAACTAATTTTAAATTTATTTTCTGGTGGTTGAGCACTATCTATATGCATCTCATTATTGCTGTTACAACTCGTCGGTATTTCAAATTAAAATAAACTTATGACAATATGTCGAATAATCAATTTCTTAAATTATTTTGAAACAATAAAATTTTTTATTGTTAGTAGTGTTAGTTGTTAAACAGAAATTGTAAACGAACAATGAAAATTGCATTTGTTCAATGAAAAATTCCTGCACACAAGTTCAGCTTATGTTTATTCAATTATTCCACCAAATAGACCTAAAAAATCGAATGCAGAAAGTTGCAAAGAAAATATGTAACTTATTCACACAGTCATACTATACTCCTACTTGTACTCGTATATAAATCGAACATGTTGTAAATTTAAGAAAAATAAAACCATGTAGTTGTGAATACCAACCATCACTGGTAAAAATGTGATGTGATGCTTTAACAAACGTCTAGTGTCATTAAGTTGTTTATTTTTCCCACTTCACAATCGGTTAATAAGAAAAATTTAGTATTCTTGTTTTGCAGAGCAGCTACAGGCGAGCATTATCATCAGAACTATTAGGGCAACTGCTTTAGAATGAAAAACCTGCATACACACATTCATGTGTGTGAATGTGTATTTTTTCAGGCATCAGTTTCAGTAATTTTCTGAGCTGTTCATTTCGCAATATGTGAACGAAATAAGTCAAAATTTTCTATTGGAATTATTAACGCTCGTATTAAGGGAAGTCATCTGTATGATTTAAACGTTCTAGTCAGTGCATAGTGTGAAATTTGTTAAGTGTTCAAATATTAAAAAAATATATACCACGTGATGCGTAGTGGCAGGTTTTCAATCGGTATACAAAAAGTATACGTATCGCTCTTGTTCCTCTAGAAGGGATCAACTCAAAATATTTAAATTTAAATTTTTTTGGAAAAAAAAAAAACAATTTTGTGCTTCTACTGAGAATTTGTAAATTTTAAGTTGACCCTGTTTAAAGAAACGAGTGCAATATGTGTGCACATGATTCAGAAAAATTTTGCATTCTCATAAAGCTTTAGAAGTTTAGACTGTGTTTGTGCTATGCTTTCTTCATAAGCCGACTAGTAGGACTGACCAGCAACTGCATTAAAATCGCTTTTTTTATTTAACATACAAATATGCTTATGCTTATATGTGTATTAATTCATAGGAAAATAAAGCGAAATAACTACGACTGGTATATATAGATAAACAACATACAGTTAGTTAAAATGCAAAATAACGTATCATCAAAAATTCAAAATTGATATTTTTTTACTGATTATGATTCACTACATCATATTACATATTTGCACAAAATTTTGCAAGTCTTATATAAAAAATACCAAATTTATAAGCAAAATTCAAAATAACGTATCATGCATGATTGTCTTAAGCAATCGGCCATGTCACAGAGCTCAATTCCGGGTGTGCTCTGTCTAGGGCTTGACATTTTGAGGTTTATTCAATTCTGCGACATGGCCGAATATAAAGTATCATCCAGCACTCATACAAATTTTAAAAAATTACAGAACATTTATTTTCCTATTTTTAATTGAAGTACGCATTGACTTCCTAGTTATGTATGTATGTACAATTTTGTTTCATCTCAGTTTTAGTAAAACGTTTTATCATTCTGAAAATGTTTCCCAAGGTGGAAGAAAGGCAAAAAAGCTTATTCTACAAAAGACTACCAGAAATGATGAAATTCTATTTCCAAAAAAAAAATTAAAACATATGCAAGATCTAAAATATTTGCTGCTTCCAGCAGACTGTCATTTTAAATTAATAGCTGATTGTCAAGTTTTTGTTATCAAATTATTCTCTCTTAATAAATTAAAATAATTTTTTCTTTGTTGTCCTTATAAAAGATAAAGAATTTTTTTTCGACTTGTAGTGCCAAAGGTAAAATACACCAAGAAAATTGTTTTCATAGCTTTTTCTTATAATTTAGAAGGCTGATGATACGTTATTGTATTTCAGAAAACCACAATTCAAAATAGCGTAAGACATATAACACTAAGCTTACTTTGATGACCCTACGCTCCTCAAGGAGTTAAAGGATATATATATATATATATATATATATTACTTTAATAAACTGATCATTTTTATCTAAAATAAATTTCCGAATTTCTCTAATAGTTTCCATTTTATGAAGTTTTTTGTTTCTCTTTTAAACTCATGAAAAGTGATGTTACGTTATTTTGCATTTTAGGTGACAACATGTATGTATGTAGAAGCACTTGTTCCCAGGTAGCATTTTGTATCATAATCCAATCGTTTCCGAATCAGCTTGACGGGAAAAATAACCGTATATGAGGTCATTTTTCGATCATAAATGATACTCCCGTTGTGAGAAAATGGTACCCTACAGATGAATCATAACAAAGAATAAGTTATGATACGATTTGCTGATTATTTTTGAGCAATTTTCATATTAAATAATTTAAATCACCTTTTTGCGGTTTGCATGATGTTCCTCTATTTTCAAGAAATCATTATTTGATCATATAGATGAATCATAAGTGAATCCTCTTTCAATCGCCCAAGTGATAAATCACTTTTTAATCATCAAAAGCGATCTGTAGAGAATCATATAAGATATTTCTGCCAAAAATGATCACCCAAATGCTAACTGGGTTTGCACACATAAGTCTGGGTATGTGAGTGTGTTAGTGCATGTGTACAATAATAAACAAACAACAATTGGGAATCATTATAATCGGACCAATGGTCAGATAAAATTACTTCTTTTGTATACCCTGTAGATAGAAAAAGAAACAACAACAGGTCAATAAAAGTAGTACAATAAAAGTTTATGCTTTGATTTGTATCTGAATTTGTTTTTTTTTTATTAAAGAGTATTAACACTCAGGCAATGAATGACAAGTACTATTACTAGGTGTTACCTAGTAGGTGTTACCTAATAATAGTAGTAGACTAGTGATAGAGAAGACGGGTGATGAACCTCTGATGAAAATGAAGTCAATATAATTCAGTGACCATTGACTATGCCTTCATCACTAGAACTTTCCTACAACAACTGATACAAAGGGTTGTCTAGAAATTTTATATGAGACGCACTAGTCTTTTTGAGAGATGCATGGAGCAAACTCTTGAGACATAATGACATATTGTAATGTAGAAACTGCTCCTTAAAATATACACAAGTAACAAATATTAAATATTTATTTACTCGGATTTTAGAAGGCCCCAACGCATAATTTTTTGAGTTGCAATTACTTTGCTTTCAAATATAATAATGTTCTTAATCATAACTATTATTTTTATTTTTGAACAAGATATTCAGCCTGTTCAATTTAAATTATAAAATGAACGTATTCTTCCAATATCGCTGGATAGTCCTTTTTTTAATCGAAGATATTTTAAACTCCTTCCACTTCAATATATTTTGCAGTAAATTAGGGTTATTTCTTTTATATTTAATAGAGAATTCATCAAAACCGTTTCCTATTTAAAATCAATTTGTTTTAACAGCAATTTTAAACGCTTATTTTTTTTTTATTTATTTATTGTAAAATACTATACAAAGTAAATTTGCATAGTAGGGTGTTGCACAAATATGGGCGGAGTAACTAAGACCATATGTCTAAAATGTTATTAACAGTAGTTTCAAAAGTTTTGTGACTGACTGTACACGACCTATGCCTTCACATAGGAAGTAGCAACGTGGTTGTTAAAGAAATACCACAAAAACCCGCAAGATTATACGGATATCCGTGGATCAGTCAACCAGTGCGAGTGAGACGAAAAATTCTCGAAAGCCATAGAACACACACAAGCCTGACCGCACTTAGCGAGAGATGTTCTCCGATCCAGCTGCTTAACGACTGTAATTTTAAACATATATTTGAATTAAGAAAATATTAAAATAAAATTATTTTTTATGCATATTAAATACATTTTTGCACCTTATATTTAGTGCGACTTTTGGCAGCCCTGACGTGATATATTTTCCTATGCGGCGCGATATAATATTCTTAAAAAAGAAATACAATAACGCAGCACAAAATCAGTGAAGCTTATTAAATTACAATAATGGCTCAAAAATAATTGGAAATAATTTTTAAATTGAAATCATATTTAATACACTTGAGGCGATTTAACTAAGAACACTTCATTCGTTTCGAACAAAAGCTCATTTAAAATAATGTGTATATCCTGATATTGAAGAGTGTATTCAATATTTGGCATGAAATACATAAATGATATGCTGATATGAGTTTCGGAGAATTTTGCAAACATTTTTTTTTCATTATTAGTGCTGGTGTTTTTTTTTTTTTTGCTGATAATTTGCACAATTGTTCAGCAACAAAATGTGTGAGGCTGTATAATCTGCTTGAAAATAACCATGTATTCATAAAATAAAATATAAAACGCTGTATTGATGTGCATTTGTTAATTATTTATACTAGACTACAATTATCGTGTGATGTGCTGCAATGTCTGAATCATGATGTTGCAATGTTTTACTTTAATCGTCTATAAATATTGTATAAGCTCTGTATTAAATTTGTTTCGTTTTTTTTTTTGTTATATATTTTGATTTTTTCAATACTAATTTTCTAACCTTGTGTTTATTAAAGAAATAAATAATTTACAGATTTGTATTTCAGTTTAGGTAAGGTGCAATCAAAATGGAATTTTTGAAGAGCATTATAATATATTTTTTTAATGAAAATTTGTTTTTATTTACAAGCTTTTGAAGACAATGACATACATATATATGTATAATGCTGTGATATTTTTCTTAAAATGCTGTAATATTTTTCATCACGCATATTTAAGTTTAATTCACTTACTTTCTGACTTAAGAAGAATAAAAAAGCATGCAACAAAACTAACGAAATAATTTAATTTTTACGTAGTTAAATAAATTAATTTGAAATTTATTTGCTGGTGGTTCAGCGATGTCTATATGCATTTCATTGTTGCTGTAACAAATCGTCAGTAGACTTCAAACACACATTTTGAACAGTCACAAACCTCTTATCTTATGTACAGACTTTCAAAAACTATTTGAGAATTCACAAATAATAATATTTTTGAAAATCACAAAAGAAAAATAAGCATAGTAGGCTTAGTAACTTATACAAAACCCAGCAAATAATTTGTTACAGCAACAATGAAATGCATATAGACATCGCTGAACCACCAGCAAATAAATTTCAAATTAAAATAAACTTGACAATATGTCGAATAATAAATTTCTTAAATAAATAAATTAAACTAAAAAAGTTTTACAACAAAAACTAAAGTGCAAATGTATGCAGAAACGCTTAACGCGAGCACTCATCTTTTTGCTGTTAAATGCAACACGCGTACATTGTCATTTGTACTAAGACATCAAGACATCAGGAGCACACCCAGTCAACATTTGCTAAAAGAGTAGTTACTGTGCAGTGATATCAACAAGAATAGTATGTTATTTTATACAAAATCTTCCATTGTAAATAACTATTAACTAAAGACAATACGAGAGTAAACAGTAACGTCCTCGTGACTGAGGGTATTGACGGTGACATTAATTAAAGCAGTTTGATTTGATAGTTAACACTTTACACTTAACGCATAAACACATTTATTATTTAAACAACTTACTTTTTCAAGAAACTTTTATTTTTTATTCTAAAAATTCCAAAAGAAGCACAAATCTTATTTATGTCGACTGCAACGTCTTAGAAACAGGCAACATGATTACATTAAATATTTTGAATGTAATGCAACTGAATATTTCAGGAAAAGAATTATATCCTATTAGCAGATATTTAGCGGAAAATTAATTTCCATTGACTTGAATTAGCTTCAGTTGAATACTACGGTATTCAAGTTTTGAATGCTTGCACAATTGTATTGATTATATATCAAGCGTTCCATAATGAAGAAATAAAGCTAAAAGTCTTGAAATAATGTACTTAACATTCAGTTCAACAATAAAGAGAATCCAGGAATATACTAAAACTTAATGTGTTAAGAAGATTATATTGAAATTAAACAGAAGCAACATACATATCGCTCACTTACTGCAACAACGTAACAACTCAAAAATTAGTATGGTAGTAGTAGCAGTGGATCTTAATATATCAGCTATTTTTAAGAAGTTTTTACAATATCAACCATGGTATGCATTATTAATAAAAAAAAATTCACTTTTTGAGTTATATCATTATTAAACTAAATATCAAATATCTTTATTTGGGGGAAGACAGTAAGAAGCTTTGGTTTGACTTAAAAGTATAATGAGAGCAAACATTTCTTTTGTTAAGTCTCCAAGGATGCATACTATGCATATTCCAATATTAAATTTCTTCAAGAATTTGTGAAAATTTGTTAAAATAATCAACCGGCATGTATATATGTATGCATCGTATATAAAAATATTCATGAGTGTTTTAAGCACCAAAGCAAGTACATGGCCTTCTGAGTGCTTTAGATTTTTTTGTGTGCTGCTCCCTATTTTGGCTTTTTATGGCGACTGTATATAAAACCTTTAAGGTCACTTCCACAATCAATAGATAACAAAATATGTATAATACCGAATATATTTGAAATTTATTTGCCAAAATGAAATGAAATATTTGTAAAGGCTATTGCTCAACTATTCGTCCACATAAGTTTAGCATATAATTTTTAATTTCATAAAAAATATAATAAAAATGTTAAAACCAAGAATGGTCCAATAATATGACACTCATACGAGGGAAGTCAACATACGAGCACAACAATCAAAATATAAAAAAATTTTGTAGCAAAATGATATTTAACAAATTTAGTTTATATTTTCTATGTGGTATATGAAATAAGTAAATTTGATAACAAATTATTGACATTTAAAAAACTCCATATTGCCAGTTAAGAAACTGTTAAAATTAGAATAAGTTCAAAGAAAAACGTTAAAAATAAAGGCATAAACAAAAATCAACACTTTTATTACTTTTTTTTTCTTTTCCTCTATTTTGCAAACGGTGTTTCTTTTGCAAAAAAGTAAAAGATTGTGTAACATAAGTTGAACTTTTTGTAAATCAAATTGAACCCCTTACAAGGCAATATGAAATTTTCAGAAATCAAATTGAACCTTTGTTTGTATTGAATGTAAAATCAATGCAAAGATTTATGAATCCCAAAAGCATTGATTTGTACACAGTTGTTGTTTGCAAGACGCTGAAAATGCGGGAATTGTTTAGTGGGATAATGCATACATTCTTTTTTCAGCCACAACACTCTTCAGTGATAAAACGGGTTGAAGAAGTTTTCTCTAAAAGAAGATTTAGTTTGAAAGACCTTTTTGCTCTGTAAAGGGCTCAATTTGACTTTATTCATTTACTCAGAGAAAGTAAAAGTTTTTCCTTATTTTATAAAAAAAAAAACATCATGCGTGTTGAAGCGTAGTTGAGCAAGTCATGTTTCCGCTTCCGCTTTAAACAGTTAAGGCGTATACTTGATATAATTAATTTCTTATATTGTTATTAATGTACATGTACATATAAGATGATTCAGATATTAACGTGTACTGTATGCAATTACATCATAAGCTGCAGCAGGCATTTGTTTGTCGGTTAACCCCTTACCTTTTCAAAAACAATCGATTTTAAAAAATATTTATTGTTAAATATTTTATTTTTACAAAAAACCATATTTTAAAAAGAATTTAATTAAGGTTTCCTGCTTGAAAATTTTAAGAGTAAGGATTTTTCTTTTGCTAATAAGTAAGTTATGCAACAATTGCTAAAAACAACTAGAATAAAATACAAAAAAAATTAAGAAAATGTCAAACTGCTTAAAAGTAGAAGATTTCGTATGTTACATGAAACATGTTTTGTCTATCTTTCAACGTCAAATACGTACTTAAAAACCGTAAGAATCCATTGGCATAATAAAAATACAAGTCCAAAATTACTTGGAAGACATTTAATTAAATAAGCATAAGCAGGCAGACACTCCAAAAATTAATTTTATTTTATATTTACATATATGTGCGTGCATTTCATAATTATGAGTAAATTTTTGTCGAAACGAGCTGAATTTTAATATCTTTATTATGTTGGTTTAATGTCAGTTCACTCCGTATTAATATGAAAAGAATATTATCCCAAGAGTATTGTTTATTTCCATAATCATGTCATAATTCAAATACAATTCAGAAATAATAAAGTAAATAAAATTTGTATATTAAAATTAAAAGATAAACTGGTAACAGTATTAAAATGCAAGTGCATTAAACACTTTTATTTGTTTTTATTTTAAATGTCTTTAATATAACATAAATATGTTAACAATTCTTGAAAAACCAATTTTATTATATACATATAATTTGATTTGCTGTTTTATTGTGCCAAAAGGTAAGATACTGAAAGGACATGTGCCGTTAAAAAACAAGTTTAGCGATGTTCTTTTGAAAAGAGTTGCTTCATTAAAAGATTTGATAGTGCTGTAGCCGAATAATACTGTAAGATAATTTTTCATGCCCATTTCAATCTAAACAATACTCAAAGAAAAGAAGAGGAATATAGTTTTTGTATATTAACATTATTTTAATATTTGCTTTCGATCTTGTATTAATTAATGGACTTCTATGTGAATAAAAACAGTAAAACAGAAAATTTCTATAACAACAACTAGGTATAAATATGTGTAATGTAATAACGATGTAACAATAAAACATATCTAACAATGTTTAAGGTAAATTTCAAGAATCGATTGTTGAAAGAATTTTATGGCAAAAATAAAAAAAAGAATAAATTAATTGCTAAGGTCTGACAAATTTAAATATCGCAGCACTTCTGGAAGGAATAATAAAAAATTTCCAAGAAATTTTCTTTCATTAAATTTGAACTTATTTCGATGTATAAACTGCCTGTATAAAGAAATTTTCTATACCTAACAAATTGGGTAGTCTAATGAGTTGCCTCCTAATCTTAATATACAAAATATCTACAAAGAGTTTTTGGCCTATTTATATCTTTAACTCCCTATTAACTGGACTTGTGACTTCATCTGAGGAAGTTCTTTAAGTTCCGGTAAAGATATTTAAAAAATAAAAAATAAGCAGTGCTTAACCACAATACCGGAAATCGCTCTATTAAATTGATTGAAAGAATTTATAAGGAAGGATGCATTAAATCAAACAGCAGGTTTAGAACACCAACTGCAATTTTATCTTTTTATCGTTTAACTTAATAATTTTTTGCTTGAAAGCTTGCGGTAACATAAATGCATGTGTTAAAGTCTTACTCGTATTGCAGCAGGTGTTGATGGACCCTCTTACGCATGAAAGTGTATGTGTCTTATTTAGTATATCAGTATACTTTTAAAACATTCAACACGTTTTTATAAAACTTAGTATCTGACAGGTATGCAGACTTCAACTTTAAAACGGATAAGTGAATACATGTAGAGAAACATTCCAGCACATACATCAATATGTGTTACTTTCTCCCCAACAACTTCAATCACCCTGTATGTAGGGATGTTCCAAATATGAAGACATTGAAAATATATAAATTTTGTGGTGTAGAAACCACATGGTGAAAGATCTCGGAAAGAGTTAAATTAAAGAAAATGGCGCTTTGAAAGAAAGCACGAGGAAATTACCTCCAAATAAGAAAATAAAATAAGGAGCAATAAAATTAAAGATTTCTTAATTAGGCCTTATTTCATTAATTTTGGGCTTTATTTCATTTTTTTTTTGTCTTTTTTTTTTTTTTTTTAAGAGAAGTAACACTTGGGCAATTAATGCCTACTACTATTACTAGGTGTTACCTTCTTTAGGAAAGGGATAGTGTTAGAGAAGACAGATGGTGAAGGGAGAGATAGAGGAAAGCTTCATTCTTTTACAACTCTGCTTCTTGCACGTTTTTAATAATGCAGTGTTGCAGCACCTCTCTGATGTTAAATGAGGCGTATTAATTTTTTTTGGAGCTGTGTTTTGTAGCCATTTCCTTGATTATTTTACTTCGCCGATGATTCTGTTACACAATAAAGGAGGGCGCTCTGATGTTACATTAGGATTAGTATCTCCTGAAGTCGGTATAGTTCAGTGACCAGTGACTATGCCTTCATCACTTGAACTTTCCTACAACAACTGATACAAGGAACACTAATGCACATCAGAAAAATGCGTGATGTTGTTATTTAATGACTGTTCGATACAGGGATTGAATCCAGGACCTTCGGTTTTGTAGTCAACGTGCTAACTACTTCAGCCAACGCCACCCTCTTGAGTTTCATTGGGCTTTATTTCATTTATATTGGGTGTTTTTTCATAAATTTTCTTTAAAGCCTTATTTAATTTTTTTGGGTTTTATTTTATTAAAATATAGCCGAACGGATTTTCTTATTTCAGAAGAGAATGTGAAGTGATGCTAAAAATTCAATATAATCATGTAAATTCAAAGCCTTTTTATAGTTGATGAAGTGTTCTACTAAATGCATGTGGGGTGACAATTAAATCTTGTTCACACACACAATAAAACTTCAGCAGTTTCTAGTTGATGGAGAAAAATTCACGTTAGAATCTTATTATCTTTTATAACTAGCTAGCACAAAATTTAAGAGATGAAAATGGAATGAAACGACTAAAATACTCTTGAATCATTAGTAATGTACATAAAATGCCTTAAAAAATTTAGTGATATTAAAAATAACTATGCTTCTATATTTTAATGTTAGTTTATAATTCCTTTTTAATATCAGGTCCCAGACAACCCAATAAAACTCCTAAGCATTTCTACTTTAAGTTAACATAAAAAACAAAGCATTAAAAACGTCATAACATACTGACCTTTTAACTTAATAATCTCACACAACTTCCTCTTTACATTTCTTCACGTATCTTCACGTTTAAATAGTTCCTGCCACACCTCCAAAAAAAAAAGTCATCACGTAGCGACCTCACACACATACTCGTATCTGCCCTCTCACTTTTGAACCTTGAAGTATCTTATGGATTTGTATCTGTTTGTTTTGTATTTAACTTTATTATTATTTACATAATCATTATGAGTCTTTAATTGTTATGAGGCGTATTGGAGTCTCCTTTAACAAGATAGAATCGATGAAAACAAAAACACAAGCGGATGGTTGACTTTGTTGAGTTTCTTTACAACTGCTGCTTAGTTTATTGTTGTTGTTGTTGTTGCTTGTGTGGTTGCGTGGTGGGGCTGTACATTTTCGTTTTTTTTTTTTTTGAAGAGGGCGTTAATACAAACATTAGTGGATCGTTCAAATTATATGGTACATTTTCAAAAATACCAAGACTTAATCATTATTTATGAAATTTTTAATTTTTTGTTGTCGTGACTCTTGTTATCCATATGTGGCTGCATAATTTATTTAATGCCAAGACACATGAGTGCTTTGCATGCCCTACATCAAAGCTTAGTATCTAGAGAATTATATACATACATATATTAAGTATTTGAGGGAGAAGATTATGCATGTGTTGTTGCTTGTAGTAAAAGTTTTAGATTGACTGATTTGAGATGGGGCAATCGTCCGTAGCGCGTTCTTATTCATTCCACATCACATAGATGTACAATTACTTAGATTTTTTTGGTGAAAAATTTTTATATTGGAAATTGCAAAATGGAGAAGTGAGTGAGTCTTAAGAAAATTGTCCCATCACGCTTCCTGTAAATCTGTAGGGTACAATTTTTGTCAACTTAAGCCTGCAATTTTTTATACATTTTAAAATTTTAAAAATAGTTTTAATGCCTAAGGGCCATATAAAGTATTTTTATAAATAGTTCATAATAAATGTTATAAAAAAATACAAATAAACTGCTGTTTAATAAGTCTCTAGCAGCGCATCCCACACGTTTAAAGAAAACAAACAATTTAACAAACAATACTGTAAGTTTTAGCAACAGGAGTCTTTGAGTTTACTTAAATGTTTTTGAGTAAAAATGTGTGTATTTGGTATTAAATTTTTGTTGTGGCAGGTAATGGTGAGAGAAATTCATTTTAAGGCATTTACAAAGTTCAAAAGCAATTTATAGTTAATGGTCCATGTCGAGACGCTCAAAAAGTATTTTTCTTTGAAAGATGTGGTAACTTATGAAGTTCGAGTAACAAAAATAATTTAATTTGGTAGACATATAGACTTGACAATGTAATTAATATTTTATTATGTAACTTATTGCAGTACCATCAATTTGCTTTGGATCGTATGGCCTTTAGTTTGGTAATAATTACATGCCATGCCAAGGCTTTTAGATGAGCTAATTGAATTAAATGTAATTGCTTAACTCATCCCAGGGGGTATAAATGGCTTAGATAGCCTAATTTTTTTGGGTTGAGTTGGGCTTGCCTTAAATATTATTTATACCAGATATCGATCGTATCATTTAAAATTTCTTAATATCAATTAGAAATTTTCTAACCACAAGTTAGAAGAAAGAAGAAAACTTAATATTATAATATGAAAGAAATCTATTAAGCATAAAATTAAATTATTTAATAAACACTTAAAAGCAAACGCCACAAATTATTTATGACATTCCACATTTACATTCTAAAACATTTACTTTGACACACTGCTGCTTTACCTCTTGAGGATACGGCAAGTAACAGCATACTAAAATATTCTTGTGTTTTCAACGAATAATTTAGTGCTACGAAGGCATAACACAAATTATATTAAATGGAAGCAGGATATTTAAAAAGAAAGTTGATGTTTTAGAACTACCTTTTCTGCCTTCTACATAATGATTTAATTAAAAATTGTGAGTTATTTCACTTTAAAATAATATTTTTTCATAAAGAGTATTGAGAGTTCCAAGCGTTGAAATTTAATAGAGGCCATATTATTTAAGCTGGATATGCTGAATTGTCTGTTGATTTAAGTTCGCCAAAATAGTGTTGTGGATAGATTTGAGTCCAATAGCTTAGTAAAAAATTAACTAACATCCTTGCGTTGACGAAACGCAAGATCTGCTTAAAACCTCCCCGCTGTATCTCGTAGTGTACAGGAGAGCTCGAGATAGTCCTTGTTGCGTCACTCACAAAATCTCTACCTGTTGCGGACCACAACTTTGTGAATTTCACTCATAAAAAATTCAACTGCTCCAGGATAATAACCATAGACAAGAACTTGGGTTCGCAACAACAAATAAAATTGTCGAATTTGGGATGATACCAATCCACATGAGATCCCAGAGTGTTCAATGTTGGTGGTCCTAGTTTTTCCATAGAAAAGATTAGACATCCTTCGATTGTGAAATCTGTGGAAGAAAAAATTTAATGTTATGAGATTTGAAGAAATTTTGAGATTCTGTTTGAGATTGAATAGAGTCACTGTGTGGTGTAGATTTTGGACTAACCATGTTCATATCTGTTTTAGAGCATTATTGACCTGGTTATCACCTTCAACGATGAGTGTTATAGGTCAATAACTACAAACTTCTATCGGCCAGAACTGAATGTTATGAATGCCTGCGATAAATAATTTCAATATGCTGACGCTATTTGCCACATAACTCATGCTATAATTGACTAGTAATCCCACGTAATGATGATGATGTTAACTGACCCCCAAGTGCAATTTGACGCTGTTAAACTTTTTCTTGTGGGGTTTTCTTAATTCGCTGAACTATGACAATAATCGACAAGCTACAGTGGCCCCCAAAGCCACTGAATCTGGACATCAATAGCCTTTCCAAACGCATACAATATATCGATGATAACACTATGTTTTATTTAACTTCAAGCATGGGAATAGCTTAATGAAAAATATTTAAAAAAACATTTCTTTTAATGTTGGATATGATGCAGTGCCATTGACGTCAAGACACGTTGCTCACCTGGTTCTCAACTTTCCTTTAAAATTTTCAAAAACCTTTTCAGTTGGCCCTAAAAAATTCTTAGCTAAATGAAAGAAATAAACGTAACATTTTCATACATTGAAAGCGTTAATTAATTCAAAGGCAGAAAATGGGAAAAGGGCAAACAGGCTGGAGTATGTATAATTAACTTTGAAAATTGTCGCATTAAATACAACAATTATGGCAATGGAAGTATGAAATGTGCTGTGATACTAGGATACACCTACATATATTTCAACAAATAAATACCACATTTAAGTTTAACTTTTAACTTTTTGCCAAACACGTATGAATGTGTGTGATTTTATTCTTACGAGAACATTAACTTTTATTTTTCCATTTAAAATTAATTAATTTTTTAAAAGCATATTTTTCGTTTAACTTGTCAGTGAAAGTATTTTATTTTTTTTTTTTTTTTTTTGTAATTATATTACAAATTTTGTTTTAAAATATTAGCAATTTATGTTGAAGAAAAACGTTTGTTGTTTTTAAGAGTAGACGAAATGCAAAATAATAAAGTATTCCAGGACAAATGAATTATTAAATTTGTGCTGTTATGTGGGTTGTTCCATGTAAATGATGGGCAAGAAATCACATTTTAGATAAAGCTTTTTCTCAACGAAACATTGGCACAAAACTTCTTGGAAATAAGGATACCGACAGATCTGGTGGAAATATTTACTTGTGATATCAGGCATGAGTCTGGATACGTCCTTGTTCATTATTCTCTAAGTAGTTCAAGTCGGCTATTATGAAGAGTAAACGCTACATAAAAGCCCGTTGACAACGCAAAAAAAGCCCATTGGCCCCGTTTGATTAAAGCCATTTTTTCCAAAAAACAAAAAAATATTCATATTTGGGTGGAAATGGATTAACGATTTTATATTTTCTTAATTATTTAATAAACAAAGTGTTGAAAAATTCACTCAATCGTTAACATTTTTGACCCAAATTTTTGCAAATGTTTGTATGTATAAAAAGTGTAATACAGCAAGTGTGTATCTTATTTGTTTAAAAAATTACAAGCACACCAACACTCACACCAATTCAAAATATTCTAATGGTAATTAGATTTTAAGTATAAAAAGTAAGTGAAATTGCGTAGTCATAGGACCAGCTAAACTGCAAGAGATCTAAAGAAAGACAACCATTTAACAGCAGCAGGATGCTAAAAATAACTTTTATTCTTTTTTTAAATTGTATTTATAAGATTTTTATTAGAGCATGAAAATGTTTTTTTTTATTTTTATAATGTACTACAACTGTTTTGCTTTCTTTTTAATAAAACTGCAAGTAGCAAGATAAAATATTGGTGTAAATGTATGCATTTTTTTATCCAGTAAAATATAAACATTTGCATTTGATAACTTTGCCAAAGTAATCATAAGCCGCAATTTCAATTAGTAACTGTTTGGTAATTGCCTTTTAAATATTTTCTTGTCAAACAAATGCATTTTGCTTGTCCCTCCAACTGCAAATGCTCGAAACAGCAAGAGATAGAGAGAGAGAGAGAGAGAGAGAGAGAGAGTTTGCTCAGATACTTTTCTTTCAACTTATCTTTGTCTTTAGTACGAATAGCAATAAGTTGGGTTGGCTTGAGGGAAAGTTTGTGCTGTGGAAATTTTCATCTTGGCTCTTAAATAATTCACTCGTTAGAGTTTTGGCTAAATGAAGTTCATTGAAGCAAATTTTCTTCTTATAAACTTTAACGTACATATTTGCAGTTACTTTTATGCTCAAGTGCTTGTTCACACATAAATACATACATACTTATATACACATATACACACTTGCAAACGGGCAATGGATGCATTTCTTACAGATCTAAAACTTTTGCCTTAAAAACGTATAGAGAAGATCTCTTAAAATATGCAGAGGGTATGGTTGTAGCATGAAATTGTTACATTTCTTGTTTCATTGCTTCAGCCTATCCTTCATATACTTAACGTGAATAATTTAGAAAATATCTTAAATTCCTGGCAGCCTATAAAGAACAGCAATAAAATAAAGCACTAGCAAAAATTTTGCATTGAAGCCACAATGTACCCAGCAAACAAATTCAAGTTGATTTTGCAATTAATTCTATAAGCAGATAGAACACAGCACGATACCGACCACAATCTATCACAAATATAATACACACGTTTATGTGAAAATAATTCTGTGGCAATAAGGAAAAAGTGCTTAAGTCATATTTTACTGTTTTGCAGGAGAGCACTTTGAAGCGTTCAAGTCAATTTTCAGAAATTTATTTATTTTACAGTTATATTGGGAAATTCTCTGTTAACCTTTGTTTTTTTAAGCAAACATCGTTCTACACACTGCAAATAATACATTTAAGTTGAAATATACCAAAGTATAACCTTAATTCAGCTATTATTCCAAATGATATGAGAAGTATAAAAAAGAAAAGTCGCAAGTAATTTTGCTATAACTTCCGGAAAAATCCGACAAATTCATTAAGATTTTCACCAGGTGTACTTTCGAATATGCAAATAACAGAGGTACCATTAACTCAAAATCAGCTTACCTCGACTTAAGCACTTTTTCCGCTTCGCCACAGAATTATTGACTATAAGTCATGTTGTTGTGCCTGCTGTACTTTGTGTTTTTAATATATAAAAATTAAGAATTAAACAAGATGTAATTAAAATTTTAATGATTTTATAATTTAGTTTTTCTAAGCAGCCTCTAGAAACAGGTTACTAGAATTTTTTTTCTAGATTAATTTTATTGATTTCTTCAAGAAGAAATTGTACTAATCTTAATCCAGAAAGCAACCAGAGATGTGCTATAATTGTTTACACTTCTGTAACAAAAACTATTCACATAAATTGTATATAAATGAATGAAAAATTAATGAATGAAATATAGAATGTTATGTTATGTTATGTTACAAGTAATAATTAAATTTTTTATTTTCCTACAACTCGAAAACGTGCAAAATTATTTCAAAATAAGAAACGTGCTGTTGAATTCAATAAATAGGAATTTGAGTTTAAGAAAATTACCAGTTTTTTCCATTTTTGGACTGTAACATTTTAAGCAAGCAGCAACATCAACTGCCGAGATGCACACAAGATGTCAATTTAGTAACTCAAACAAAGAAGAATTATGGAAACTGAAACTGAAAAGAAATTTTGCTTATAGTATAATATGATGTGTTAATAATATATATACATATGTATGTATGTATGTGCAGAATAAACAAAAAAAATATATTAGAAATAAGTAGATAACTCACGCTACTTTGTGCTTGGCGTCTTAGAGGCCAATAGAATGAAAACTGGCACACAGCAACGGCAGACATGCTGGCAATGTCGAATGAATATTCAAAGTTTAAACATATTCACAAAAAAAATATTGTAATAAATATATAAGAATATAGCTTTAACAGCATTTGAACTACATATGGCAGTTTTGAAACTCATGACGATCATTTTCCACCCAGAAATTTATTACAGTGAAATACTTGCCATACAGTGGCCTGCCTGCCTGCCTGCCTTCCTGATTGCATACAGCTGCTACTTTTTATTTCATCACATCAATTCGTTTGTAGTTCCGCTTGAGAAAAGTGTATTTATTTCAATTTGAACTAAAATCTTAAATGTATTTACCCAATGGAAACTAATACTGAGCAAACAAATTTATACGAAGACATTATTTTCTGCTTGACAGCGGAACAGGTAAAAATATTCTAATAAAGAATAGATTTTGCAAAAGTAAATTTTGCAAAGGGACAAAAAAACTCACTACTGAAGTGAAAAAAGCCATAGAAAAAAAGTCAGCATACAATTCAGAAAAAACTTACAATATAAATGACAAAAGTTCAATATTAAAAAAAAAGGAGAGAGGTGTCTTAGAACACCCGGTTATAGCAATTGCTACTTAGCTATATAATACTATGTTCACACTTATGTTTTTAAACGTGTTTAACACCTTATTCGTGTTTAAGAGCTTAAACACGATGATTTTGAGATTGTTGTTTTGTTAAACATTTCAAATGAAGTGTTTAAGATTTAAACACGTAAATAGAGTATGTTCAGTCCATTTTTTGATAACTCTGGCACCTTTGTTTTGTTATTAAATGGCGGCAGCTGATACATTATTTGGTAAGAAAGTAATTACTTATGTTTATTTAATTATGTTTGAAAAGCATAATTATTCGTATTTTTTTACAAATACAATAATTGACAATAATACTGACAAAACGACAACCTTAAACATCTCAAATATAATGTGAACGGTTGTGTTTAGTTCTTAGAAAACTCGTCTTAAACACAATTGTGAAAATCTTTGGTTTCTGGTTTGCTACAGACATAATGGTATTTTGAATATACTGTGCCGCAAACCAGAAACCAGCTGACGATATATTAAACATGTTTAAAAACATAAGTGTGAACATAGTATAAAACAAACTTAATGTGTTTAAATTCGCCGAAAATATTTCAAAACGTTTCCATTTATAACCCATTATTATCTTTTCTAGCGGAGCACGATTAAATGAAAATATTGTTTGTGGTCGGCGGCGGCGGTTATTCGTCTTACAGTCGATCGGCAATGATCTCTGGCTTGTGCTTATTTGCAAAAAATAATACAAAAACAAACTGAGCGATGTTTTTCATTGTTTTTGTTTTTGTTCATCCTCATTTGAAAGAACCAAACAAACAAATTCAAACAATTTGCTTCGTTTATTTTCGTACGCTGCTTTTAAGTACAAAGAAATCAAAACAAAAATAAATTTATAACTGTAATAGTGTCGGTTAATTTTGTTACGAAAATTATTTTCTAACCCCTGTATCTCGCCATAAATAGCAATAGCTATAAAAGTTTTGCTTGATCTCATTTTAAAATGAAGCTAGTAGTCATTGGCTAATGAAAAATTTATTTGGGCCTTTTGTGCTAAAAAAAAACATATGCTAAAGAAATGGCCTTTAGTAAAATAATGAAATATTATAGTGTCAAAAATATATAAAAACTGCTTGCTTTGAAGTCTTTTTAGACTGGTGTACCCCAAAACATTCGAAGGTCCTGCTAGTGGATATTTTAAAGTATAAATGGATATTTGCTTAACTATACAAAATGAAGAGAAAAGAACCTTCTTCCATAAGCTTTTATGGGCAGAATACTCAAATTTTAATTCAAAAGAACAAACTTTTATGCAGAAAAGTGCAAAAATAATAATGAACGGCATTAATGTGGAGGAAGCCATCATGATGGATTGTGGGATATCTTGGGTTGTTTTTTTTTTTGTTTGGTTAAGTTCATCAAAACCAGTCTATTACTTGAAGTTGTTTTATGTTCTTATTAGATAATTACCAATACTATTTAATATTGCAGTAATTTCTTTTTATTAAAAAAAATTCTCAGCAAAATAATGACATTTGCATTGCAAAGTAGCAACAAATGCCCAGGCAGAAAGTAGACCATAATATTTGCTTTTGCAGTTTGATAATTAATATCTAAATATTTAAATGTAATATCTACGTTTTAATGGAAGAAATCAAATACCAAGTAAATTCATGGCTGCTCTTGCATACATTTTTACTGTCTTCATCCTTCAAGCCTTTGAATTCCAGTATTAATTCAGGTCATCTTGGACATGAAAATGACATTTAAATAATGGTTATAAATAAACTATATTTAACCTTGCTTACTGGACAGTTTGCTTTTAGTTGATTGAAGTTGTTAGTGGAATATGCATATATTTATTTTATTGTTTTTCTTTTAGTTTTTTAAACTTATTTGTGCAATTTTGTTTCTTTGAATTAGTATTACAAATTGCAAAATGTTAAAAGCTATTTATGGTTGTAAATATTATTTCAAGAGCAAAAAGATGTGTGAAATTTTTTTGAAAAATCACACAGTTTATGTTGGATTATTAGTTAATAGCCAGCGTTGATACTTATTGAATAATAAACGTTAAAAAAACTAAAGATTTCAAGCAGATATTTTGAGTATAAAAAAAGTTCGTGCATGTGTAGTGTATGTATATGGAACCAGTCTGGATGCTGTATGCTTCAGATGTTTTCCCTACAAAATTTTCGCTGCCAATAATTATTTTAAAATAAATTGATTCATGTTTCATGCACATTAAGTTTGACTTGCATAATTATTTTTATTATTTATTTTTTTTTATCTTTTGTTGAGCGCAAGGTGGTGCAAAACTAATTTAATAGTTTGTGCAATTTCGTTGTAAATAAAAATTACTTATTTTCATAAAAAGGTTGATAGCATTGATTGGACAAAATTATTTTGATCCAGTGCCTCCCTAATTGATCCACAATTGCTCCCGTTTAATAGCATTTTGAATTGTTGCTCCAAAGAAATCTGCCTTCGAGCCGGCTATATTGTCTTCAGTTTTATCATTCAAGACTAAAAAATGTTTCGAAATTGTACAAAAACCAAAAATGGGAGATCAGTCAACCTGGAAATTAGTGTCTTAAAATCTCCAACGTTGCCTCAGCTGTATGAACATTTGAAGTCATCTAGACCCAGTGCAGCAACTTGCGCACCCAACAATCGCTTTGGGATTTCTTCATGGATTGCAATCGTTTGTCTTTTCCCCAGAAACTCAATTTTTGTTTGTCTGCTGATTCCTAATTTTTATCATAGTAATTATTTTAATATTTGTGAATTCTCTCTCGGCAACATCGATTATGCACTTAGACGAGCCAACAACTTTGCAAATTGTATTGAAAACAACAATAAAATAAAAACAAAATGTTTCTCATTTCTGGTGAATTGATCTCTTATTATTTAGATGGTGAAGCCTATCTTGTTTTATGTCAATGAAAACTAAATTTTTTTTACATATTTTTCCCGAGGTTTCGTGAATTTTATGTTCACTTCTTCAGCGGATGTGTTATTGAAACATTAAAATAAATAATACACAAGTTTACTTTAACTAAAACTTACAATATTAAAAGAGTTGAATTTGGCTTTTTTTAATTATCACATTGTCTAATTTCATTAAAATCAATTGATCGAACGTGTTCTGCGTCACTGCTTTCAATTCTACATCATAGATGTCAAATCCAATGGGGCATCTGCTGAAAAACTGACACTATTTTGTACAACCTTGTATTATTGTACAACTTTGTAAAATTTGTAGCCACAAGGTCAGCCAGTTGAATATTACAATTGTTAATTTTTATACAATTCTAAAACGATATATTCAGTTACACATACAAAGTATGTACATATGTGTGTATAACTATATCGTACACTAATCCCCTGCTTTTATAATCCAGATGGTCGACTTGAGTATAAAATTTATATAGAAAGCACCCAGTTTTTTGAGTAATTTTCATACAAATTTTCTAGATGAGTCGTCTGCCTGACTTGTGAAAACAATGCATAAATTAAAATGTAAAACAAATCAAAAAATAATAAATTTTCCAAGAGAGCAATAAATTGCTGATAGTTAATGCACAAGAAGCAAATTTTAACCAGTCGTTTGGCAATTGTTCTCTGAACTGACTTATTGAAAAATAAGATTTTGCTAAATTTTTAATTGCACCTGTCTTAAATGTAGTGTGCGATATATAAAAAAAATTTGTCTAACCATGAAGTTTTCGATCTATTGAGAGTACCTTCAAATAGAAGAAAAACAACAACAAAATTTTATTGCTTTTTTGAAAAGCAATAAAATTTTGTTAATAAAAACCAACAGCATTCTAAAAGGTAAAATAATTAAACTGCAATACAGAAATTAATGAGAACTTTAATTTTATTACTTGAAACAACATTTACTCAAACATTATATTGAATGCAAAACACTACAGAGACAATTAAAATTTCAGTTCCAATTGTACAGAATACAAATGAGTATAATTCATTTACCCTGAAAACTATAGAAACTTTTTGAGTAAAATTATCATCATCAAATAAATAAAGCTTAATTGTATTTTAAACAATGTTGACAATAGATGCCAAGACTTCCTTATTAAACTTTAGCCATACAGTTGTCAAGCCAAACAAAGCATCGTGGAGGAAAAAGAAATCTGAAAATGGTGATGAAGTTGCTGGTACTCAGAAATTTTGTGTGACTTGTGAAAATCAACATGACAAAAAAGGGCAAGAGGCAATGCAACAAAAAATAACAACAACCAAACGAGCAGCAGCATCAAGTGGATGGAAAAGTTTATGAAGATGGAAGACAATTAGAAATATGATGATGGGGAAGTGTACAACAGTTTAGGCTTTGTTGCAATAATATTTAAACAAAGCGATATGCAAATTATGAACACTGCATTTTGTCAACCACAAGCAGTAGAAGCAATTTGACAAACAACAAAAGCACAACAGACACTTGAACAGACAATCATCAATTGTTCATTCTCTGTTTCTTTTTAAAATCTATAAAATTCAAGATAAAGTCAGGATGCATTTAATTGAAACTTGAATTAGAATATAACGTTATTTAATTATTATTATTATTTTTTATTAAGAAGCAGCACTTTTATCTGTTTTTGGTTCCTAAAGGGTAAATTGCCTAGAAAATGTTTAACATGTGGACTTTAATCAAAATAAGTATAGTTTTCATGCAATTTATCCTGGCAATATAATGGTTTGTAGAAATCATCCTTCAAGAGGCAACAGTTCTACAATACAATTTTAAGCTATAGCGCACTGTCAACAATACAACTTAAGTTTTCAAATGCTTTGTCCTTTTGTTATTTAGCTTTTATTGCCATCTATATTTACAACGTAATATTTTTTTTAGGTAAGTAAAGCTTTTTTTTTTATTTATACCGCGCACATTTGTGTGTAATACAAGCTAAAGGAAGCTATAGGAAGTTTTAGTTTTTTCTTTATTTAATTAGCGTTCTAAAAAATTTCGATCTGATAAAAGTTCATGTTTGCCTTGGTGTTTATCTTAAATACTCTATTCACTTTATTTTCATCTCCATATGCATGGCAGGACTAAACCACAAAATCTTAAGCTAAACTGCAATTTAAAACTAAAAACTATTAAAAGGCACCATTTTGTCTGAGTTGAACACAGAGACAAAAAAAAAAAGTGATTTTTTTTTTGCCAACCATACATTTTTCTTTTTTGGCTCAAAAGGTCAAATCATGGAAAAAATTTCCCAGAGATGACATTAGAATGATTAAGTGTTACAGCAGTCTAAAGCAGACATTTGGGCGCCTTCAAAAAATTAAATTAAATTTGCTTTGCATAAAATTATTATTGCAAGCTTCACAATGATTATGAATAAATTAAAAAACCAACGATAAACGTCAAACTTAAGCCATTGCTGAATATCAAAAAAATAAATGATTCTGTTTAAATAAGACTTTTGACAAATGTACTTTATTTAAGATAAGTACCTAAAGACTGCACAATGTTATTGAGTACTTTGCTCCACCACACCATTAATAAAGTTGTACAATATTTAAAAAAAATGTAAATCGAAATATTTCTTGCAATACATAGCTATTTTAATATAGAAAGACCTTAACTTATTATTTTGTTTTTGAATCGAGTTTTTTGTACATTGCGATAGAAGAATATCTATGGTATCGAAAACTGCAGAAATATTAAGCTAACGATGTGTATGTATGTTGAAGTAAAGAAGTCTATACACATACACGTGTGTTTAAGTTCATTTTTCGTTACACATACATATGTATATGTATATACAAAAACTTTACCAAATGAAGGGCTCGATTACGGATGGCAACCAGACTTTAGTTGCGTTACCAGTTTCCAGAAAATTATTTTGTATGGAAGCCAACAGCTTACAGCTGTTAATTTTGAAGTAATATTTGCAACCCAAGCATTATTAATTGCTGCACAGTTTTTAAGAAAATTATAAAATTTAAAATAAAATTTAATTGACTATTCCAAAGCAAAAAATAAAAAATAGGTTGCTCAAAGTTATACAACCAAAATAATATACTCACAACAGACGCGTTAATAATAATAATAGTTAATAAATAACTTGAAATGCCTTTTCAGTACCTTCTAATAGATGCCACATTTTATATTTCCTTTTTTTCATCAAAAAATTATTTCACTGGGCTAATCGTTTTAATAATAAGAAATTTTGAGGAACTTTTATTACAAATATGTTTATTACTTTTATTTCTTTTATTCATATTGTTGATAATTTTTAAGCAACTGGACAAAATTACCTTCCAGAATTGAGCCATAAACAATTTTGAATGAAAAACATATATAAAAAAATATAAATATCATTATTGTACAATGTTGTCAACACATTACAAAAAAATTAATTTTTATGTAATATATATTAAAAGAGAATTGATTTGGTTCAATATATTATGCCTCCTACTAAAATTTATACATTTAGTGTACATATATATTGTGCAATTTTATTGCAAAATATTAATTATTGCACAATAATATTGAAAATTTGATTAGGCTAAAGATGGAATCACTCTGTAAGCCAAATAACATCTGATAGTTATTAATGAACAAATAAGACCGAAGTTAATTGTAAGTATTGTAACAACCCTGCAGAAAATTTGGTGACAATTGATCCAAATGTACTCGTCCCATAACTGGAGATAATGTGAGTGTTATCAAAAGTACGTAGTAGTGTATGGTGAAAAAAGTCATATCGTTTAAATGGTGGCATATTGACCTTTTTCGTGGTGTATCGTCTTGATCTTGAGCCAATTTAATTCGGACTCGGTCTAGTGTTGTAGTAAACTGCAAATAGTGTAAATATAATGTTAATTGCTCCCTTCAATGTGACTCTGGGATCAGTCCCGTAACTATACTTAGATATTAACCCAAGCTTAAATGGTATTTATACTTTTGAAATATGAGTGACCCTGTGGTCGAGTGGGTAGTGTGCCAGCCTGTCATGCACGAGGTTGTCGGTTCGAATATCAAAAAATTTTCAGATTAAAAATAAAATTAAAAAAATGTCATTGCATTTGTAACAATAAAAAAATATATAAGCGTTAATTGTTACAGTTAAATGTCGAAATTTTATTTATAAATAATTAATATTATTATACATCGAATATGTCCCTATGGGATAGTTCAGTGACAAGTCACAAGGTGTATACAAAGTATCAATTAACCCCATCCTATGCCATCCCCATGTAAAAGTGACTGGTCCGCTTCATAGGAAGTGTTAGAACTCGGACTGGTCCCTATCACTTGGGGACCGGTCACGTGACTAGTCTTGTGTCAGTTCTATTTCCTGCAGGGAAACACTAGTAGAACGGAACAACTAGCTGTTTTCGAAGGTAACTGCACTTTTGTGTTTGGTCTACTGTGTGTGGTGTCAGTTCATGTATATTTCTGGTTTACATACTCAACTTTTATTGCAAATGGAATATGTGAATTGTTTTGATTCATCGCATTACAATTTGCTGAAAGCTTTTCTTGTACTGAAAGTTCAGTTTAACCATCTCTTAATTTACAACAGTCTTGCCATTATCGTTTACGAGTAATTATGCACATGTTAGTTAATTTACTTATTTTTGTTCTACTTAAGACAGACTTGTTTGGTTTACTACTATTAAGTATATTTATTTAATTTTTGCCACAAGCCCATAGCCTTTAATTTTAAGTTAGTTTAAATTATTATTGCTCGAACTTCATGTTGTTTACAAATGTTAAAAACATACAAACTCGAAAGTAATTTCTTTCATTTAAAATTACACATTAGACCTCCAGAATATTTACTTTGAGGAGCCCATCTACAGTTTTCTACCCATCAAGAGTTGCGTAAAAAACTAAGAGGATCTGCGTGAAGAAAAACTAAGAGTACTATTATGTTTTTTTTTTCTATAAAAAGACAATTCTGAGTTGTTGTGGTTGTCATAGTAAAAAAAATTTCCAATAAAATCAGTGGGTGGGTGGAAAGTTTTTAAATAACTGTTTTGGCTGCAATTATTGCATTTTGCTTTCTAAACTAAATCTTTTCCAATACCCCACGTCTTGTTGCATTCTATTTCATGGGCAACTACTGCAACTAATATTATGCCACATAATACAAGCATAGATTTCTAGTTTTATTGCTATTGGCTTCCTGTTATAAACTACTTATTGGTGTGTGTGTGTGTGTGTGTTTGTTGTTCCTGCGAACTTCATCCTTGTGGTTTTGTCGTCATGTTCTTATCGAAACAAACGAATGTATGTACATACGAACTTCGACGGATACCCGCCATATATAATTTTTAAAATGCGAATAGTTTTTGCTGAAATTCTCTTCACTACTAATTTGCGCTGTGCACATGCATTTCTGTGTGTGTGTGTTAATCAAATATTTAACAAAACTTTAAAAGGCTCGGAGTTAATATCATTCAAAGTTAAGAAAATTATGCAAAAACATGAACTTTTAAATAGTTTTTTGAATAAATTTTAGAATTGAAAATAAATTGTTTTTGTTTTTCCATACGAGTAGTAGTAGAAATAGAAATAACATAACTAAGTTAAGTATTTTATGAAAAATTTTAAACGTTTTATTGCGTAACAAAAAAATTTAGCGAACGAAATCAAAAAGAAACATACATTCATACATGTTAAATGTGTTAAATTTTAAATAAATTCCTCTTGATTATACGTAGTAAAAGAATTTTATTAACAAAACATGGCTTAATGTGGGAAAACAAAAAACATGCAAAAACAATTGCATTAAAATTTTTTGTTTTTTTTCCATGCATTTTGATAAAATTTTTTCAAATTTTAAGAAAAGAAGTTTGTTTTTGCTCTATAGATGTTGTTAAAGAATACATAAAGTTATCTCTTGTTTGTATTTCTATTTAATTTAAATGCCTCAATGTCTGTAGTACTTTGTTAATTTGTTTTCTTACTCCTCTCCCTCCTCCACCCACACACTGTTCATCTCGTTTAATAAAATAACAAATTTAAGTTGTTGTGTACAAACTTAAGAAAATGTACACCAACAACAACTTTGCATGAACAACAAAACAATACATATTCTTTGGATACATTTATTTAGACTGAAAGTTTGAAGACGTTTAATTAAAAATTTGATACAGACCTGTAAGAAACAATTTTTTTTTCTTGTAGTCTTTTTCATTTGTTTGTCATTATTATTTTATTTCAAGTGAAATTTGTGCACGTCAACTGCACTACAACTTAGGCAATAATAAAAAAAAACAATTTAAACATCTTGCTCAGTTTCTTCTTGCATTTAACAGATATAAATAATTCAGTTAATTGCGAAAGGTATTTAGCTGAAAAAATAATTATGGAAATAAAGTTAGTTTTACAAAAGCTTGTTACAATTTCGAACCATTTAAGTTGGCAAGGGGCAGAATTTTTAAATAATTTTTATAGTAGAATCGCAACAGTGTTATTTTAATGATCGGAAGGTTTTTATATCTTAATGGCAGATAAGTATTTTAAAGTTTAACCTGAATTTTGAGTATTTATTAAATTGAAACTAATGCTGAAAATATCTTGTACTATTGCAGTAATTTGTTGTCTATTACTTTTTTTTTGTCAATGAACATTTTTTTATTATTTAGTTTTGCATATAGTTACGTTGATGGATTTGAACTATGCCAGCCGCTTGTTACAATTAGAGCATACATTTTTAAATATTTTAATGTTAACAGTCTTGTTTTACAAATTCTACCTTCAAGTTGTGTGAAAGTTTGCAATCAAACATTTACATCTCTTTAGATATGCACACACACTTGAAGTGCCATATAATGTTGTACATATGGGGCAATTTAGCATTTATGAATTATTTTGAATTATTCACAACATGAAGTTGCATGCGATCGGAAAATTCCTTAATATTTGTAAAATTGTTGGTTGGATAAAATGTAAGAAAATATGTCCGAACTGCTGGGTATTTGCAACATACTTATTTTTCTTAGAAAAAATCTATTGCACAAAAAATTTTTTGCATTATTTTATTCGAAAACACATCAACTGTTTAAGCTTCTGTGTATCTTTATGTAGAATTTTTACAATTTGTTTAGTATGCGCGAGTACTTAGACTTTATTTGAACTTATGTCTGATGTACTCGTATGAGGGCTGCAGTGCTCTCAAAGCTGGAAAAAATTTACTGAATCAAAATAAAGTTCATTGAATTGTATCATGGGAAACAAACTAGAGAATTAGAAGAAAAATCATGTGCATAAGTCAACAACTGTAGAAGTATGATTATTAAGAGGTGAAAGGAGGTTTTTTTATTGATTTTAATGTAAATAAAATACATCATTATTTTCATGAATTTCTATTCTATCAAGAACTTTAAGCTGTAAATTTTTGAATTGAAATTTATAAAAAAAATATATGCAAGGCTTTTTATTTAATATAAAGCATATTCATATTCAGGGCCGATATGAATAAAATTCTGCGAGAAAATTCTCCCTTTTCCAATTAGTATTTTTTGTTTTCCCTATTAATTGTTATTTTGTTGGAACTGTTCCCCGGGGAAAGATTTCTCGCGGAATTTTATTCATAATTACCCCCATAACATTTCGATTTGAATTGAATCAGTTTAAACCACTTTTCTGGATTTTTCATTTCTACACCACATATTTGCAGGGTCTGATCAAAACTTTACACTTTTATGTCTGTATGCTTGTGTCTTTAGAAAAGCTAAAGAAACTTTTCATATTTAAATGTTTAATTTAAAAACAGGAAATGAAACCAAGAAAAAAGTAAATCCTATCGCTGTTTATTTTAGAATTACCATCTGCTCCAGTTTGTCTGTGAGAAATGTTCACACGTTTACTTTTATTTCAATATTGACATTTAATGACACTTGCTATGTTAAACAGTCTTATGTTCTGTCTTTTGAAATATCGACGTATTTATCTATATTTGCTTATCAAATCAGCCATGCTATAAACCACACATACAACTGAATCAATAATTTATTTAAGTTCTTATCGCAACAGACATTTAAGCAAGCACTTATCGTATACAAAAAATGCAGGAAAAAAGACTTAAGCACTCCGAGACATATTTTCATACATATGTACGGTACGAGTATGTAGAAGAATATTTAAATGTTTTAAAGATAAAACGATTGAAAAAGTTTAAGCGTGATTACAGACACAGTGTTTCCTTTTCCAATTCAAATGATTATCAGACATGCGAATGCGAGTGTACAAGTACTTGCTTATCTGTAAGCAAAATTATTGATTGACACAAGTTCCTCTAACACAATAAAAAATCACGTCTTATAACAACACACTTTGACTTTAGTCCTTAAGCCAAATTTAAAAAACAAAAGGATACAGCAGCTAACAAGATTAATAGCATTATATCAATATAAATACAAAGAAAGTTATTTTGGAATATATAACATATCGATAACAAAAATTGTTGAAATAAAATTCAATGCAATATGTAAATATATATATATATTTTTTGAAATACGAAGAAATTTACAGAGTTTTCTAATAAAAAAGCCAATAAAATGAGATAGTATATAAATATTTATTTATATAAGTTCCCATAGTTCCTACAAGGATCATCAGAATTAAGATGAGTAGCTGATTGGACTAAAGCATCTGATCCTGAATCTGGGGCTGACAGCAATGTCTCCAGGCAGACAGTTGACTTGGATCAACACATCCACGATGCGATCATGCTTCAGGAAATGTTCATACTTATTTACCTACTTGCCTGAGACGTTAAAATCTACCGTAACCATTCAGGCTACATGATTGGGCTTCTTCTCAACGAAAGTAGCGAGCTGCTTGAACAGTTGAACAAGGCAATCGTTTCTGGTCACTCCTAAGTGAATGACAGTCAGAAAACTTTCCGCACTAAGTGCAACTTTCAAGAAAATCCAAAAAATGAAATTAAATAATAAATACTGGTTTAAAACGCAAATAGTCTTACTGCCAGTTTACAGAAGCCATGTAAAAATTCTCGTCTGCCTATTTATATTGATAGCAAAAACAAAGCACTCAAAATTTGTTTTTGTTTTCAGTATAAATAAAAAGGCGAAAATTTTTACATGGCTTCTATAAACTGGCAGTTAGACAATGCTTAAGGAAGTCGGTGAAAGATTTTATACAAGTGGTTTGACTCTTAAGGATATTTCTTTTCATAACATTATGTTTCTTTTTATCTAAGTGAAGATAACATATTGTTAAGACAAACTATTTTATATAATTTTTTATAATTTTTGAAGAACAAATAGACCCAAGAGCATGTCAATTATTTCAACAAATCACAGTAGAATATGAACAACAATGTTTAAGAAAGTCGACGAAAGAATTTTAGTTAAAAAAAAGTAGTAGTCAAAATGAAAAAGAATAAGCCTTAAAAATTAAACTAGACGTACGCTTCGATATTTGTCATGAAACTTGTAGAACTAAATTTTTGCATTTTCTTAAATCAGATGCAGAAAAGTCCAAATTCGAAAACTATCATAATATAAAATCATTGGTTGGTTGGTTTACTTGGTAGCCTTTTTCATGCAGGTATTCAACTTTAATGTAGATGATTCCTTTTTGAAAGAACTACGAGTACTCCACTCTTCGGTGTCAAACTATCTCAGTATTCGCATACGGTGATAGATATAGATCCAGCATATCATGTTGAGATATCTGATAAGGTGACTCAGCACAATTTCAGAAAAATTTTAAAGGTCTAGCACTTGTATCTCAAGAGATGCAAGGCTGGTCATTTGCAAAGACAGTGGAAGATTGCCTCTTCTTTGCATAGAAGTAAATTTGTGTAAATTTGAAATTGTTTCTTTAACCTTTTATGCAATTGGCGGGCTCAAACGGGAATCTTTAGGGTCATATTGGCATACTGTTTTAAAATAATTGCACATGTTTGATTTTGATTTTGTTCCAAAATAAAAACACAATAATTTAAAAAATTATGACAGTAAGATTTTTATGACTACCGTTCAAATCCCTTAAGTATGGTAATTGTCCGAGAATTTGTGGGAATATAACAATCAATCGTTCCTTAGCTTTTGAAAGTTTTTATACAAGCGGTTTGACTATTAAGGATATTTCTTTTCATAACATTATATTTCTTTTTATTTAAGTGAAGATAACATTTTGTTAAGACAAACTATTTTATATAATTTTTTATAATTTTTGAGAATGTCAATTATTTCAACAAATCACAGTAGAATATGAACAACACATTTTATGTTCTCCAGTCCTTCCGTATCATTTTTTACGTTTTTTATCCCTATGTTTCCAATCGCAAAATTAAAACTTACACGTTATAAAAAACAGTTTCAATTGAATAAGAATAGGAGAATTATTTTGATTAACAGTCAGAATTTATTGAAAGAATTTTTTTTACACAGAGGTAAAATTTGACTTTGCTAGTTGCCGCAGTATTGTTCATTGTTATCTGTTCGTTTTTATTGCTGGGCGTGGTCCGCCTTACGCTTTCATAACATTTTGATTTTGCCAACACAAGCAAACAAAGAACGTATGAGTTATTTTTTTACAAATGATAAATATTAAGTATACGTATGTTTCTATTTATCAAAGTGTATTGCCTACACTTAGGTGCTATTCACATACGTATTAAGAACCCTGAGGACTTTTGATGTTTCAGAAATTGTATACTGTTAAGGGGAGGGGTGTTATAAAAACTCCGCAAATAGTTTAAAATAATCTGTTAATAACCCCTAACACAAAAATTCATTGTTTAATCACGAATTTTTTTTATATTAAACTTTAAAAATATTATGTTTAAAAGAAGATATAAAAATCATTTTTAAACAAATATAAAAAAAATATGTTAGTTTTTAAAACTTGATTTTGGGTGGTATGTTAGTATCGAGCAACATGTTTGATATAATAACACATTATCAAGAACTTTGCATTATTTTATTTGTTTAAAAGAGTGCAATAGATTGTGAAAGGTTTTTTGAACAAAAATGTTCAGTTAACAAAAAGTACTTGTATATTGTGATTTATTTAATTAATAAGTAATTTCATGAAAACATTTTATTTTTACTAAGAAAAAAGTTGTTTACAACGAATATTTAAGAATTTACCTCGCATAATCCGATTATCGAACAAAATACAAATAAAACTGTCACACGTACATTCGAGAACACGTTTAAATACCTGTGAGCTTTTTTATTGTTCATTGGTGTGCGTGAGGTCTATTTTTATCCCACAATAAACATTAAAGCATAATTGGAAATGCCAGAAGTTGAGGTGGCAATCAATAAAAGTGCCAGTGAAAATATGCGTGGAAATTTTTAACGCTAAAGCCGCAACATATTTTATATTTGTTTGACTTAACAAAACAACGTGCAGGAGTTTGTGCACTCAATGCGGGTCACAGAAAAATATAAATAAAAATAAACAAAAATTTCATTTCATATATAGTAAATCGTCAGCTTAAATGCAAACGGACGTAACTACACAAAAATTTGAAATTGGGGTTTTGATTGATTATGGTTCATTTCTTTATCAAACTACATGTTCACGCAAATACTTCGAACTCTGTGATCAGAAATTACAACTTTATTAAAAAAATTCAAACGGACGTAATTACTAATGCATCTATTTTTTATTGCAAGGAACGTAGCTAATATAAAAGCTTAAATATATATAATAAGAAAATAAATTTAAAAACATATAAGTATCCATAATACAAGTAAGTTTCGAATAAAATTTTCGAGGACACTTTATTATTATTGATTTTGAAACGTTTTTTGTTTCTGATGTAAAAAATATAAAAGTATAGTTACGCCCGTTTGAAATTAATGTGACGATATATGTATATGCACGTTATATATGTAAATTTGTTCTTGTAATTAGACTGCATGAAAATTAAAACCAGGAGGCAAATTACTGCATTCGAAACGATTCGAAATTTAAAAATATTTCTATATAAACTTTATTGAAATATTTCGTAATTTCGTTTAATAACCGATTGCTGCAATTTGCTACCAGATATATGGCGAGCCATAATCGTGACATATTTAAACTTCGGTTTTTGACAAAACTTAGTTTCGATTTTAATAAAAACAAATAAGTTCAAAATTTTAATCAGTAAGGGCCAATTTCACCAACGCTATTTAAATATCAATTCATATTTAAATGTCGATTTTCATTAATTTTTGTATGGAAAAATTACTTTTAAATATGAATTGATATTTAAATAAGTTGGTGAAATTGACCTTAAGTATTAAGTATTAGGTTCTGTATTTTCAATTCTTATAGCATAAAAATTTTTAATTAATATATGTGATTTTTTAAAGAAGAGAAGAAAAATTAAACTATAAAACTATATATCTGGGGAAAATGTTGGCATCCAAAAAACATGCCACTTGAACTTATTTGACTCGATATGTACATATATATATATATATATATATATATAGAGAGAGAGAGAAAAATCATATTTAAAATACAAAATATTTAAAAATTAATTAATCAAACTAAAAAATGCAAAATACTTCAGAGGAGGAGCGCTTAAAAAACTACTCAATTTCTGTCCATTAGGAATTTAAACATTTAAATTTACAAAATATTTGCATCAAAAGCATAACAAGAAGACCATTTACTACTGAATATATTAGAGAAAAAAAATTTCTGCCATTTCAACTTGATAATTCAGTACGTATGCAACACTGTCGATCAACGAAAGTTTTACCCAAAATATTCTATAAAATAGTTCTACTAGGTAACAACTCCGAAATTTTAACTATTTCCACTTTAATTTTCAATGCAATGAACTAAACTCCTGCAAGTTGCTTATTTGCCCTTAAATTCACTGTCGAAGCTAAATTATCCAGACTAATAAAGTCTTGAACTTTTAATCAAAACATTTAACTATTGCAAGGCTGCATCATGTAATTTTACTCTGCAAAGATAAAAAAAGGAGTTGAAACGCAATCAATAAATTCAATGTGATCAACATTTTGGGAATTTTCCTGTCAAGAAGAGACATTAATTGACATTTAATAATTGACAGAAGAATAAGATGAACAAGAAAAATTTGTGACAATATGATTTTAAAATTAAATTTGCACTCACCTTTTGTCTGTGGAATTTTTATACATATTTGTCAGTACACTTACATACATATGTATGTATAAACTACATATAAATGCACACTGCATACATACATACATATTTATCGCAATTTATTAAGTACAAAGTTATCCTTTTCAAGGACATGAAGTTAATAATATTTGCATGGATTCATCAAACATATTAAAAAAGTAAAATGTGTTTTTCTTGAAATTAACAATTACTTAGCAGCAAGCAATTATTTTATATATGCAGAAATAATTACAAGATTTCAGAAGAATTTAGAAGGATTTTATTCTAGAAAGGTTAAGAATATAAATATATGGAATATAAATATTTCCAATATAACAAATATTTTGCCAAGTTTAAATTTATTACACCCTTTACCAACAAAAATGGTAAAAGGGTATATATAGGTTTGTCATTCCGTTTGTAATTTCTATAATATCAATAAGCGACCCATATAATATATATATTCTGGATCCTTATGCATAGGGAAGACGAATAAGCGATGTCCGTCTGTCCGTCTGTCCGTCTGTACGTCTGTCTGTACGTGAAATCGGTTTTCCGAAGCTCCCAGAAGAGCTAGAGACTTCGTTCTTGGACTGGTGTATCACAAATTTTCCAAAATAGATTGGTATTGAAATTTAGAAAAATCGAGCAGACGATTGCAGAGCTGGAAAACTTAAACTTCATTTTGCCATATAAAAGTAACTCCCGAAAACAAATTTTTATTTTTTTTTTAATAAATGTACATATTTTACACTTCAGTACGACTAAAATTGGAATTTTAAATTAAAAAAAATACAAAAAAATTAAAAAGACGTTTCCAGGGTTGGAAAACTTTAACTTTTTGTGTTATGTAAAATTAACTATGTCTAAAACTATATTAGTATTTTCTCGAGAACTGTAAGAGCTACAGACCTGAAATTTGGACACAGTATGTAGACCTTTGGCCGCTACAACAACAAATACATGAGAATTGGAAATTAAAGGGTGTTCCAAAACGAGCAACGAAAAATTTTAAAATCCCATGTAGTATATATACAATTCTATGTATATACACTTGAAATTTGTAAGGTTAGTGTATTTTTATACAGACTACAAAAATTAACACAAAAATTAAAAAAAATTTAAATTAAAGGGTGTTCCATCAGTTAATGCAATTTTGACTATGTAATTTTGACAATTTGCTGTATCTTGGAAACCGTAAGAGCAAAACTCTTGAAATTTTCAAAAAAGGTAAAACTGAAAAAATTAAAAATTATAAAATCACCAAACCTAAAAAAATCGCCAATCAATAAGCAGAAAAATCCAAAATTATGACTCCAGGGTTGGAAAACTTACACTTTTTGTGTTATGTAAAATTAAATAGGTCTAAAAATTTTTTTCTTTTTCTTTATAAATTGAATATATTTTATGCTTCTGAAAGAAAAGTTTGGTGTATGAAATTTGAAAAATGAAAATTATAGCTCCAAAGATGGAAACTTTAAAAAAATGATAAATTTTTTCACAAAACAAATATGTATGTACGTGCCTGTATACTATATATATGTACGTACGTTGGTAAAGGGTATATAAGATTCGGCACAGCCGAATATAGCACTCTTACTTGTTAAATTTGGTTTTTTTTTTCAATATTTCGCTAGCTTTTGGTTTACTTTGACAAATAAAAATAAACAAAAAGTTTTAAAAATTTAAAGAAAACTTATTATTTAAACTAAAAAATGTCTCAAATTAAAACCAAAGGCATTTATAAATATTAATAGATAAAAACATCCCTGAAAGAAATCAAATTTTCCGACGAAACGTAGAATTAAATATCATAAATAAAATATCTCTTATTTTATTTCCCTGACCTTTAAAGTACATATAAAAAATTACTTAAATAATTAAAATAAATACTCAATATTACTCGTCTTTGATTGAAGAGTTTTATTGAAAGTCACGAGAGTTTAAAAAAATATCCTTCATTTACTTACTTTAGCATTTGTTCATTTAAATCAATTGGTTTTATTATGTAAAATATGTATGTCAGTCTCGTTAGTTCATTGTTTCAAAAAAATGTAATTGTGACAAATATACATTTTATTTCTTTTTTATATTAGAAAAATTTATTGAACTTGGTCACATACCATTTTCAATAATAGTTTGAAATGTCAATAGTTTCAGTTTAGAAATCAACAATCCCAACTTTTTAAAGTGGACAGTTGAATTGATAATTAAAGCAGGAGTAACAGACAAAAATTGCTTCTAAAATGTCAGCTTTGTCGCTTTTGTGTGTGTCAAAATTAATTGGTGCAGAAATGTTTGCACATGCATATTGACAAAGACTTGCAAATACATTTAAATAAACTGTCAAAATAATGTTTTTAGCAAATTATTTATTGGATTATGGTGGACGAAAAACTGAAGTTTATTTAAATATTGTTTTGTTAAGATTTGAGCAAGGAATGATTTCTTGACTGGACTTCATTCAGATCAATACTTTTCCGTAGTATTATAGAATGAAATATTTTATTAATTAATATGAGTTAAATTTATTTAAATTTTTATTATTTATTCACTATCGTTCACTTCTTAATCATATAAATGGTGATTTGTTTTCATATTTAAAAAAATTGAGAACTCTTCAGAATCAAAACTCTAAGAGGTTGTAACTGTTTTGTTTTGTTTCTTGGGAATTGTTATAATTTAAGTTTAAAATTATTGTTTTACTTTAAAAATTTGGCTTGTTTTTATAGTTAAGCAATTGTCTATATTGGTTTGAATTCTAATAGTATATAGACAACTTTGAAATGAAGTAAATAAAAACTTTAAGTAAAATAAATATACTTCGGTATTCCAATTATTATTTTACTGCTTCAGTAAAAAATTTTTTATTCAAAATACATCGAAATTGATTATCGAATTGACTTAGGTGGGTCCTATTCTTAGAGCAACTAGAGATAGTACTCGTATGTTGAACTTCCATTCAAAAATAAGATAAGTTCAACTAATATACAAATTGAAACAAGAAGTCAATAATTAACATGTTTTTTTTTATTTTCATAGAAAAAAGTCAGCCATTGCTACATTGGCTGACTTTTTTCAGTTCGAATTGTAGTTGTAAGAAGTATGTAAGGAAAATAAATGTAAAAAAGAGATTTTTTTTTGTTTACTTTAGGTTTATGATTATTATTAATTTTATTTAATTTTAATTTTATTTAAAATAGTAGCAAAAAATTATAAAATGTTACTCTTCATTGAAATAAATATCAAGAAACGTCTACAAACGGCTTAAAGATTCATTTAATCGCTTAATCATTTATTCGCTTGCCCAGAAATTTTTTGATTTCATCATGAAATATTTTAAGATAAAATATACTGAGATTAAATTCGTCCTTGCAATAAAACAGTTTAAAAAAAAGTGCCATAATTATCATATAAAGAGAGAATTAATTGATTTTTTTATTGAAGGCACACAGATTTAATAAAAAACTTTCGCTGTTGTAAACTACAACCAACAACACTCAGTAATAATTTCATCGCAATGCAAATATTTCTCTTAAGCAATGTTATTTAACTTTTTTTGAGATGAAATGCACGAAAACTGAATTGAAAATTACTTTGAAAGTATTTAAATATTTTTTTATTAATATTTTGCATTTTATTCATGAATGAAAATATTGCAATTTCAGCAAGAATTTTGCTTCATTTTCAGTAAAAGAAAAATCCACACACGTTATTATGGCATCATAAATTTTATTGTGTTTTAAATCTGTAAGAATTCGAATACTTTTGTGACATAATTGGAGTTGAAAAGTAAGAGTTAAGCATTGAAATAAAAGTACAAAAGATTTAATGATATGGAATTCGTTTACAGCCACAAGCCTACAAAATAAAATAAAGAAGTTTTTATTTTTACAAATTATTTTTTAATATACAAATAAAAATGAGATCGGAAATTGAGCAAAATATTACAACTCTTTTCAATCAGATATGAAAAGCTTGCAAATAATATAAACGACTATTAAATATAACAATAAAAAAAGTTTTCTCTCAACGTTGAATTACGTAATCAACGAAGAAAAATTTACGCAGACAAATACTTGCAAATACTCTACAAATGTATTTTCTTAGGACTTGAAAAAAAATATTTGATGATTTCCAAATAATGAATGATGAAGTATTAAACCAGAGAATATCGCAAAGTCATTTGAAGGCGAACATAAAAATTAATATCAATTTATTTAATTGTTTCCATTGCTCGTTTTCTTCGAGTTGCAATGTCTTTCCTGTGATAAAAATAAACATTACGTAATCGAAAATGTAAGTAATACTTATCGGATGACAGTGGAAATTCCTTATCTTATTTTAATTTTAAGATTGAATATAAAAGTGTTACAGGATGCGCAAGAAGGTCATTATTACTTCCAAAGTAAGCCATGATGTCAGTAGATGTATTTAACATTGCGCTTACATCGACGGCAGACTTGTAAGAGACTATGATAATAAATTCAGCCTAAAAGTGGACCATTTTTTTTTAAGTATTTTAGCTGCACACATACGATGTCATACTTTGAGCCTGTCGCTCGATGTACACAACGTTCGCTTTGTCGCACGTTGTACATTTGATTTGAATGTAAGTGTGTGACAAGTCGAATGTTGTGGACATCATGGGATTGGCCCTCACAGCCTGTTTGTGTAAGACGTTGACGTTAGAAATCTTAGCGTTTTTTAATAGATTAAAGAGAATTTGTACATTTTTCCTTTAATCTATTACGAAAACTTCAAGATTTCCATAGCCAACATCTTACACAAACATACCGTTACATTCAAAAGGAAAACTAATGTTAAAATTTTGTTTCGGATTTAACAGCTTGTTTATGTGAGACGTTGACGTTAGAAATATTGATGTTTTTGTAAAAGATTAAGGGAAACGTGTACAAACTTCAAAATTTCCACTGTCAACGTCCTACATAAGCAAACTGCAATTAATTAAAATTGTGCGACAATTCAAACGTTGTCGACATGGTGGGGCAGGCCTTTCGCTTCATATACCGTTGGGTTATTAAAAACTTTTTTTATAAAAGTTCTCATCTAATATATGAAACTCAAAGTATAAAACATGAACTTTAAATTTTTTTATTAAACAAGGATTTATGCGTGCGAGTAAAAGAGTATGTTTAAAATATTACTGCTTCTAACAGGATATTCAATTCCTGTGACAATACATTTTACACTTACATTTGCACTTATGAGTACACATTCTCTCAGAGAGTGAGTTTTACAACATTCATAGCCAAGCAAGGTATAAAAAAATACATTTTTGAGGTAACAAAAAAAAATGTTTCCTTGTGTGAACAAAGCTGAGTAAGTATAGGTTGCAACTACCAGCTTTTTGCCTAACACAAATATGAATGAATGTACATATGTATGTATATGTTCAGAATAAAATCATCCAGTACTTGACAAATGTTACACAAAAGAAATAAAAAGTTTCTTAAAAACTGAAGCCTGCAAGGACATTGCATGGTTGCACACATTCTTACATATTTTACTGTTCCAGTAAATGTTTTCATATAAATATTTTTATATGCTCCTCATTCTTAAAGTGTCTTTAATTTTCATCTTTTTTACGAAGACGATTATATTTCATCTTTATTTTCCCGCTAAATAAAAATTTATTTGAGTTCTTGGTGAGTGAGGAAGAAATTATTTTGTGGAGAAAAATATATTGTAGGCTACTGAAGCTTTAGTCTACGTAGAATAAATGTTAAGGAAAAACATGAATGCATTTTTTGCGTCATATAATTTCATTCAACTTCACTGCAAGTTGATCCTAGAGTAATAAATTAATTTTTGAAAGGTGCACAAAAATAAAGAAAACATGAATTTTCATCATTCTTTAAGGCCAAAAAAAAAAAATATATGTATATAATAGCCAAAGTAAAACATGTCTTCTATTATCGTATTGAATGTTGTATGAATTTTGATTATATAAAATCTCAAGTGATTCAATTAGGACGACTTTTCGCGCCGCACTTTTTTGTAATTACATTCAGCATTATCTTTCAATACTAATCATGATACTCTTACTATATATCATGAGAAGTATGGATGTTATGCCCGCATTTCATAACATATTCCTCAAGGATACATTTTTCAAGCTGCCAAAGTTACGAGAATTGACTCGCATGGATTCTTGGGGTTGGTCTTGGTGTGCTACCTGAGCGTGAGAAAAGAACATCATCATTTCGTTTGCTCGGTACTTAACCAACCTGAGTTTTGTTTAAAAAATTTAATTTATTTAATAGTTTTTTATATTTTTGTTAAATCCAGCAGAAATAGGAAACTTATGAAAAATATCCTTAGTAACAGAGTAAATGCTCAGCCCTTGAAAATAAAAAGTTTCTATAAACCAGAAAATGTGTAAAGCCTCACAAGTAATTCAACCAACAGTTAATTTTATGTCCCACACTGCTGAATGGAAATATCCGTGGTGACTGTAAAAAATAATGGTTTAAATTTCAGTTTGTATGTCTGAACACACAGAATACAAGAAATTGAATGCACAAGTGTAAACAAGTTAAAAGTATGCTGAGATTAGTTTCTTTTCTGTTCTTTTGTCTACTGGTCTTTTATTTCTGTTTTCTTAAGAAAGAGAATGAAAACTCTAAAAAAAACTCCTTTGCCTTTTATGTTGCAATATTTTAAATACAATGAAATGCAGTTATAACGAGAAGTAGACTGTTTGTTTTGTTTTTTCTTTTCAAAGAAATAACTCCAACATTGTACAGACTTCGGTTCAATTGTTGTTATTCTTGGCAATTTCCTGGTTTCCTTTTCTTTCTTTTTCAAACAGTTTTATTGGCATTTCCAACTGTCTAGCATAATAATAATAAAGCAATGAATAAGGAAAATGTTTAAGTTTTAAAGACAAAACTCCATTAAGTCTCTTATTTCCCAGTCTTGGGGCATCCTCTCTGGTAATTAATAAAAATATCAATAATATAATTCTTATCTTGGCATTGATGTGCTGAAAATAAAAGAAAATTATGTGACTTAGTTGGACATTTATTAACAAAACACTGCATAAACGGATACACATTTAAAAATTTTGGACTAATTTTAATACCAAGCCGGTGAAAAGAATTAAATTTATACCAGAATATAAATGAAAATACATAATTTTAGTTTTACATATAAGCTAAAATTGGAAATAATTTCAAATTTTAATTCCATTATAGTCTATAATAAAAGGCGCTGAGATAAAAAAACAAAAATTAAACCCCATCCTTTCAGTGTGTAACAGATACAATTCAAAGTGAATTTTATTATTTAAGAATAAAATTATGTTGGCATCAGTTCACGTTTTTCCTCCTGTGGCTTCCAAAATACATTTTAAACACACCAATAATCTTATAGACATCTTTGCAACTTACCTAAGTGATAATTGTGAAACCATCATACAAAAACTTTCGGTCATTGATGTGCTATCAAGTGTTTGATATAAAATTATTTAATAAAAAACTTTTTTTATCTAATCTAAGGCCGCTGAAAACTTCACTTTACTATTTATTCCTTTATATTCTTTAAATTTTTTTGTTACTTGTTTAGGATAAATAAAACACTTTAGTTAATGCAGCTGTTATTTTTAAAGCTTTTGATGGAAAATAATGTGGAGGGATTTTCCACCACACGTGTCTGTTATGCTTAGCTTATTTTGTTTTATTGCTTGGAAAGTTGCTAAACGAAGTTGTTAATTATTGACAACAGCAAAAAACAATGACTACAGACCAAAATTTATGGCCCATAAAATTGAGTTAAAAGTCTTGTATTTGAAGTGTAATTTAGTTTAGTTTTCTTCTAATGACTACGGAAGGAAGTTTATACTTGTTCTTCAAAAAGATAAAATGTAAATACTGGCAACAAATGCATACATTCTCAGCTTGTGACTCCTTAAATAAAATAAAAAAATAAAGAAAAACTTTAAGACACTTGGCAAACATCTGCCCAAAAACCCATAACAACTGCACACTATTGAAAAGCGTTTTGATGCAGACACTTCTATTATAAGTTAAACAGTAAACTTAATAAAATTGTATGTGTATCAAAAGGTTTTTTTTTATTAGTTCTTAGTGGTTACGATTTTTTAAGAGTGACTGTATCTTAAGAAACTAAAAATGTGTAAAAAGCAACTTCATACATATTTTTTGTAGATCTATAAAACAAGAATAACCTGGTTGCATTTGGACATGCAAGGATACGAGTATTTTCTACTAGTTAGATGAAAAAATGGTTTAAAGCTCTCAACTTGGCTGACTTCCAAAACGTATCAATACAGAGCAGTATTTATATCGTTTAAAGATACAAATTTATGAAACATTGTAATAATTAGCATCGATGCTCTGATTGCTTGTTTGCTGCATTCTAAATACTTGTTTACGATGTTTTGAAAGGGGGTGCATTGTCAATATTTTATACTGTTAAAGCAATTGACATTTTGGAAGTACCCCCTACTTTTATACTCGAAAGTAACATGAAAGTGGACTCCTAAAGTGAATAGTTGGCAACTTCTTCCATGCAATATTTAAAAGCCTTATGATAGGGAAGTTTGTGAAAAACTTGCTTTTTATTACACCCAATTTTTGATGTCACTATTTGTATAAACTAACCCATTGTGTTTGAACAATATTTATGTCTATCGAGAACTTTAATATACGTAAATATTATAAAATTTTTGCAATCTTCAACAGGAAAATATATCTCAATAAGTTTTGAGCCTACTGGTATAAATCATGTAACCAGAGTGATATTTATAAGAAAATTTTTTAAAATTTAGTTTTTGTTGTAAATATACATAAATTGTGAATATTATGAAGGGCCTAGCAACCCTTAGCTTGTTTATTTTTCTTCATAAAAAAATTTATATGAAAATCAAAAAATATCTTTAAATTTTCTTTTAACTTGTTTTCATATAAAAATCACTATGGTGATCAGATTAATGCAATTAGTTCCTTACTTTAGTACCAGCTTTTACATATTTAAATGTGTTTTGGAAATAAACCTGATGAGATAAATTTCTTTAGGTATATTCGGTAGTGAAACAGAGCTGACCTTTAACCCACGCAGATGTGAAATAAATTTTCAAAAAAAGCAATTTATCCCATATCTAGAAAACAAAAGCATTATTACAATTGTGCCCTTAATTATGAAAGTGATCTAAGTTGTGTGCATTTTTGCTTCGAAATATTAAATAAATCTTAAAAAACTTGCGCAAATATTTAATAAATATTTAATAAATTTATATTTATCGAGACTGTTACAACACTTAACTAAAATGTTGCATAATATAAAAATATTTTTATTTGTTCAAATGTAATCTATTAAATATATATTTACAAGCAATATATGACTTAGACCACTTTCATAATTAAGGGCACAATTATGGAAAACAAAGAAAGATAAATTTTTACATCTAACTTTGTATCCTTGATTTAAATATTCATATTGTTTAAGAGACAAGAACACAAAAGTTCAATTATTAAAGGAAAATTATATAAAAATTCATGTGAATAACAATTTGATGTATCCTTTATTACCGAAATCATTTACTGCACACACATCATGAACATTTAAGAAAATTGGAATTGTATTGCAGTATGGAATATTTTGTCCACATTAATTAAGGACATGAATAATTGTTCAGTTCTTATATGCATGTGATGGATAACGTATGTATGCTTGAAAGGCAAGAGATAGAAAAATCTCAATTAAACCCTTAAGGGAAAACATTATATTAAGAAAAAGTTTAAACTAAGTCCTTCCTTTTTTTTACAAAGGAATTGTTCATGTAGTTTTAAGTTTTTGGAAAATATCATTGTTTTCTACAAAATTTAAATAGAAAGGAATTCCTTAAAATCTTTTAACTTCTTGATATAAATTGTTAATCAGAAACAATTCTAGTTTCAATTAAATTTAAATATGTATCATATGAATTTTTAATTTTGTAGATGTGCACAGAAAACATTAAGACAGATTCTTTTTAGCAAACGAGTTTTAAAAACTGATTTTAAATTTTATTTTTTGTGTGTAATGGGTTTGATGAATATTGTACATATCGTTACCTTAATATAGAAAAGCCCTAATATTATGATAAGCTATGGAGGGCATCTATCCAGACTTTAACTAATAACACTGTGCTAGTTCAACAATGTAACAAGCGAGATACCTAGTGAGTAAACCTGAGTGAGTGCCAATGGTGCTCTTGTTTATTAAAAAATAATTACGATTGAAAACTAAAACTAAAAAATCGAAATTTTTTCCAAGTTTTCTAACATTCATTAATTTTTATATCAAATAAAATAACATATTATTAATAATTAAAAAATACCATTTTTTCACCAATTTCCAATTTTTTTTTCTTTTCCAAAAACTTCTTTTTGCACGCAAGATCATCTTATACATGTCTTTTCAATCGACATATAGCGATATAAAGGTAAACAAATAGTAGAAAAGTGAAGAAAATGAAATTACGATTTTTAGGTGCTTTTAACAAATTTTCAGTCTTAATTATTTTTTAAACGAGAGCTAACCTAAAAAAATTGTTAGCTACATTGGATTCAGCGTTTTCAAATTAAGTTTACTCACCACATCCCCAGCTTGTTACAAAAAAAGTTTCGAATTCGAGCACAGTGTAGTTAATAATCAAGTAGTATCTCGTTATCTTAATATAGAAAGGCCCCAACTCATTATTTTTTTAAATCGAGTTTTTTTCATTTTGATAGAAGATCATCTAATACATCGAAATATGCAAATATCTGGATTTCAAAAACATAATGGTTTAGGGCGTTTCTATATCGTTAAGCTAACGATACATTCTCATATTTTAATAAAGAAAAAATTATTTTCTCGTATTTACCAGTTATGTAAGTAATATAATTCCCAGAATGTATTTCAGTTTATTTATTCGATATCGAAATTTGTGAGTTTCTTACATTTCAAATGCTTTTAATTTCTGTTCATGATAAAAAAAGTATATTTTTGTCTCAATTATTATTAGAAAAAAAAAAGTTATTTAGTTCAAATATTGCGTTGGGCTTATAAATTGTTAATGGCTAAATATGACACATATATATATAAAAGAAAAAAAATTCTAACTTGTATTGTTGCAGAAACAAAAAAAAAATCTTTTAAAATGATTTTTTACAAAACTGTATAAAATTCGATAAAAGGTACTTTATAAAAAAAATTTATTCAACACGTTTTTGAATTCACAGAAAAACATTTTTCGTTTATATATTCCAAGCAAAAAAAAATTAATTCATACAAAGTTACGAGTACCTATGCGTTTCTTAAAATACTTCTAAGCGTCTTTTTTAAAAACAAAATTTTTTTTTAAATATTATTTAAGCCCCCAGAAATGTGTACATTAGGGATATAATTCTTTAACAATTTTTTAAAATATCAAAATTGGCATAGCAGAGTCCGATAGAGTACAAAAAACTATAAGGGAGCGTTTTCGCTAAGGTCAAAAAAGTTCACACACCAACTGCGATGGAGTTTTGAAAACTTTTAATTTTTATTTTGGTTAAGAAAAATTAATAATATGTTTATTTAAAACAAAAAATTAATAAAAAACACCGTATAAAATTATGAATATTCAATATTGAATTAAGAAGGCCTCGAAATAATTTTAGATTTTAGATTTCTTTGGTTTAGAAAACTCAATTAGTGCGTGAACTTTTTTGAGAAAAATTACAAAAGATTATGATTTTCGTGGTTACTAGGACATCGTTGACCTCATGGTACTATGCCAAAAAATTGGTTATACCCCTAATGTACATATTACGAATCTAAAACTTTTATCTTGTAGCTTGGGCAACAATGCTATACTATATTTCATTATGAAGTGTGAGGAGGTGTGTGTTGTATATTTCTATATATATATATATTACATTTGACAGATGTAGACAATATCGTAATCAATATGTTATGTATTTGTCTTAGTTAATACATACAGCTCTCTAGTTATTGTAACGACAAATAAAATATATTTATATCTAACAACAATAATGTATATGGATTGATTTAAGCACACACATACAAGCAAACATACATATATGTATATATATGCATATAGATCCTGACAATAACATCAATAATAAGATAATAATGTGCCTCGAAATATTTATTCATGTCCATGTACAGACAGACAGACATACATAAATGAAAGTGGAATCCAAACTCTAGGAGAGATATACACATTTAAAAACACTCATGTGTGTATTATTAAACATTTGTCTAAATAATGATTGAATGTTAAAAGCACAAAAGAAAAGGAAAATCAAAATGAAACTGTCATCCGCCGCCTCTTTTGTTGGCTTTGATTTTATTTTTTTTATTATTTTACAGCATATAGATACAAAAAAAAAAAAGAAAAATGTTTGCCCCATGGATATGGGATTCATTCGATTTTCTTTTATGACAATAAAACATTATCGGCAGATCCGGCTATGAAAAATGAAATTTATATGAATAAAATCAAAGCGCAATAGACCCAGTAAACTTCAGAGACTCAAAGTAATGTAATCTTCATTTAATATTAAATATATAATTTGTAATCAACAACTAATCTTATATTAACACGTTTGCAAAATGTAACTAGGAAGCAGCATAATGAAGTGATTATACAATTATATACGACATCTCTAGCTTATATTTATATTAAAGATTTAATTATTTTAATATTTTATTTTTAAACCCCAAATATACTTTAAATGTAATAATACGAATGTGTATATGTACCTTGGAGGAAAGAAGGAAATAAAGAAACCATTATATTCTATGGCTTCTTATGACTTGGCAATAACATAAAATATTATTGTTATTGTTGTTTTGCCAGGATATCATTTGTTTTCTTACAACAGGCCACATTTCTAGCAAATCTATAAATATAAACATTTTATTTTTGTTATTTTGGCTTTTGTCGTCCTGACAAGCTGACAAATCGAAAAGTTAACAACTGCAGTTATAAGACTTTTGCAAAAACAAACAGCCCATATTTATAAATATAAAACAATTGAAGCCTTGTAAACAAACACTTGGTGAGTCCTCAAATGCTCCAAGTTGGAAATTTATTTAAAAAATAAACGTGCTGTTTTCCCGGTGCATATTCGACAACATCAAATTACATTTGGAGTGCCGCAGCTATTTTTTGAGTGTCGCTATATTTTCTATTTATAAATAACTAATGATAAAAAATGTATCGTGTATATCGTCACCTTAAATTCAAGCGGACGTAGCTACACAAAAAGTCGATATCGAGTTTTTGATTGATTATGGTACATTTTATCAAACTATGTAGTTCACGTAAATATTTAGACCTCTGCGATCAAAAATGACGACTTTATTAAAGTAATTCAAACGGACGTAATTTAAATTTTTTATTGTAAGGAACATAACTATTATAAAAGCTTAAAAATATATAATAGGGAAATAAATGGTTAAAAACATAGAAGTATCCATACTACAAGTAAGTTTTGAAGAAAACTATACTTATAACACTTTATTATGATTGATTATGTAAAGTTTTTTTTTTCTCATGTAAAAAATATAAAAGTGTGGTTGCGTCCATTTGCATTTAAGCTGACGATATAATCGTATTGTATTTGTTTACTTGAGTTTGCACAATTTTTCTGTTAGAGCTGGTCCACACACATCAAGTTTTGTTGTTATATTTTTGAATTTATACTGAGAAAGAAAAAGAGAGTTATACAAACATCTCATCTCTCCCATGCAAAATAACATATAGAGCATAAAAAAGCTTGAAAGCTTGTGTAAAGGCGCAGTTACCCGACCATAATGTAATGTAACGGCAACGTAGGAAACAGTTGATCGATATTTTTATATGAAAATTTGGTTATGTTACATTACATCTCTATAACCATTTGCATTACTTTTCACATAACAATATCGGTCTTACAAAGTATTTTTTTATGTTCAATATCTCAGACAGAATTGGAACTTTTTTAAAGGGATTCGTTAAAAAAAGAAAAGCTTAAACTGCAACAAATAGTGCATCTTTCTGAATATAATGTGCTTTATAAGCGGGTCTGTTGTGGATTGGTTTCACTTCATTTGCAGAATTTTTTTTTTTACTAATAAGCCCGTTTCACCAAAAATATTTTTTTGACCACTGAACGCAATTTTGCGATAAAATATCATCTTTAAGTTCCTCGAACTTAAGATTTATTTTCAAGGAAAATCTGAATAATTTATTAGCGTCCATATTTTCATAATGGTGATCATAAATTTCTTTCTTTCCTTCTATGAACGGAGCATGAAAAATAAGCTTAAAGGTTTATTCTTTCTTTTGTTTACTTTTACATATAATCTAAGAAAAATGGCACTATTCATTGATCCTGTTATACAACTCGACTCTTAAGCCCATGTAGTCCTATGGTACATATTTATAAGGGATGGACTCTGCATTAGATGTAGAGAAAGTTCAAGGATGACAAAATAAAATCCTGGGTATGTGTGTAGCAGACCCATGGTACATCAGAAATCAGAGCATTCACAAATATCTAGGATGTCCCGTCAAACATGTAAAAATATATATAAAAAAATATTCCGTTGATCACTAGATCACTAACTCGAAATATATTTAACTTTTGAGGCCACAATAGGCTAAAAAGTAGAAAATCTCAGCCAAATACGAGAGACGTAAGATAACCAAAGAAGAAACTGTTGTCCTAATATTTTTGTCTAGCACTGGCCGGATTATTTATTTATATTTTAAGATTTAAGCTTTGAATAATTATTCTTAGTTAAACCTAAAATTGAAGATCCAATAAAAACTATAAATGAAAAAAAAAATTGTCTGCAATAAATTGAACGGTGCGATCAAAAGTACTCAATAATATTGTGCAGTATGTGGGTAATTCTTCTACACATTCAAATGGTGTTCTTTTTCCTATTTAAATTTCCATTTGGCCTCTTTGCTGGCAATAACATTTATTGTATATTTGTATTAGCAAATGGAATATTGCCAAAAAATAAAAATAAAATGAAGCAACGCATATTTCCTGCACAAACAACATCCCCTTTTTTCTTGCATTTGCAAGCAAATGTTAAGTTGTTTGTGGATGTGCTTATGTTACGATTTTATCCCATTGGGTCTTGATTTTCTTATTTGAGAATTCTCATTCAACCGTATAAGATTATGTTGTATTTGTTTATTTTGCTTACAAGAATGCAACAACTCTAAGGCCTTAAAATATTTTTGTAGTTTTGTATTTTTTTTTTATTTGTTTTTTACTTTTTGAAATGCAAACAACCTATATGAGAATTTTCTTCAGTTTTATATGCAAATGTTTGCCTGGTGCAGCTTAATAACTTCAATTCATTTCTATTGGCAACAAAATGACTTTAAGCATCTTTTTCTGTACTTTATGTTTCTGCAAAAAAAATAAATAACTAAACAAAGTTTTTCAAGAAACTTAAACACATTTCAATACGAAATAATTTTTTTGCAATAACTTTAAAAAAAATTTAAAATTAAATTAAAAATATTTGATGGTTTTTTGGGAATTGTTACATTTAACTTTAAAATTGCTTAACGCACTAATAATCCCAAATTATTATTTTAGTTATTCGGTAAAATATTTTTTTTTTTTTAATTTGAGATTTAATTATACACATCGATTTTATGATCATATGACACTATTTATTTGTCAAATACTGCTTACGAGAAATAAAATACAAAACCTAAAGACACTCGTATTTGCTTAGATACTATTGATTTTTCAAGGCTAATTATAATTACACTGTGATACACAAAAAATATTCAGGGATTCTAATGTACCAATTCTATTTTGTTGGAGTCCATGGATGACGAAAATACCGTTGGTTTTTTTTGGTCACTTCATAAACTGATTTTATAACGGTAAATGTAGTGAAAAACGGGGTTTCTTAGATTTTCAGTTGTAACTTCTTTGTTTCCCAACGGAGAATACTTTTTAATGGATTTTTTGTACACTTCAACGACTGTAACTTGGCCATTTCTTAGTCGATTTACAAAAAATATATCTTTATTGAAAGATAATATTTGAGCCTTTTAACCAACGAAAAGTTAAAAGAAATCCGTTGGGAAACAAAGAAGTTACAACTGTTTAAAACTGAAAAGCTAAGAAACCCCATTTTTCACTACATTTACCGTTATAAAATCACTTTATGAAGTGACCTAAAAAAACCAACGGTATTTTCGTCATCCATGGACTCCAACAAAACAGAATTGGTACATTAGAATCCCTGAATATTTTTTTTTCTCAACTTTTGTAGCACAGTGTTATTATTTAGTTAAAATTTAATTATTGTTAAATTATCTGAAATCTTTAGAAAAATTAGATGTTTTTAAAAGCTCATTGAATTATTTATGTATTGCACATTTTAGTAGTTATAACACTACTATAAAGCAAAAACAACATTTGAAATAAAAAAACACAAGTTTTTTCACATTCTTTTCCATTTATTTTTTTTATAATTAAGTTTAATTCAAACATAGATTATCATGTGGATTTAACACGTTTTTTTTTCTCTTTCAGAACTTTTTTCCTCTGTTGCTTTTCATAGAGTTAAAAGCAATTCATTCCACTCACAAGTATTATAAAGTATATCACAACTTTATCTGCGTGCAATTGAGTTTTTGTGCGTGCAGCATAATCTCGTCCTTAAATATTCCTGTAGCTGTATATACAACAATCTCACTATACAACAACAACAACAAAAAAATACTATTTTGTTTTAATCTCTACACAGAAATGTAATACAATACAAGTTGTTTGCTTAAAGTTAGCGAAAACTTTTACAACTTTATTTTCATCGCACTTAACCTTGTCATACACATTAAAAATGTATTGAAGAGTTAGTTATAAGTTTGTATTAACACTTTTTTATATTCCTGTCACATTCATACACACATAGAGTAATTCTACTTCCCTGCTGATGAATGAAAAGAAAGTGAACATCGTCGTCTGAAGCAATAAAGGTATTCATGTCAGCTCTTGCAACTGTGCAAAATATTTAATTGGACTTTGCAGTAACGCAAAGTGCGGCTTCATTTTTGAAGAAAATAGTGCATCTGTCTAGATCATATAACTGATCATAGTTGATGGATATACCTTTTAACTTCAACCAAACACACTTGACTACACAGTTGAGCAATCATAGATGATTGATATAGTGATCATTTATAATAAATTGATTAACACAATTATAATAAAAATATTTAAAAATTAAAAAAAAAATTAAGCCAAAATACAAAATCTATCCAGCCTTCTTATTTATCAGCATCAAATGAAGATCCCACAATGGTTTAGTCATTCAGATCATTGGCAATAACTAGTCATTCTTTTCTTTTTACGGAAATACTCCTTCTGCGATACAAATGAAAGTATTCAAGGGAGTATCTTTGCTAACGGAGGAGTAGTTGTTGTTCAGTGAGTAATTTTAATATATGTACGTTTAAGATATTTTCCTTGGGTTACAAAATCCAATAAACAATAAACTTATCTATTAATTACCGTAGAATTTCTGAAGATAATTAAAAACTGATTTGCCTTATTTGATTAAATACATTTGCTCACGGGGTCAATTACACATTGTTGTTTAATTTAATAAAATAAAACAAAAAAGATTTTCGTTCGCATGAGTTAAATAAATGACCCCAAGTATTTAATACGATGCTGGAAGGCAGGATAAATTGTGTAAAGCAGAAAGTAAATAAATACATTATTGTCAATGCGCCTTTTGAGGGAAACATTGTGCACAGAATGAAGAAGGGAAATTATCCTTAAAAAAATAAAACTGTTTGCAGTTACTTTAAAAAATTTTAATATAACTACTGACTACTGCAAAGCAAAACTGCAAAGATTTCACCCATCACAAGTCTTAACATTTAATTGTTCTTGTATATCCTGTTCTGTTCACGAATTGTAATGACATGCATGAATTAAGACAGAATTTTTACGTACAGCAGCATTTTTCAAAACAATCACACTTAATTGCATATTTTTTTTGGCAAGAAAGGCTGCTATGAAACAAACTTGTGCCTCAAAATTAAAAGGAAAGATTTCTGAATTATGAGATGTGACGGGAGTGCAAGGGCGTTATAATAGAAGCATAAGCTTGAATGATCAGTTTAAAAATTAAAAACAGGTATGAGAAAATTAACAAATTGAACAATAACAAATCTCTGCTGACAAAAACACTATGATGTTACGATCTGCTCATGATCATGTTCACATGTTCAATCGACTTCGCAAGCATACGAAGCTTTATCCAACTTAACAATTTCAAATTGAAATATAATGCTCGAAATACGCCTGCGACATTTTGGGTGGTGTCTTTTAATCTTATTATATGTATATAATACAAAAGTACGTTTATTTGTTATGGGTAAACTCTTCAATGCCCCAACAGATTTTCGCCTTCCACCCCGCAAAATATTCGTAAAAGACCTGTGCGTGCTTATATATATATATTCTATCCCGCTAAATGCTATGCCCTTTTCAGAAATAGTGATTCGTCCGACAGATGGCACCATATTTAGTTTTTTTGTGTTTTTGCACCGTAACTCAAGAACTACTGCACCGATTTAGACCAAACTTTATACACATGCTCTATGGGGTGTGAGGAATGTTTCTGTGTAGTTTGAAGTTCGTCCGACAGATGGCGCTATATTTAGTTTTTTTTTTGTGATTTTGCATCGTAACTCAAGAACTACTGCACCGATAATGACAAAACTTTATATACATGCTCTATGGGGCGTGAGGAGCGTTTCTGTGTAGTTTGAAGTTCGTCCGACAGATGGCGCTATATTTAGTTTATTCGTGGGCAAAATCCAATTTTCATATTGTACCACCAATGCCATATACAACACTAATGTTTGCTTAGGGCCAGCAACGCGGACCGGGGTCAGCTAGTCTATTATAAAAATGTCGTAATTGTACGATACCAATCACGATAAGGGCGGTAATATTAAAATAAAAAAATTATTTTCTTCACTTTAACATATGAAAAGTAATCGTATAAATTATATTTTTTTAAAAGCTACAAGAAAGCTCGAGACCTGTCAGTAGCTCAGCTTACATGCGAAAGTTTGCAAGTTTTTAAGTTTTATATTCTGTTAACACAATCAGAGCCATCGACTCGTCTAAAAAATTTTTTATTGAAATCATTCAAACTTAACTTAACTTAATATTAAAAACGATATTAAATTTTTTCTGTTTTCTAAGAAGGGAAAACGAGAAAAGAGCTGCGCAAAAAATTGATTTTTTAATGTAAACTGATCCTTAAATAATTTTATAAAAAATTTAATATTGCAAATTTATTAAATCATTTTATTTACTTTCATATGTAAATTGACAATTTTCCATCATTTTTAACCAGCTGTAATTCATCACATAATCTTCAGAATAAAGTTTGTCAAAACATCATTAATGAAATAATAAAAGAAAACAGTTTTTCTTTTTGTTTTCAATAAAAATTGTAGTACGAAAATTATTTTACTCTCACAAAAATTAGACAATTAGAAAAACTAAGACATGCAATGAAATGAAGAATTGATTCATGAATGTCTAGGAAAATATAATTTGTTAACATATTTAAATAAAATAAATAAATAAAATAAATAAATAATAAAAAAAACTTTTAGCTGGGGAAAGCACATTAGTTAATAAAAATATTTCAGTCAACAGTGAAAGAATTTTCTTCATAAATTCTATGAATTGCGCCATTAATCCAATGAAAAAATTCATTAAAATTCAACCAACGTCACGCTTCGTTGGATTAATGAAATCAGTTTCGTCAAAATTATTTTAATGAAAACTTTGTCAAATTTATTTAACAGTGTGATTAATGCAATGAAATAACTTAAATATAAAGGGATTTCTTAATAACTAGAAAAGATTGTTGTCATAAATCCAATGATATATTGTTACGAAACTGGAATACCAACGAAGCAATTCCAATGAAATTCTCTCACAATACCCGTGAAATTTTCATTAGATTTGTGAAAAAAAAATCTAATGAAATTGTTTCATTGGATTTATGAAGCAAAATTCTTTCGGTGAATAAAAGTTTAAAATACTGAACTTAATCCCGCTTAAGTAATTATTCCTGATTAAAATTCATTTTAGTTCAATTAAGGTCCTTATTCTGAATTTATAACAGGTGACAGTTTTTATATATCACGCAAAGTATAAATTATTATTTGATATAATTTTTATTTTGTCACAGAGCTTAGAATATATATAAATTTAAAAATTTACTCCCAGTTTATATAAAACAAGTAGGAATTCTCGGCTGCACTCAAATTTGTTTTTGTTTTCAATATGAATGAGCAGACGAGAATTTACGCTTGTCTTTTATAAACTGGCAGCAAGGTTTTGTTTCAAATGTGTGTGACAAGGCGAATAATGTCGACATTGTGCTTATCAATAAACTTTTTTTAAACTTGCGCTTTTATTGATTAAAAATTGTTTTATCGAGGTTTTATGAAACAAATTTTGTATGGAAATAAGTTTTAAGATTCAGAAACACTTTTTATGGATTATGCTTACCAAAAGATATTTATTTTCTTCGAAGTTTTTCTAAGTTATGTTGTTCCAGTACTGCACTCTATGTTTTATAGAAACTGAAGTAGAATTAGTTGATTTTTTATTATTCTATAGTCTCTTTAATTAATAAAACAAATTTTTCTTTGCTAATTCAGTTAATTTTTTTTTCAGTTATATTTCAATTGAGTTTTCTTTCATATACCATTCGTTGGCAAAAAATAAAAAATATTCCATAAATCTTCATTGTAGTCGATTGATTGCTTTGCTTATTTTTAACTTAAACTTATGCAACCACTCAATTCATTGCAATCAACCATAAAAGTTCTATTATTTTCAAGTACTTTTTATTACTTATAATATTTCGCCATCAATAGTTATATATCTATATATATATTTGCCTCTTTTTTTTCTTGCTTACTCTGACCACCAGGATGAATGGCACTATCAGTAATGTTATCCTCCACAGCCAAGCAGACAACATGCCATTCAACAAAGAACGAATAGTCTTGGATATTCGCATTCAATGAAATTTTAAATATGACTTCAAGGATTTTGTTCGTAAATCAAAAAATAATGATGACGAATTGTGTACATTGCAATGCAATTTCTAAGTCATTACATCCATAATATAAATGTTGGAAGAATAACAAGAATAACGATGAAAGCATAAGAAAAGTGAACTTTACAATGAAAAAAAAAAATAATAATGAAGAGCAAAAACTGTTTTGCAAAGGAGGCAATTTGTTTTCATTTGTTCTTCTTTCTCAAGAGCTGAAAGAAAAATTATGCCAATAATTAAATGAATTCTAAGAAAAATGTGTTTAAAAAAAATCATAATTATTTCTTTAAATATTCGCAGAAGATGAATATACATGCTTAACATGAAATACTCTTGACCGCAATTCAAAGGTTTAAATTTTAACCATCTTCAACTCTTAAAACTAAAATATAATATAGCATTTCTGCTCAACTACGAGATTTTAATATCTAATTTACATCATACATTATTTCATGTTAAATTACTTGTGAGAAAATTATTATATTTGTCAATGTATGGCCTGTGGAAGCAAACCAGATCTAAAAGGGTTGCCAAAAAATGCTTCAGAGATGAATGCTTTGCCATTTTTTATAAATAAATATCTTCTATAGTGCTTACATTTGCAAATAAAAAAAGTTTCGAGCAGCAAATGTCATAAAACTTCATACAAAACTTTATAATGTGAAAGCTTAATTAATGCCCTAATTCTGTTCGACGAATGTATCGTCTTGTCTATGGACGAAAAAAAGAAGCAATTTTGATTCTTTAAAACGATTATTATTTATTGTCTATGCTAGAAGGTTCGCGTATTTGCTTTATTATTTTGTTTTAAACATTATATCCAACACATATTTTTTCAAATATTTTTCAAACTATTGTATAATAATTTAATTGAGTTTTTATGTTTTAAAAATATGGCAATAATATTTATACTTTTCATTGTCAAAGACAACAACCATTTTTGAAGAAAATAATTTAGAGACTTCAAAGACAAGAACTAAGAAGCATTTTCAAACAAATACATACGTCCTAAATCTTCTCACTGAATTAGGGCATAAGTTCGACGAATGTATCGTCTTGGCTATGGACGAAAAAAAGAAACAGTTTTGATTCTTTAAAACGATTATTATTTATTGTCTATGCTAGAAGGTTTGTGTATTTGCTTCATGATTTTGTTCTAAACATTATATCCAACACATATTTTTTTCATATATTTTTCAAACTATTGTATAATAATTTAATTGAATTTTTATGTTTTAAAAACATGGCAATAATATTTATGTTTTTCGTTGTCAAAGACAACAACCATTTTTGAAGAAAATAATTTAGAGACTTCAAAGACAAGAACTCAGAAGCATTTTCAAACAAATACGTCCTAAATATTCTCACTGAATTAGGGCATAAGTTCGACGAATGTATCCGTCTTGTCTATGGACGAAAAAAAGAAGCAGTTTTGATTCTTTAAAACGATTATTATTTATTGTCTATGCTAGAAGGTTCGTGTATTTGCTTTATGATTTTGTTCCAAACATTATATCTAACACATATTTTTTCATATATTTTTCAAACTATTGTATAATAATTTAATTGAGTTTTTATGTTTTAAAAACATGGCAATAATATTTATACTTTTCATTGTCAAAGACAACAACCATTTTTGAAGAAAATAATTTAGAGACCTCAAAGACAAGAACTAAGAAGCATTTTCAAACAAATACATACGTCCTAAATATTCTTACTGAACTAGGGCATAAGAAAATTCAAAAACAAGCACTCAAAAATATTTTCAAATAATTACGTACTCAATCTTCTTACTTACTTTCAACATAAATAGGCAGGCGAGAGTTTTGTCTTCCTCGCAGAATAAATATTCAAACATTTTTTTGAGGCTAAAAATATCAATACTTACCTCAATGTTGCTCAAATTTCTAGTTGGACATAATTTACACAAAGCAGGATACATAAAATATTTAACAATTTTCTTTTAAGTGTAACATTTATATTTGGATGTATATTTTTTGGCTTAAAATCTCCTTTCGTGCTTAATATTTCTGAGATTGTTTTACAAACATAAATGATATTTTAATTGTAATACGAATAAGAAACATAAAATGAATTTTTCACAGAAATTTAACTTGTTCGCTATAACACTTAAAACATTTTTCCATATACATATATGTATATTTCACTGTGTTAATAACCATTTGCATGGTTTGCAAATTGATGCTATAGCAAATGAAACAAATGCCAAACTTCAATGCTTTTGGTTTTGGGTTACTTACACTTGCATTCGCAAAAATAACACAAAATAGCAAAACAACGAAAAACACAACAACAACAAGAACAACAAAATTTTCAATGTAAAACTTTCCCAGAATTTGTCGACAACATTATTAATTTTCTTTGCAATTGCTCTCTACGATTTGCTTGTCAGAAGAGAGTGCGAATGAGCATTTGCTGCAAGCAGTAAAGGAAACAATTATATTCTAATTACAAAAATGGCTCAATGTACATACATAAAGTCAACAAGACACAAAAGTTATGTGTTCTTAGCCTTCAATGTGAATGAAAACAAGTCGTAAGCGGCAGCTGCACAAGCAGTTGCAAGCAAAACTTAAGCAAATAAAACGAATTTTATTGTAATCAAATTTATATGTCGTAAGCAAAACTTGTTCCAGATTAAACAATTATAGACTGAAGTTTTAAAAATATACACATATACTTATATTGAAGAAAGTTTTATTAAAAAAAAATATATCCATCTATAAACTATTGCACTGCACTTTTTTATTTTCGCAAAGGCACAAGAATACTGCCTTGAAAAAAGACAACTAAATGTGTCTGCTTAATATATGCAAATGGATTTGCAGTGTAATATTATTTTTAGCAAAATATCTTTCAGCAGAATACATCGTGTTGTGTGTGCTTTAAACTTTGCATGCAAACTCTTGCTTTTGCTGAACACTTACATCTTGCCACAACTTTTCTGGCTGCAGCAATACTCTATTGTGTTAAAGTGTCTATATTCTTTTTCCATTTAAATGTCAACCGAGTGTCAATTAGTATCAATTCAGGTCATTTCCAGCATGAATGCTGAGGCAAAGACGTGGCTGCTTTTCAGCCTGCCTGTCTGCATACTCGTATCATATTCAAGTTTAATTCATTTGACAATTTTAAAATAACAATGATTGTAAATGTTGCCGAATTTTATAGGCAAATTGAGTTTAAAGTACAAAGAATACAGAACAATTTTAAAGTAAAATAAAATTTAAATATTTCTTTTTTTGATAAATTATAGAAATTTTAAGAGAAATAAATAGTTGCCAATATTACTGATACATACATATATATTCAAGCAAACAATTATGAGAGATCGTCTTTTGAATAAACATGTTTTTAAAACTGATTTTAACGTCCCTTTTCACAGTGTATGATTAAGAGTTAAAGTGAACTTTAACTGACAGTTCTTCATACAAAACTTGCCGTCAAGGCACCTGGTAGCTTCTAATTTTGCACATTATTAAAAAGGGACGTAAATTGTTTATTTTATTTCTTTTATTTGATGAATATGTAGTAAGTAACTTTACTAAAGAAAAAATGTGTTTTTTATAGTTTATTAAATTTTTACGAATTTTGCTATCAAGTTTTACGATAAATTCGTTGCTAGATCTTATTTCAGTAAAACGTACTGCAATATTCTTTAGGCTATTACAAAATCGTCGTAGTCGAAGTCGTAATACGGCCCATTTTTTGATTTCTTTTAATATAATAATTTAATGCAAAATAAAGTTTTTTTTTTGTGTTTAAGTTTTTAAAAATTATTACGATGCCTAAAAAACAAATAAAACATATAAATATGGGGAAAACTTGCTTTAATTCTCAATATGAGTTCCCTTTAGCTTGATATTCATTTGCCAGCGATATTTTATAGTTCCGATAGCCTATTTATAATAAAAACTAGCTAGCGCCTTAAAATAGCCATCAAACCCAGACTCCACGTTTTAAATGTTGGAAAATTTCTTACCACCGACCAATTTTTCAAAGTTTGTATATGAAAAATAGTACAAGAGAGCTAAATCTTTCTAAATCTTTTTTTTTCACCAAATGCTGAAATGTTTTTCTTTCCAAATTTTTACTTCAACTATTGTAACTCAATTTCTTTTTCCAGCATCAGTCTGTCCGGTATATTACCAAAGGTATGTTTCCTTCCTTGGTGTTATAATAAAACTTGTCTCAAATTATACTACTTTAGACTAATGCCCTAATTATGTTCGACGAATGTATCGTCTTGTCTATGGACGAAAAAAGGAGCAGTTTTGACTCTTTAAATCGATTATTATTTATTGTCTATGCTAGAAGGTTCGTGTATTTGCTTTATGATTTTGTTCTAATCATTATATCCAACACATATTTTTTTCATATATTTTTCAAACTATTGTATAATAATTTAATTGAATTTTTATGTTTTAAAAACATGGCAATAATATTTATGTTTTTCATTGTCAAAGACAACAACCATTTTTGAAGAAAATAATTTAGAGACTTCAAAGACAAGAACTCAGAAGCATTTTAAAACAAATACGTCCTAAATTTTCTTACTGAATTAGGGCATAAATCTCGAGTTAAATCTCTTGAGTCTCTTGAACTCGCCAGATATATTACGCCTTAATATTCTAGCTGTTATTGAAAGTGGTATAAGTCCATTAAAATAAATGAGTTAACGTTAACTTTACCTTCTATCTACATTTATCATCTTTTCAATGGAGTGCAATTTGGCCATAAAATAAACACATTTAACTACGAATACATGAAAAATTTAAAAGTTCCTGTACTCTAGAAAATACATTCCCTTATCTAACTTAAAGATATAGGAACAAGAATTGGCAAAGCTTTTGGGTGGTCGCGTGCAGCGGTGTGATTGTGATGGCTTCAAAATAATCGTTTACATATAAAAGTAGGTGTGGTCCGTCTATATTAAAGTCTCACACAAAACGTCTTTGTTTATTGTTCTTACTGTTATATATTGCCCACATCAATTGTGTAACTCAAAGTATGTTCTTAGTTTTAAAGTAACCAAATCACAAGGCAATGTGCTTCCAATCCACTTAAGTGAATTACGGGAAGAGAAATCTTCACAGACACAAAGCAAAGTAAATTGAAAGCAATATAAAATAAGTTAAATATATTAAGTAGCAGCTTTAATGATAACTGAAGATGAATAACTAGAGGACTAGTATTGATTAAAATGAAAGTACTCAAGATAAATTTCCTGTTTGCAAAATCCTTCTTACACTTATTTACAAGCGAAGCAGCTGAATCAAAGATAAGAAATACCAGTCAAGATTTAATGCTTGTCATTCAAGCTTCTTTCAAAGTGCAAATTTATGTAAATTCAAAATTTAATCTGTTTTGATTCACTGCTGTAACCAAGAGGGTCAGGTAAAGCAAATAAAAAAAATAAAGAAAGCATTAAGATAAAAATATTTTTCATATCTTAAAATTGTCTGCTGGAAACTATTTTCAAAAATTAATTTTATGACTAAAATTTACCAGTGCGTTTCAAGCACCGCAAAAAGACTTTACTTTTTATTTATTTTTCTTAGATCAATTTAATTTCTGAGCTATAATATTGACCCAACTTCATTTATTCAGTTCTATATTAATTTATCTGTTTATATTTGTTGTATTTGTGTGACTGGTTTGAAATTTGTAAGACAGGCAGTTAAAACATGTAAACAATTTTAAGAGAAACCATCTTATGATCCCCATTTAATAGTTTTATTTTCAACAAGAACCTCTTACTCTATAACTTCGTAAATAATCATATGAAATTTTTTATTTACCAGAAATAAATGAAATAAACAAGAAAATATAAATGGCAGTAAAACATGTACTTGCGGTCCAGCAAACAAATAATATCAAACCGTTTTTTTTTTTTATCAACTATATCATCTTTTAACTGCTCAACTTGGGGTCAATATATTTGTATTTAACTATGTTGTTATTTGTTAAAGCCAAATAAATAAAAGTTGCATTAAATTTGTAAACAAAAACCACTAGTTTCAAAATAAATTTCAACTTTTTATTCTGTTTAAATGGATCTTTTTTCTCTCTCTCTGCTATATTTCATACAAAATAAATAAATGTAAAATTTCAATTTGAGCTATAAATTGTCGCATGTGTTGTGTTATTTATTGATTAAGTTAAAATATTAAAAAAAAAATACAACATATTGTAAAAAGGCCCCGTTTTAGCAGAATTTGATGAATTTGGTGAATTCTCATACATTCAAGTACAGTTGCTTTCATTGCAATGAATATTTTACAAACACTCCGATTTTTGTAAAGAACAGTGTCATTAGAAGTGGACAAAGCAGGATATTAGTTGGCCTAAAAATATCCAAGCAAAGTTATTTGTACGTTAATTATTATAAAAAAGAACTTTCGAAGTAAAGATACTAAAGTGATTAAAAAAATTGGAAAACAAGTAAAAGAAAGATGTTAATTTAATATTGTTACTCCCAATGTTTAGCCATGAAAAAAAATTCGGAAACATTTTTAAATTTAAAAATTGCCTTAAATGTAACTATAAAATTAATTCCCAAAATATAATCTAAGCTTAACGATTTGTTTTAACATTATTTTTTTCAAAACCTATCCTCTTCATATCAATGGTGTTGTAGCTTATGGATTTGAAGGAAGTATTTCGTCAGAATATAAATATATTTATATATTATTGTTAATTTTATAATTCACCAGCTCAAGCTTACGTCGTATTTGTTGGTACACTAAGGAGTAGGTAGCGAAATATTTAACTAAATAAAAATTAACTTCTTACAGTTGATTATTATACTCGTATACACACAAAACTAACCTTGTGCTTGAAAATTATATATTAAATACAAATACAAGAAAAACAGGTATTTTTATACAAATACATTATTTCAACAGATTTATTAATGATGATAGCAATAACATCTTTCACTCTGCGTATATATCAGAAAAATCAACATACTGAAGCAATATTTTCCATACTTAAATAGTATCATCATCATGCAACTTCGTCAGTTAGAGCCGCATTTTTATCTCTCCCTCCCTCTGCACTTACCATCCTTCGTTTCAAGCCTGCATTTCTAACTCAAAAATTTTGTATTCTGTTAAATTGTGTATTAGACAAATTGACCATTCGTTAAAGCGGGCAGCTACTGTATTTAAAAAAAATTCACCTTGTTTTACAGTTTTCCATTTGTCACGATAAAATTATATGCATACATACATACATACTTACATAAATCATACAATGTTTGTTTCAGTCAAAAAAAAAAAAATGTCTTAAGGATAAAAATAAGAAATTTGCTAAATTATATTTTTTCATAAAAATATTCACAATATCTTCCAGGAGTGTGCAAAATAAGTACTTCTGGAAAAGAAATAAATGTAAGTACTTTAGTCAAAGAAATAGATAAATGAATGAACGTATTTCTTGTTAAATAAATGAATGAACCAAAAATAAGTGGAAAGTTCTTTACAAAAATCTCAACAATTTTCACAGATTTTTAAATTTTAACGCAACACACAACAACGTTTACGTATTTTATTTAAAATAAAATAGAGTAGGGAGCAAATATGAAAAATGAAATATGTAATGGTACAAAAAACAAAGTTTTTTTCTTTCGATTTACATTTTTTTTTTAACTTTTTAGATTAACGAAGTTTTCACATCTCTACTCAATCAATAGAAAATGAAAACTTTTCGCACTTTGCTTTCAACTTGTTACTCTACTTGTACTTTAAACTTCTTTCTTTTTTTTTTTCTTGCTTTAGCTGAAATCATTTCTTATTATATCAAATCAATGTACATTTTGCAATGGAATTTCGTTTCAATTTGTTTCGCTGCAAAAACATAATAAAATAGTTTCTTTTCTTCTTGTTTTGAATAAGTTTACAAAAACTCCAAAGCCATCATGAAAGATTTTGCTGTAGCAACTTCCATTAGATAAAATTTTAAAGATGGGATAATGATGATTTTTACAGAGTTTCAAGTGGTGGATAAAATTTTTTTTTAAAGAAACTTCATTGAATAAAACTATAGTAGCAAAGATATGAATTTTGTATTCTTTAATTTAAATAAATAAATCTAAACAAAATTTGGCAGGAAGCGACTACAGTGTGATATCTTCTCTTATGACCTTTGCGTAACATCAAATATGAAAATTTCCCTAAAACCACTTTAAACAAGAATAAAAAAGTGAAATAATAAATAGATTTAATAAATAAACATTTTTGTATCTTATTTTTTTTTCAACAATTTAATTACCCAGCTATAATATTCAGCCAACTTGAGCTATCTATTAAATTTCTCTTCTTATACTTGTCGCAGATGTAGAACTATTTTGAACTATTTGGTAGGACAAACCCTTAACGTTTTTGAGAGAAACCATCTTTATAATCCCCATGATCTTCCTCTAAATTTGAGAGCAATCGTGTGAACTTTTAAGATAAACAAGGAAATACAAATGGCAGTAAAAAATATATTTTTGCGGTCCAGCAAACAAACAATATCAAACTGTTTTTTTTTATCAACTATAACATCTTTTAACTATGCAACTTTGGTTCAATATATTTGTTTTTTTTTTTTTTTTTGCCACTTAACTATGTTATTGTTTACTAAAGCAAAATAAATAAAAGTTGCATTAAACTTGTAACCAAAAACCACTATATTCAAAAGAATTATTAATCATTGATTTAATATACATTTCTTAATGTCAAAAATTTATCCTAATTGGTGTTTTGTATGGCTCAAGACCAAATTAAGAAAACTGTATTTTACTTTAAAAAAAAATTCCTTCAAAACGGGCAACACTAAACGAGCCGATCAAAAATTACTCAAACTGAATCATAGATGGCTGGCTGCAATAGCATGAAAAAAAATTACTTTCACGAAAAGTATTAATTTATATCTTAATTTCCAAGACGCCACGTGGTTTGGTATTTTTTGAGTATCTTACAATATGAAAAGAAATCAAACGAACACCATAGTGGTCGGCTAAAGCTGCGGCAGCTAAGAAAATTTTAAGATAAGAAGGCTGCACGTCTGGTTGGTTTAGTGTTTGCTCACAGTATTACGAAAACAACATCGTGAATATGTTTCCATAGAGCTTTTGGCGGATTTTTATCGCAAAAAAGAAGGCGAAAATTTAAGTGCTGCTTCATTATGACAGTGCACTAGTTAGCTCACAAGTCCGGTGTTATGATGACCAAAATCAATGAATTGATACTCAAATTGGTTCATTGCGCACCCTTTTCGCCAGATTTATCTCCCTCGAATAATGCTCTATTTCTACAAACGGCTCGATGGTAAAAGATAGAGAGGTGAAGTCAGCGGTTGCAATATTTTTGAAAGAGTTAGTCAGTTCTTACTAAAAACAGGATAGCGAAATTATTGAAGATCACAATGAAAAATGTGTGAAGCTAAAAGGAAATCATGTGTAGAGATAAATAAAATTTTCTTAAATTTGTTGTGTTTCTTTAGAACGGCTAACCTTGGGACAGCCCTCGTACAAATAATATATTAAATTGATACGCTCCTAAACATTTAAACAATTCATTTGTGATAAATTTTCTTTAGCAACGTTGCATGAGCAATATTTGTTTATGGAGCATATCACTCATACGTATATTTTTTTCTAAAGGAAATTAAAACAAATTTATGCATAATCTATTGCATACTTTTTGGGTGTCTAATTAAAAAGTGTACTCAGTGCGTATGATTAATGTTGAGCAGTAAATCTATATCAAGTCATTTTGTACGATTTCTTGAAACAATAATTTTGTTTTCTTTCAGTGTTACCAAAATATATATTCAAAATTACACCTCGTAGGAGCCAAAATTACCCGATTTCAAAGGAATTACACCCAATATTAAAATAAATATTTGACACATTTGAAAAATCTTGTTTAAGGTCTACTTATGATTTGGTATCAGCCCTAGTGAAGTGCAACATATCGAGAGCGTGTATTTAAAATACGTCAACTCAAATTTTCTCAAAATGAGCTTCCGATAGCAAAAAAATCTCCTATAGAATATTCATCTGTAATATAAATTTTGAATCAAAAAAATTATTTTTTCTTGTTTTGTATAAATTTTTTTTTATTCTCTATCTAAAAGTATAATTTTTTTGGTGAAAATAAATGCTAAATTTCATGTGAAAATAAGTATTTCATTATAAATCTACCTCATATCTTATTGCTTATTATTATTATTGTTTTTTTTTTTGTATACCTTCTTTAAATAATAAAATAGCATCAACGGTATCAGACGATAATTTATGATATTTTATTTTATTTATTTATTATATTATATATGTATGTATTCGTGTGTGTTCTGGCTTTCACATCGTTTTCACATATTTTCTTTTGAGTTTGGATGTTAAAACATATGCTACGCCTGTTTAAGTTGAAATTTAGAAAATACAGATTAATAGTATGTGTTCTAGCATCCGAATTTAGAACAACACAATTTGCAAATTGACGATTTCAAACTTTTAGATTTTCTCGTTTTCGATTTTGAGCAAAAAACTCATATTTTTTCACTGTTAACAAGCGAAATTCGTATTTTTTTCACAAGACTGTTAACAAGTGAAAAGCAAATCGAAAACGAAATGGGAAACGAAAAAATCTAAAAGTTTGAAATCGTCAATTTCCAAATAGCGTTCTTCTAAATTCGGATGCTAGAACACATACTATTAATCTGTATTTTCTAAATTTCAACTTAAACAGGCGTACCATGTGTTTTAACATCCGAACTCACAAGAAAACGATGTGAAAGCCAGAACACACACGATCTATTATATAAAACAAACGAATTCCAAATTACCCGTAAATTACACCTGAGAGCAATTACCCACGCGCTACACTTGCACATAAAAATTACACTTGATTCGGGTAATTACCCGCGATTCGGCAACACTGTTTTCTTTACTTGTTTTGTATATAACACGAGAAAATATGATGGGATAGTTGTTATTAGACATTTTCCTACTCTAGCATTTATATTTGATTAAACAAATGTAAGAACATTATAGAACACATATGTGACACAAATTTCATTAAATAATTCGATGTAAAGTGAATTATATTTATTTATATGTACATATATGTATCTTTAATTCCATATTAAGCAATATCCATGTGTGAAACATACTTAAAAACAAGCTCACATAATACATGTTCATTTAAAGTACATCTCCTTGGAAATATCTGTTAATCTGAAATTGTTAAGTGTCATCTGCTTAGTAGGAAAATAATTACGCTAATGTCTTAAGCGAATTGTTAAAAACATGTGTATTGGGATGTTTGGCTGCTACTTTCTAATTAATTCAAATGCGTTGAAATTTATGTGCTGAAAGACATGTATGAAAGTAAATGCATTGGTTTTAGATATGAACAAACAATACAAATGAAACGTTTATGTAGATCTATTTAGGGATTAAATGCTGGTATTAAGCTATGAGTATATACCGTATGCAAAAATTTTTACTTAAGAACATTTGACATACTTGCACATCGTGCACTATGATTCAAAAAAGGTTACTGCTTTTTACTTAAAACTTTGTTTTGAAACACAAAATTCTGTATATTATTGAATATATAACTAGCAATTTTGGGTTTTACACCAAATTTTTAAGTAAAAATCAAATACTTTTTTACCCACACTACCCTTGATTGGCATACTCAAAATACAATATTATATACACACATTATTATATACAAAATGTATTATTTCACATATTTTCATAAGTTTATTTTAATTGTAATTTATTTTATTTTTAAGCATGTCTATGCATTTCTTTAATGTTCTGTCAAATCATCAGTAGCAAATCCTATATTTTGAACAGTAAAAAATTCTCTTATCTTGTGCAAAGTTTGAAACTTAGTTTTTAATTAAGCCAAAACCGCCCTTATTAGAAGATTAAAATATTTTTATTTTGGCCACGAATAATTCGCATTTTAAGTAACAATCTTTCTTTATTTATGATTTGATTAGACGTAAGTGTCTTTTTTGCGAACAGTAGTCGTTGGGTCTAATGCATAAAACCTGAGAATTTGCTTCTACTCAAATATTTTCAGCATACGTTACATTTTGTATGCATAAAAACAATTTCCTGTATCTCTAGGTGGTATACTTGAGATTGTACTCAGCAGACTTAACTTAAGCTAAAGCTCAGTTTTTATGCATTAGATCCTTTGTATTGAAAAATTTTTATTTGATTTGGTTTCGTTTTTTACTTGATATTATATTTTGGTATTTTTTGAAGCAGTATTGTTTCATTCAGTTCAACAGCTGCCAATGATTATTGATTCATACCTTCTTCCTTCCTTCTATATATATTGATAATATGCTGACAATATCTGAATAATTTTTGTGCAGCCTTAGAAATTTTTAGATAAACATATCTTTTCTGTTCAAACAACTACTTTGAAATCGTTTTGAAAATTAGCATTTTCCATGTGTTTATATTTTTGTTTTTGTTCTTTATATATAATTTTTCCTGAATAAGGGCACTGAATGTATTCAAAAAAAAAAAAAAGATTTAACAAAATCAATAATTTAATGAAACAAAGAGTTTTATTTAAATTGTTATGGCCTTGATCCTGATGAGCAGAAAAGAAATGATATTTCTATGAGTTATTTTTATTTCCTTTGAAGTTGACACGTTAATCAACGATTGTGCAAAACAATGAAATTTTTCTTTACATTCTTGCGCCATATATTGCAATATGCTTTATTAAATATGTTGCATCAAGCTCCATTACGAACAACATACACTAATACTCGTATCAAAATCCTAACGCTTTTCACTTTGAATGAAATATTATATCTCACAAGATAATATAATAAAAGGATTATTATAAAACTATCTTTTTAACAGCAACAACAAAGCAAACACTCGTGAAATCGACATTGTTATGACTATACCTAAAACTATCCATAAAGTTTGTCACAATGTAGGGAATACAACAATAATATTTTTGTTACAATGACAGTAATAAATGGGAGTATGTGAGAATGTAAAGAACATCCCTTCATGCAGCTCAAAAATGGAAAATTAGGTCATGCAGCTAAGTGGCACTAGAGACTGGTTGTTGCTAATGGGCAAAAGTTTTGTCATCATTGCTGCTACACAGAAATACTTATAATCTTTTGTATCTCCTTACCTTAATCATAATTGTTATCTTTATATTTATTTATCTAGTAAAGCTTAAAGTTTTTGTAAAAAAAATAAAACATCGCATAGAAAGTTATTGAAAAAAACATATTAAATATTAAAGTATTTATGTCTCCTCATTGCGATTAAAATAAATTACAAGGTATAAGAAATATCAAAGTAAATGTATTTGACATTTTCTGCCGTATTCAGAAAAAATATTTTTTTTTAATATAGATTTGAATAACAAAATCTCTATGGAAATTTGTTTCCCAGCAAAAAAATTAACATACAAATCATTAGTTGCAGCATTGATGAAATCAACTTCAATAAATTTAAAATCAATAAATTTAACACATGGTTATCATAGGATTGAAGTAATTTAGTACCTGTACTGATTAGTTATCAATGAAAGTGGTAAGTATGTGGAATTAATTCCGCCTTTTTTTCCTTTTTTGCCTTTTGTATACAACAATTTTTTTATTTTCTAAATGGGGCCTTTAGGGTTTAATGTATTAGAAATTTCCATTTGTTTTTTTACATGAATTTCATTTCTTTAATTTTCCACATGTCGTTGAATGCCATATCGGTCTATGGTGGTTTAACAAAATATATTTAAGGTTGTAGCTTCAATAGTATAGCCACTACCAACTGCATTGAAAGACTCTATAAAAAAACACAAAAATTTCCATTAAAAATATGCAGTGCATTCAACAGAAATAACATTAACTTCATGGAAAACATTAAAGCAAATGACTTGCTGCTAATGCAAATAAGTTTGCATAAGTCTAATTTAACAAAACTTAACACATTTATTGGCATAATTTTACCAATTAAATCAATAAACATCATTGTAACTGCATCTTCAAAACTTAACCCACATTTAGTTTAAATAATAAAAAAACAAACCAATTGAGCACAAACGAAGGTATTTTTCTCTCAATGATTTAGCCAAATCGTGTGTGCATTACGTGCAATTTAAATGAAAATACCAAAAAATAAAAGAACTCTTTATCCCTTGCTCTTGCACAAAAAAAAATAAATATCAAATTACGAAAAAGATAAAATATATACAGAATTTAATATTATGCTTCATATGTAGAACGTATTAGGAGAATACAAAGTCCAATACAATGAAGGCAAAATGACAAACTATAAAAAGTGCTTGACAAAGTACTTTAAGTGAAATCCACAAAAATTTATGTATGTATGTACGAGTATATTGCTCGTATTTGCTGTATGACAATGACTACACTTGACAACAAAATTGTTTATAAAGCAAACATTTGAGTACGATGAACATTTCTAAATGGAAAAAAATCACACACACACACACACACACATACAGATAAAAACCAAATTGAGGTCCGTAAAGAAGACTTTATAATCATCATCAACGAACGTCCTTCTTTCTCATCTCATGCACTAGAAAAATATAAACAAAAATTCAACAACTGAAGTAAAAAAAAATTACCACAAACTCTTTTGTTTGTTTGGCTATCTTTGTTGGTAAAGATATGTGTGTATACGTGTGTGGATGTGTGCGTGTGCATCTGCGTGTGCGTGAGTGTGAGTCCTTAAATACATCAAATAAAGATTTTATCCGTTACGTTCATTTAACAAGTATTCAAACTTGTAAATAACTGTAAACGTCCATACGAATGTGTTTGCGTGCAACGTAACTTCGCCGAAGTATTTTATGCTCAGGCATTTCCTTCTTCCTTCTATCTTGTATCCAGCGCATAAGGAAAAATATAAAGTAAACTGGTATCAACTGTTGAAGCTGAAATATACGCTAAACGTTTTATATACAAACCTGCATTTGAAGAAGACTTAAATATAAAAATGCTTGAAAGATATAAAAAAAAATAATTTTATGAGGCAAACACGAATTGTAGAAAGGCTACAGCAATTTATCCATTTATTTAATTATGTCTATAGAACAAAGTTCCCTTCGTCGTTCCTACAAGGAGCACTAGATGTATGCCTTCCATTAAAGCTATTTGAAGATTCATTAATCAATGACTTTTAGATAAGCAGGTGATTGGGCTATTTCATTTATTTCTATAGCGAGCAACCTATTATAAGAATAGACAGTTGGCAGTCGCTCCAACTATGAGAATAGACGCAGCAATCGCTTCTCACGACTCGCCAATGCCTGACGGTTGCCAAGAACATCGCTCAGGGGCCACTACAAAGAGGTTCGTTAGTCGACATGAAGTGAAATTAATAAGGATCACCCTGAGTACACAAAATTGAACCGTTCAGATGCTTTCCCTTATCATTATACCCCCTTATACCCCAAATGAAGCTTAAAACAACTTAATAAATAATTTATAATAACTTAACTATTATTTGTATCTGCTTATAATGTATAAAATATATTAAAGACTGTGCATTTTTACACTCTGGTAAATAAAATGTCAAATTGTATAGAAATTTATTTACACAAACCTGTTAAGTTTGCCCAATACTTTTGACTCGTAAACTTAAGCTGTGTAATTGTGCATTTTGTAAACAACAATTTCTTCTTTTTTTTTGGATTTCTTTAGACATTTTTATACACACACTTACTTTTTATTTTTAACCCCCGACCAAAAAAAAAGGGGTGTTATAAGCTTGTAGTGTGTATCTGTGTATCTGTGTGTCTGTCCATGTCCACGTACAGACCAAACGGCTGGACCAATTTTGATTTTCTGTTTGAAATCTTTTCTCGATCTATAGGGGATTTTTAAAATTTCTAATTTTCCTTATTATAGAAATATATATGTAAATATGTTCTTAAATTAAAAATTGGTTGAAATTTTCTTATTCTCGGCAGTTTGCCCAATTGCAGAAATGGCAATTTTAGGAGTTCTCATGAAAACCCTTTTTATAAAATTTAAGTTCACGGTTATATTCCTTAATTTCAATGCTAAAATTTCTTAAAATCCTTATTATTTTATCGCCAATCTCTGTCGAGTGAATAAGATATAATCGATCATAATTAAAGTTGCCTAAAACTATGTAATTTTTTTCATCATTTTTATTCTGAGATTTATAACAACAAGATAAAAATCTTCAATCTATAGCTTTTAAAATTGCTGGCATTAAACAACAAATAATAGCGAGAAACTTTGAATTTTCTTTTCTGCTTTTCTTAAAATGAAGTTAGTCTAATTTTTATGTAAGCGTTGAGCACATACATACATACATACAAATTGCAATGAATTTCTCCGGTTTGATGTACAGCATCTAACAATGGACGCAAGCTAAGTTGTCTGCTAAATCGTTGCTTCATTCATTGCAAAGTGGTCATTTACACAAATGCTTAAGCACATAGATTTAATACTCGCATCATACACACACACACATCCACACACATACACACACACACGTACATACAGGTAAAGAATTGCTCCGCAAAAATTTAAGCAAACCATTCAAGTGCATACGAGTATAACGTCTTGTTTATTCATTTATGAAGGTAAAATGGAAAATATGTAGTTTTACGTTTTTTTTTTACCAATTCATATACATGGTTAACAACAAATGTATGCACGTTGAAATGAATGTCTAGAACTTTATCCTGTAGAGTTCTGCTTAACTAAACAAATCTCACCGAGTTTTAAAACTTTTTGGAGTGTTGATGTTTATTTACAATTATTGTGTGTTAAAAATGTTGGAAACTTTAGTTTGAATATTCAACTTGAGAAAGGAAAAACTGTCGTTATGGACAAAATTAAAAAAATAAAAAAAAATAAAAAATGAAGAAAATTAAAAAAAATATTTTAGTTGGAAATTATAAATGTTGGTTACAATACTGGTATACAATGTCTCATTGAATTGCTATACACAACGCTTTCCCTGTCTGTCTGTCTCTCTCTCTCTCGCTATCAACATATATCTAATACACACATATAATTATTATCGCTTAAAATGGTCACTGAAAACTTGTTTGCATAGGAAACTTAGTAGCTTCCCAGCAAAAAATTTCAAAAAAGGTAATCGGGTTTGAAATTAAGCATTTCTGGTGGAAGCTGTTCCTTACTGGATTACCAACTTTATGATTTTAACAAGGCGTGAGACGAAAAAAATCGATTCATGAGAAGTACTTACTTTTTTATTTGGCAACTTGTTCACGTAATCTATTTAATCTTAAAAAAATTATTCTCCTCATTTCGCAACTCGTACATAATTTTTTTAAATTTTAGGTAAGCGAGTAATGAAATTTGGTAATCAGAAAAGTAAGTCATTATATGGCAAGTAGTTCTGATGGTAATGTATAATTTTTTGCTGGGTTATTGCTGAGAAAAATTATACGCTCATTTTTGTCACTCAAAAATATGCAAACAATTTTAGTAATTTAATTTTTGTACAATATACAACTACACTAAAAATTTATTAAAAACTGCAAAGTATTTAATGCTAAATGCTATTCAGTAAACTTTTAAGAAATGTACAACCTCTTATTTTATCACATTATCAATGTCAATTTTAAATTTATTCACTTATACTTATATTAATTCATAAGTATGTTCATTGCGCTTAAATCAGTTACAGCAACAAACTCAAAATTCATATGAAAATGCAACTGCAGCATTTACTCATGTGCGAGTGCACAACATTTTTTTTCAAATTTGCAAAATTATAACTTTTTACATCATTTCAAGTAAAAGGAGAGAGATAAAAACTGAAAGTGGGTAAAGTTGAAAGTAGAAACAAACTTTTCTTTTAATATCTGCATGCTACCAACTATTTTGTTATTCTTGCAACCACAAGCTGCAGTCAACACATCTGTTAGTCACAGTGTTGCCAGCAGGTGTATTTTACGGTATAAATTTAATATTTTTTCATACAGACTAGCATATACCAAACGGACGACACAATCGTCCATACTCAAGATGTAAATAATTTTATTAAGATTCAAATCCTTTCGTCTTACGGTCCTATGTTCTTCCTGATAATTAAAGGATTATATATTAAGATTCCAAAAAAAAAAAAATATATACAGCTCATTAAAAATTCACAGCTACACAGTATAAATGCATTCCTTCTTATATCCATATGCAACCATATTCAAATAATACATGAAATTAAAAAAACAAACAAAATCCCTTTAACCCAGCTAATTCAATTTATTGAACTCTCTTCCTTTAAGTATTAAGGCTTTCATACAATAACAAATGAGAGAAAAAAATTTAAGAGCAGGATAAATCCCAGCAGGAACTAGAAAGAGTAAGTATGCCTTCTATAAGGCCTCTGTACGCCTTCTTTTGGATGTAGAACGCCTGCTCGCTCCATACCATATTAATTTTTTTTTACTAGCGTTTGTCGTTGCGAGTAACAAAACATGATACTCCTTCTCTTCTCCCTTCTCATAGAAAGAAGTGTGGAATGCGTATCGTATCTTTTATGCGAAAAAGTCCTTTAATAAGGCCTGCACCACGAAGGTCTTCTGAGTTGTAGCCCTGGGACACTAAACAAAAACAAACACACACACACAGGCTTAGTTTCTTTTTAGTGTATGTGTAATATGTGTGCAACTTTAATTGCTTATAGCTCCCAAAATACTAAACCGATTTCAATATAATATACATTTTACACATCAGTGCAGAAAAACCTTTAAAATTATTAAAATTTTTTCAAAATCGGTGCAGTAGTACCGGCATAAAAGGGATTACAAAAAACATGTTTGCCTATTAAATATATATAGATAGAACCGCATTCATCGATGCTGAATGATGATGTGCTAGTAAGAAATAAAAAAAAAACGTTATCTTTTGATTTAAAACCGAATATGTTTCAAAATAAATTTGTTTAAAAAAGTAAAATACACAAATTATAATTTTTTTTTCTTTGTTCTTTAATTTAATTAATTCTTCTTAATTTCCCACAATACTTTGAATTGGTAAAAATTTTAACAAAAAATTAAAAACTTAATACCACTGAACATGCTTTGTTTTTTTTGTGTTCCTTTTAATTTCCTACAATAATCTGAAAATTTTATTATATTAAATTTGCTATATTTGAGTCCTAAATGAAAAACGTAACAACATACAGTAAATTGTTTGAGCTGACAGTGTTTATTTTTTCTAAAAAATTTTTTAATACACATTGTTGAGATCTACACCTTTGGATAACCTTTCTATTACGTTTAGTTGATTTTACCTAATATTTTTTTAATAAAAGATTCTCATAAGCATTTAAAAAAATTATTGATAATAAATGTTAAATGTTATTTACTAACCTTCAAAAGCAGTTAATCCAACGTCCAAATATTAAATTACATTTTGTGGCTTTAAGACCAGCAACCTGACAACATGAAAACATTCACATCAAATGCAACAATGAGAAGGTGACTGAAAATGACAGGTAGGGAAACAGTAACAAAAAAATCAAAAAATAAAAGGCAAGAGTTCACACTGTAACATTTTAGTACCTGAGAAAGTAGTGAAACTTAAAATGTCACGAGCAGACATTAACATTATTCAGAACATAACACTCTTTTACATGTCTGATTTAACATAGAAACTCTTTTTGTACAACTTGCAGCTGTAGTTACGTTCAATCAACCTTGAATAGGACATCTTATAAAATTATATGTTACTTGTAGCTGGAATAAAAAAAAATAGTTACTTAGTGATAATATAAAAGCAAAAAAGAAATCTTTAAGTTTTACAAGAAAATTGTTATCGCTTACTTACATATATTGAAAATAAAAACAAAATATTAAAACTTGCGGCGTAGTGTTTCCTTGTCATCTGTCAAGCATGTAGCTACTTACAGCTGGATCATAACACTGTTAAATTGTGGTCTCAGTTTTTATAAAGAAATTTCTATTAAAAGGATTATAAGGAGTGTCCCTTCAAGGATATAATTTGCAGGAAAATATCATAATAACATAATTACATATACTCCTACTTATAAGAAAAATATTAATATGAATTATCAGAAAATATCTCAACTAAAAAAGATGAAAGCTCACCAGGCACATCATCAAATTAAATACTAACCCACTGACGAAGTTTGAATCCACATAAAACTCATTTAAACAAAGCATTTTTAAGACAAGAGAATCAAGTAACAAAATGAAACAATACATAATGCCCTAATTCTGTTCCACGATTGCATCGTTTTGTGATTCTTTAAAGCAATTATTATTTATTGTCTATGCTAGAAGGTTCGTGTATTCGCTTTATGATTTTGTTCCAAATATTATATCTAACACATATTTTTTCATGTATTTTTCAAACTATTGTATAACGGTCGTATTCAAAACAACTTAACAACGCTTTGCTATGCAATGTTAAGTAAAGTTGTATTCAAAAAAAAAAAAAAATTATTATATCGAAACTCTAAAGTAGGCACCTACGTTTGTTAAGACTACTTTAAGTTGATATTTCCAAAATGTGTATTTTGTACTTCAAATATTTTTATTAATATAGCACATATTGATTCATGATACATCTGAAAATGAAGCCAGAAGTGTTAGCTCTTATTTTAAATTTATTATTTCTGTCATGTTATGGAAAACATCACCAAACTATCCAACTGATTCGAAATACATAGCAAAATCCATAAAAATATTAAAATAAATTCAATTATACAAAACTGTTTTAGTGATGTACATACAGTCAAAACGAATGGAAAAAATCTGAATATTCAAATGCTTATTTCATTCGAATAAAATAAATTGTGATAATTTTTCTTTATTCATCATATTATTTTTACTTTTACTTCATAGAAATGTTTATCTGTTTTCCTTCCATGTCAGAAGCTCATATTTTTTAAAGTAGGTTGCCTTACTTCAAGATGATAAAAATTTATTTAATAAAATAAAAAGTTATTTGAATACTCGAATAAAATTCTATTCGATGTTGTACATCATAAGCTGTGAATTGGTTGTTGAACACGGTGGAGTTACCAGTATTTATTATTAAATTACAAAATAATTCAAGTTGTCTTTTGAATACAATTTCTTAATAAAGCAATGTTAGCCTTAAAGTGCTTCGTAACTAACTACTATGAACTTTAAAGCTCAAGCAAAATATTTTTTTGAATACGACCGTAATACTTTAATAGAATTTTTATGTTTTAAAAACATGGCAATAATATTTTTATTTTTCATTATCAAAGACAACAAAAATTTTTGAAGAAAATAATTTAGAGAACTCAAAAGTACGAGTATTTTCAAACAAAAACGTTCCAAATCTTCTTACTGAATTAGGGCATTAGATTGTGTCCTGTTTTCCAATAACGAAAGCAAACGTTCGACTGAAATTTTATATTGATAATAACAATAAGATATGAAAATTTGTTTTTGTTTCCAATATAAATGTTAAGTCGAACGTTTTCTTTCGTTATTGTGAAACAGGCCCATTAATAACTTATTTCCTTCCAGGCCATGTTCAAACAAAATACCATTTAGTTTTTTCTTCCTCATTTCAATGAAACTGAGTGTATAAAAATCACACTTATATATTGAATCACTTAATTATTTCCATTTTCGAGTTAAAGTAATAAAGCTAATGATATTCAGTGTTACATTTATGAACTTTTATTTTTGTACATTTCCTTTCAAGAGGCGAATTTAATTGCAAATGTCTTGTGTTTGCTGTTGGCCTGACTACAGCAAATTAATTAATTCGAACATTTAAAGGAAAAGCTATAAAAAGAAAGAAATTTTCTGCAGAAAATCTAGGAAAAAATAGTGTACTCGTATGTATGTTTAAAAAGTCCGTTTTCATAAGCACACTTGTGTGAATAAAAACGAAAGAAAAAAACTTCAAGTAAAAAAAAAGTAAATATTAACAATTTTCCACAAACGTATGAATGAACAAATGAATGAGTAAGAAAATTAAAAAAGTTAGTGAAAGCATAGGAAACGTTAGGCCATTATTCTAGATTGGTTGTATAATACGAGTAAAATACCAAATAGTTATTTGAACCAAAAATAACTATATTTTCTTATTAAAGAACATTTCTTAGCTTTAAATTTCAAGTATTTGCTTTTTCTATTTTCTATTTTTATTTGGCTGTTATCGTGCCTTTTCCCAATTAATATTTTATTATGAATCTCTGATATTTATAGTCTACAAGTTATCTTTCTTTCAAATTTCCAGTGCACAAAATATTATTGTTTATTTTAAGTATTGTTTGCGCTGTTTATCGTCCTTGATAATGATTTATATGGACAAAGTTTTGCTAAATAGAAATTCAATGAGAGAGTCCCTCCAATTGCTTTAACAATCAATATGCATTTGAAAATAATAGTAATAATAATAATGACTCATGGACACGCAAGTGTCCTTTACAGAAATAAAACTATAAACTTTTACTTATTTGTAGCTAATTTAAGAAAGCATAATTCCAACGAACAAAATAGTATTTTTAAGCCATGCAATACAATTACAACTTAGTTTGTAAAGAAAAGTAAAATAAGCCAGAAGCCTTGGCAGGAATCTACTACACACTCCCCAATATTTCCAAAAAGTTAAAAAAAATTTCGTCTAGAACTTTGTCTGTGTCATTGATTAATAAGCAAATTTGCTTTTGCATTTGTTTTTTTTTTTTTAATTATTGCTATTCGTTTACAAAATCAATTAGTGTTAAAAGTTAAGCCGACAATAGTCTCATGTCACGTGTAACTAAGACTGTAATTTTAAGCAACTTTGAAATCGATAATCAAATATAAAACAGATAATCAAATATAAACAGTAACTTTAATTCCAACGCAAACATTTTAAAAATAATACAGGAAACTTATTCTATAATTTGTTGCAAACTATTTCTTGAAACTTTTAACACAATAATCGTTAAAAAAAAAGTAAACAGATATGGAAGTCATTTAAATTAATACATTGTTTAAGTTTAAGAACTGCTTTGGTCGCCTGAAATATACTAAAATAAATGGACTGCAGTACTTTTTAATCTTAAGATAAGTCTGGAGTTCATCACAATAACTTCTTGTCTCGGCGAACTATATAAAGGGTTTATGAAGATGGTGGAACTGGTTTTGGCTTTTATTAGCATAACTAGTACGAGGACTACAGAGAGATCAAGGAGCAAAAGCTTTAAGTATACAGACATGAGACTTTAATCCAAAAGAAGTTCTAAAATATGATTGTGACATAGTTTTAATTATTTTGTTCAAACTTTATTTGTTTTTTTTTTTTTTACTCATGCTTAATGGGGTATTCAATGGAAAATTGTTTTTTTTATTTTGTCATATTATCATTTTCACGATTAAAATCTTAAAATAAAGGAACCCAGTAAAAAAAGACACTCCAAAAAAGTCATGAAAATGTAGAGTTTGCGATCTGGAAGTAGTGCAAATTTCAATCCGTTCTAATGATTTTTTTACATAGGGTTGTCATTGCAAGAAGTTCTCTTTTTCGATGCCTGGTCACCGACTTGGAAGCGATTTTAAGAAAAATTTCCTTTTTTGTGTTCTATGATAATATTTTCATCTAGGAAAAATGGTAAATAGTTACCTATTTCACCAATTCGTTTCTTTTTATACGAATTTAAGCCCGAAACAGTGTTTTTATGTAAATTTAAGTAAATTACTTTTACATTTTAGACTAAAATTAGTTCATAAATTTCTGTCAAAAAATCGATGTTTTAAAAATTCTAGTAATTATTTTCTAAAACTATGGAGGAATTACAAGGTTTTGTTTAACTAAAATAATCTTATAATTGGTTTTCTGCTAACTGTCGGCATTTTAAAAATATCGATTTTTTGGAAGCAATGAAAATGTAGTTCCTTCAGAATGACTTCCAATTTTTTTACTGGGATATTTTGAATTGGGCTACGACGATGCTTTTGTACCAGACTAAAAAATAGTTCAAAACTTTTCTTTGATCTAGTACAAAATTGTCGCACAAAATATGAGCACAAACAATACACTAATTTTATTGTACGCAACTAGAAAGGAAAATAATGGAAAATAAATTGAATCATTTTAAAATATTTGCCGCAAATTTGACATCATCATATAAAACTCGTATAATTTTATTGCATTGTGATTAAACACATGAAATTTGTTTTATATCGCTAAGCAGCATAGCTGTAACTGGGTGGGTTAACACACCTCTCTTGTTTTTTTTTGGGGGGGGGGGCTTTCTTTCATCTTTAGTTGGTCCTTATTTAATATTTTTTTTTTTTTGGTGTTTTCTCATATATTTTCTCTAAGGCCTTATTTTATTTTTTTTCATTGGGGCTTATTTCATTTTCTTATTTGGTCATCATTTCCTGGGGCCTTATTTCATAGCTCCTAAATTAACTTGCCTTTCATTAATTCATAAAATTGTCGTTCCATAAAAAGCATTGAAAAATATTAAACTTGAACCAGACTAACGGCCCTTTTCACAATTGACAATTAAAAGCTAACAGGAACTTTAGCGGTAAGTTTTGTATGAAAAACTGACAGTTAAAGTTCACGTTAACTCTTAATCATACATTGTGAAAAGGGGCGTAAATAAAATAATTCCTGGATTAAAAATTCATTAAAGTTCAAATAAAATAATAAATATTTAATTTATGCATGTATCACATAAATAATTTGTAGTTCATAAAATGTAGCAAACTACATTTAGTTAATAATTTATGAACATTTCATAGCTGATGAATTTATCGCTCGGTTTTCATTGCATTAAGTAAATAAATAACAGACGACACATTCTTTATGGCTAAATGGGAAAGGAAATATTAAATTTGTACATACAAACGATATCCCTCAAAACAAACACGTACTTCAAATAAAAAAAAAAGTAAAAGCGAATTGCTTATAAATATGACACTGAACTGGAAAGAGTTGAATATTAAACAACCCAGCAAGAAATTTTAAAAATCGCAATCGAGCTTGAAATTAAGCATTTTTGTTGGAAAATTTTCCCTACTACGAGTAGATTATCAACTTAATGGTTGTTACAGTTCTTGAGAAATTGTTATTCTATTTAAAGTCGGAGATAAATATCCCTTGGGATTATGTACATTTAAATTTCCTTTTTAATCAATTTTATTGATTTAAAAATGAAAAATTCAGTAAAGTGCGACTTTGACTCGCGCACGAAGGGTTCCGTACCTTGGGCTTTGAGCATTTTTTTAAGTGTTTTTTACGTTTTTTCAGCTGAAATAATTTTTTTTGATTATTTTTCGCTTTTTTCTCGTTTTGGCGATTTTTTAAATTTTGGCGATTTTTTTTAATTTTGGCGATTTTTTTCAGTTGGGCGATTTTTTTCATTTTGGTGATTTTTTTTCATTTTGGCAATTTTTTTAATTTTGGCGATTTTTTTAATTTTGGCGATTTTTTCAATTTTGGCGATTTTTTTTTCATTTTGACGATTTTTTAATTTTGGCGATTTTTCCGGTTTTTCGCGATTCATTTTCGACTTAGAATTTTTTTTTAATTTGGTGCTTTTTTTTTTTGTTTTGGCGATTTTTTTTTTTGATTTTGGCGATTTTTTTTCGGTTTGGCGATTTTATAATTTTGAGATTTTTTTGTTTTACCGTTTTTGAAAATTTCAAGAAGCTTGCTCTTACGGTTTCCAAGATACAGCAAGTTATCAAAATTACATAGTCAAAATTACATTAACTGATGGTACACCCTCTTATTTAAATTTTTTAAATTTTAGTGTTAATTGTTGTAGTCTGTATAAAAATACACTAACTTTACAAATTTCAAGTGCATATACATACAATTGTATGTATATTACATGGGATTTTAACATTTTTCGTTGCTCGTTTTGGCACACCCTTTAATTTCCAACTCTCATATATTTGTTGTTGTAGCGGCCAAGGGTCTACACACTGTGTCCAAATTTCAGGTCCGTAGCTCTTACGGTTCTCGAGAAAATACCCTGTGACAGACAGACGGACAGATGGACAGACGGACAGACGGACAGACGGACAGACGGACAGACGGACAGACGGCCAGACGGACAGACGGACAGCGTAGCGAAAACAATAGGGTTCCATTTTCACCTTTGGTGTACGGAACCCTAAAAATTAGTGCAATTAGTACTCGTACTTCTTTTATAATATTATAAAACTTATTTTCTGAGGGAGCGAAGAAATTTCACAATCACAAAAGTGAGTCATTATAAGCGTAAGCGACAAAAATTAAAGTTTTCAGGAGACATTTTTTTAAATATTCAAATATGCTTTTGTACATAAATTGTCACTTAAGAAATTTATTATTCGACATATTGTCAGAAGTTTATTCTAATTTGAAATTTATTTGCTGGTGGTTCAGCGATGTCTATATGCATTTCATTGTTGCTGTAACAAATCGTCAAATAGTTTTTGAAAGTCTGTACATAAGATAAGAGGTTTGTAACTGTTCAAAATGTGTGGTTGAAGTCTACTGACGATTTGTTACAGCAACAATGAAATGCATATAGACATCGCTGAACCACCAGCAAATAAATTTCTAATTAGAATAAATTGTCACTTACGATAAAATTGTACTGATAATATAGTAAGGGCCATTATTATGACTTCACGATAAAGTTCCGGATAGCAAATCCTAAGTTTAGCAATACTGAACTATAAAGTGACTTTTAAATTTTTCCATTATTACAACTGTCCGATAAAATAAATACTAAAATTTGTGTTTGATGGCAACGTTTCTGTGGAACCTGTGGATATTGATTGTTAAAAACACTAAGTGGCAACTTGCTTTTGTTTATTTGCCAAATTACAAACGTAATGAAACCATTTTTCTCAATTATTTCCTTTTTTTTTATATTATTATGTGTTTTGTGTTATATTGCTTTTGTTTTCTGTCATATTTTGTGAAAATAAATTTGGCTGTAATGTATGAAATAGAAAGTGTGGCAACTTATGAAAATGTGGCAGCTCCAAATTACTAAACCTCACGATAAAGGTTACAGGTAGGGTGAACTTGACTTTAACTTATTGCTCACTTTTGGTTAAAGAGAAGTTGTAATAATGAAAATGTGTTTATCCATCCAATAAAATTCTATCTTTAACTAATGGCAAGTTATAATATTGGCCCTAAGTGTGTGAACTATTTATTGCATTGCGCTATGTGTCCAACAGCAAAAATTACTTCCAAATGAGCAGGCATCATAAAACTTGCTGAGAAGACGACCCCTATTGCTACCATAACCATTTTAAAAAACAACCAACATTTTGTAAAATATTTTCATCATTTTTTAAGTAAACACCTTCAGTAATGTAATTCGTTTTGGACAACATTTTTTAAAAAATAACTTTTTTCTTATTGCACTGTCTGGATGTTCCTATTTTTTCAGATGTTAAATTGTGGATTCAGGCCTCATTAACGACTTTGAAGCTAATCTGAGTCTCGGCTTTATTTGGGTTCTATTGAAATATCTTAGCGAGACTGTTTTTGTTCTATTCTCGAAAAATCGATTATTTTAAACAAATTAATTAACTAATTTTGGTCTTTTAACCATTTTTCCTAGATGAAAATATTATCACAGAACGCCAAAAAAGCAATTGTTCTTAAAATTGCTTGGGTGTCTAGGCAACGAAAAAGAGAAGTTCTTGACAAACAATCTAAGAATGCTTACAAGTTTCCTCACAGGCCATTGTAGAGTGAGAAAACACCTCAGTAGACTTGGCATTAAGAGTAACAGCCTGTGCAGATTCTGTAATTACAAAGATGAAACCCCAGAGCATATTCTGAAGGACTGTGAAGCGTTATTCCATAGAAGATATAGCCAATTGGGCAAGCACTTATTGGAGGATTGGGAACTGTTAACTCTAAGCCCACTGGCAAGCCTAAAATTCATCAGGAGAGTAGCTCTAGATGTGGTGCTCTAGCACCTGACAGGGGATACAATAGATCTACTTTGGTCGCAGTGTCCTGTGTTTCCCATTTGACTTAATTCATTTATTCAATCAGTGACAGCCTTATGTAAAAATCATTAGAAATTATAGAAATTTGCACTACTTCCGGATCACAAAGTTTACATTTTCATAACTTCTTTGGAGTGTATTTTTCAGCTGGGATTATTGAGAAAAACTCAGCATCACCCATTATATGCACAGTTTTTTCATCTTCAAATTTTCAGCCAACAGCGAATGCTTTTTCAAATGCCAATTATTTCAGCTTGTTCTCGCATGACCATAGCACGATTCATTTATATATTAAAAAAAATCTCTTAAGCGTTCAAAAGGGTTTTCATTTGAAAAACAAATTTTGTTGAATGTATTTAAAAAATGTATGCTATAGTAGAAGCGCTGACTATTACAAATCCAATCTCATCTACTTTTAATTGCTTTTTCATATTTTATATCATTCAAATCAAATTATTGTAAACTTAAACTTACCCTGCATTGTTTGTGTGTGTTTAACCCTCCCTTAGAACACATGTAAATTTGTGCAATTGTATTAAAGCCATAAATAAAATATTTATAAATTATTTTCGTTTCCTTGTTTTGCTTAACTTTTTGCTCTTATTTTTTATGTTTAACATGGCTGCATTAATAATGAGATCTTTCCTTATATTTCTGGGTTTTTCTCTTTTCCTTTTACATTTCAAGCAACAACAAAAAAGTAAGAAACGTATTTCTTACTTCCTTAAGTCTAGCGTAAGACAATGTTTTTATAACAGCCAGAGATATTAAGAAATGTTTATAAAGAAGCATAAATGAAAGGAGTTTTCATAAAATATAATGCAATTCATTCATTTTTTCCTTCATTATCATAATAATGTGTATGAAAGCGCATTTGTGCTGCTCTACTGCTGCTGCCGTTGCTGCTCCCCGGCTTAGTCTGCATCGAGGAGTTATGAATTATTAAGAATGAAAATGCGCTTCAAGAGCAAGAAATGAAAAGTGCAACAAAAAAAAGTAGGAATTAGTAAAAAAAGGAGTGAACAGCATAATTATTGTACCGTGAGGAAAAAACCTTGTTTTGTGAATAAAGAGCAGTTTTTTTATACTTTCTATTTTAGCAAAATTTATAATTTAAATAAATTAAATGCTCTCAAGCAATTGCACATTCTATTGCTTAAAGTTCACAAATGTATTATTGGAAAAAAAAATTTCGAAGCTAAAATGTTCAGAATATTAGCCAAGTGTGCTGCTAAAATGAAACATATACACACACAGAAAAAAATACCAATGTAAAATCAACATGCAAAAAGATTGATTCAAATTCATTCAAATCACATTAAATTTACAAGAAATAATATGTTGTTTGAGTGTGTTGGTGTTCATTTGCTTTGTTCATAGCTGCAATACACTTTTGTGCTTAGTTGTGTATTGTTGTTGTTTTTTTTTTTTTTTTTTTTTTGATGTTTCTAAACAGCCGACAGACTGCTGCTGGCTGGTAGGCAGTGTACTAGTCTTGCAGTCGGAGGATCGCAGGTTCGAATCCTGGAGTCAAGTCAAAGTATTTTGTTCTTTTTTTTAACTAAAACTTTTCTAGTGAAAGCATTTTGATTTTTTTTTAACTAAAGTTAAAACTTTTCAAATAAATTTTAAAATGATCAATGAAATAATGTTAAATTAAAATTTAATTCAAAATGGTACATATTAGTGTGTATCTTAAGAATATTTAAAGTTATTGTGGCTGCAGGGGTAAGCATGATGATTACAACGCGATGAGTTCCGAGTTAAAATCTTGTCCGGGGAAGCCAATTTATATACAAAAATGTTTCTAATGTCTATGTCAACCACACGTAAGTTAAACAATTAATAAATTACAATTATTACATTAAATTGAATTCATGTTGTTCCAACTTGAAATAACTTTGATTCAACACGATTCTTCAGTTTGATTTAAACAGTACATAAATGTTAAATCAACGTGAAATAAAGTTATGTCAAAAGGAAACATTTCCTTTAACAATTACTATAAATCATGTCAGATTAACATGAAACACATTTGAGGAAAAATCATTGCCCAAAAAGATTAGATTAACCTTGTTTAAGTAGATTTTAACATGATATTTTTCTGTGTGCACATACCTGAGCTTTTACTTTGCACGACAAAATTTCATTAATTTATGACTTTTCATTTATTAAGCATAAGCATATAAAAAATATGTAGAATATATTAATTGAGCATGTGAATTAGAAAACAAGACTATTTTTCAAAAGTTTAATTTGCAAATTTATGTTATTTGTTAATAAAATATATTATACAGTAAAGCACAGCTTTGCTGAACATTTTTTTGATTTAATGGTGTATTTCTAAAAATAAAGATCACTTCAGCTCAAAATACTGATTTTATAAGACAAGTCAGGATCATACCAGGATCTGATACACCAGTTTAATCAAATTGTTAAGTAAAAATTAGAAAATGCATTTGCGTCTGCTTAGTATTGTTCTTACTGTTCTCCACCCCTTGCTCACGAATAAAACACAACAATTTTCTTTTATTTTTATTTTTTTTTTATTTGCCAAAGGGTTTACAATATATACTTTTCGTGATATCTTTGGTATGTATGTACGAATACATTTCAATATATATGTGTTTGTATATGAGTTTAATATCATGGCTTAATTAATTAATTAAGTGCTCTGAGGCAAAAATTGTAGAAATGTAACGAAAAAAGTAAAATGTTCACGCGCATAAACATATGTATCTATGAGGCAAACATACACACATTAACAAGTTAACACCCTTGTATTGTAAATAAAATTAACAAACATGTTTTGCATGATTTTCTGAAAACGAGTGTGAACATGAATTTGGTTTTTCCATTTGTAAAAAAAAAATTAACGAAAAAAATATTAAAAGAATAAAAGGGTTAAGTTGAAATTGTATAACTTTTAAGTTTTTTTAATAGAAAAAGCATTAGGCCGAGATTTCGAATGGCAATCATTTATGTTCACGAGCAACTGGCAGGAATTAATTTTTGTAATATGTGAACCCAATTTATAACAAATAAAACTCAAACATTATAAGCTTATACATAGATATGCATATGCCCTTGATTATGAAGGTAGTATAAGCCACATATTTTTTTATCAAGATATTTAGGGGATTGCACTTGAACAAATTATAAAATATTTTTTTATTATGCCGCATTTGAATTTAAAGTTGTACTTGTCTCAATTTATATAAATTTATTAGATTTTGTATGATTTATATAATATTTCGAAGCAAAAATTTTTAAATGACTTAGAACACTTTCATAATTCAGGGCATATATGTATGTATGTATGTAAGTATTCGTGTGAAAAATATAGCTGCTTCTAGAAGAAAATGTTATAGGATTTTATATTCGAGACACACATAAATGTACAGAGAGAAACTTTTGGCACCGCTGCCTTTTAACAATTGTTGCACACTGCAGGCTTTTAGTGTGTAGCAGTGTATCCTTTTCCGTTGAAGGAGCAAGCGTAGAACTCAGCTAGTGTAACATTTGGTAAGTAAGTGCATTCACACAGACTCACGCGTGCAAGTTAATAAATGTATACACATTAATATTTCTTGTTATAGTGAAATAATAGTACTGCTTCTTGCACTTTATTACTTCTTTTGCTCAATAATATTTTTAAAGTTTTTTATGTCTTGAAGTTTTACTTCAGTAATAAAATACTACGACGGTAGTTTGATAATTCAGTGACTTTTTGTCTTTTCAAATAACTAATTTTAAATCTAATGCTGGTCTTATTAACTGCTATAAATTACTGGTCTACTGCATCTCTTAATTGGCTTTTGAGAGCATTTGAAAGTGTCCTTAAGCAAATTTTTTAAAAATGTTTACTTTATTAAGTGTATATTTGAATACAAATTTGCGGATTTATATTTTAATTATGATAAGCGCAAACAATAAATTTAATTGGTTGAAAATAACCATTGACTATCAAAAAAAAAAGAAAACACTCACTACTCTGCCTCTTGAATGTGTCATCAGTGCGTTTAAATAAAAACGAGTTCAGTTTTAAAAATATTGCAAAGTGCTTTCTGTCGTCAGTGTTCAAACAAAAGAGGTCATCATCAAGCAAATGTTGAACGTAAGTGAATCAAAGAATCAAAAATTCCCCAACAAATCAATGGCCGGTCATTTGTCAATATTGTGGTGGCGATTTGTGGGAAAAAGAAGAACGAACAAAGGCATTTGTTTCATCATTACAAATTTACACAAATGCACGGCTTTCGCCACACAATTTATCGAGGGTTTCTATGAAACTCAAATGTATTATTTTATTAAGGAATTCTGTGCTTGCTGTATTATTCTGCGTATCATAAGGATCATTATTAAAGCGAATTGAGTGCGAATGACATTTTGCAATACATATTGAAGGAGATTATTGCAAGGGACAGTTGTTTGTTATAATAAAGTGTATTATACCTCGTAGAAATCATTGAACCATGTACTTGTAGCATATTCAAAAGCTTTTGGTATGAAGGCTCATCCAGTTGTCACCACTTAATTTCATATAAGCAAAAAAATCAACTTTTTATTTAAATTTTTTATTTTCTTTTATGATTAAACAAATAAAATCTCGTTAAAAAAAAGCTATTGTGAAATGTGCCCATAATTATGAAAGTGATGTAAGTCATGTTTTTGCTGTTTCGAAATATTGAATGGATTTAACTTGAAAGTGTTGAAAAATATTTTTATTTTATAAAATATTTTAATTAAAATTGATTAAGTCTTGTGTAAGCATGAATGCAATGTAGAAAATTTAGAAATTTTTATATTATATAAAGAAATGTATGTCTTATTTCCATATCCCAAATATTTAAAGAAGAGTCACAATTAAAAATGCATACCTTTCACTTAGTTCAAATTTAAATTTTTCTTAGTCCAATAAAAAAACTAAATATTTTCTGTGTAGTGCTTAGAAAAATACAAGAAAGTAAGTGCTTTCAGTGATGAAAACTCAAACAAATTTAAACTTTCCTCTAGCTTGAGTGAAATAAATAAATAAAAGCATAACTTAATTTTAAAAGAAAAACTATCAAACCCTGAACAAATAATGACGCCAAAGGATTGAATTAGTAAAAAAAAAACTTTGTATAGACAAAGTAACTTAAAAATACCTCAAAAAAAGTGTGTGAAGGATCTAAAATCAAAGGAATTTAAGGAAAAAAAAATGGGAAGTATTATGTGGTAGATATATGCAGCTGTTGTTTATTTATATCTTATGTTTTTATTCTTATTTTACACTTTTTATTTTATTTACATAGAGAGCGCCAGTGCCTTTTATACAAAGTTGCTGCACCAGTTCCTCTTTAATATTTTTCAAACTTTTCCTTAGGCTGCAAAACTTTTTTAATTTCTTGTTAAAATATCCTGCAAAACACAATTGTTTGCCTTTTGAAATTAAATTTATCTTTTATTGGCAAGTCATTCAAGTTAGTGGGAGAATCACAGGCAAACTCAATCATTTTATTCATCCGATTTAACTAAATTGAAGTCAATCATAAAAAAACAAATAACTATATCCTTTTTGAGATTGAAATTATTGATTGATCCACTTTTAAATACAATTAATTTTGTTGCCTTAAATTTTAAGTTATATAAAAAACAAACTGTTTAGATATTTAAAAGACGCAAACAGCAAAAATTAAACTTATGCGAAATTCAATGGTTTATGAATTCCACTACTTTTAGCCTTAAAATATAGCGGGTTTTCCGATAAGACGTTTCATTTTGAACAGCACGCTATTTTAACATTTGTGATAACTAAGTTTGCAACTACTTGACAGATGACAAGTAAGAAACTGTGCAGATACTAATCCTGATGTAACATCATAGCGCCCTCTTTCGTCGGTATATTGTGTAGTAGAATCATCGGCGAAGTAAAATAACCCATAAAAACGGCTACTAAAGCCAGTTTCAGAAATTTAATACGCCTCATTGACACCAGAGGCGCTGCAACTCTGCATTATAACGTGCAAAAAAAACGCAGTCTTGTAAAAAGAATGAAGCTTTCAGAGAAGACAGGTGGTGAAGGAAGAGATCTATCTCTTTCTGTATTCTCTACCACTATTCCTTTCCTATAAGTAGTAGTAGGCATTGATTGCCAGAGTGTTCTTTTCTCTTTGAAAAAAAAATATAACAATATACATACTTTCAATAACCCATAGAATTTAATAAAATTTTCTGCAAAAATAGTTCGCAAAATAAAATTTTGTGGCATTGAAAAGCACCCTTTTGGTCATCAATTACGAAACTGGTGGACAAATTAGAGCTGTTAGTATAAGCCATTGATGTCAAGAATTGCACCCTGAAGAACAATTATTGAGATTATTGCTGTTGTAGCCCATAGTGTTGAGTAAAACTTGGTTTTTTCCATTTCTCGTCGATCTTTGGAATTGGGAGTTTCACAAATAACCTTATATTGTATTTTGCTTTGTGATTTTGGTTTTAAAGCTTGTAACAACAACGTATTATCTTTGCTAGTTTGGTCCTTAAAATATGAAAAAGTTATCCAGAATTTCCTTGAAAAATCATCTTGTGCTGATGAGTAAGTGAAAAACTGAAATCACATCGGCCTGATAATGTTCAAGAAATTTTTTATATTTCCATCATCATGCTTGACAGCAACAAACGGACACAAGCAAGGATAAAACATTTACATACTTCTTTCATTCTTTGTATGTAACCGTCACTCAAATGATTTTTATTTCTTTCCATATGCAGACATTTCCAATTTCATTGTATTGCAACAAAGCAACATTTTAAACGTGGTTGCATTTGTGTCAAGTTTCTATTTCTTTGTAAATTGAAAAAAATAACTACATACATATATAATTTTTTTTTATCAAGAATTGGCATTAGCACATTCATAATTTTTTTTTTCACAAAATCTCAATTGATACCAATCCTTGACCCATGTCATGTAATAGAGAAGCAAAAAAAGTTGAGCTTGTTGGCAACCAAAATATATAAAACAATAGTCTTCAAAAATGTTCACAGACAACAAATAAATATTGAAGAAAAAAATTTACTTTATGCTCTTCAAATTTTATTTGTTTTATTTTTCACATAAATACTATTTTTTTATTTTTATATTTTTAATAGTTTTGAAATTTATATGCATGAATATAATTGTAATATCCATGGTGAGTAATTCTTTTTGAATAGTTAGAAGCAATAAGAGAATGTGTTTTTATTTTATTTATTTTTTTTTTTATTTTTATCATCTCATGCTTTTGAAAGTGTTAAGTTAGCAATACTTGAAGTGAATCATGGTCAGCTTTTAAGACTTGTAAAAAAAAAGATGTCAAAATATCAATTTAACCTCAAAAGAAAAGAAATAGTTTAAGGCAAAGCATTTGTTTTTTGTAAAAATAAGAACTTAAAATGAGATTGAAAAAGTTCTCTAGTGCAACATATATAAATGTCAGCTTTTTATAAGTACTTCGTATATAAACCAAATTATTTATAGTCAACAAAAAAGTGTTCATATTCATATTGTAAATTCCTTAAAAACTTATTCAAGTTATACAATAATTCAAGCATAAAATAACATATTTCACTCTTGCTGCAAAACAAGGTATTTAGCAAATATTTTCCTTTCAATTATTTGTTTTATCAAATATAGTAAAATAAATAAAGTAATAAGTAAAATAAAAAAATAAAATTAAGTTTGTATATATTTTTTTATAAAAATAATAAATAACTGAGACATATTTAGATTTAATTGAACTGTATTGAATTTTAATCAGCAATAATTTTTAATCAGGCTTAAGTTCAGTAATTACAATTCTTATTGAATAAAATATTTTTTATTAATTCATTAATGTGAGTTTCTAAAGAAGAGAAGAAAAATTAAACTAGGCTTTGTTAGCTGGGGGAAATTTAGCATGATTAAAAATTATTTCTGAATAATAAATGACTTTAGAATATACCAAAAAATCAAACAAACAGCATTTATATATTTGCATCTTGTCAATAGCTTATATCACTTTTAATAACCGCTGCAGTTTAGTTTTTTTTTTTTATAACAATAATTATATATAAGACCTCATTAATCGTACAACAATTTTAGTTAATTACATACATATGTTTTATTCTTGTAAAGCTTTTTAACTATTCACAAATATCTGTTATTCCAGTAGAATCCAAATCATTGACTGCGAATTTGTTCAAATCCATTGACTGCGAATTTGTTTGCAGCGGATATTTTCAAGAATCCTTGAATTTTAACAATTCAAGCACATTTTCTCAATATCAAGTTCTTCTTAGTTTATAAATAGACAAAATTAGCAGCCTGCCAACTTCAGAAGCTGCATCATGTTTTAACAGAATAAATAGTAAAATTATTTGCAATAGTTTTGTTTCAAAATATAACTTATAACTCTCAATTTATGATATGGTTATTTCTACTAAATAAATTAATAAGAAATGAAATATGCATGTGCCCCGTGGTTATACTATTTATGTTGCAACTACATAATACATACATTTAAAACGTTTATTCAATAAAATTGGTGCCTGCGTATGTACGTGTGAATGTCAAAGAGCATGGCTTCCCACATAATTTCATTAGATAACATTTATTTTTATACAAGTCAAATCGAAAAAGAAAACAACAAAATTTAAAAAAAAATATGTATTGATTCCGTTTGTCAAATGTTGCTGCTCGCATATACGACCATAAAGCATTTCATGCATTTGGATACGGTGTAAGTTGGTACAACTAATCGTTCGTGACATAATATCAAATAAAAATTGCCTCTGCTTTCGATCAAACTTTTAGTAAATGAATAACAGCGAAATATGAAATATAAATCGACATGCAGACAAAGCAAAAGAAATATTTTATTCACAGATATGCACGCCTCACATACATAAAAATATAAATTTAATGTCAGCTACCTGAAACGCATACAAAAAAGAGATGAACATATCTGCGAAATAAAGGGGACTGTAGCTTGCGAACTGTGTTTTATTTATCGATTGCCTTACACATAAATGATAAATTTTGATATGCTTGTGAATAAAATATTTAATTTAAAGTTTGTGAACCAAATATTGTCATTAGTAATTAGTGGTTACGCTTTTTTGAGCACATGTGAGCCAGGGCTCAAATCGTCACATCCGTGATCGTATCGGCAATCGTATGAAAACAAATTAAGTATACGTCAATCGTATGAGCTGAATGTGATTTCAGTACGTTCACGTATGTCATAATTCGAAAATGGTGTTTTTACGTGACGAGTTGTACGTTCACGGATGTTACGATTCGACCCCAGATGTGTACTTGGCGTGACATACAAGTTCAAACAACATCCCATAAATATAGTCAGCTACTTTTCTTACCCTGTAGACAATTGCACCCTGTCTTGGAATAAACGATTATATTGGGAGTTCAGAAAAGGATTTGCCCCAATTCGCCATTGGAAGTTCTCTATATTAATGTGCAGCAAACAGAAATTATTTAAAGTTTCATAGTCTAATAAAGTGATTATTCAATGTTAGGACAGTACATTAAATAGTAAATGAACATAAGGATTCCATCAAGGAAAATAGTGTTCGGTAATATCCGGAGCCAAAAAATGTTCTTTAAAATAAAAATGAGATTGCAAAAGTTTGCATAACCACTGGGAAATAAGATTAATAAAAATCATTATGTACAACATTACAACAGAGTAGAATTGACGGCAAATAGGACAGATTCGAGCAATGAGTACGAAAATTTAACACTATGCATATTATATTCGTACTATTATCGACTGAAATTGTTGTCTTAGAAATTTCCTTTATGCATGAATAATGAGTCCTCTTTTTAATCTCCACATAAAAGTGTAACAATTTAACTTACTTAAGGAAAGTAATCAAAAAGTTGTGCAATTGAATTAATGCCACACTTATCTCACATTTACCAGATACACACACATACAGACACACACATGCACTTTCAAAACAAGGAAGAGAGATTAATTTGTCCTCTGCCATACTTCAATATATAAACTTTTATTGGATACTTAACATTCATGCCACATACGAAAAGACACCTCTTAAGCCCTCAATGTATGGAAAAACGAACAAGTGAATATCTGAATGGGGTGCCATAATTAGCAACAAGTGTAATTAGTTTCCAAACACGTAGTGACCAATAAAGTCTATAGACAGACAGACATACATATTTGTCGTCCCAAATACAATCTAACCATAACACATACTAAAGTGTATTTGACGTGAGAGAACCTTAATTAAGATGCGTTTCAATAGGTCTTCATAAAGGCTACAAACAAGAAACTTAAACATGAAAACACAAATACACACGCAAGCAAACACACACACACACACACACACACACGTACACAAAGAGATTCAAGGATTGGAAAACATGCACACTTTTACACTTGCACAAGCAACTTATTATCCGTATACATTGACACCTTTAAATAGTGTACGTTGATATAAATACGTAAGCATTTGTATGTAGATGTTTGCGAAAACATATCGCTTCCAGGTTTCAAAACAGCCACGATGGCTTATATTCAAAGTCAAAACAAAGTTTACTTTAATAATTAAAAATCAGGGGCCTAATTACGGCATTTGATTACGAGCGAGTTATTGCTCGAACGTGCGAGTTTTTTAACTTTTCGGATTTCTCATTCGACAGCAAAAAGACAATCGAAATATATATATATATATGTATGTACTTATGAATACGTATACAAATATATACGTACAAACATATGTTTTTGCTTAAAATTTATTCAGTGTTATGAAATGAGTTTTTTTGGTATCGAGTGACATCATCCGATAATTTCTCGCTGTCGAAATTAATTTCTATTCGAATGCAATTTCGATCAAGAATCTAGGTTTTGAAAATTTTGCAAAAAGTGTTATTTTTGGGGGAGGGCCCTAACACCGTTTCAAATATTACAGAAAATAAAGATGATAAGACTTCAAGAGCAGAGTCCATATTCTAATTCCTATGGACCTAACAGTTTTCCTATCTACGAGTATTACGTTTACATTTTAACAAATTACCAGTTTAAGTGCGCCATTATTATAAATGGAAATTATTAAAACTCATCTCGAAAAGCTTAAGTATTTTTGGACCCTTGTAAAGCAAGTTTTTTGCAAGAAATTATGAATCTGTTGCAAAAATTTCAATTTCCACAAACGACATTATTTCATGTTTTGCATAAGAACTTCGGTGTTATTAAGGCTTTAAAAGTTCAGTTAATACAATCAGGGCAATCATGAATAAAATTTCGCGCGAAATTTCTTCTTTTTCCAATTAGAATTTTTTGTTTTTCCTATTATTTCCTATTAGTCAGAGTTGTTGCATGGGAAAATTTTCACGCGGAATTTTATTCATGATTGCCCTGGAATAACTTTAACAATGGCATGTCTTTCCTTACTTAGGCAACTAAAATCCATGAAACTGATCCGGAATTTCATAGAAAAATCATGCTGAGTGATGAGGCCAACTTTCACGTAGGAAGTTACTTTAATAGCCTTAACTGTCGAAATTTAGGCTTGGAACGTCCAAAAATTATTTATAAAAAGCCCTTCATGCTCAATATCTTAATTTTTCTTGCGGTTTTTGGTCTGGTAATGCTAAAGTAACGGTGAATTGCTTACGCTACCAGATAAGTATCGGTGCCATCGATTATTTGCGTAAAAAGCTTTCCAACCGTGTGCTTTTTCGAAGAGGTGTATAAAATTGGCCTTCGATATCGATTTTGATTTGATACCTTAAGATATTTTGCTTTCAGGCTCTACATGAAAAATAGCATCTGTGCTAATGGCCCACAATATTGAGTTAAGAGTTCAAAGATGTAATTCGAGAAGTAAGAGAGGGCATACAGGATCAAATGTACGGTTAGAAAATTTCGTTAAAAGAATATGGTTCAGGCGATATCTTTTGATTTAATACCTTAAGACATTTTGCTTTCGGGCTACATGAAAGATAATGTCTATGCCAATGGGCCACTATAATGATTAAAGAGTTCAAAGATGTAATTCGTGAAGTAATAGAGGGCATACAGGGGCAAATGGCGGCCATTTTGACTAATACTATTTTCTATAGTTAATGGCAAAATCTATCTAATATATTTTTTATTCTCTTTTATATATCAAAATATAACCTTTTATTTTACAGTGAAATAACGTCGGTATTATTAACCCTCTAATATCCTGAAACTAATTTTATTTAAGAGATATTACCCATTTTATTACCCAGAAGGAAATGTAAGGACCATCAAATATGTTGGTGATAAAAACTTCAAATTAAAAATGATTTTACTCACAATATTTTAGCGATAAGAACAATAATTGACTTGAATATTAACAAAATTTAGTGAAATAAAACGCGAGTAATATAATTTTTTTTTTAAATTGCCCCACAGCAACATTAATTTATCTAAGATCTTTTCTGCTGTAACAGATAAGACAGGATATTGTTTGCAACATATCTGTAACATTGGGTGATAAAGGGTTAAATATTTCCTAGTCATAATTAATTCAATATGAAGCACAACATATCCACATGCTTCAATAGTAGAATGAGTTTAATTATTATAAACATTTACTTCGTCGTCGTGTTGTTAATAAATGACAAAATCAATATTCTCCTCCCGCCATCTAAACATAAATTAATTATAATGCCCATGTTGTTTTAATGTTGGTCTGATCCGCAGGTAAATTTGTGTGTCAATTCATATATTGTTATCAGAAGATATTCATTACATGTTCTTATGTTTGTAAGTCCTTCTGCTAATACCAAACTTTTGTGTTGATGATAAATGCTTCTGAACTTGTAATTATATGTCTGTAAATGTGTTGTATGTTTATATGTAGAGTAATAAAGCCAAAGAAACTTTTGTGTCTTAACTATTTCACATGTCCAAATTAAAATTCACTTATCCTTCAACTGTAATAGTATTTGTACCCAGTAAAAAAAGACACTCCAAAAAAGTCATGAAAATGTAGAGTTTGCGAGCTGGAAGTAGTGCAAATTTCGATCCGTTCTAATGATTTTTACATAGGGTTGTCATTGCAAGAAGTTCTCTTTTTCGATGCCTGGTCACCGAATTGGAAGCGATTTTAAGAAAAATTTCCTTTTTTGTGTTCTATGATAATATTTTCATCTAGGAAAAATGGTAAATAGTTACCTATTTCACCAATTCGTTTCTTTTTATACGAATTTAAGCCCGAAACAGTGTTTTTATGTAAATTTAAGTAAATTACTTTTACATTTTAGACTAAAATTAGTTCATAAATTTCTGTGAAAAAATCGATGTTTTAAAAATTCTAGTGATTATTTTCTAAAACTATGGAGGAATTACAAGGTTTTGTATAACTAAAATAATCTTATAATTGGTTTTCTGCTAATATTTTCGGCATTTTAAAAATATCGATATTTTGGAAGCAATGAAAATGTAGTTCCTTTTGATAATTATCCAGCTAAACCCTTCAACAATCAATTTCAATGTATTTTTAATAAAAAATATTTTACTTAATAAGTAAAATAATAATTTGGGATTATTAGTGCGTTTAAAAATTTTAAACTTAAATTTTAACAATTCCCATAAAAACACTAATTAAAATAAATCAAATAGAACATACAATTATGATTTTTTTCAAAAGGTGTGTGAATTAGATAAAATGCAGTTGCTTGGTTGTTATTTAGGAAAGTTTTTTTTATAAACGAAATATTTGTAAGCAACAAAAAAAGCTTGATATAAACTGTATAGATTTAGAAAAAATACTTTACGGCCTGTCCCACGATGTCACCAGAAATCGTTCGTTCGGCAACTTGTATTGCAAACAACAATAACATTAGAAAATTTGTTATTGTTGCAATACAAGTTGTTGCTCAAAAGATTTCTGGTGACATCGTGGGCCAGGCCTTTATTTCTTTTTTACATTCCGTACTGTAAATGTAAATGCTCTATAAATATTTAAACAAAATTTTAGATGAAATAATTAAAGTCTTAATGAAACATTTAATCAATTAAATTTTTAAACAAAAGCTTAATTGTATATAAACTTTTTTTGTGTACCATCCTCAAAAAATCTGTCTAATATTTCAATTTGTTTTGCTAACAATTTTATTTCGCCTTAACACAGACCCGAATAATATGAACATAGTTTTATAATTTCAAACTTCTTTACAGACAATTTAAGCATTCATGCAAAATCATTAAAAAAAAGAACAATTTGCATAATTTTATATGAACTGGAAACGAGTAAAAGAAATTTACAACTACAACTTAAATATAAAAAAATAAAATAAAAACCTAAGAACACATCATTATAAATTATTCAAATGCAAAACTTTACTTTCATTCCCTCTCCAGTTAGTCTGCTGCCACAATCCCTGTAAGGACACGTGTTGGTCTTCATTGGCTGTGGAGTGTGAGTGTCGACAATAAGGGTGACATGAAGTTGCAAAGTATTAATTTTTCATGCATAGTAAAATTCTATTATTCGTTTATTTTCATGTGCAGATTTACTTGTTTCCCTTTTCAAAACGTTTAATGGAAAACAACTCACGACAGCACGAAGACATCAAGGAGGACAGGAAAAAATATTTAAAGAATTCTAAGCAATTTAGTTTAAATATTCAAAATTTATAATTTTATATTATTAACAAAATAAAGCTTTCGCCAGTAAGTGCAATTAAGTAAAAAGCACAATTATTGCAAGAATAATTTAATACTAATTTAGAAGAAACTGAGAAAAGTTATTTTAAGCCTGGGTCATACTATTGGCACCGATTTTCGTCAGCTCACTGAAATAAAGTCATAAGTAATAAGCTAAGTTTCGATATAATTGCACCATAGTGCATTAGTAATAAGGCCTTACTCCAGAATTAATTGAGTAACATTACCATTTTGGCTTAGTACTTATGACTTTATTGCAATGAGCCGACGAAAATTGGTGCATTGGACCGATAGTGTGATCCAGGCTTTCCTGCCACTCCGATTATTATAATAGAAAATGGTGGATAATTTATCATTGTATTGATCTTGCCACAGTTATTAATACGTTTTTAAAACCTTTCGGCCAGCCAGCAAACAGCAGCTATAGTAAATGTCATCAAGCTTTTGTATCCAAAGCTTTTAAGTTGCGTCTTAGCACTCAATAACAGCTGCTGTGATGTAGAAATTCTCTTGATTTTGAGCTTCAGCCATTGAAATCTCTTTACAATTTCTTTATAAACTCTTGTTAATTTATTTAATGATCCATAATTCCTTATTAAGTTTAATTTTTTTGTTTACTTAATATTACAATAAAATATTGTAGAACTTTATCTAAACCACCTTTAATATTATAAAAAAAAATATATATATAAGTCTTATTGCCACCATTTCGATAAGTCTACCTTAAATTTAACAATTCAATGTCCTGAACATCCTTACCACTATACGGCTCATAGTCACATTCACCAGCATCGTTAGGAGTACCAGTCTATTCCTGGCACTCTTGTCTAGATTATTTTTCATATTTAAGTAAAAGTTTTACACTATAAACTACTTCGGCGGAATGATACATACACAATTATTAACAAGATAAACTTAAAAATAAAAACTATCACCATTAACTTTTCTGTTGATAGCGAGTTTGTGTTTTGTGAAAGTTAACGAAAATATTAGAAGATAATATATTATGTATGAAAGTTATACACGTAGTTTAAGAGCTGCTTACAAGTTCAATAAAAAAACTTTAGCACTCATATACTGAATGAAGGTTTGAGGAAGCTTCACTGATATTTGAAAAAAGTACAGCAAATTTATATTTAAAATCTTAAATTAAAATAAGGGAATACACTTTATATTTAAAGTCCTGTCCTGGTGCTTTAAATGCAAACGATAGATTCGATAGAATATTAATATTGTTTTAGTTTTTAATACAAATATTCGATCAAATCTTTTGTTTAGTGGAACAGGCCCTAAATTGATTGACAAGCTGAAACCGCGAATTTTAAGCCTTATCTGATGTTCACTGCATGACTATAAAAATGAGAACTATGATTTGCCAAATTAAGTCTTAAGATTTATCTTTTATATTATTATTTAGGATATATTTTCTGCAGAAATTTAATAAATATTTTGTTCTGTGATGTTTCAATATTAACAACTTAAGGCCAACTGCAAATTAGCGTGTCAAGCAGTTTTTTTATTTGTTACATAAAATGCATGAAGCAATATTAAAAAATGTCTTCAATTTAATAAAAAAAATTTTACAGATTGTATTAATATATCTTAATACAAAGAGAAATACAAATCTAAGCCAGCACACACCTGGTGATGCCTGAAATTATATTTGTTTCACTGGAACTGTCGCATATGTAGATACTCGTGGTTTATTTTGCCACAAGAAATGCTTGGTTTTATGTCTAATATGAATTATTACTTCATATATTACCATCCTATACATACACACACACACATGCAAATAAAATAGGTGCGTATATGTTTATGTGTGTGCGTTAATTTGTTCACAGTTGAGTGTGAGAAAGCAAGCAGCTAAGGACGCATAAAGCGGAAATTAAATTTATAACGGCTGAAACATAAGCTCAAAACATTCGGCCGATTAATACATTTTGTTCATAGAATGAGTAAATTTATGAGAAATCCAAGTGCATACCGAGTTTATAAGAAAAGATTAAAATTGCACTCGCTCATGCACTGTACACTGGCGTGTTAAGTTTTCCTTTACAAACTTAAGCGAATAGGGTATGGGTAATAAGGCCGATCTGTAAAGGATTTTGATTGTAAAGACTCATGGGATGGAGCAATTACAATTGTGGGTTTAGAAATAAGGAAGGGATTAATTCCCTTTTTTTTTTTGTACTGATGCAACTGCAGTTAAATGCTCACCGGTTATGATCACTAAATAAGCAAATTAGAAATTTCTTCGCTAATTGTAGATTTTAATTCACTTTAATTAATTCTTTAAATAGAAGTTTATAAAAGAGATATAAGTTGTATATGTATGTATAGTTAAGCAAATCGACAAGATGTTTTTGATACAAAAGAAAACTGGTAAGTGACCGTAAGACAAAAAATTAAATTTTAAGGACCGCTAAGTTTAAGCTACATTATTGGAAGTTTAGTACTAAATTTCAGTGATGTTAACATAGTGTAAATATACATTTATATTATATTTATACTTATTTTGTTCAATCAGGATTGAACAAAGACTAAAGGTTCACCCATTTTTTCGAAACAAAACATTCTCCATTTGTCCGGGGACATTTTTTCTACTGAGAGTATTTTGCAACACAATTCACCGAAAGTATGAACGTTATAATATCTCGTCAAATGAGAGCACATCACAATAAGTATCATTTAATGTTTTATTACAATATTTTTGTGTAACACATATTTTTCTAAGGCAAGTTTTTTTATAAAAAAAACTCCAACCCAATAGTTTGTCTACATATCATAATGTTGCATTATCAGTTCATATATCTTTCTTAGCCATAAAATTTAATATTATGACAGTTCGATGAGTCTATTCAACGGATACGGATATTACTGCAAATTCCTGCAACTCACACAAACATCTCAGCAACGCTAACACTGTTACAAGTAAAAACAGATGAATATACACAAAATTGCTTGCAATTGAAAATGATTGATCTCGTCGAATTTATTGAATAACTTTCTTGATTTTACTTTAAACTAAAACTTTTGCAATTCAATGCCATTTTCCAATATCCATATTTTAGCAGCAATCAGTGGAGTTGCGCGGAAGTCATTCGACAATCAAACAACTTTTAACTGTTGAATGGCACTCAAAAGAACAATAAAAAATTTTTATTTTTTTTTCTCTACTGCTGGCGGAAAATATTAATAACGAAACTTAAATCGTACAATTGCAAAGAGTATTGGAAAATTATGGTTTCAATTTTCATTGTGATTTTAATAACAAAAGGAGTTTTCATAATTAAAAGTTTATGGTTGCTAAGGAATAGATAAAAAAAAACTTTATATATTAGAAACTATTTTTATTTTTTTTTTAATCATTAGAAAAACTGTACTCGTAGATTGTAAGCAATATCTAATGTTGTTATTAATATTATTAATTATTTGGTAAAAAAAAACAAAAATATGCAACGTTTTTGAGTAACTGTTGGAACCAGGAAAATTTTTCAATACATATTTATTACATTGTTTTTGGAGAATTTTTATTAAAATGTAATGCCCTAATTCAGTAAGAAAAATGCTTCTAAGTTCTTGTCTTTGAATTCTCTAAACTATTTTCTTCAAAAATGGTTGTTGTCTTTGACAATGAAAAACATAAATATTATTGCCATGTTTTTAAACATAAAAATTCAATTAAATTATTATACAATAGTTTGAAAAATATATGAAAAAATATGTGTTGGATATAATGTTTAGAACAAAATCATGAAGCAAATACACGAACCTTCTAGCATAGACAGTAAATAATAATCGTTTTAAAGAATCAAAACTGCTTCTTTTTTTCGTCCATAGACAAGACGATACATTCGTCGAACTTATGCCCTAATTCAGTAAGAAGATTTAGGACGTATTTGTTTTAAAATGCTTCTGAGTTCTTTTCCTTGAAGTCTCTAAACTATTTTCTTCAAAAATGGTTGTTGTCTTTGACAATGAAAAGTATAAATATTATGGCCATGTTTTTAAAACATAAAAATTCAATTAAATTATTATACAATAGTTTGAAAAATATATGAAAAAATATGTGTTGGATATAATGTTTGGAACAAAATCATAAAGCAAATACACCAACCTTCTAGCATAGACAATAAATAATAATCGTTTTAAAAAATCAAAATTGCTTTTTTTTCGTCCATATACAAGACGATACATTCGTCGAACAGAATTAGAGCATTAATTTTTTAGATTCGAGCCAATATAAATTGTTTATAAAAAGGGGAAGAGAAGTACATGAAACGAACACTTACATGCCTATTCACAGAAAGTATTGTGACTGAAAAATAGTCATAACTTTAACATTGTGACTAAAGACTAAAATTTCCGATTCCCAAAACAAAATTGTATTTATATAAATGTTTAAAATAAAGACTAGGAATGTATACAATCATAGTAATTGTGACAGAAATTTTAAACGAAAATAATCAAAATTACAAACTTTAAACAAGAAACTAATTTGGAAATGGTAGAAGATATTTATGTAACATATGTACGTACATACGTACTTATATAAATTTGGTTGAAGCAGCGCCGAAATGAATTTATTAAAAGAGAAATATAGATAAAGCTAAAAAAGCAATCTGTTTTCTTTATAGGAGTCCACATTAGAAAAGTTTTATAATTGTTATTGTATGCCCATGAAGGATACCAAAAATACATTTCAAATAGCTTCTTGATGCCATTTGTGACATTTTTGATAAAAGCTCATTTCGGTGATGAAGTAAAGTTTCCGCAAACAATCGAAGATCAAGCTCTGCTAGAAACTGAGTACAACAGCATGCATGCGAAATCAATGTTTGTGCCATTGGTTTGGTCGTGTATGGGAATTTTGTGCGATTGTACATTTTCCTGTAGCGATGTGAAATATTTATAGTTTGATATTTTGCTGATGGTACCAGCTTGCTGGTGTAGTATATGGTGAAATTAGCTCAGTTGAGGAAAGTTGTCATGGAATAAACATACATTTAAAAAATATCATTTGTTGGACCATAATTTGCAAAATATCAAGTTCCTACTTGACATCGCTACAGCAAAACGTACCATCACACAAAATCCCCATAGTATACTGTATGACCCTGTTACCATTCAGCTTGCTGGTATGTTATATGGTTCGAGCATGATTGTTCAATCGCTTGATTGCGCGAGCAACCTGTTGTAGTGTACGAGCCGCTTAAGGTTTTTCATTATTTACTACGTTCGCAGATTTTACCCTTCAATATTATAATTTTAGACTTTTTTATTTATTTGAAATTTATTATTAATTTTTTCTATATTTATTTATTCAATATTCAAATGTCATAATTTTCGTTTAACATAGAATGTAAACTATAAAATTTGGATTTTTGTGACTATGTTAGAAGAATACAAAATTAAGACCGAGTCACAAGAGTAAATATGGAACTCAGTCATAACAAAAGTTGTGACTGATTTGAGACTTTTTCTGTGAATAGGCATGTTAATCTACATGCTCAAAGTAGTTTAACATTTTAAGCAAAATATTTGTTTTATATTCTCAAATTTAAAAACTAGCAAAATGCCAAAACAAAGAAATCGCCAAAATAAAAAAGTGCTTAAATGAAAAATATCACCAAAAATTAAATACATCGCTCAAACACTAAAATAATCGTCAAAAAATCGCTAAAACTAAATAACAACAAAAAACCGCCAACATCAAACAAAGCGCCAAGACTTAAAGAAATCGCCAAAACCTGGAAAACAAGTGTTAAAACTAAAAAACCAAAGTAAAAAAAATATTTATGATGTCTACATCAGCTAAGATATTTAATGGATTTATTGCATATTTTAGAACTCTCAAAAACTCTCCATTGTTATTTTTATTAGTCTTAACTCATTTTTCAACCTAAAATATTTACTTGCCAATTTCGATATTATATCAGCTTAAATATTTTAATAATTTGTAATATTATTGGGCTTAATTACGAGTGATATATTTCGACTACGACTACGACGATTTTTGTACTAGCTTAAAGAAAAAATGTTACAATGTTCTTTAGTCTAATACAAAATCGTGGTAGTCGAAGTCGTGATACGACACCCGTGATGAGTCCCATTAATTTCCCCAACTGAAAATGCACATTTGATTTGAATTTTCTTAAGCAAATTTTTATCTGCAGTAATTTTTAAATAGTTATTTGAATTCATATACTTCCAAGATCTTTAATATAATTTTAATTTCTTAAAAACTGTAAAGTTCAGCCAGCTTAAGCAATTTAAGAAAGAAATGAAAACAGCGTTCCAGAAACAGTAAAAATTTGCAAGTTTACAGAAAGCCAAATAACAATTTGTCTCGCAAATGAGTTTGATTTTCATATCCTTTCTTTTTTTTTTTTGTTTCGCAAAACAAACAACAATGCAAAGTAGTTTCAGGCTAATTAGCAAAATGCCAACATGTGCTTTTGCATTCAACACAATGAAGCAATCAAATTTGCATCATGAGCAACAATAACAACTATGCGAATAGAATTACAAAAACTGCAGCCAGTGAGTCAGCTGTCAAACAGTATCAGATCCGTATAAAGGACATCAATTCTTTGAATTATTTTATCCGCTTAATGGCTTACTTTTAATAATGATTATTTGGCCTCAATGGCTTTTGCATTTGACCAAGATCAACTTCTCACCAGCTAAAAGATTTAAAAAGCACTTCTTCAATAAACAGTTTGTGCAATAATCAACAATTACCTTTAACACTTTGGGATTTATTTGGATGTTAGCTTGCCGTTTATTTGGGAAACTCAAAATACCCACTGTCCTCCTAATGCTGGCTTTTGAGACGTTTGATTTGTCTCTCTACTAGTCTCTCACTTTATCAGCAAATGTACTCTAGTAAGGAAAGTTTTTAAAAAAGCTTATGCAGAAAGTTTACTAAAGACTCAAATTTTCTCATATGTACGAGAGAGCCAAAAAGAAAAACTATTTACATTTTGCCAACACGCTGACATGAAACTGTTTAACACTTTTTTTTTTTTTTTTTTTTTTGCTAGGAGCAACATCTCTAAAACTAGTACAAGCATGAGAAAATGTTTTCATAATTATAGAAAGTATATTCCCAGAAAATGTCTAAGGATACATTTGAAAGTTTTCTTCTCAAAGTTTTCCAGTCCTAGCACATATTTGTTTGAAATCCTCCTTTTATAAAACAATACTTTAGTTATTATAATTTGCACAGATTTATGCAAATATGCATTGTAATGTTGCATGTACAATTAAATAAAGAAAAGCAAATGCCGGAATATGAAACAAAGAAACAACATTGGCAGTAGGTTGCATTGCAAAATATTTACAGACTCAGTGAAAGTCTTTGCAGTCTCCTTATAAAAGAAAAATAAATATAAACACTTGAAAGTATTTGCAACTTGGCACAAGTGCACAATTTAGTTACAACAAGTAAAATTAACTTTGGGAATTGAGCAACAAATGTTTAAGAACGAGGCTACTTTGCTAGTCATTTTCAAAATTGCATATATTATGTGTTGTACTATGTTTGCACAAATTTACATTTGGATAAATGTAATAAACTTAAATGAGCAAAACTTTTTGCCCTGCCTAACAATTTGACAAAATGTCCTGGGAGGGGGGATAGATAGAGTAGAAATGTTGATAGTTAAAGACTGAGTTCATTTAAGGCAAATTTTTCTTTGGAAATATAAATAGAGGTAAATGGAAAAGGGGGAAAATTTTTATATATTTCTTTTCTATTGAGAATTGTGTTACATGAAATAGTTTCAAGTAAAAATAAATAATTACCCCCCATATTCATAAAAAAAATAAAATAAATTTGAAATCCATTTTAGGAAAATTTTTTATAAACAATTTTAAATAAAATACATTTCAAATTCATTTTTAATTTTATGAATTTAAAAATATGGAAACATATACAAAATTATTTTATTTTTTTTAATCAAGCCTTATCTTACCGCAGAATACAGAACTAAAAGAAAAGCAAAATAAAGTAAAATTAAAATAATCCAAAGAAATATAAGCAACTCATTTATTTGAATTTATTATTAGAAATTATTAACAAGAATTAATTAATTAATTGACAAAAAGTATCCAAAGAGGGATTTTACAGCCCAACAGATTTTTTGAAATCAAAAAAAAAAAGTTATATTAATATGCCCCAGAATACCTTAAGCATCATCTACAATCTCTCCTCTTACAGCAAAATTTAAAAAATAAACATTTATGTTTATTGGTTTTATGAATGTTGTACATGTTACAATGATTTCTTTTTCAAATTATTAAGTTTTCTCCCCCCAAAGTTTGTCAATTTTCAAACAAATTGGTTCAGGAAATTCAACTTTAATAAGAGATTTCTGTTGTCAGCAGGGTAAGACAACTGACTTTATAAGTATGTTGTTTGTTTCCTCTCTTGACTTCCATCAGTTCCTGCTTCAACTTTAAATTGGTTTAAATTTAATTTAAGTTTAACTGAATTATGGTGAAGAAAATTATTTTTAAATTTCAAGAAAATAAAGTGCTTAAAAATAGAGATGGGCGCGTGTCTGGTGACATGAGCACGCACGACTCAACACGAAGTGGTACAGAAAATTTGATTTCATGCCTGGTCGGATCGTATCGTGTTAAGCAAAATTTACACGATAAAATGCGAAATAAATTTGGATGAAAAAAATATATGTATGCATAAATTTTCAGTAAAGAAAAAACTTAAAATTTTCCATCTCCACACACTCAAAACCAATAAATTTTGTTGATAGTGTAGGAGTCTCTAAAGTTTAAAGTTTTAAAATTAAAAAAAAAAGTATCTTTTTGAATTCAATTTGGTTTCGTGCTGTGCAGTGTCGTGTTGTGATTATTTTCCCTTGCGTGTTTCCTACGTGCTTGACACCTTGGTATTCGTGTTCCGGTCGTGTCGTGTTGGAAAAATTCGATACGCGCCCATCTCTCCTTAAAAATACTGTTTAGTAAAACAAATTATTTGTGCAACTTCACTGCAGCGAAAATTTATTGAAAACTTTAATAAAATTTCCATAATTTCTATGTATTCTCGTAACCAAACTAATTACATCTACATATTTTTGTTGCATAGTTTTAGGCGGGGTATGGAAAATAATGAATTTCCGGTATTAGCAAAACTGAAATATATATTTACCTACAAAATTTTTTAAATGCATGGAATTAAAGCCAACTCTTCACATAAGCAGTTAAAATATTTAATGTTTATATAAAAATATGTTTGATGCTTCATTGTAGGATATAGTTAAGAATGCTCAAAGGCTGTCATTTTAAATGTGAATTATTAATATTAATTTTTATGAATGGATAACCATAAACAAATGCTTTTAAATCTAATTAAAAAATTAGAAACAAATCAATCAGTTAGTTTTATACGATTTATTATTTTGACAAATTTTTAAAAGTATTTAAATTATTTTTATATACATACATATATATATATATATATATATATATATATATATATATATTAATTTTTTCCACTCAAAAGACTTCAATCATAAAAATCATAGCTCAATTTTATTGTTGTAATAGTTTTTATAAATTTCTTTCAAATGCCGGAAATATTGTTTTAACAAAACAAAATTATATTTTTTTACATAAGTCAGTTAGTCCTTATTATATCAACAAATCTATTAAGGAAAGTGTTAAGTCACAAAATAAAACTTTTTATAGAATCATCATGCTAACCAAATTCCAATTTTAATATTCAATATTTCCTAAATAAACGTACATTAAATTCATTTTTTCTACCCACAAAGTTTTCAGTGATTCAAAGAAGAAAAGGTCAAAAGCTTACAAGCAATTTGTTTAATAAAATAAAGTTAAATAAATTGAAAAATAAGAATGAGAAAGGCGAATGAATGTCCTCCTCTCTTTTGGGCACATAAAAGATTCAAACTCAAAAACTACAATAAATATTTCAGAAAAAAGCAATTAAAATGCATAAAATTTGCTAGCAATGACATAACAAAGAAGGCCTGCAAAAAGACAAAACTAAAAATAAAGTGAAGCTGGTGATGAAGTAAGAGAAAAGGATTTCGTTTATGGGCAAAAAGCATAGAAAGAACAAATAGCTGAACAATTCTATAATGATGATTGCAACTGGAAGTATGAAGAGTAGGAATATGCTAAATGCTTCAAGGAAATAGGGCAATAGTATTCAAACAAAGTAATATGCAAATGAAATAATAACAACAAATTTGAACAAAGAGTAGGGAATAGGACAAAAGGATTTGATTTTCCCAAATTTTGTATGCCAAAAAAATTAATAACAATTTTGCATATGTATGAGTACATGCATGTATATGTATGAGAATGCAGTTTACCAAATTGTACGAGTATTTTTCAATTTATTTTTTTAATTTTAATTGAATTGGCCTACAAAACTCTTCATTTCTTATTTATGGTAATAAAGTAAATAAAAAGCATACAATTGTCTCAACAAATATTGCACAAACAACCCCATATTTTCAAATCACATTCAAACAAAAAAAATTTTGATAGTTGTGTTAGTATTAGTTTAAAGTACTTAGAACTTTCAAAGTACGGGAGGGAAAACATTATGCTGGCATTCATAATTCTCAAACATTTCTAACAAAATAGCTGCACATATTACAACCTTTTCAAAAATGTCTTGTGAGTGTAGCATTCTTTAAACTCAGATGACTCTAAGGCACAAAGGACAGCTCTTCTTATAAGTTTTGGTAGTCACAGTAATTTGCTGGAAACAGCTGATTAGGCTACTGTACCCTATACCAAATCTGGGGCTACCAGCATAAGCTTCAGGCAGGCAGATTTAAGTGTCTATTCACACGTCTATATAGCGAACCGATTGCAGCCACGACCAGATGCCCACTGCTACGGGATGAGATGCCAGCAGATGCTGAAATCACAATTCAGGTAGTTCCCGATGCCATCTGGACTTCACCCGACACTGCCCTCTTGAAACCGCTGTTTGTCTGCAACTGCCAACAGCTACCCTGTATATATACGGTATGTTCAACTATCCTCGGTCTGTGGAGACGCACGGTATCACTCGTAGATAGTGAGACTTGAGTCCCATTCAGTATATTATCTGCTTCATCATCCCGGCACAAAAATTAAGGTACACCTTTTATCTTCGATTAAAAATTGCTTGTAGATTTAAATTTTTTGCGTTTGGAAATATTTCTATAATTATAAGCAAAGTGATATTAAACTTTTTAATATTGAATCTCCTTTTGTGTATAGAGAAATTTCTACACATATTTAGTAATATAATTGAAATTTATTTGCTGGTGGTTAAGCATTGTTTATATACTATATATTTCCTTAGTGCTTTGCCAAATCTTCAGTAAACTTCAATCACAAATAATAAAATTTTTGGAAATTACAAAAGAAAAACAGAAGAGAGGTGTCTTTGGACACCCAGTTATAGCTATGCTGCTTAGTTATATAAAACAAATTTCAAATCTTTCAAGTGAAGTCAAATTCACCGCAAATATTTCAAAATGTTTGTGGCCGGTGGCGGCTCTTAGTGGGCTTACAACTGATTGGCTGTGTTCTCTGGTGTGTGCTCATGTGCGAAAACGAAACAAAACCAAAAGTGTTTTGTTTTTGTTTCACTCTCTTCAAAGAACAAAACAAAACAAAATCAAACAATTTGTTTCGTTTATTTTCGTACTCTGCTTTTAAGTACAAAGAAATCAAAACAAAAATAAGTTTATAATTGTAATAGCGTCGATTATTTTTGTTTGGAAAATCACGTCCTAACTCCTATATCGCGCAATAAATAGCATAGCTATAATACATTCATATCGAATATAAACTAGTTGCTGGCTTTTGCTTAAGTTTCTAAGCATACTACACTTACTTTTTTTTTTAATTTCTTATTTGTGAATTCCCAAATAGTTTTTGAGAGTCTTTGCATAAAATAAGAGGTTTGTGGCTGTTCAAAATATGTGGTTGAAGCCTACTTCACCATTGAAATATATATTTGACAATATGTAAAATAATAAATATCTTAAATCTTAAAAATTTACTAATTTTGTACTTTTTTTCTCACTTTAAGTAAAATTTTTTTTCTATTTTAAAAATATTAAACACGACAATTCCAACTACTTACAATTGCAAAATTTTAATTAATTTTCTCAAAAAAGAAACAATTAAAATTTGTCAAGCAATGTTTAAAATAAACTTTGCATAGCAAAATCTAATTAATTACTTACGGATTGACAATTTTTATTCTAATTTCCAAATAATGCAGGGTATGTTTAAACAATTTTTGCAACTAAAAGTTGTGAACACAGATATAAATTAACAGGAAACTCCTGCACTATTGCATCGCATTCCGTTGCATTGAAATTTATGACCAACGACTCATTTCTACTTTGCCACAGAGAACAGGAAATTTGGTGTGCTGTTCTTGTTATTGGCTTCCGCAAAAATGTAACTCCTTGTTCATACTCGTGTGCGTTCAAACTTTCTTACTAAATTCTGTTTAAGAAAAAAAAAAACGCTGAGCGTAGTTGTGGTTTACCACTGAATTCTATTATTTTTTTCTAATTTTTTTCCCTTCGATCATGGCGAAGAGATAAAACAAACGAATGTTTAAATTCCGCCAGATTTGGGATGTTGTACATAAATTTAAATGCTGCAAACTCTTGTCACCATAAATATGTTTGCATCTAAAAGTTTATTTTATTTCTCATACATATGTTTGTGTATGTATGGGTGCGTGTGAGTGTGTGTGTGTGTGTGTGTGTGTCTATACTAAACTAAATATTTAACAAAACTTTAGTCTACTTCAAGAAGTTAATGGCTTTCAAACTCTGCTGCAAGAACATGAACTTGTTAAAACTATTTCTAATACATCAACACTAAAACCAAAATTACTTTGCGAAAGAAAACCACTTCATTTGCAAAAGGCAAGACGGATAGATGTTTTATATAAAAATCAAAACAGTTTGTGTTTTGTTGTGAAAATAATATTTTTAGTTAAAGGTTCTTTGAAATTTGTAGAGCTTAAGAAATATTTCAATATATTGGCAAATAGTTTTGTGAAGATAACTTTTATTTTACAAAACGTTTAACTTTGAGTAAAAACTAAAGCATTGAAACATCTGTGGCAAAAAGAAAAAAGTGCTTAAGTTGATATAAGCGGATTTTGAATTAAAGCTATCTACATAATCTACATATCGCCAACTACAATCCAAAAGGCCAGAAAATTCAAAATATACTTTTTGATTGATTATGATGTGATTCACGAAAATACATCTTTCCTTGAAATATTGCTCACATATGTTCAAAAATACCGATTTTATCCGTTATTCAATTTAAGTTTATAAGGTTTTTTGCTTCTCCTGTAAAAAAAAAGTAAAAAGTGTACTTACGGCCTTTTGGATTTTAGGTGACGATATTTGAAAGTAGGCCTGGTCTGAGTGGTTTTTCAGGAAGTTATAGCACTATGACCTCATCAAAAAAAAAGTTCTTGATAAAAACTAAATAAAAAAGAAAACTCTACAAATATTGTTGAGAATTATGTGCACAAGCACAATAAGTTTAAAGGCCTAAAACAAAAATGTTTCCAAAACAATCAGTTTTATTCCATTCTTTATCCGTTTTCCAATTTAAAGCTTCAAGATCAATATCATAAACATCCACAAACTTCCAACGTATTCACTAGTGTCCGATTATCACACTTTTAGTTTTTTGTGCCTGACATCTGCATTGACTTGTGTGTTTGTGTGGTTGTATGTTTCTTTAATAATAGAGAGTTTAACGTTATTATTTATGTTATTTTTGGAATGTTTACTTTCCTAACATCAGCATAGTTTTGTATGTTTGTGTGCTTGTGTTTCATGTTCTTAGCTAATAGTATCTGGATCATTCAAATTGTTGTCATTATTTTAATGGATAAATATTTGTATTAGGGAAGTTCAAATTGTATCTGTATTACAGTATTTTGCTTACATGCCTCAAATCTAGAATGCAGACGACGTAAACGAAGTTCAAAATAATTTTGTCTTTAATTTTATTGTGAATTTCGTAAAGATTAAGCTATTGTATCAAATATTAATAAAAAAAAACTTAAGGAATAGCCTTATATAATTCAATATTTAAATTACATTAAAAATACTTCAAACATCACTAAACATACGGAATCAGTAACTAAACATATAAAGAAATCATTTTAAGAATTCAAATGCAGTCTTAAAAGTGTCAACACTTTTATGAAATATTCTCTAGTTATATTTTCTCTTTTCTAATATGTTCTTCTTCTATTTTTTTTATATAAATATATATAATATACATATACATATGTATGTAAATCATAAATTATTTAAACTTAAAACTGCGACAAAATTTAAAATAATATTAAAAACATTACTCATGTTGTTTTGTGTAGAAAAATTCGCAGTAATATTGCCAAATAGCTTTTCAGACCTTCTTCGTACTAAAGAAGTCAGCATACCAAGTGTCTAAAAATTTCACAATTCAGCAGAAAATATATAAATTATATTAAATATCTATTACATTTTAACAGTCACACAAACCAAGCAGGCTTGTTTGTATACGAGTATTTATACACAACTGTGCAAGTATTTAACAAAATAAAAAAAAAAGTATTTAACAAATAATTCATTTGTCTATGCAGCCACTATACAAGTTGTATTCGCATGCAAGTGAGTTCATATTTGATCCCTGAATTGTTTCCTTGACTCTACATTCACAAACTTTCAGGAATTTACAAGAAAAAAATCTTTTCTCGTACATTCATTCACATTCAATTGGCATCATCTTACGAAATTTAATTAAATTGAAGAGAGCGTTTGAATACAGTTTCTTGTTTATACGCTTTTTTGCTTTTGGTTTGTTTTATTTTATTTCTAGAATCTAATTTCAATTCAATTTTTACAAAAAAAAAAACAATATTCTGCATTGGAAAAAAATTTCAACTTTAAACTTAGTTCCAGTTCAAATTATCAAAGTATGTGTATATGAGATAAACATTTTTCATTTTATGATTTGATTTATCTAAAGAGAGAATGACATGAAAATGGAGCAGATTTTTTAAGTTAATAGAAGCTGGAAAAACTTGAAGACAATCATACTACAGAGCCGGCAAATAGGTCCTTAGAAATTATAAAGTTATTAGCGGACATATTGTTGGAGCTACAACTGTCATTTATTTGTTCTATTTTGTCAAATCATCCTGAACATTGTTTTATAAAAATAGGTGTTCTGTTCGTACAAGGTTCCATTCATTTCATGGTCACCTTGATCCTTAAAGCTTAATGTATTAATGTTATTTTCTTGGTTTAAAATAAAGCAGGAAAAAACTTATATGTAGATACTGGCAACATTTTTAAACTAAAAAAAATTAAAGAATAATGCTTTCATAGATTTTTTTTTACTTACTTAAAATTTCTTTATTCACAGTCGAGAAAAGTGTTCTTTTACAAAATTGTTTAATATTTATTTTAAAATGTTCATCTTTTATATTCTGCACTAGAAGTAAATTGTATGTGAAAACTTTTTTTGCAAAAGTAAAACTTCACATAAAAAATTTCCTTGTTTCTCAACAATAGTCTTCTTATATCCTTTTTACCACAAGCAGTCCTGATAAGCTGAGATCTGAAAATAAAAAATAAATAAAAAAACAATTAACAGGGGAATAATTTTCATCAATAACAAGTTTTGTAGTACGAGTAAAATAGTTATGAAAATGTATTTGGTGAATTCACAACAAGTGTTATTGTCTATCTTGTATTAACTATCTTTTCTGTGTAAAGTTAATTAATAAACTTTGCATTTTAAATTAAAAAAGAAGAGCAAGCTACATACAAATACTCTCAGAGAGTCTCTCCTTAAATAGAACATTCTAAGAACCTACGAAATAAAAAAGCAAAATGATATTTAATTTTCATATGAAAATTACCAGCAGCAAGTTTACATTTTACTGTATTTTAAGGAGGATGTAAATGATGCAACCACCTTGTGAATTGAATTGTACAAAAATTATAATTTTTCATGACTAAGATAGTCGTGTATTACAACACTTGTCTTATAATTACGAATATCTCTGGCAATTTTAATTTTAGACTTCAAACTTGCACTTGAGCTCATATGAAAAAATTAATCTTACAGCAATGTTTTATACTTTGGGCCTTTTAAAAGTCCTGCTAGGCATTTTTCTATTCAATTACTATTCTTATTTGACTGCCAGGGATAAGATATACATTTCCTTCGAGAAGCAGAAATAAGAGAAGGAGTAACATTTTGTGAAGAAAAAAACCTACTATTTTAAGGCCTTTCAGAAACTCTGGCAAGTGGAAGGTCTTACCCATTATGACAACGTGTGGAAGGAAAATATGAGTATGAAATGGAGCGAGCAGGTCTTGTACATGCAAAAAAAAAGGAGTACAAAAGCCTTCTAGAAGGCATCCGTACTCGTTATTTTTCTTCATACGCTTATACACGGTACGGCTAGCTTAAGGCTTAAAAAAACGAAGAAGACAACAAAACTGATTTCAGCTACTTGAATATTCTTAAACCAAAGGTTAAGAGGAGCCCTATTGTATATGCCACTAGGTCCGTTTGTCCGTTTTCTCGCCATATGTGTATATGACAGTTAAAACTTAAATGATGTTCTAAAGCGAGCAATGAAAAATTCGGAAACCGTAAGAGCCAAGCTCTTGAAATTTAAAAAAAAAACTGAAAATTAAAAAATCACCAAAACCCCAAAATAATCGCAAAATCGAAAAAAAAACGCCAAAACCATACAAACCCGTTAAAAGTAAAAAAAAAATTAACAAAAACCAAAACGATAAAGCCAAAATAATGCCAAAAATGTCTATATCAGATAAGATATGCGATTATAGAGGTTAAAGTTCGTATAGTATTACATATGTAGAGTCCGTAGTGTGAGAGTCCAATTGGATTTATTGGCATTATGCAATATTTCAAAATATAATTATATTATTCGTGACTGATGAATGTTTGCTTAAACATAAATATATATATTAATGAATATTTATTTAAGCTCGAAGCCAAAATATCAATGTCTAATGCCCCCTAATTTCAACAAAATAAAAATCTAACTTTTGTAAGTCAAACTCGTAGGTATAAGCTTTAGTGTAGAAATAATATGCATTATCTGGGCCTAAAATATTATAAATATGTATAAATATAAACTCGTATAAATTTGTATTATTTTTTTTTTTTTTTGTTCATCATGCATGCATACATATATTTCATATAAACATCCGTTTATGTGGAATAAACATAATGGATTTAAATTTTTCCATTTTTTTCTTCTTCTCTTTTACGCCCAATAATTTTGTATAAAATTTAAAACAAATTTAAAAAATGCATATGAATATGTACATTTATAAATTAAATCACTCACTCATCTGTTATAATCATAATTTATGACATGAAACATATGGCTTATAGATTTTTATATCAATCCCTACAGTTCTGTGAAATGTTGTAGAAAAATAGATTTAAAAAAGTTTAATCTAGAAGAATAGTCAATTTAATATACACTAACGGCCTGGCCCACGATGCCACCAGAAATCGTTCGATCGACAACTTGTATTGCAAACAACAATAACTTTAGTAAATTTGTTGTTGTTTGCAATACAAGTTGTCGATCGAAAGATTTCTCGTGACATCGTGGGCCAGGCCGTTAATGTTAATGTGGAGATTAGAAAAAGCAAATCACTTTAAATGAAATGAACTATTGATTATTTAATAAAATTAATGTTAGTTAATAGAAAAATTATTTAAAAAAATATAAATCATAATTTGTCAGGATTTAGCATCACATGAACTTAAATCAGGATATTAATTTGCAAATGACTTTCGAGTGCAGCAATAAAAATCAAATTTTATTGAATATGAATAAATAGTGAAAATATGTTTCTAGCAGGATACACACACACACGTGTTTCACAAAATCACAACAATTTATTACTTGCTAAAGATTGGGTAGTTTTGAATTGTGCTTCATCCACTACCTGCTATTTTAAAAATTTCATGGCAATAATTTATCATGTCACACGTATGCAAATGTAAGTGCATCTGTACTTTTTTATGTGAAAAAAACTAGTTTTTATATTTATTTATATAATATTTAACTTTTATGTGAGCGATAAAAAATAACTTGAATAATGTAAGGGGGCCGTCAGTTAGTTGGCAAAAAAATAACAAAAAACTCTATTCATAACAAATTTTTTATGCATATTAATCGATACTATCAGTATTTATTAATAGCTTTTTTTGTCCGAGCTGCATTTTTATTTTGTAATTTTTTTTATTTCGATCAATAAAAATGAATTGAAATAAGGACTACAGCCTGTTCAACGTTAACGAAAGACTACTTTCGTTCGCAGGCTAAGCGAATAAAGACTGATAATTGATATGAATAAGGCATGTGTGATTTGATAAGTTTGTTTTGCCTTTTGTGATTTTCAAAAATATTATTATTTGTGAATTCTCAAATAGTTTTTGAAAGCCTGTGCATAAGGTAAGAGGTTTGTAACTGTTGAAAATACTAAAATTATTATAATTCCTATCTGGAAATACTTTAATTTTTTACTTCGATATTCACATCAGTTGCCACAGAAATGAGCATGCAAACGAACTTTAACAACATCCATTTATTTAAATTCGAGTGACTGATTGTCGTTCGCTTAGATTTTTTTTTCGATACTATTAATACTTTTATATTACTATTAATAATGAAACTTTTCATCAAATTAGTTGCATGAAAAATAGTCAATCTTTTAAGATGTGAACTTAAAAAAATTAACACATCAAAGTCACTTTTACTTTCATAAATTTCCAATGTCTTGTGAACATGACACAAACCACCTACCTGCTCTTAATAAAATTTTACTCTTGTAATTATACTTATCAAAACATAAAAACTTTCTTTTTTGATTAGTTCTCTACACAAATATTATGCCGCACTCAGCACCATGACATACAAGGACAGCCATAATTACAATAATAATTTTTTTAAGGATAACTAGTGTACACACCTACACATACTTTCTCTACGCTCTCTTAAAACATATTCACATTAAACCCTACGACTATAAAACAGAGACAAAAAAGCTTCATTATGAATATGACAAATATGTTCCAAAGGCTTGAAATGATAAAACAGATTGAATACGTGGGTGCATACTACAACATGAAATAATATTGGAGCATATTCTCCCACGATGCATAGAAATACTAAAATCAGGTTATGCCAAAGTACCACTAGAGACGGGTGGTTGTTGACTATAAGAAAACTTGTCAAATCTTTAATGAGTTTATAAGTGTACAGCGTTCTTTGTTCCTTTATCTATGGTTGCAGTCTGCTTGTTGGCGGTACATCAAGAAAATTTAAAGTATTTCTAACACAACTTTGCTTGCACAAAGATCTCACACACATTTGCTAAGAATATAAGTAAAATTTTGATTTCCGTGCGTCTGCTTACTATTGTTTGTGACTGAGACGAAATCCTTCTAAAGCAAATGGCAAAACAACAAGTTGAGAACAAATAAGAAATGTAGCGAAAATAATGAAGTAATAAAATAAAACTTGTTTGTTTTCCTTTTTCCTAACGGAAACGGAAATGAAGCAAAATATATATAAAAAAATACTACAACACAAAAATAAAAAACCAACAGTGTTTCACTCGGTGAACACGTATGAGCCTAAGACCAGCATACAGCAACAGTGACATACGATATTCTAAGATAAGTTGTTGCTTCAATTTGTGAAACAATAAAAACAATAGCAGAATGTCAAACAAAACAAATATTGTAGCAAAAAGTATACAATGAAAGGACCGCAACACAAATTGTTGAAACCATAAAAAAAAGTTCAACAGAACAAGAAAAACTAAAACTGAAAACCAAACAAATGTTTGTCGCCTCTTAAGCTTGCCACAAAAAAAACTGCCTCCTTTTGTTTTGTGTTTCAGCTGTTTTTATTTTAAAGGATAGTGAAAGTAATAAAACAAAGGAGTCATAATGCAAGCAATAAACAGGAGAGACAAGACAAAACTGTACAATAGCAACAAAAGTAAAAGTACTATTCATAGCAAAACTATAGTTTTTTGTTTAGTTTGCGGAATATTTGAGGTGTTTTGCAAATAAGTTAAAGCTTTAGTTTAAATATCTAGTTCAGCCGAATGAATACAAGAATCATTTAAGTCGACTAATTTTAAAAAATATATTAAACAAAAATAAATAATCCTTCTTAAGGACTTCGAACATTTTTCAAGTTCTCAATTTAAGCGAATAAATATTCACAAATACTGAAGGTCCAGTCCAGGCTTTTTTTGGGAAATAACATTTTTAAAGCTGCCAAAATATCTTCCAATATCTCAAGACATCATGTTAAAATTTATCATTCGCCTTAGGAAATAAAAAAATTAAAACTACTTTCATTGTTATAGTTATTTTTTTGCTTCTTAGTTTAGATTATCTATGCAAAAGCTTATACCATGAGGAAGCTAAATTAATTACATCAATTAAATAAATGTAGAGACAAAGAGAGAGAAAGAGAGAGAGAGAGAGTTCTTTGCAGTACAACAAGAAGAGCTTTAGTAAAAGTCATGCAAAATGATTCGCACTCGCTCTACTTCCGGCTCTCAACTTTCGAATTTAACTGGTTTCCTTCTATTCTCTTAAAAAGCCGAGCTTATTTGAATATATTTAACTTTAGCTGGAATTATTAACAACTTTAAGCATAAACATTACAGCTGAATAATTATTATATATTTAAAGTATTTTTTTTTTCTTTCAGAAAAAAAACTAAAACGTTTCTTATAAATTGTGAGCCAAATTTGTTTCAGTTCCTTCGTCCTTTCTAAATCAATTTATTCTTATACAAACAAATATGGAAATGATTCTAATATAGTGTTAAAATATTTATCCTCTAAACTGACACTTCTGCTTCAAAATGCGAAACCATTAGATTTCTTTTAAATGAAAAAAGTAATTAAGAAAGTAATATAAAGTTTAAATATACATGTCTTACACTGAAGTCTTAAGCAACAGCTGTAATAAAAAACAAAGAACTACAAGTAGTGACAGCATCCTTATAAGCACAAATAAAGGAAAGGCAAGAAATAAAGCAATGAATTCAAGCAAATATCCACTTTAAAACAAAACAAAAAAAAAAAAGGAATATAAAAAAGAACAAAAGACTACTTAACACACTTTTTCTGTAAAAATACCAAATCTGAGGTTGCATGTTTTACTACATATTAAAGACCTGCGTAAATAGTCTTGAAATGTAAATACGTCTTGTTTTTTAAATGTATTCTCGTGGCAGCATTATACTAAACCAATAATAAATGCTGTCGCATTATAAGCAAAGCACGATAAATGCATTTTTGTGCGTGTATATGAGTGTTAACAAGCAATGTCGTGAAGACTTCTTGTTATGAACAAACAGTCAACAAAGTAGTGTTGATACGTGTATGCTTGTTATTTTCCATATTGTACGTTTGAGTGTTTGTATAATATGTATATGGTAAGCTTTTATGTGTTTAAGGGAGGTTTTTTTTAAGCAAGCGCACACAACTAATGTAAATGCATGTGAACGTTTGTTTGTGTGCAGAAAAATAGAAGAGCATACACACAACGAGTGTGTGTATGTAAATGCATGACGCTTGTATACGCGCCCATGCGTAGAAAGAAGCAAGCATCACAAATTTTTCAGTCACGAAGTATTTTCTTCTTTACTCCTATACTTGCAATAACTGAAACAAGTTCTTGCAAACAGTGTTGCTTAGCGTTTGTTTTAGAAGACTTCGCTGTGGTAAAGCATTTGAAAAATCCCTCATGTCTTGAAAGTTCTTATAAATGGTCTTGTGCAGGACTTTACTACATATGACCAACATGTCCTTGGTTACCCTACGTCTCCACTAGCCATCGACTTGGGCATGACATGAACATGACGCCGGCAGAGCAACTGTGAAAAAATCATCAACTTCTGTGTTGTGGTGAGTACATGCGATGTCCATGCTCAGGCATATCAAAGTACTTTGCGCTAGTGTAATAAAGACGGAATATTTACTAATTTTGTCTGTCTCTTTTCTTTCTATTGCAAATGGTTGCGGACTGAGAATCTCATGGCAAACATTGTTGCTCTGACATATGCTCGGGCATTGATGTTATGTGTATTACACAAGTTTATAGCAATTCATCCTAAAATGCTGCAACAAATATGAAGAGAAGTAAGAAAGAAACACAATTAAAAAGAAATGTAATAAAATACATGCAGTGTTTTAAACAATTTAAAAGGAACTGTAATTGTATTTTTTGTACATCAAAAACTAATTCTTGTTAAGTCCTTTTCATATTTTTTATCTGTTTAAATATAATTTAGCCCAGTAGAAAAATTTTAATATAGAACCAACATAATTATTATTTATATATGAAAGAGCTTTTGGTACTTTTTTTTCGCGCCGTGTCAGGTGGACCCGAGAAACTCATAAGCAACTTCAGAATTAAAAAGCTCCCAGGACTGGACACCATCAGCCCAGAACTTTTAAAACCATCTGCGCTGATCAGCGCTAAACTTCTATATTATCCTATAAAGAAATTCTACAGATCAAATGAGCTTTGTGATGAGATATAAGAAGGCGTATTTTTTAAAAGAAGTTTTAACTAAATATATTAATTAAAGAGCTATTACGCTAATGAATATGGTAGACAATGTCATTTCAAAAATAAGCAACAAAGGTTGAATCTACGTTTCGTTTCCCTACGGCTTTCATCCACTTAAATCTTGCATGCACTGAACTAAAAAGTCAAGGAAAAAATATCATTGTTTCAATTTAGCTATTCCTTATTTTTCACCTAAGTATTAGTTCGTTCAAATAACGTTTTCAGTGAATAAAGTAAAAATCAACTTGCATTACTTTCCAGCAAAAAATTTCAAAAAAGGTAATCGAGTTTGGAATTAAGCATTTTTAGTGGAAGCAGTTCCTTTGTGGATTACCAACTTAATGATTTTAACAAGGCGTGAGACTAAAATAGTCCATTCTTGAGAAGTACTTACTTTTTTTATTTGCCAACTTGTTCACGTAATCTATTTAATCTAAAATAAATTAAACCCCTCATTTAGCAACTTGTGCACAATTTTTTCTTTTAAATTTTAGGTAATGTGATTTGTAAGCGAGTAATGAAATTTGGTAATAACAAAAGTAAGTCATTACATGGCAAGTAGTTCTGATGGTGAAGTTCGTTAAAAAAAGTTACACTGTTCTCAAAATTATTAAACTTTTCCTTTTTTTTTTGTAATTCAACATTCAACCTTCAATTAAAAACCTAGTTCATTGTTTAATTAAAGGAATAAAACTAACGAAAGGTTTCAAGGTACAGTTCATATCTACATAATATTTTTTAAAATTACAATGAAAATTAGTTTTCAAACAACTATCATACGTCGAATAAAAGCTTTTTAAAAGAGAAATACCAATGAATATAAAAATGGTTTGTAGTGTAGGCCACGTCAATAGTCTGCAAACAATAATCGAACAGTCCATACAGTTGCTCTCGTCATTATAACAAGCATTTGTTGATTTAGAAAAGGATTTTGACATCTTTTGGAGCGCGTTTCTTGTAAAAAAACATTTTGGATCAATAATAACAATAATTGATGTAGACCTTTTAAACGAAAGCAAATTAATGTTTTCATCATAATGGAAATGTTATACAAGCTGCATCATCTCTCCCATACTATTCAACCTTGACAACACACTAAAATGGGCTTTGGGAGCAGTCAGAAGTATGAACTAGTTATTAAGAGGACCCAGGACATGCAGATGGCATCTATCTTCTGTCACACATCCACGAGGATATTCAATAGAGTGGGTCGATTTGTTCATGTGAGAAAAAATGCCACATGCAAAGAACACAGCAAATTTCTTTCAGAAATGAAATCCTCAGTCGTAAAAGCTGAAGGACCAGCCACACCGTAAGTAAACCTGAGGACGATGTAATTAAGTCTGTAATTTAGTATAATAATCAAGGAAGCCGACAACAGCATTGTTGGCATTTTAGCATTCTCACTGCTAAAACAACACATTTAAATTTAAAATTCAGAATTTTTTCTGCCGTACAACATTCTAGCGAAAATTTTGCTCCTATGCAGCATTCCCCCATAGTCATTTTCATTCAAGGACATATAAACATTTAATAAAAAATCATAATTCAATGCGTTTACGTATGAGTAATATTTATACACTTGTATTATTTTACATTAATCATACGTTCCAGATCACTGCAGCATTCACAATTTCTTTTTTTTGGCATTTTTAAAAACGCATCTTAGAGACATTAAAAAGATAATTTATGTAGTTATTATCACAAATTATAATTATAATTACATTTATGTTTCACAATAATTCGCCAGATTCCAGCACTGCATTTCCTGGAAAAGTTTATCTTATTAATATTATTATTTTTAATTAAGGTACTCGTAATGGCAAATAAAATATTATAAAAAATACATTTAAATTTTTGATGAACATTGTTATGAAAATTACTTCCACAAAATTATGCGCTTCCAAATCAATCCCAAATACATTTCTAAGGAAACGTATAAGTAGAAGATGACAAAAAAAAATAAAAATATTCTGCTAACATAAAAATGAAAAATTTTTAACTTTATGGAAAATGATAACAAACAAATACTTACACACACACATTTTTATACCCTCATACTTATTACCATAATTGTAAGGGAAAATGTGCGGGAATGTGTGCATATTTAGAAAGGAAACATTTTCATAATTTGATGAGATAAGAACCATTTATATCCCACAATCATCATACAAATAATAAAAAGCATACTTACTTTTTGTGTCTTGGCTTTCAAATTTATTTTCATATAAATTTTACGTTCGTTTCAAGTACCAGTCACAATACACAATGAAGCAAAATTTTATGTGCACTACGTGCAGCTCAAACAATAGAATATGTTGGAACTACAACAACTAAATTTAATAAATTGAGGAAATGGATGTGAATGAAATGGAAAATTTCGAAATACCTGAATCGCAAAATAATGCATGAAAATGTTGCAGAAAAGGTTTAGATCTATATATATATATATATATGTTTATATATATATGTATATATACGTTAAAGTATACAAATATGAGAAACGATTATGTTATATGTGCAATCTCTATTTATATGTTGTATAACGAAGCAGACAATATTTAAGTGTTTGCTAAGCAAATAGTTGAAAGCCAATAAAGGATATGAGAAACCTTTCAAGGCGATATAAATACAAGAAAAAAAGTTGGGTGTTTATTACAGCCATCAAACAGCAGAAACAAACGTACTCCTATGCCAAATATTTATGTATATATTTGAGTGACATTATTTGTCCATTTCTTATTTCAACGTACAATTTCTAAAGTTGAAAATATATGAACTTTCTTCTTTATGCTACACAACACAAAATCAATGCTTCTAACTGGTACTTAAATTTAAGTGCACTAAATGTCAATTTTGTGCGGCATTTTATTGCTTTTTGCGGTATGAGGCTTTTGTACTACAAATACACGGTGTTCCAATAAGACGTGCATTTTTATTAGTACGCTATTGACATGACTCAACCTGCAACTATTTGACAGACAAAAAGCTAAAACTGCACCCTTAATAAAAGTGAGACGATGGAAGCTTCAAAAACTTATTGAAATTATTAAATAAAGTAATGAATATTTAAAATAATATTAAAAAATTTTTGGGTTATTGTGAAGCATCTTCTTGGCCAGGAATTAATAAACTGTTGAAAAACTTTGATCTGTTGGGACACATTAGTGATGTCTTGATGTAAACTCATGCGTGTTGCACAAGGAAAATTAAAAATATTGCTCTTTTAGCCCATAATGTTGAGGAGAAATAAGTTAGTTTAGCTCTCGTCGATCCTTGGAACTGGGCATTGCACAAAATAGCACTACAGCGTATTTAACATAAAAATTTAGATTTTAAAGCCTTTAAAGTTAAATTAACACAAAAACTCACTCATGTCAAAAATCAATAATAGCATGTTTTTTTTTCAAATTGTGTCCTTGAAATGCATCAAACTGCTCCGAAAATTTGTCGAAAAATCAGTTGAAGTGAAGAGGTCTATTCGCAGTTCGCTGGTTACGTTAGAAGTGATGCATTTGTGGCTCGAAACCCCCAACAATTATAGTTGAAAAGTCTCTCCATCCTCAAAATAAAGTTTTATTTGTGCAGTTTTTGAGGATCGGAGGAACATTTTTCGAAAATGAGGCTGGAGCAACTGTAACGTTGAATAGATAGCGCTATTGAACGATTACTAATAATTTTGTTAGACAATAATTGATGCAAATGACGTTTATTTTAAAAACGGTGACACTACATGCCACGCAAATAACGAAAACATCGATTTTTTGCATAAAAAGTTTCCTGATCGTGTGATTTCTCTCTCATTATCACCTCATAATTGGTAACCGAAATCTTGTGATTTAACACCTTTCGATTTTTTTCTTTGAAGACACTTAGAATACACATATCTATGCTAATGACCAATAATCGATTCAAAGTTAGAATTCATGAGATTATCGAGGATATATAGTGACAAAAATGCTAACTGATGATGGAAAATTTCATGAAAAAAATATGATCCTGCAGGAGCAGCCATGGCAGCCATTTGGTAAATATTTTTTCCATTATTAATGTTAAGAGGAGGGTTCTTTACAATCAAATAAACTTTCAAAAGTTTTTTTATAAAATACTAGTTTTTTATATTTATATGCAAATTAAACTTCGTGTTTGAAGACCCATTGGCATGAATAAAATAACAACATTTTAGATGAAATAAAAAGCATAAAGAGTTATTTAAGACTTTTGCTTATTTTTCCAAAGCAACTTCAATAGCAAAAAAAATTATTTATAGAAATAAAATTTGTAATTATGAGCATCGAAGAAATGAATTCTCAGCCGAAGACTACGTTCAGGTTATTAAAATAAAATAATTCTTTTTAAGCTAAATTACATGTGATAATTATTAATGAACAAATAACATCAAAGTTAGTTGTAAATATTCTGACAACAACACATAGTTGAACGGAACAGCCAGCCGTTTTCGAAGGCCACTAAACCTTCCTCATCAGCGTTCTTCTGTGTTTTGGTCCACTGTGTGTGGTGTCAGTTGATGTAGATGTCTGCCTTATATACGTAACTTTATTGCAAATGGAATATGTGAATTGGTTTGATTCATTGCATTTCAATCTGCTAATGTGTTTCGTAATGTATACGCAAGTTACCATCTATATATATATACCATCTTCTATATATATTACCATCTTCTATATATATTACAACAGTCTTACCATTGTCGTTTTGTTCCTTACTAACTATACACATGTTTGTTAATTTGCTTATTTTTGTTCTACTTAAGACAAACTTTTTTGGTTTGTTACTATTAAGTATATTTTTTATTTTTAATTTTTGCCACAAGCCAATGACTGATGAGGAAGGTTTAGTGGCCTTCGAAAACGGCTGGCTGTTCCGTTCAACTATGTGTTGTTGTCAGAATATTTACAACTAACTTTGATGTTATTTGTTCATTAATAATTATCACATGTAATTTAGCTTAAAAAGCGTTACGAACTTTAGCCTATTCAATTCATAAGAATATAGAAACAAATACAGTTCGAAAAATAATAATTAAATTAAAATAATTTTATTTCAATAAAACTTGTCTTTTAAAAGACACATATTAAATTTAATTGATTGATAAGAGTGAATTTAAATCAGACATAATTTTTTAATCGGGCTTTAGTTCCATATTTTCTATTCTCATTGAATGAAATATTTGTATTAATTAATGTGATTTTCTAAAGAAGAGGAAAAAAATTAATCTCGAATTTTTAGCTGCCGAAAATACCAAAATACTGCAGCTACGTGACTAATAATAACTTTTTTGGTAGTTAAATAAGCAGCTATTTGCTCAAATGGATTCACGAGTATAGAATAATTAGTTCACTCAAAAAAATAAATAAATAAGAAACTGTATGATTCTTTCTAATAACAAATAACATGAAACAATTCTAGTAAAATTTATTCAAATAGAGTCATATATGAATTCTGGTATTCGTATACGCATCCTTACGTGTGAGTGAAACTTTGTCTAGCAAATTTTTTGCTTAACAAATAATTTCAAAGTAAAATATATTGAATATATAAAACAATACTCAGCATATCAGTTTGATGATGATGATGAAGTAAAAACTATCTATATAATTAATAGGCGAACACGTTTTTTGTAATCCTTTTTACGCCGGAACTACTGCACAGATTTTGGAAAGATTTATATCATTTTAAAGGAATTTCTGCACAGATGTGCAGAATCTTTATTTTATTGAAATCGGTTTAGTATTTTGGGAGCTATAAGCGTTTAAATTTGCTACTACTACATGCAAACATAGTACACGCTCATTTGTTAGTTTACACTGTGTGTGTGTGTGTGTGTGTTTGTGTACTATTTTTCATGCTATTCCATATTTTTTCTTATTTGTTATTGTATGCAAGCCATAAAACCAGGGTGGCCGATGACATTTTTCAAAAAGTTGCACCAAATAGGGAATTTATCAAAAAAAGGGGCAAAATTAAAAAAAGACGTGAAAACTGCACTAATTTTTTATTTTTAATGTATTATTATATAATTCACTCTAAAAAAAGGGGAAAAAAGTGGCAAGGCAGTCGAAAAAGTGGCAATTTGCCCCTTTAGTCGGTCAAACGGTCACGCTGCATAAAACTTATAGGACGAGAGTTCAATAAATTGAATAAGGTTTAATAAAGAGATTTTGTTTCTGTTTAGAATGCGGACGATTGTATCGTCCGTTTGGTATATCTAGTTCTATATAATTTACTGTAGCACAAAACTAGATACAAACTTCTTTCCTCCCACCTGTACTGCTTAAATTATAAATTTAAAAGTAGTGGAAAGGATTTCAGTATTTTTAGATCCAGGATAAATTGAAATTTAAAAATTGTACTCTCAGCAATCAAAAGTTATAGTGGAACTTAAAGAGCAAAGTGCAACGAAACAAGGAACAGCTCCTTTTTAATAAGTTCAAAGGATCCTGCTTTTAAATTAAACAGATTTTCCAAATGTAACAAGTGTATTAAGCTATCAGATGTAAAACAGAAGAATTTCAATTAGACTATTAACGTCTGTTTTCCAGTTTGAAATTCATTGAAATCTTGTATCTGAATCGAATTCTTTAAAGCTGGCATCATGATAGCTTGTTATATCAGGCTAATGTATTTTCCCATGATCTCCAAATAATTTACAAAGTGTAACGTAAGATTTTCTTAGGTACAACTTTTTTAATTTCCAGTCTGATGTTTTGATGGCTCAAACCAATACAACTCTATTAACAAAAATAAACGTGATGATTAATTTATGACTGTTATGATTTATGCTTGATTTATCATCGCAACTAAATAAATACCATAAATTTTTATTTTTTAGAAGAAAAGAACAACTCATTTGGCTAACAATTCAATCCGTTTTATCCATTCGTTACAAAAAAAATTAATAAGAATATTAGTTTTTTATTTCATATCCAATACTTTTGACAAGTAAAATAATGAATTTTAATACTTTCATACGTCTTTACTGTTTTCTATTTTCATGCTTAAGTTTTCTTCTCTAAATAATTTTCCATTTAAAAAGTTTCCTTCCACAACAATTTAGCATTTCTCTTCAAATGCCTTGGCATTTTTTTTTTTTTTTTTTTTTTTACAAGGAAGCACAAAGTTGAAAAAGGCAACACTTTCAATGTGAAATTAAGTGGCCTGATTATAAGGACGCCTTATTGGCGCGTCAGATTGGCGGCTTTTAAACATCCAGTTTGGCAGAAGACTATCAAAAATATTCTTTGCTCTTTTATATGCGAATATATATTTGATTTGCCATAAAAATAACGATGAGCAAAACAAAAAAAAATTTTTTTTAAATCATTGGCCTTCTGACAAACACAAGCCACATTTTGCAAGGAATGTGTGTTGTGTGTGCTCTTCTTTTTAAAAAAGAAACATAAAAATAAATGTAGTATGAATGGAAGCAAAAAAAAAAAAACTTATTATCTTAAGTTGGCTCATAGCAAAACGACAAACTTTTATTGTTATATTATACTTTTGTGTGTATTATTGGTCCTTGTAGCAAGCTTTTGCGAAATTTTTTTTTTTGCCTACAGTTCAAGGTCATTGTCCTTTTAACATTAAGAAACATTAAAGCTCATGTTGGCTTATTCATACTTTTAACTCTAAAATAATTTAATTGCAGACATAAAATAAATATATAGTTTGAGGATAATATAATAAAAAATCATTTTACCAAATTAACTGTGAACACGTTAAATGTCGAATTGCTTTGAAATGGGTTGTATGTCAAAAGTCCAGATTATGGTAAGATTTTTAAATTGCTACTTAAAAATCAAAGTATATAAGGAAAGCTCTAACATAGATACACACATTGATTTATTTATTTTGCATAGACAAGTCAGAGTGTACATTCTTTCCGCGGTAAAAAGTAAAAAGTGCTTAAGTCGACTTCAACAAAAAATGAGATGCTATAGTAAGCCATTAGCTTATGTCGAGAAACTAGCAACTCTAGGAGCGAACATTTAAGCCACCATACTTATTGGAAAAAGTTAGTAGAAAAACATCGATGTCCATCGTAGGCCATCCCTTAAGTTATTAAATACATTCCGCAGCTCTAAAGTAGATTAAAAGAATTATTTCAAACCAATTATATATGAAGTTAGAACATGAAAATAAACTGTACCACAATAAGCTCAAGGTATGCCATACCTTGAAACCTTTAACATTTTTATTAGATTAACAATGTTGGAAGTCAATTGCCAGCAGGTTCCTCCAATATGACACGGAACACTTTCATTTATAAAAAGGCGACAGAAGAGAAAAAATATATAAAAATATGTTAGAAATAGAACGTGACCAGTTTTTTTAAGTAAAAGCAGAAACTCATGTTTAAATTTCTTGGTTTTTGTTTCTATATTTTAACTAAAAGAAAACTAAAAGAATGTTCAAGCTTATTTTCACTGGCTACAAGACAATTTTTTTTATATAAAAATTTTTAAGTGCTTTTTTTTTGATAATCTTAGAAACAACAACATGTTATTCAGACAGTGTGAACTGTGCCAGTTAATTTAGACATGTTAAGTTTTTTCTTTTTGGTTGGTTTTCTGGTTTATTTTATGTTAATTTGGCTTATATTTCCTTTTACTTTTACACTCGTAAAGTAACATTTTAGCACAAAAATCTTAAAATACGTGTTGTATGCAAAAGAATGAAAAGAATGTGTGTAACTATGTTTTTATTTAATGGGAAAACTTTACAAAATTATATGTTCAGGCAACGTGTTTGTTTAACAAAACAAAACACTACAATCGTATACTTTCTCTCTCATATTACCCAACAAACATCACATCCTTTAAATTTTATTTCAGATCCTTCTGCAATTAAGCCAAAACACTCACTGCATCCTTGCCAAGAGGGCACTTATATCTTATTATTTGGAGGGAATATAAGAAGCATAGAGTTTAGTCTGAAAGCTCTAAAAAGCTTCATAGAAGGAATTATAATAAATGTAAGCTTAAATATAACGTCTATTATAAAATGATAATGATTTCTGTCATCACCTTTTAAATGCATGATTATTTGTGTATGTTGGGTGCTTTCTTTTCATTTTAATTCTAAAAATATTCATGTAAATTATATTAGTTTTATGAAAAAGTGGAATTCGCTTAAGCTTTTGTTTTTTTGTATAAAATAAAGGGACACGTAGGAAAAGCTGTACTTTTGCATAAACAAAAAAAAAACAAATAAGTTAATATTAATCTGTATGTAAATTTTTGTTCTTTCTTTTTTTTATAATAATAATAACTTCCGCATTTTGAATTATGTAGAAAATACCAAAAGTCTTCTCTAGCGTATCAACGGTTATAACGAAAGCATTTAATTTAAGATAAAAGCTTCTCAAACGATTTCAAGCAACAAAACTTAATTTGCATAATTTTACTTGTCAAAATTTTTTTTAATAAATTAATGATGCATAACAAATCTTTGGTTAAATTAAGAAAATCAATTCTGATAAAACTTTCAATATAGTTACAATGGAATTTCGATCAATAGGGAATTTTATTCTTTGGTTTTAGGAAGGGACTGAAAACTAAATTTATGTTCTTTTTTAAAAAATTTCAGGCGAACTCATATTAAAACGCATTCATTTTTACTACTTGCACACTCACCCTCATATTCATAAAAAAATTAAATGACTTTCAAATCCATTTTAATAAAAAATTTTTATGAAAAATTTTAAATAAAATACATATCAAACTAATTTTAAATTTTATGAATATATGGGTCAATGTTCATAAACTCAAGGCTGGTCCTGGGAACTATTTTTATAGTTAACTTCAATCACACTTTTTAATATTTACTTAAAGTATTATAGAAAAACTTCAATTGGAAATGAAAGAGAAGAGTTTAATATTAATATTTAAATTACAAAAACAAAATACATAAAAAATTTGTCAAGGCCGTAAAATTTTTTGTTTTAATAGAAGTTATTGTCAGCCAATGTCTTTCATTACAAGTAAAATTTGAGACTATAAGATATAGAAAATTTTTCCAAAGTGGTACACTTAATTCTTTTACTATGAAACTTTAAAATAATTGTATTTTAATTAATTGCAAACAAACAAAATAACAAAAATTAAAAATTTTTAAAACCCCCGAGATTATATTTAGAGAAAACGGGAAAACAGCTAGACTTATTTTTTTTAAACATAGCTAAGAACCATCTCGGTCAAATCACCTTTCAAACGAAAAAAAAAACTAAATTGAAATCGGTCCAGCCGTTTGGTCTGTACGTGGACACGGGCAGACATACACAGACACACAGACACAGAGACACACAGACACACACTACAAACTTATAACACCCCCTTTTTTTAGTCGGGGGTTAAAAATAAATCACTGTAATTACAAAAGTGACAATTGCATTAAGCTTTTGTTTCATTCACATAAAGTCTTCTTGAGAAGCTTGCATTGGAAACTTTAAAATAAATTATATTTTTTTTTGCTATTATGCAAACCTTAACCCTCGTAAGGGATCATCCTCAATCATTTATAATTCATTGCACAATTTTATATATTTGTGCAAACAGTTTTCTTTAATTTTTCAATAACATTAAGAAAATTCGTATAACTTTGCAACGCGTATTAAATAAATGTTTGTCCCCAATTACAATATTTAATTTTCTTCAGTAATTTAACATGTTATTTTCATTACTTTAATTACAATTAAACCTTCTTTCAGATATTAAATTACATTTTGAGGTTTCGTTGGCAGCAACATGGCAATAACATGTTGAGAATAAATTTGAAAAAAAAAATCCGATTTTTTTTAATCATTCTGCATTAACAATTATACCAAAGTTCTTTCCTTCGTAACATTTTCCCTCTTTAGTGCTTTGGAAACACTTTCCCATGCAGGTAAGAAAACTTTCATTTCACTTTTCCTCCACCTCTCTCCCCCCTCCCCCTCCATGGATGTTTTACTGCCTCTAATCGTCTTTTTAAAACTTTCAGTCATTTATGCAGAAGTTTGAAAGTTTTATTTTAAGGCAACTAACCCCGAAGGCTCTAGACGATTAGCTACATTGCAAAGTGCTTCATCTAGTTCTGCACCAGTTACACAACGGGGGCATACAGCGCTAGTGATATAATGTACAGTGGGATCGTTCATGTAAACTTACAATCACATTTGTTGGTGAACTTTAAACTTTCAAGGCAGTGAAAATTCCCTTATAAATTTAACTACTAATATGGTGGTGTTTAAATTAGTTTTGCAGGATCGCCATATGGTGGTTTTATATTTAAGTGTATTTTGGTATATATTATATGGCCGGCGCTAAGGCGCCGCTGGCCAGGATTCGCAGGTTTATATGCAGAATCCTTTATTTAATTAAAACAATGTGCCGATTTAAGGCATGAAATAATTCTGTCTTTATTTTTGGTTTATACTGGCTTAAATACTATTTTACAAAATATTCTTACACAACTAGTAACCTACATAATAATACATTTAATTCATAAAAAACCCTTTTCACTAATTCAGCAGTTTATTGCAGTTGCCAAATATTCAAAGTGTTTGTTAGTTTATTAATAAAGTTTGTGTGTCAGTACGATCAATGAAAATTGATCGTTTTGTTCCGTTTACTTTTTCTTTAAAGAAGCAAAAGAAACAAAAGAAAACAAATTAGGACAAAAGGGGCGTTCAGACGATGCTACACTACACTAATATATTTAAAATTGACTGCACAGTGGGACAGATCATATTAAATTTTGATCACATTCAGAGAAAAAGTAAGGCTTTCGAGTTTTTTTTTTTAGTCGAAGGACCCTAAAATATTACAGCCTTATTTGTAAAAATTATTAAGGCTTCATAAAGGTTTTTTAAAACAAGTTTTCATACAAAATTTTTCTTATTATGCCTTTATAAAGCCTTCATAATTTTTATAAATAAGGCTGTTAATATATAAACAAATAAACTAAAATATTAATATATTTCAAGTTTAGTAAGCTTTGAGCTTTTCGCCGCTTTTACCATAGAAACTATTAACATTAAAATAATATTTTTTGCCCCTCAAATTTTAGTAGACTCCAAATCAGCATGTGCCATATGTGGAATAATGTTATAGAAATGGAAAGAGTGAAAATAAATTTAGAGTTTATACCGTACAACCAAAAGCTTTAATGAAAGTGATAAAAACCATCATGCGCCGCAAAGTAGATTGCGAAATTGTCTGCCATCAAAGCAAGAATATTCTTAAATTATTGATTATGTACTTATTGACAATGAAAATTTCAATACAAAAGAAAGTTTTGGCATTAAAAAACTAGCCAATCTGGCGTATATATGGCGCCAGTTGTTTGAAAAAAATAAATTCTTTACTTTTAGCTGACTTGTTTTGCTTTCTTGCTGAAGGTTTATATTTTCTCTCAAGTAGCTATACATTTCTACTTACAAAAGCATCTCTACTTCATTTCTGCGAAGAACTCAACTACGCTGCAACTGAAAATCAAAAGACACATACGTATCAAGTGCACTCAATATCTCTCATTCCTATAGTTGGAGTATTGTTATACTCAGGCTATGGCTATATTTAATCGGACAAAAAAAAATTACGCTGGTATTTGGGATATTTATTCATCATACGCCACCTTATATATACACATATATTAATATATACAACATGGAATAGAAAGTTTGTGGACGTATGTGGCTGTTTGTGTGTATATAAATAAAACAGCCCTGTATATATGCATGTGTAGCCGATTAATAGCCAGAGTATTTGTATACTTATACTAATAATTGCAGCTCATACAGTTTGTTTGTGCTGCGAATTTCAAAAATGTATATAAACGTAGTTTTTGGATGTTTATTTGTATACGTATTTAGTTTAAAATTAATGCGTTTGCTTGCATTCATAGTTGTTTGACGGCCACTACTCAAAGAGTACTTAAATCGATACTTTTAGGTAGTATGTGATAAGTACTGCTTGCTAAAGCGTGTTTTTTTTTTTTTTTTTTTTTGAATGTCATAACTTTGAGCATCAATTTAAGAGCTGATAGTTACTTTTTGTTTACTTTGCTTCAACATTTCATTATAAATCGACTTACACCAGAGCAACACATGTAAAGAAAAAATAATTTCACGTACTGGCCCAATTAACTGGCCACCAAGATTGTGTGATTTAACCCCATCGAACTATTTGCTTTGGGGTAATGTTAAGTCACTTGTCTACGTCGATTAATCACAAGCAATTGATCACCTGGAAATCAACATTCGAAGAGTAATCGCCAAAATACGGCCTCAAATGCTGGGAAAAGTTGCTGAAAAGTTTTCCATATTGCGCCTTCTACACGCCAGCCGTGTCGGCTACATGGCAGAAATCATATTTAAACATTCATTTCATAAAATTTTCTTTCAAATAAAGGCCGTTTCATTGATATTAAAAATATATTTCCATGTTTTATTATGACTTAAACTTCTGTTACTCTATAAAAAACACTCTTTATAAATAAAAAAAACATTTTATTTTTTATTTATGAATGAATGCTTTAACTTTATTTTATAAAAGACCCACTGTGTGTGTATTTAAATGCTTAAGGGAGTAATCAAGACGCAATAATAAAAACAACAACAACACTTTACTAAATATTTTTCATTTTTAGGCAACATATGGTCACGGGAAAGAGTCATTATATAAAATTAAAATTTTTGCCATTTCCATGTGACTCAGTGTGCAAACATTTTTGCTTAAAAGTAGCAGCAATTTAAAAGATTTTAAAAATAAAAAATAAAAAAATAAAACTTAACCTGAACTAAATTTCCAAACCGTTCTGCTTTATTCGTATTTGAACAACTAAAGAGTGTTACAAAGTGAAATGAGGAAAAAGCAGTGGTAAAAGCACTCACTTACAGACACTTAACGTTTACAGCATTCTAAGCTCTTTATAGGTGTCACGCAATTTCTGAGGCTTAAGTGGTTTTATAACAAATGAAAAAAAAGATAAAATGAAAAAGAGTTTTTTTTCTAGAAACACACCAGTCAGGCAGTCAGTACCTGTTGCTGCCAGAGCTGAATATGTTTTAATTCCACTTACTCCATATCCTCATTTTCTTTAAATCAAAGTGTAACTGGTTTTGCTGCTAAACATACTCAGTGAGGGTTAAAATATTAAACAGATTTCGAGGTGATTTAAATTTATTAAGCAGAACTTTTACTATAATACTCAAGAGAGTAGGGATTGTTAAATCCTTGATTGTTGTTTACACACAAAATTTCTGCTAAAAAGAAATTTAAGTATGATTGAGTATTAGAGTAAACTACACAGTGCAACATGAAAAAATATAACCATATAAGGACACACACTACGTGATAAATAATCAAAAAAAAAAAAAAAAAAAGGACCGCGTCTACCAGTTTTGTCCCAAGTCATGAACTTTTTATGGGCCCAAAGTCTTGGGGCTCCATGTCATTTAAAAAAAAATGGTAATTTTTCTCAGGCTTATATCTTGCAAACTATTCGGAGTTTTGATTTACTCTCTGAGACAAAGTTGTAGCTTCTGTCATAAAGAACAAAAAATGTGAACATATAAAATAAAAATAAAATCAAAATCGTAAAAATTAAAAAAAAATTAGAGTTTTTTACCTTTTTTCCCCTGTTTAGGTCCATTAGTAGCAAATCGTTCGAAATTCAAGCAAACAATCAATTACAAAAATGTAAATAGATATAAAAAAAAATATTGTGGCTATTATGGACTACCAATACGTATCTTTACCGATACTGGATAATTAAGCAAAGCCTTAAGAACCAAAATTAAATTTTAAAATGTTGTTTCATGCAAAATTAGGATAAACTCAGAAAGAAGAGATGGATAAGAAAAGGAGAATAAAGCTGGCTGATAAACACCAAATCTTTTAAAAATTCAAAAACGAAATAAATTAATTGTCGTTTGAAGAACACATCAGATATGGGCAGAACTCCACCGCTAGAAAAGTAAAATAGGGGAAAACGAAAGGAAAATAGACCAAAGGGTCTAATCCTAATGTAACATCAAATGAACCTGCTTGTGTAGAGAATCAGCGGCGAAGTAGACTAACCAATAAAATGGCTTCAAATATTTAGCACGCCACAATGACACAAAGAATGAAGCCTTCCTCTATCTCTTCCTTCACCACCTGTCTTCTCTATCACTATCCCTTTCCTAAAGCAGGTGACACCTAGTAATAGTAGTAGGCCATTCATTGCCTGAGTGTTACTTCTCTTAACAAAAAAAAAACTACTTAGGATATTGTTAAACATAATAATGGGAAATACAGAGTTAAGCAACCACCTGGCTCAAAAATCTGTTCTTGTAGAGCTTAACAGGAAACTTTTAAAGCAGCTGAATATTGAGTTAGATGCAACAACCATTACCTCTAAAATAACCTCAAGCTGAATTCTGTTGACTGAAAGTTTTACATCTAACAACAGCTTAATAGGAAACAAATACTTTGAGGCTTAATTATTCAGAATTTTAGTTTTTGGCACTTGTATCCTTTCACTTTCAAGCTCTTAAAATGTCTTAACTGAAAAACATACGAAATTAAGAATATATTAAGGCTTCAAAACGGAATAACTTTGTAAAATACATAAATTAAGGACTAGATCCTTTACCTAAGCAAATTACCCGCCCCCTTTATAAAGGCAGAACACCCAAAAAAGTTTTCAAGCTTAAATGTAATCTCGTAGTAGGACTCGGACATTATTGGTTGCCCCTATTTTTGAAGCGAACCCTAAAGATAGCAGATATATTGTTTTTGCCAAGTTAAGTCTAATATTTCATAAGCGATTGAATATACTAGTAAATCTAAATTTAGTTCTTCTTAATCCTCTTCAGGACTATCGATTTCTTAATTTTTTTTTAGTTTCAATTTATTCACGTAGTAGCCATAAAATCATTTCCTAATATTTTCATTTGAAAAGATTATATAAGAATCTTTAAAAAAATTAAAATTTGGCATTAATAATAATACTTTAACCCAAGTTAAATGAAACCGCTAAATGTTATTTCTGTAACACTGTTTTTTTTTTTGTAAATAAACAGAAAGTTTTAAAAAACCTTCGTCTTGTAGTCCTTGCTTATGCTTTGTAATCTTTTGAAAGTTATGAGTTTCTATTTATAAAGTTTTAAAGTAGAAACGTGAGTATTTTAACAATTTTTTTTTTTTAATCTTGTTTTATCAAACAATGACCACAGCCATGGAAAGCAAATTGTTTACTTTTCTACCATAATTATGAACAACACCTTTCTATGCTGCATACAGACATCCGTGTGTATGTTGTCTTAAGATCTAAAATATAAATTTGTAATTATCTGGTAAATATTGCTATTAAACACGACTATATATCACTAAATAAATATTCTTAATCGCTTATAAAATGACTAAAGTAGTTATTGGCAGTTCTAATTGTTGTTGTAAATGATAAATGGAGTTGGCTCTGGTTCATGAACCAGTTTGAATTTTAAGGATTTCATAGGTTATCTTGGCTTTTTACACTTAGACTTGCGACTTAATAAACTGCCATATGAAAAAGTCTAAGGGAGCTCAAATCTCACCTTATGGCTGCCCATTTTATATCACCTCTACGTGAGATTGACACGGTCCTCAAATCACTCGGGCAGAACGTCTTATGTATTATGAGCAAAAATATGCTTAAGCTATTAAATTGATAGTACTTGATCAAAAATACTTGCTTGGCAATCCTCTGTTCTTGAGAAAGGAACATAAAGCTGTTGTTGTTTTGTAGATTTCCCTACACCAAAGGTGAAGAGGAACCGTATTGTTTTCGCTACGATGTCCGCCTGTCTGTCTGTTTGTCACAAGCTGTTATCTCTAGAACCGTAAGAGCTACGTATCTGAAATTTTCACAGAGTAGGACAACAAATATAGGGTATTTGGTAGCAGATTTATATTTTCAAACTTAAATCTAAAACGTAATAATTGAGACAAAGTTTTATTAAGAGCATTGAACGATAGAATGAAAATGCGGATTTTATTTTTTAAAGAGTATGTTATCCAAATGTCTTCCGTCGAGTGGAACACACTGTTTAAAACGGAGCCATGTATTATGCGCAATACGTTGCAGTAAAATTGTTTCACTTGAGCTGATTTCTCGACGAATCCTTTAAAGCCACAAGGTAGCCCAAAAAAAAAATCCATGGGAGTTGAAGCGGCCGCCCTCGGTGGCCATGAGATGTCCAAAAAGCGACTGATCAGTTTTTGGGAGAAATCTTTCGGAATGTGTGTGCGGTCTTCCCATCCTTTTGAAACCAAGTGTTTGAAGAGTACGATGGATGAGCTCGTACGTTTGGCAAAAAGAATTTCGTTATCATGCGTCAATAATTTTCACCGTTGATATACGCAGCCTGGCCTAGAGAATTTTCGAAAAATAAATGGTCCAATTATCTCATGCGTTGATAAGGCATATCAAGCAATTACCCTGGAACAATGCAATGATTTTTTATGTTTCAATCGAGTATTGCGGGGTTTTGAAGACTAGTAACATCAGTTGTGCTTGTTGACGTGGCCGTTTAAGTGAAAATGAGCCTCGTCGCTCCAAAAAATGGTATTTACAGTGCGAAAACGCTCCAACATCATTTGACAAAATTTCAAAGCCATTTCTTTCAGTTCTTGAACGATTTGAATTTAAAATGCTTTCAACCAGTTTAATGTTTTCGGGAGTCTCTAAAGATCAACTGGGCCCTGGCCGTGGGACATGCATAGCCGAAGAAGTTACGCGGAATCTCTGCAACCACGAACGATTTAAAATTTACACTCGGTCCATTACGTAAATTTAAATTTATTTGTTATCCCAGCTTGAGACTTCAGTTTACTTTAATTTAATTTTAATCTTTCATGGTATTACACATACTGATTCTGATTTCACAAATATATTATTTAAGAGTTGAACAAAAATCTAAATCTTTTTACATGTTTATTTTTCTTTTAAATATTTGACATACATACTTGTGTCTTGCTAAGTCGTGTTGAAAGTAATTTCCGCATGTTAACCATATGTTCTTCTGTCTTCCTTTAATTTTTTTCACAAATATCTGTCTGTCCTTATTTGCTAAGCAAATCATGCAGGCAATAAACCAACCCTACAACCGAACCAATAATTTTTCTTAACCATCCATACAAACAACCATAATCCTGCTTTTACAGATATTTATACCAAGACTACTTTCAGCTCAATGGCTAAATAAACAGTGGGCAGGAAGAGGGAATTATACACACTTGCATACAAATACACACGCACACACACTTACACACAGCCACACATACGAATACAAACATGTTAAAGTATTTCAACTCTACCAGGAAGATAAAACGCAATGCAAACACTAAAAGCACTATTACATCCATAATATTTCCTCTGCTGCTTTTTTGCCAGTTTGCACACACATGTATGCATGTATGTGTGTGTGTGTGTGTGTGTATGTCAGTATGTGTTTGTAAGCTAGAGAGTTTGATTTGTCGTTTTAATGGAAGTTGTTAAATAAAACTACTGATACTGTTTAAATTTTAATAATAAAATAAAATATGCCTCAAATCTGAAAATGCTTATGATTTTGAAATTTTTTACAGATCGCGCCACTAAAATCACATAAGAAAATATAACAAAATTTTTTTTAAAGATTTACTATTAAAAAATATGAAAACATGATTTTAAAATGCTGATACTTAATTATCTTCGCGACATTGAAAATGTCTATTTTTATATGTAACTATGTGCTTTTAATTTTAAGCTCAAAATTGCCATATAAATTACAATAACATGTTTATTTATTTATTCAATATTTCGCCGACTCTTAGTCTAACTTTAAAATCTTCTTTTAAGCTATAACTTTAACTAAAACAAATTTAAAGAATTTCAGCTTTCAAAATCAAAAAATAATAAAGGAAATTAAAGCCACTTACCACTCATACGTGACAAACAAATACAAATATAAATCCTTGTACATGTATGTCGCATCTTAAATACGCTCTTTAACCATAACAGTCAAATACTTCGAAAACAGCAGCCATCTGCTTTGATTTTTATTTTACTCCAGTCTCGTTTGCATAGAAAATGTTCTAAAAAATACAAAAAAAAAAAGTAATGAAATATATACTTACAAAAAGAAATTTTTAAGTTAAATAAATGTAAGTAAACATTTTATTGAACAGCTACCGAATGACACTGGAGAAATTGGCTTAAAGTTGAAATAAAAAATATTCTAAAGAGCTATTTATGTCTTATTATATGCAAACACTGTTTCCGGAATTATGTACTCGTATGCAAATAAAAGAAAAGAATGTTAAAATTAATTAACCATGTGGTGTATCACAAGTTGCAAAAGCTCTGGCACGTACTTCTTTCGTGTTCTGTCCCATACATTTTTTTTCGCAAATGTCCTATCAGATCTTAGCATTGAAGTCGGTTTTTTTTGTGGCAGAATTATGTTTGATAAAATAAGTAACTAAGGAATGTGCTTCAAAGTTTTGTTTGGCAAAATATTTTACTAATACGGCCTGTCACATAATTTCTGGTGACATCGTGGGACAGGCCGATAATGATTTTTTTATAGATAGTAATTTTCGACACCGGATGAGATGTTGAGGTTTTTTTTAATGCATATATTTATTTATTGTATCTTCAAAAATGAACTAACAATATGTATTAAAATCTTAAATCTAAATATAATTATTAGGCCCGATCAATGTCGGACATAAACTTAGTGATAGTAATTTATAATACATGAGGGTCGTGCTAAGCAAAAATAATTTTTCAAGCAGTTTCATCTGGAGTGTTGAGAATTAGAGCCCTTGTATCTTAAGCCAATGTGGCCAGTAAAGTTCAAAATATTACGAGCAAGTGAATTTTGAATTTTTTGAAATTTTTTCTTGTACATACCATGGAGCCGATGTTATTAACCGTAAAATTTTGTTTTGCCTTCGTTGGATTTTCTCTACATTTGAAGCTGAAGCAGTGCCCAATAGCTGATTTTCGTAGCACCAATTGGCTTCAAAAGCGACTTGTATATCAAAACTTTACAATCTAGACTGAGGGTTGAATTTCTACCAATCAGCCTATGTACCTAAGTTAATTTTACGAGTAGTTTCATTGTGATAGGTGTTTCCATGTAAACCTTCAATCAAGGTGTAACCAAGGTATTTCACATGTGAATGTTGAGGAACAATTTGATTATTGATTAATGGGGGAATAAGTATCTTTTCGTAGAGTAAATGTTCTCTGAACACACTTCTGTTCGTTTACTTTTATTCTTCATATGTGTTGAGGTTTGGCATCAAGGGAAGAGAGCAAATTGGAGGCTATAGTATTGTGGCAAGTAGGACCGTTACTTGAATATTACAAAGGCAAAGGACAAAATTTGATATCTTCTCTCTACTTCGAAATTACCACATATATCTTGAACACTGTTGGCTACACTCAGAAAAAAGATTGGTTGGAAAATGGTTAGGCCAACAAAATATCATTTGCATAAACTATATTTCAGTTCACACAATCAATTTTCTGTTAATCCAAAAAACAATCCATGTTTATTGCCATCAGGGCATAATTGTAATAAAGATATGATTCTGACAATTCTTAAATTGATTGCATCAACCGAGCATATGCTTTTGCCATGACTAATTCATTGATTGGTTAACACAACCGAATAAAATATTATGAATTGGATGTTACTACCAACTTTTGGTATTCGCAACTAAAAAACTGTCGTTCTATATTAAGGTTAAAATAAACTCTTTCTACCAGTTGCTGCAACTAACTATAGGTTGAGCTTACTATCATAGTTTATACTCGTTGCAGAAAATTAAAAATTAACTTTTGTGACTTTCAAAGATATTATGATTTATGAATTCTCAAATGGTTTTTGAAAGTCTGTGCATAAGATAACAGGTTTGTGGCTGTTCAAAATATGTGGTTGAAGAAATGCATATAGACATGCTTCACCAAATAAATAAATTTGAATTAAAAATAACTTATGACAATATGTTAAATAATAAATTTCTTAAATTGTATATTTTTATTTGCGTTTATTGCTTATTTTATTTCAGCAAGGAAGGCCAATTTTTCTTTCACAGGTACCAATTATGATATTGTTTCAGTTATACTAACCACATTTTCGGTAGCAAGAATAACTTTTTTTCAAATTCCATACTGTTAACCAATTTTTTCTGTTGCTGCAACTATTTGTTTAAGGGTTATAATTAAAATATAGTGGTACCACAAGAAAATTACAGTCGTTATACCAGAAATCAATATAGTTGGTGCAACCACCAAAATTCGATTGGCAACAAATTCGGTTGTCTCAAGGAATCTGTTTTCTCTGTGAACTTACTTTTACACCTACCGAATATATCTTGAAGCTTTTTTTAGTTACTCCTTTATGCTACCGAATATATATGTATTAAATCCTTTTACTTCAACTTCTGAAGCCCTCTTCTCCAGATATTCCAAATATAACTCGGGACCGCGGTCGACCGTTTATTTGAAGAAACATCAAATTCATTTCGAGCTTGCTAATTACACTAGCTCAGCCCCTTAGTTTGTCTCCTATTATTTAGCCTTCCCATTAGCTGCCAACGCTGACAACCAGAGACTCGAATATATAGTCTACAGCAATAAGTAACAGAGACACCCACACACCAAAGAAATTGTAAAATTTTCTTTTCAAAGGAAGTACACCTGGGTACACCTGGCCAGACTAAGTCATACCCCAGTTGAAAAAATAAACCACATTTTTTAATATCTCATCACGACCTCTTTGCATTCACTTACAAAAACGTTTAAAATACATTTTTTGCTATTTTTTTCCATTCCTGACTATGAATACGGCTCCCACAAGTAGACAAAAAAAAAGTAGGAACCAAGCCACAACATAAATAAAATTTAGCTTTTATTCAAATACCACAAAGTAGCACATCGACAGCTATTATAACAAATTGTAAGCCAGCCATCACAAATAAAAGAATAAACAAACAGCTTAGCAGAGTCACGTTGAGACGTACGAATAAATTCCATTTGATTATGAAACGAGGCAAAAGGAGAATTTTTAAATTTATATTTTTATGAGTTTATAAAGAAAAAGCGGTATGAGAACAAAAAAACCAAACTTCAAATGTTATAAACCCTAAATCCGTGAATTTTTCTTTTTATTTCTTTTCATTTCTTTTCAGCTTAATAATACGCTTACAAGCCACGCAGAGAGTTTGGGAAATATAATGAAAGTCTTGGACAAATTGCAGACAAATGAAAATATATGTATTTGCATATTTATATGTATGTAAAGAATATGTATGTATGTATGTATGTAATGGGTGTTTTTTATTGAGGTATAGAACTTTAAGTTGGCATCACTTTTTTAACTGGCGGCCATATTGTCAGCTGTCAAGTGATTAATATTTAGTTTGGTTTGCCATTTCATCATGAACAGGTTGACAAAAGAACAACGCTTGCAAATCGTGCAAATTTATTTCGAAAATAATGGTTCAGTTCGCGAAGTTTACCGCAAGCTCCGTCCATTTTATGGTCGACATAATCGTCTATCAGAGCAATTAATTCGGTTAACCATGGATCGTTTTCGCACTACGTTTACTCTATATGATAATACGCATCCGCAGAGACGTCGAACAGTGCGCACCGAAGAAACAATTTCCGCTGTAGAGCAAAGTGTTGAAGAGGACCCGAATGAATCGATTCGCCACCGTGCACAGCAATTGGAGCTTTGTCCATCAACTTTATGGAAGATTTTGAAGATTTTGAATGTGGATGAGTTGTGGTTCCAACAAGACGGCGCTACATGCCACACATCGCACGTCACAATCGATTTATTGAAGGAAACATTCGATGAGCGCATAATTTCGCGGAATGGACCTGTCAATTGGCCACCAAGATCGTGTGATTTGACACCATTGGATTATTTTCTTTGGGGATATGTGAAGTCGCTCGTCTACGCCAACAAACCAGAAACGTTAGGGGACTTGGAAGCCAACATTCGTGGCGTTATTACCAACATACGGCCCATATGCTTGAAAAAGTGGTTGAAAATTGGACCAGTAGAATTGGATTTATTCGAGCCAGCCGCGGCGGCCACATGCCCGAAATCATATTTAAACATTAATGGCATAAAATTATCCTTCCAATAAAGCCAAATTGATGGACATTAAAACGATTTTCTTGTGTTTTATTTCAATTCGAAGTTCTATACCTCTAAAAAAACACCCTGTACATATGTATATTATAAAATCTAAACATCAGCTTTTTAGTAAAATGTTGGTAATGGATGGATAGAAAAATATTTAAAAAACATTTACACGCAAGAACTTTAGTATTTATTTTCTTTGCATTTCTTTTTTAAATTTTTTTATAAACAAACATATAATATTTCAGTGGCAACTGATATAAGCATGTGATTCACTATGAAACTTGTACAAGTTGCCAAAAGTGTTTAGATCTAAACAAAAACAAAGCGAAGACTAGGCTAATATTTTAAATTATTTAAATTACAATTGATATGTTGCAATAAAATGTTGTCACCTGGAGAGAATTTTCATTCGTTTGAATACAAGAGTGATTCTTAGTTCATTAAATTTTTTTGTTTAGAATCTCGAATTTGGAATTGGAAACCTTATCGCTTTGCTTACATTTGAGTTTTCAAACACATTCAAACAAAGTGATTTAAAATTTAATCAAAGTCGTTCCATCACATGTGAGATGACTAAAGGCTGCATCACTCTTTACGATCTGTTGCTGTTCTGTGCCGTTTGTTTTCTGTATAAAATATTTTGCTATTATTTTTTATGTGAAAAAAATCAGCTGACTACCTATAGAATTCATTACATTTGTATACAAAATAGCACAACAACGCTAATACATACACTTTTTTGGCTGTCACTTAACGTTGAATTCTATTTTCTACAGATTTGTTCGCAACAGAACAGAACGAAAAAGGAAAAACTAACCACACATACAGATTTTCAACTGAACAGAAACAAAACAGCTGATTCAGAACAGAACTGCACGTACAAACTAAGTCTGCCTTAAGTCATTAGTTTGACAGTTGATTTATTTTTATTTAAATTCAAATTTAAAACATTTACGGGTCTTTTCACAATATTAAAACTAAGAGATAATATCAACTTTAATCAAAAGTAAGATTTAATTGCCTTTCACTATACATGATTATCTTTTAACTGACGTCATTTGACAGAAAATAGTCTGTTAAATTTAAATGAACAAAATTTGTTGGCGGCGCAGTGTCAACCACAAAAAAGCTGGGTGTGCCTCAAAGGCACTCTTGTGTGCTCTAGATGGTGGATGAACCTAATTATATGGTAAACGGCAGAAAGAAGGCGGATGAACCAATAGTTTTGTTGGTTGCGTGCTCAGGGTCCTGCCTGAGCTGCCTTAAAACGAGAAATCAGATGATTAAGTCTAATCATCCTGACATCTTGAAAAAAAGTGAGTAACGAAACCTAGAAGATCTCTGCTCCTTGTAGGAGCTACGAGAACATATACATATATTGTTATCTTAATATATAAAAGGCCCTAACGTGTTATTTTTTTATATCGAGTTTTTTTGTATAATTCGATAGAACAACACTCTGCAGAAAACTTTGTGACAATTGCACCAAGCGTACTCGTCGTAGGACTTGAGAAAATGGTAGTGTTAAAAAAAGTAGGGCGTAGTGTATGGTGAAAAGAAGATATATCTTGTAAATGGTTACATATTCACCATTTTCGCGATGTATCTAATATTTTGAAAAATTACAAAATCTCTAATTCAAAAAAATAAAATAATGAGTTAGGTGGTTTCTATATATGAAGGTAACTACGTTGTTTAATATTTTCGCTATACGCTGCATTACGTTAATGCTAATGCAAATTTATCAGAAAATTTCCAACCAAATTCTTGAAAAAAAATTGGATTTATATAAAATCTACCCTCAAGTAATTGAGAGTTACTAAACATCTTAAAAGCTAAACAGCTTCAACTGACTCATTATAGTTATTGGGACTCGTTCTAGTATTGTAGCTGAGTCCAGGGCCTATCAAATAAAATAAATATATGTTTTTTTTTTTCTTTGGATTTTCTCTACATTGGAAGCTGAAAGCGGGACATGATCCATCAAAAACTGGATTTAAAATACAAAGCGGGATGTGTAATATGCACATATACAGTTTCGTATGTACTTAAGATACACAGTTTTCACAGTTTCTAACATTAGAAAATGTTAATACAGTTAGGGCAAATTTAAAGTTTTTTGAAGAAGTCCTGAAAACTCGAACTTCAAGAAATTCTGAGTACGCACGTTTTTTAGAGGACCACTTGGACATTAATCTATGACCAATATTATCCTACAGCATTGACTTCCAAAAGTGCGTATTCGAGTATCTAGCTCAAATTCATGCTTTTCAAAAATATATTCATGGGCAATAAGAAAGGAGGAGCATTATTTTTTTCCGTCTGGGTTGCCTCATTTACTAGAAAAGTCCTTTAGAAATGCATTATAGCTTAACAGAGCTCTGTTAAGACACGAATAAAGCTCTGTTAAAGAACAAGGTTTGTGTCAAGGCTTATAAATCTATACAAGCACAAACTTGAAATTACGCCGATTCTGATCATTTTGAAACTTTTCATAACATGTTAATAATGAGAATAGGTATTCTACAAATTGGCTGAACTACGAAGCACACAGGGATTTGGATAGTTAAGCAATAACTGCACTTAAAAAATATTTGGATTGAATTTGTATCAGTTATATTTTAATAAAAATCTAATAAGAGATTGAAAATTTCAATAGCGGGATGTGTGGTCAGGCTACCCGTAACTGAATTTCGTAGCACCATAAAGGTTTCAAAAGTATATTAAAAGTTTACAATCTAGACTGAGGATTGAATTTCTACTAGTTAGTCACCCAAGGTATCTTCATTTGTGTTCGCTAGAGTCAATGCGGTGTTCCCATGTAAGCCGTCGATCAAGGTGTATATTGATGAACAAGTTGGGAACAAGTATCTCTTTCTTCATAGGGTAAATGTTACCTGAAAACAAACACATTTATGTTCGTTTACTTTTATTCTCCATTAGTTCATCCATAGTTCAATAGGGCACTATTACGAATATTATATATTATATGTACTACGAATATTTTTTTTTGCTCAGTATGTCTATATAAGAAAGACTCCTCTAGTGCATGTATTATGTACTATGAATATTTTTTTTTTTGGTGTAGTATATATATAACAAAGAGTTGGCTGGGAAAGACAATGAATCGATATAAATGGACCGTCAAGTCACTCTGGAACAAGTTCCGTAACCATACTTAGACATTAACCTAAGCTTAACAGATGTTTATACTTTTGAAATATGAATGCCTCTGTGGGCGAGTGGGTAGTGTGCAAGCCTGTCATGCACGAGCTTGTCAATTCCAATGCCAAAAAATATCTGCTCAAAAATAGATTATAATTGAATTTGTAAGTCCCAGTCCAGACTTGCAATTTTTGTTGCAGCAGTTCTTGAATATGTGTGAGAGTGTTGAAATTGAAATATATGTATGTATACTTTTTGGTTTTCCTCTCTCGCTCTTTTGCACTAAAAAATAAAAAGTTGCTGCAACAAAAATTGCAAATCTGAACTGGGACGAACAATAAAAACAAAAAATATAAGTTTTCATTGTTACAGTTAAGTGTCGGAATGACATTTTTAAATAATTTGTATTATTCTACACCGAATATGTCCCTGTGCGATAGTTCAGTGACAAGTCAAAAGGCGTACACAAAGCATCAATTAACCCCATCCTAGGCCATCCCCATGTAAAAGTGACTGGTGAGCTTCATAGGAAGTGTTAGAACTCGGACTGTTCCCTATCACTTAAAGACCGATCACGTGACTAGTCTTGTGTCAGTTCCATTTCCTGCAGGGCATCTAATGTATCGAAAAATGCAAAAATTTCCATTTCAAGAAAATAATAATTTAGGGGCTCTCATATTAAGCTATAGATATGAAGTTTGATAAAATATGATAAAATCGATTTGATTAAATTTTTATTATCCAATAGCAAAATACCGCCTTAAAATATTTCAAACCCTTGCTGACAAATTAAATTTGTTGATTATTTAGCAAAAAGTCAATCAAGATAACGATATAATTTTTATAGAAAACAAAAATGATTTTTTTTTTAATTATTGTACATAATATGTATGTATGTATGCATAATGATTATTCCAACCCCTTATGAATTTCAATAACAAAAAAAAAATAAGAAAAACATTTTCTAAACATTTATATTTTTTAGATTTGTATAATATTCTCTTAATGTTTCGATTATTAACAAATTTATGCTTATATGCTTTATGGCGATTTCTCTTTTTACTTTTCAATCGTGCTTATTATTTTCGTTTATTTCTCTCTGCTTTAATTTCACAAATTGAAAAAGAAAACCATTTAGACAATCAAACGCTTACTGACATTGTTAACAAGGGCATCATACATTTATCTCCTTTATCCTGCTCCCTTTCAATTATGTATGACGGAGTTAAGAAGACACATTTACTTTAACATTTTGACTACTTGGAAACAAAAAAGGACATAAACTTTAACCTTCATTTTATTATTATTTTAATATGTCTTTGGTCTTAAAGGACCTCAAACGCAGTTTAACGAAATTTCCCCACGTTATTGCAAAGAAAACTCACAAGTTTTCTCGCATACTTGCACACAACAATTTAATATTTGTTGTGGAGAAGATTTCAAACAAGACATTCACTTTCCTAATTGCTTTTGTTGTTGTTTGGTAGAAGATTTTATTACGAGTACATTGTTGTTGTGTCCCATTGCAATGCGATACACATACAATTTTAAGTATTGTTATTTGTCCCCAACGGACAGGACTCAAGCAAGCGTGTCAATACTACTTACACTACACAATGGTCTCCATCAAAGTATCTTTGAAAGACAAAGGAAAACAGAGACAGAAATGTTTGCATGCTTTCACAGGACAAAGTGAAGAGCACCGGATGGCAGACATTTAGGATGTAAAAATGAATTAATTATTGGCTGTAAGTTAATTAACAGCAGACGATAAATTATGCTTCCACAAATAGAATATTAACACTGAACATTATTCGAATAGAATAGAAAATATTATTTGAGATCATAGTTTTACATGAAGGAAGTCAAAAGAAATTTTTTTTTATTATTCATAAACATACATATATATACATATATATGTACATACATATATCTTTTCCAATGTCACATTCTTCTCTATGCCTTAAAGAAAATTAATATTTTAAAAAGAAATGAATGGTTTTTCGTTTTCTGGGGAAATTGTAATTTATACAAAAGGCTTGGTGTAATAGGCACACATATGTATTTTTTAGTAAATCTAATCATTCCAATGCTAAAATACAACAAAAAAAATAAATTGTTATATTTTTAAATGTCAGTTGCTTACACGTGTCTCTCCAGCTTCCACGTGTCTATGTGTTTTGTATGTCATTTGTCAATTACAAGTTGAGACATCAGCCTGCCACAGTTAAATAAACACATGAGCTTTTCCCACATAATTTCCTTAGAACTAGAAGAAGTTCAGGAAAATCACAGCATCACATGCGAAAGTAAACACAAAAATGGCACAAATAAAAATACAACATATAGAAATGTTATACTCGTACATTGACATTAAGACGTAAAAATGTCATATTTATAATGAGTAAAGTTAGAAGCATAGGCAGGGAAAATCGTTTTAAATAAATCGATTTCACATTTCTACAAACATAAAGAAATCAATATCTTTCCCCTGTGCTTAAATAGAAACAAACAAATCCACTTAACTTTGACAGATTTACTATCCAGCGTTGACAAGGGTTTTCCCAAAATAACTTCACTCATAGAAGCAGACATTAAGAGGTTTGTACACACATATGTATATGTATATTTGTGGCAATAAGGAAAAACTGTGCAAGTCATCTTTTACTATTTTAGAATAGAGAATAGAGACGAGAGAATACTTTTAACTTTCAAGTCGATTTTCATAAATTTACTTCTTTTGCAATGAAATTGGGAAATTTGGTGTCAAATTTTATTTTATTTAAAAAAACATAATTCAACACATTACAGCTATTACATTAAAGCTGAAACATACCAAAGTTTAAGCTTAATTAATATTTTAATGAATACGGGATTATAACAATAAAACACATAAGCATTAAGGCATTGCACTACAACATCCGGGAAATCACACTAAATAATTCAGTTTCTGGCCAATTTTACTTTCGAATATGAACAAAACAGGACAGTTATAATTTCTCGATTTAATCACCTTATCCTTCTTTCCACTGATATATCTCTTCATATTGGCAATGATAATATCTATTTAATAATTATTACCTATGCGGACCCTAGATTTCGGTTAAGGAATGCTGATAGGCAACATATTTATCTGGCACTGGTAGCCCCGAAATTTTATAAATACCCTGCAGAAAATTTGGTGACAATTGATTCAAGCGTATTCGTTCTACGACATTTTCGTGATGTATCGTCTTGATATTGAGTGAATTTAATTCGGATTCGGTCAAGTACTGTAGTAAACTGCACTGAACATGTTCGATGTGGTCGAATACAGGACTTATCAAATAGTGTAAATACAATGTTAATTGCTCAAACATGTGCTGGAAGTAATACTTCTGCTGTTTCTATATAACGTCTGCATTGGCTTATGGGCTTGTGTGGTTGTATATTTCTAACTTAGCCAATCGTAGAACATTATATTATTATGTATTTAACATCAAGCTTAAAATAACAAACGACAGGCAAAGGTAATTACAATGAATCTCGACTACAAAATAAAAGTTTCTGCAAGAAAAATTTCATCATCTAAACTAAAACTTTCATGTGCAGAAATAAATATGTATGTATGTGTGTATGTAAGTGAAATTGTTTTAGTTTTAGATTCATTGAAAGCCATAGAAGTCCATGCCAAACTACAATAATAATAAAACTTCTGTCATGTTCACATTAATAAATCATATTATTAATATAAATGAAAAGACAAGTTCATGCCTTAAAAGAAATAAATAAAATCCCTTTGCTTCAAAATACCCAAATACACACAAACATCTTTATAATTACTTACGTTTTCAAAACAAGAACATGAGACAGTTTGTAACTCCCAAATGTATTTTGCAAACAACACATTTGAACAATAAACATAAATACAAAGAAACAAATATTACGTTCGTTAGTCATTGGGCCCTCGGCCCTCGGCCCTCGGCCCGCCTGACTGTGTGTTCTATGTGTTCATGACTTCTGACAGCCGCATGTGTGTGAACGTTTACGCTGTCTCGCGTTTATTTTTAATTTGTTCACTGTTTTTCTATTTGATTGTGTGATATGTAGTTCTAAACTTGTCTAATAAGTATAATGTTTTTACCACATTTAAGCTGCTTGAAACCTTAGTAATGTCTCCAAAACGTCTGCCATGTGTTTCATACTTTATATCGCACTCATTGTATAGTGTGTAAAGTACTCGTATGTGCAGTATGTACGTAAGTAATTGTATTTCTATACTAGCAACAAATTAATTACTGTCTAGCATTCGAATAGTGGCATGTTGTGGAGTTGTTAAGTACAGCTTAAGTTATGGGCACTTGTGTCTTTTAAATAACGTTAATGATTAGTTAGTGTGTGAAGTTAGAAGAAAAAAAAAAGAGTTCACAAGTTCTTAGTATCATAAAATTTAAATTAAATTGTAAATTAAATATTTTAAGTACGCACAATGGGTTGAAAATGCACAGAATTATGATCAAATATAAAAAAATGTTGGTGGCCATCAAACTACACTTACTAGCAGATTGCCAGGATAGAAAAAATATAACGGTCCAGTTTCAATCGTCATTACCTTACCAAAAACCAAAAAGAGTGTAACAAAAAATCTTTGAAACTAGATCACTATGCGCATCCATGTTTTGAAAGCAGAAATCAATTCATTGGTAGAAAATTGCAATATTAAGAAAATACGTGTAATGAAAACATAAACCAAATACGTGTAGCGAATACTGGTAACCAATAATGGCGACAAAAATTATGTTTCGTAAATATGCCGTGTACTGACCTAATGCAAATATTTTCCATAAACATATTGCCAACAACTTAAGCATAAGCATCCAAGGCATAATAACAACTACAGTGCTATACATTCTACTAAAGAGACATTTACAACTACACAAACATATAAGTAAGTACCGAGGAATTATAGCACGAACTATATAAATATGTCACGAATGAATAACCGGATACTATCTGGATGTTGGTAATAGTTTTCAGGAATATTTATGTTAAGCATAAAAAAGGCAATGTATCAGCTAAGCAGTTGTTAGTCTTATGTTACAAAAAGAGAAGTTAACATTATGGTCTTGCAGCATTGAAAAATTTAACATTGTGTACTTAAGAGATCTTAATAATAATGTTGAGTAAATAAAGGTGCAATAAAACTATTATTACTATAGTAAGCTTTGCTTTGACTATGAATATACGACAATGTCTTTTATTCAATTGTAAACTTCAAACCAACTAAACTAAAATATTTAAAATGTAAATAAAAAAATTAAAAACGTAACAAAATGAAACGAAATACAAAAAGGTTGTGTACATGTTATATCAATTATTGTAAATGGTATCACTTTATTTGATAAGCTAGTATAGTTTATGTCGTGTTAGTTCTAGGAAAAAACAAAGAGCCATTACAAGTTGATTGCATAATTGATTAAGATAACAAGTGCTTAATTTTTCTCCAGCTTTCATGAATTTTAGATACGGTGAGCTCAAGCTGGTGACTCCATGTGTAGAGCGGTTGATCCGTTCTTAAGATTTTACCCTGTAGATTCCCTTCAAGACCTGCTTTTTCAATTTCTCCAAAGAGTCTGCGCAACATACGCATCATATAATCTGGACTGGCTTTTGATATTTATTCGATATGGTTGATGGTCAAGACATCCGCAAAATCCGTCACAAGCATCGGATTTAACACAGCTTTTAAAGAACTTTATTTTGATGCTTAGAATGAAGAGGGTTGATTTGTAAGATATTGTGTGTCACTTCACCACCAGAGGTGGCGTAACCTTAATAAAAATGTCTAAGCTAAGAAAAACGTATAAAAAAATTGTTCTAACCGGTGCGTTGTTTTTTTTAATTCACTTAAAAGAAGCCCTTTTCGGCACAAAAAGTAAGAAGCTTGTGTACTCTTAGATCCAATTTTAACAACTTACTTAAATATCAAATCAGATTTAAAAGTAAGTTTTCCATACAAAAATTAATAAAAATCGATATTTAAATATGAATTGTTATTTTAAAAGGGTTGGTGAAATTTTCCCTTATTTAGTTTTGCAAATAAAAAGCAATAAATATAAAGAAAAAACTTCCTGATTTTATTTTATTTTAGTTTGTTTTTGTCAAATTATCGAATCAATTGTTTTACCAAAGCAAAACGTGACACAAAATATATCCTGCAGACAGATATTTTTGAAATATGTACCACGTTGTAGTTTTATTTCAAACCCTGTTGATAGAATCAAGAGAGATTTCTGTTAAAAGTTAAAATTAATTAAATAAAAAATACTTTTGCAAACAATAAAAATCAAATAGCATTTTACCATCAACAGCTACGAGTATCAAACTAATCGAAAAAAAACCCTCGACTCATGTCAAGCCAAATCGAATTGGAGTGCGGAAATAGTGTGAGCTAAACCGTTAACAGCAATTTGTATTTCCCAGCACTTGTGCGAGTGTGGGTGCATGTGTGTGTGTGTGTGTTTGTACGTTATTTGCACATGAATGTCACTTTAGGTATGTACGAATATGCATTAAAGCTCACAGGCTTGAAATAACCAATCAATAACAACAACTCAGTGTAGCCTTGTACAAACAAAATCCAACACATTTCTGTGACCAATTTAAGGACATCAAAATAAAAAATTTTAACTTAAAATGGATACTTTTGATATAGAACAAATTAACTCTGTAATTATGCTAGATTTTTTTAATTTATATTGATTTCGTCACTTGGTGCTCTTATTTAATTTATTATTTTAATGCATGCATCTGCATGCTTACGTATACTCGTAAATTGTGCCTTTTTCTTCTTTAACTATACACATACATATATATATATATATATATATTTATATTTCCTTTTGAGTTTTATGAGAATTTTCTAGGCTAATTAACTGTGAATTGCTGCAGATACATATTTTATTCATTTATGCAACTTTAATAATTTTTGTATAATAAGGCTCGTGTTTCTACCATATGCAAACTCAAATTGCAATTGCAAATAAATTACTGCAAAATATTCTAAGGCAGCTATTACGATAATAATGATATGGATTATCTCTGAGCATGCCCACTTAACAACGTTTTATGACATCCGTTGGCTTCTTTTTTTTTACTGAAAGCAAATGACCACTTGCATCAAACCAACCAAATAATTTCCTCACAACCACTAACCCATATATACATATACATGCAACCAACACCATGAAACACCACCAGTTTATAAACAACATTTCGCAAGAGGCAATTTCGCTGCTAAATTTATATTTTATAGCTTCTTGTTGGCCTGTATATACATATTTATGCATGAATAAATGTCTGTGCCTGTATACGTGCGCTTGTGTTAAATTATTTTAACGCATTCCTTGTGGCAATTAATTGGAGCATATTCCACCTCAAAGCACTAAAGTAATGAACAACAATTGTTTTTATGTTGTTATTTGGATTTAATGTGTTTTTAACACTGTTGGGGCTAAAGCTTTGCGTGTTACTGCACAAATGAGAAATGAAATACAAGCCTTGAATTATAGCTGTACAATAAACTAATGAGTATTAAGTATTTATAATTGAACAGTTTCCGCTTGAATCCTTACACTCTCAAGATATTATAGGCCAAGCATTGACTACCGCTACAGCAGTGGCTGTCGCTTGCCAAAATTATTTATGAGTGAGAAATATATAAGCCAGGATATCAAATAATTTCCTCTGACAAAATCTAAATGTATATTGCTATTAAGTGTTTTTTTTTTTTTTGTTTTGTTATTTGTAGGCTTTCGACCAGAAAACTTACTGGAAACCTTTAAGTGATAAAAAAAAGGAAAGAAGCAAACTTTTCAAAATCAAGCAAAATCATTAGAAAAATAAAGCAGCTTACAAATATTTGAGTTAATTTTTTCTTAGACACAAACTTATGCAAGTAAGCAGACACTGTAGCGTTGTAGGGTACATTTATTATCTGTGTTATAAATAAAAAGCTTAATTTTACATTTTATATATTACAAGTCATTACTGATTTGCTCATTAAAATTTTATATTTGTGCAAAGCAATAAAATCAAACAAATTCATTTTGTGCAAATAAACATGTGATTGGCATAAAGTCTTGCTAATGAAAGCAATTAATGTGATAATAATCAAGTGTCACGTATCAAATAAACAATTCGTAGACTTCCAATTTTGGTGATGATAAAAGGTTTTATGATCACAAAACAAAGTTGTTAAAAATCATGTTTTTATACTTCTTATCAGAAAGATTGTAGGAGACCAGGAATGAACTGAGTTAATAATTGAACTTCTTACACACTCTCAAATTTAAACATTTGCTCAATCGACAACCAATTGTAGGAGTCGTAGTTCGTACAAACGTTGTTGGTAATTTCTGTGTAAACATTTGTTGATAGTATTTGTTGATTAAAATTTCTTGGAAGATTTCAAACAATCTTTTTTTTGCTGTGTAGCAGACTAAGCACAACTTCAAAAAATTTGATAGGCCTCATTTAACACCAGAGGCGCTGCAACACAGAATTATTAAAAACGTGCAAATAGCAGAGTTGTAAAATAATAAAGCTTTCCTCTATTTCTTCTTTCATCACCTGTCTTCTCTATCACTATCATTTTCCTACAGACGGTAGCAGCTAGTAATAGTAGTAGGCTTTCATTGCCTAAGTGTTACTTCTCTTTAATATAAAAAAAATAAAAAAAAATTTCTGTCTGGTTTTAACACAAAATAAAAATCACATTAAATTTTATGCTTACATCATTTACAAAATATTTGTAAAGATAAAACCTGCATACAAATTTTATTTTGCTCAGAATACCTGCAGTTAGTAATTTATTACTTTTTCATAATTAACAAATAAATTATTATTTCATGTTAGACGTGCCTTCCGTTGCATGTTTGATTATTTCAGGAACAACAACACTATCAAAGAAATATGTTTATGTTTATTTCTTAATCAGTATTTTTTAATTCTTTGAAAAGAATAAAATATTTTATTATATAATATGACTTAAAAAAGAAAGGAAAAGTACAATAAGGCACAAAATCACCACGCAACATTGATAATAAACTGCTCTAATTAAACTTTCTTTAGAAGATATTAAAGAAGTATTTACAATTATGATATTTGTTGCAAAATATATATAAATATGTCTATGCTTTAAAATACTGTATTTATAGGTCTACAGTTTACTTTCAACATCCACACAATGTATGTTTTTATTTAATTGCTAAAGTTTTCTTAAATAAATATTATTTATAAGCAATACATCAAAAGTACCCGATGTGGAAAGCAAACAAGTAAACAATCTGTCATATAAAATTTTAAATTCAATTCCTTTTCTTTTTTCATTTCATTTTATACAAACTGAAGGGAATTCCATTGGGAATAATTTTAGAATTCATATTTTTTTTTTATTTGCTGTTACATATTTTGTGATAAATTAAGTTTTATGTTTTTAAAATTTTGCACAAACTTTTTTACCAGAGATGAGTCCATAACTATTTATTTACCCAGTCTTGTACACACATATATTGGAGATGGGCTCGTATTTATTTATTTACCCAAAAATATATAGAAGGCATATTGTATTAAGTAAATACTTTTGAATTTGTTTGCCAGTTGACTCATGTATATAAGTAACAAATTGACATATCAAACATCTTAATACATTTTTATTTATTTTTGTAAATTTATTTTTCTTTCATTCTTGTAATTTTGTTTTTTATATTTTGTTGGATGAAATAAATGCCTTCTTCCTTTATCACTCTACAAGATGTTTAAATTATATTGCATACTTTCCGGCACTTCATTTAAGGTAATGGTAACTCAGGACGTATGAGCAATAAAAATGTAAATAATTTCACATATTTATCATACGCTGTGGGTTTTAACTTGTTTTTGTATTTGTTTTATACAAACCGGATTTTCTTACAAAATAATTCAATGCCAGCTAATTAAACGTTTACGATTAAATTTTTCGAAGCAAAAGAAGAAAAAAAAAATATCAGGAAAACCCCAATGCTAAACTTCAATTAGTAGCTTCATTATAAAAATGTTGTAACCAAGCAAACAGTTCTGATCAGTGTTGCCAAAATAAAATGCTAGATTTTAACAGCCTTATTTATTAAAACTATAAAGGCTTTCTAAGGAATTAATAAACCAAATTTTGAATGGAAATCTGTTTTAAACCCCACTATAAAGCCTTAATAATTTTTATAAAAAAGACTGTGAATTAACAAGGGTTCTTAGTAGTTTTTGGAAAAACTTGAATTCTTTTTTGTGAAAGTATCTGCTAAATTTAGCAGTGAAAATTCTAATATGGCTTCAATGGAGTGACCAATATTAAAGGAGAATTCCTGAACTGATTATTTAAAATGAAAATATAGAAATTATCTGTATATCAAAAGTTTTATCAACTAATTACTACAAATTTAAGCCTCAAGACTCCCTTGAAATCTCTAAAAGAAGCGTTTATATCCGGAAGGCTGTTGTTAATATTTAGCCGATTATATCAAACCCATTCAAAATTCAATAAGTACTGATATTTTTAAAATAAATAAAACTATTTTTTATTTTTCGTGCCGAATTTGTTTTATAACCTCTTCAAAAAAAAATGTTTATAGATAAGGCAGATAAAATATAAGAATTTCTAACATAATTCTTGCATTTCCTTTTTCTTTTTTATTTGAAAATCATCATTTGGAGTTCATCAGTATAAATTGCTTTGTCTCTCTCTCTCTCGTTCTTGTAAATTTTTTAAAACATACTGTCTCTCTTGATATTCTTGTATCCTATTGTCTCTGTTGATCTCTCTGTCTCTCTCTCTTCCTGGCATGTTTCCCAGTATATGTCTTCCACATATTATTATCTTCATTACAATTGTAGTATGTATTCAAAGTATTCCAAAGTTACTCGAAAATTTAAATTATCTGCCTTCCACTCCAAATTTTTATTGAAATAGATGCAACGAATTTTCTAAATATTTGCTAAATGCTATAACGAAGATACTTTTGAGCTTTGAAAATAACCAATAATAAAATGTGGCTTCAAAGAATTTACAAATAAACAAAGTATTTTAAACTGACGCATTATTAAAGCGTAATATTAAAAAATTGTGCACTTACATATAATTAATAAGACTTAAAAACAAATGGACTATGATGACCACTACATTCTTATTATTCTCTGTATCAATGAAAATGTAAAACTAATGGAAGTAAAAATTAAATAGTTTTCAAATTTCCGTTCTTCATTTAAAACTTCTATCTAGTTATACAATGAGATAGCATTAACAACTCTCTGTCTATTTCAAAACAAATAATTATACAAATATAAGCAAAAGCCCAGTGTTTACCTATTAAGCATAAATATGCGTGCATGCAAATAAGCTTGAATTCTATAGGACATATAAATAGTTAAACTACTCCCAATAGTATTTATTTCATAAGCAGATAAAAGGGATATAATTTACTAAAATGCTACAACACATTTTTGTTGCATTAGTTGGTATATTAAAATGAAAATACTAAAATGTCTCACACACACACACACACACACACACACTCACACACGCACATACAAGTTTTTGCGGATTTATAAACATAATTTTAGTCGTATTTTATGTAGATTATGAAATAAATTTGAATAATAATTAACCCCAAAATGTATGCTCCACTTTTAGCAGAAACAGCTACACACACTTGTGCATAAAAATACTCAAATATAATGTTTATGTACACAAATTTCTATGGAGTTTCGCGATGTAAAAACATTAAATAAACGGTTTTTGGCAGAATTTAAACAAAATTTTCAGATATAAGAAACAAATTTTGCAGTTGAGTTAATATTTTAGGGTGGGGTAGTACTGTTTAAATAGCAAATTGTAATTTGTCTATGCTATTATTACAGTGTGCTCAGTACACAGAAAAAAAATTAGAAAAAAATTTAAAATGTAATTGAGAATTACTAAAGAAGTATGTAATCCTAACAAGTTAAAAATCTTCAACCATACCCAGCAAAAAATGTTACTTTCTTTGCTCCTTTGGTAGGCAAACGCTTACCCGATGCTTGAAATATTGCATGATTTTTACATGGGACTCCTCGCGTAGAAGCTCTGCATCAAAAATTCGAAACGCGCTTTCTTCGCAGCTTTACAAATGCACTGATTTTGCCTTACATTAGAGTATCAGCGAAGTTTTATTGTAAGGCTGAATGACAAAATATATTAAGGAACAATATATTACTCTCCAATTTGTTTCGTACTTTTGAGCATATGCGGCTTATTTAATGAAAAATATACGTTTAGTTGACGGTTAGTAATCACTTAGCAACAGAATATATTTGAATATGGGTCCAAGTATGTACATATGTATATGTATATATAAATACAATCTGCATGTTTATATTGTGTTTACCTGCCTAACAGTAGTGCTTCACAGAAGTTCTACTACAAGGCAAAGAAGAGAGGGAGTAAATTTAAAAAAAAAAATCTTAAATACAATATTTGCTTTTATTGCTTCCAAGTCAAAAATTTTTCTTTGCTGAGTAATTTAAAGATATTTCGTTCAATAGATATTTTAAGTAAAAATCGATCAAGAATTAAAAAAGGCATTTTGTTTTTAATTGTTGAACACTTTTCTCAATTGAACTGATCTTGATTCTGAATACATATAGTTATTTCATGCGCAATATATCTTCCAATTTATAAGTAGTAGTCTCTTCTAATAATTTTATAACTACATATTATTTTTTTATCTAATTTGTTTTTGCAAATTTTGTGTCTAGTTTATTTGTTGCCTAAATGTATAATTATTCTTATGCTATTCTTGTAGTCCACCAACTATATATGGCCCTATGGGCTCGGTTGGCTATTGTTATAAATAAATAAAAAAAAAAATAAAAAAAAAATAAATAAACTTATGCATTTGATCAGTGACTTAATTAAGTTTAGACACTAAATAAATTGATGATAACTTTTTCTATGTATGAATCAAACAGAGAAAAGCAATGTTGTTTCGAAAGAAGGAAGGAGTAGATATGTATTTCAAGAAACGCAATACACTTTGCACACAACTTTGTATCCCAGCAAAGAATTACAATACAAATCATTAGTTACAGGTCCATTTCTAGTGAATCATCAATGAATTTTACACATGGTTGTCGTAGAACGAAAGTGATCCAAATAATTGAATAGTATGCGCTTAAAAGGTTGTCTGGAATAATTTTTTATATATACAACAGCCTAAGAATATTAAATTCAGTACCTGTAGTGAGATTGGTATGCAATGGAAGTGGTAAACATCTGGAACTAGCTCCGATTTTTTCGCTGGGGTAATAACAAAAAAATGCCTTTTAAATTGTGACATAAATCATTGCATTGTATTGAAAACTGTCAATATGTATATATTTATGTAAAGTTATTTTCGACACTAATAATTGATTTGAAATACCAAAGGAAAATTTAATTAAAAAAGTTTTCTATACAAAACCTATAATAATACTCGCAACTTCCTTTTCTTCTAGCGAAAGTGTTGATGTGTTATAATTAATTAATATTACTTCTTGATTTAATGTTCAAGTTTGTCCAAGACTCTGTTCCATGGATTAAAATCCATAACAAAATAGTTGTGCCACTTTAACCAACTTCCCATTGTATGCCAGCTAAAACTTACTTCCAAAAATTCAAACTGCGAATAGCAAATAAATCACACAATACAATTAATGATATTGGAAAGTAAATGAGTTATTTTCAATTAACTCCACAAAACAATTGTACTAAGAACAATCATATTTATTAAGTAGTTAATGATATTTGGAATAACTCACGTCTATTTTAAATTAACTCCGAAAAAAATCTATATATAAATAGGCAAGTGAAAAAAGTTAGGAACCATTTTAACTGACTTAAACTCAACGTATTCGCTTGATTTTTTTTCTGTTAGATAGATTGACAATAGGAGCAGTGCAGAAAGTATTTTTTCTTCTACATTTTTGTGTCTAAGATATTTAAAAACAGTTAAGAATATTAGCCAATCATAAAGCTATGATTTCTCTTTCTCTCTTAATTTGCTAAAAAAAAATTACAACAATTTGGCTTGGCAACTCCATAAACACTCAGAAGGAAAAACGTATTTTATTTGTTCATTCTATTCTTATTTCCATCTTTCTATGTACTTAAACGATTATTGCTGAAACTAATAAAATTTGGATATTTAAATAACGAGTGGTACTGTATTATTTTTCTTTAGATGCTTAAAAATAATATATTTTTTTAATTATTAATAACTTTGATTAATAGTGGAGTTAATGTCGATGTCTTTGACGGCGTTTCAACGCCGAAAAAGTTGAAACAGATTGAACTTTTACGGCGTTGCAACGCGTTGAGATTAACTGCTCTCATACAATTTCATACGATTCAACTTTTTTTTGACATTTGACGCCGTCGACGACGTCGACATTAACTCCAGGGTAAAGTTAAATTCACCTACAGCACAAAGTAAGTTTTTTATTTTTGGTTTATTTTGTGTGCGTTTTGTTTTTGTTCATTGTTTTCATTATTTTTCTGTGCTTTAAATTACTGAATATACTGGAATGTTGGAATATGATGGAATGTTGGAATATGATGGAATGTTTATATTATTAGGCTAGCATATTCGTACATACATATGGGGTCTTTCTCAAAGAATAGGGAATAGAAACTTTTTTTGTAACAAACGTTTTAATGGGGAGTCTAAAACTTTAGAGAAAAAGCGTTCAATGAAAAAATAAGCATATATTTTTGTTTTGGGCAATAATAATGAATATGAAGTGAAAACACTAGGAGCAAATATCTAATTACATTTAGTTAAAAAAGTGAACAACTTTTTTTAAATAGTTTGTTTAAAATCTATTCTTATTTATGCCGATAAATGAAATTTTAAATTCGTATTTAGTAGTTAAGAAAGTGGTTTACCTTGGAGTCTATACATATGTATATTTGAATATAGTTTTTAAATTGTGTTTTAAATTCATCAAACTTTAAATATGTTCATTCTATTCTCCACCTCTGTGCGTTGATGGTTGATTTTCAACCACTGGGCGAACACTAGTAGTATTAAAAATATTAATATTTATTAAGTAGACATTAGTAACGGTTGAGCAAATATCACCAATGTGGCTTCTGAAAAACCAAGAAGTGTAGCCACAATAATTAGAAAAAGGAAGATATAAAAAGAGTAGTGGCGCAAATAAAAACGCCATCTATTTTATTGTTTCAGCATCACAATTTCTTTGTATAACTACTAAAGGAACAAATATATATTCTTTATTTTAAACTCCACATTTAAAAGTGATAAAATAATAAATAAAATTATGTGAAAGCAGTAAAAGGACATTACGTATGTATGTGGATCAAAACATACTTTATACTCGTATGACTATGTGCTCGAAATCTTACTTCTTTCAACAAGAAAATTAACACTGTAAAATCTTCAAATTACAGCAGAAAAACTATTAAATTTTAAACTTCAAGCTACAAGTTGAAGAAAAGTTTTATTAGTTTAAAACAGCAGCATGCATGAATGTGCGTTAGTTAGTTGCAAACATCTGGTTGTTGACTCTCACATGTGCAGGTACTCGTACAAGCTGCAAACAAAGAGCGAGCAGCACTTGGCTAATGTGCCAGAAAGTATGAAAAAAAACTATTGCATACTTTTAGGTTCCACAGTAACAAGCCACATTTACTTACAATTTTGAATGTATGTGTGTATGTGAAAGTAAAATATGTGCGTATGAGAGTACATACGTCTTTATATTTTTAATAAAAAAATAAAGCACAACTCTTCCTGTTCTTAAGCAACTTCCTTCTAACTTCATTTTTTTTTTCTTTTGTACTCGAGCGTACATTTTTCCTTTTCAGTTTTCCCAGAGAAATGTTACTAGAGTTTACTGGTGAGGAAAAAACTGAATTTATTTCAACCTAAGAAGTTGTAGACTGCTCTAGTTTAAGTGTTGCAAAAAAAATAAGTGTTCGCTATTATATCAAGTAAGAAATAAAATAATATATGTTGCTCTGTCGCTTACGTTCTTTTATCTTCTTTTTTTTTTGCTGCACAAGAAACTATCTGAAGAAAAATTTCTAACATTGAGACATTGCAAGAAAAAAATTAAGAAACCCATTTGGCTTCAGCTAAGGTCAGATGGAGCAAATCCTTAAGACAGATCTTTGATATCTTGAGTACAAAAAAATGTGCTTAAGATTTTTCTTTTCCAGACATATCAAACTATTATGCATTTAATTTGTATATTGCTACCTCAATATCAAAAGGCCCTAATTCATTATTTGTTTGAAAACGAGTTTTTTGTATATTTCTATATAAGAACATCTAGTGTATCGAAAAATGGAAAAATCTGGATTTCAAAACAATATTAGGTTAGGGAATTTCTATATTAAGATAACAGTAAAAAATTGCAACAAAAACAAGTAAGAGTGCTATATTCGGCTGTGCCGAATCTTATATACCCTTTACCAACGTACGTACATATGGGTATTTCCATGGTTGCGCTCGTGACAGTCGCACGTATTCAACATGAAGAAAATCAAACTAAGGGCCAACTATTTTTTTCTTCATTTACGTTTTTGGGAAGCAATTTTAGATCTCTTTATTTAGTGGATAGCATGGGTGCTGTAAGAGTCGGGGTCCTGATATATTGGTCAACAAAAGCTGTTGCGTGATGTGACAAAAAATAGAAGTGGTTTTTTTCTACATTTACTAAAGTGCAAAAACCAGCGAAGTAAGGCAAAAACTTTTATGAAACTTATTTGGATATTATTAAGGGATAGTTAAGCTTTATTTCCATAACTGTGTTTTTATGATTTTATGTTTAGTTTTATTGATACAAGCCATAATATGAAGCGTGACGTGACATTGCGTTACGTGACATTTTTTCCCTTATGATAAAATCGAATAAATTTTGATGTAGTTTGGGTTTAAGGTTTTAATTCAACGAAAATAAATGAAAGTTCAACTTCAGGTCAATGTTTGAAAAGGTACATAAGAATAAAAAAGATAGTAAAAAAGGTTATTTATTAAATATTTCTCTTAGACGAAATTGCGGTTCGAGCTACTTTTATTTGTAAATCTTCTTCGCATGATAAGTAGTGAATTTTATGCATGCCAGAGATACTCGGCACTTCTTTCCATTTTTCCGTTAACGATGGGGACAGCCTTTCAATTTCGTCTGCACTTATAAAAGTTAAATGAATCCCATTTATGTGGTCTCGTGCGCATTCGAATAAAGCTAAGGCGTCATGCAAGATAATATTCTTTGCTTTCGTTATCTGCCATACTTTTCTTTTAATTACAGCTCCTACTCCATCGACTGCTCCTTTGCCGTGAGAAGTGGCAAAGAAGTTCCATTCAATATATTTGCAGCCGAATTCCACTAAAAAATTGGGCAAACTCCTAGCTATAAACTTGTTTTTGAATTGGCTGCTGCTTCCATCTGAGAAAATGAATATATTTTGAAAATGTCCGTATTGGTTTTTTATTTGCTGCACAAGTGTTGTTATAAAACAGTAAACGTCGTATTTATTGTGGGTTAACTTGTCACTTATTATAGCAAACGATTTTGTGTCTCCAGCCAACCAGGCTACGCATGTAAAAATCGTGCTTTGTTGGTAACTAAAGTGAGCACTTTGCACTTCGTTTTGACACATAAGGCGGTAGTTTTCTGCGAAATCAACTTGCAATATCAGTTCTCCGGGCTTGATTGTATTTTTCTTCATTACAAAATATTGTTGTTGAGCACGCTTTACAAAAAAATGCACTTTAAATAAAGGCAATTGAGCTTCCAATTCGTGAATGAGGTCCGATAAAGGAGCAATAGTCTGAGTTAAGGTAACACGATCTTGAACTTTGCGCCAATGCTGCCACTTGACAGTTTCCTCCAACTTTTTTAAGTCCTCGACTGGAATCAGATCATGTTGCACATCTTGTACACAATTTTCGCATTCGTTTGTCATACATTTTTCCGTCTCGATGTTGCAACAGACAGTTTGCAGGAAGCTTTGAAAATTAGTTGAAAATGATTTTAAGACTTTTGCAAATCCCTCTAATAAAAAGCGAAAATTGGCATGGTGCTGACAGACACACATATTGTGGGGCGTCTTGCTCGTGAGTTCGATTTCCCTTGGCCGGTTTTGGAAAAATGTTGACTTACTCACATATTCCTCATCATATTCATTTTTGAACAACTCAAACGCTTCAAGAACTGTCATCAACATAAAGCGCTTAGCAACTATTTGTCCATCTATAATAAGAGTATCTTTACGACCTGCAGCCTGGACGCTAATGTCTTCACGCATGTAAAAATCTTTAACAGTCTTTATTTTCTGTTCGTATTCTAAGGACTTGGAATAGTTTTTTTCGGCAATTATTGTTGAACTTAGATATTTCGCATTCAAAACGTTGAGAACTTCTATTTTCTTTTTCAAATTCATAGGCAAGGCTTTTTCTACCTTCTTGACTGCTTTTCCCAATGTTTGCTTGCAAGAATACGCCTCATTCCTTTCTTGAAATTTACTGTTTTTATTTTTCATTCGGTATTGTTTTTGTCTTACGCGGTCTTTTTCTCTCCTCTCCTTTGTAAGTTTCTTGCTCGTTTTAGACAATTTCAACTGCCGCTGTCGATATTTTTGTGCTCTTTCCTTTGCTTTTAAGCGATACGCTTGCAATTTTATGGGATCTTCTTTCAACTTTCCCCTAAATTTCTTATCTTTGTTTTTAATTTTTTCAGAAACGGTGTCCATCTACATAAAAACATTTATTGCTGATTATAAAAATATTTGCAGCAAAAATTCTAAAAAAAGTTTAACTTACACCAGTTGCGTTACGTGACAAACTTCAATATTAAATAGAAAGGGTCTATTATTAACTTCGGTCAAAGTAATTTAGTTTTTAAGTTTTATATATAAAACTTGCTTTAGTTTTAAATTTTTATTGAATTCCGTTCCACAGCGCAGAAGATATGACAAAAAATCATGCTTTTAAGGTGCGCATGTAACATTAGAATATCAAGGAAAACAAATTGAAAAATGACAGTTAGATTTTTTTCGCTTTGCTCTTTTCGCATTTTTTTCAGTTTATTGTTGTTGTAAGCAAACTATTTTGTAATTAGTGCAATCGTAAAAAATGCGTTTTCAAAAATTAACCTTAAAGAGAAAATTCGATTAAAAGTAATCGAAAGCAAGTAACATATTATTTTGAATTTTACTAACATTTTTCTCATTATGGGTGTTAAGTGAAGGTATAAATTCTTTAAAATAACAAATTTTAAATATTTTTCTCTCATAATATTGGATAAAAATAATTGTTTAATAACTTTTAATTTTTTGGCCGCGGTAGACCTTTCTGTGGAAATACCCATATATATAGTATACAGACACGTACATACATATTTGTTTTGTGAAAAAATTTATCATTTTTTTAAAGTTTCCATCTATGGAGCTATAATTTTCATTTTTTTGGCGATTTTGTCTGTTTTTGGAGGTTTTTTTCATTTTGGCGATTTTTATCTGTTGTTGGGCTTTTTCGTTTTTGGCGATTTTTTTTTCTTTTTTTGGCGATTTTTTTTTTTCATTTTAGCAATTTTTTCTTGTTTTTTTAGGTTTGGCGATTTTATAATTTTTAATTTTTTCAGTTTTACCGTTTTTGAAAATTTCAAGAGTTTTGCTCTTACGGTTTCCAAGATACAGCAAATTGTCAAAATTACATAGTCAAAATTGCATTAACTGATGGAACACCCTTTAATTTAAATTTTTTTTAATTTTTGTGTTAATTTTTGTAGTCTGTATAAAAATACACTAACCTTACAAATTTCAAGTGTATATACATACAATTGTATATATACCACATGGGATTTTAAAATTTTTCGTTGCTCGTTTTGGAACACCCTTTAATTTCCAATTATCATGTATTTGTTGTTGTAGCGGTCAAAGGTCTACATACTGTGTCCAAATTTCAGGTCTGTAGCTCTTACGGTTCTCGAGAAAATACTAATATAGTTTTAGACATAGTTAATTTTACATAACACAAAAAGTTAAAGTTTTCCAACCCTGGAAACGTCTTTTTAATTTTTTTGTATTTTTTTTAATTTAAAATTCCAATTTTAGTCGTACTGAAGTGTAAAATATGTACATTTATTAAAAAAAATAAAAATTTGTTTTCGGGAGTTACTTTTATATGGCAAAATGAAGTTTAAGTTTTCCAGCTCTGCAATCGTCTGCTCGATTTTTCTGAATTTCAATACCAATCTATTTTGGAAAATTTGTGACACACCAGTCCAAGAACGAAGTCTCTAGCTCTTCTTGGAGCTTCGGAAAACCGATTTCACGTACAGACAGACGGACAGACGGACAGACGGACATCGCTTATTCGTCTTCCCTATGCATAAGAATCCAGAATATATATATTATATGGGTCGCTTATTGATATTATAGAAATTACAAACGGAATGACAAACCTATATATACCCTTTTACCATTTTTGTTGGTAAAGGGTATAAAAATGGACTTAGTAAAGGCTAAGCTCTTTTAAGATACAGATGCGCAAGTTCACTTAAATTAAAAGTGACAAGTTTTCTTAGTGACAATTTTAAATTCGAGGGAAATTTGGTTTTATAGCATTTGTTCGCATTTTTTATTTTCTCTTGCAGAAGGTAAAATATAATTTTATCGCTAATAATTATTTTTTAAACTGAGGTATGAAATTGTTTGCATTATATTTGAATTGCATGCTCGTTGCGTTGTGTGATATTCATGGAAATTTGTAGCTCAAAGCCATACGAGTAGTAGGGAACTGCCACTCCGGGGACAATTAAAATTTTGAAATTTTAAAATTTTAATTACCCAAATTTTAAAATTCTTGGAAATTTGTGAAATTTGATACCCTACGAGGGTGGATCAATAAGTCCGTCCAACTTTTTGTTTACATAAGGAATTTTTTGTTTACATAAGGGGTTTTGTTTGTTTAATACATACGAGGGTGGTTTAATAAGTCCGGGTTTTTATGACCGTGGGAATTTATATGTATGTTTGGATTAAGGGGTTTCATAAGATTAATATTTCATAAATATATATGCCGACGGGAAAATCATGAAAATGATTTTTCTTAATACCAAAGGGGGAGTGGGGTGAAATAGTGAAAATTAATTTTTCCTAATGCCTAAGGGTATGCATTAATATTTTTCCTAATGCCTACGGCAATATATGAATATTTTTCCTAATGCCTACGGCAATATATGAATATTTTTCTTAATGCCTACGGCAATACATGATTTTCCTAATGCCTACGGCAATACATGATTTTCCTAATGCCTACGGCAATATATGAATATTTTTCTTAATGCCTACGGCAATACATGATTTTCCTAATGCCGACGGCAATACATGTTTATTTTTCCTAGTGCCGACGGCAATGCATGAATATTATTTTTTTCAAATGCCGACGGCAAAACATGATTATTATTTTTTTCAAATGCCGACGGGAAAATGATTTTTCATAATTCAGACGGGAAAACATAAAAGTTATTTCTAATGCTAATACAGGAGTTTAAGGCTTATAGTGATTTGGGGTGGGTGGGGTTGTTGTCGTAATACATAACCGAGGGACTTTATGGATTTGTCCGTCCGTCTGTCTGTTGTGCGAGGCTGTGATTGGCCGGGGGAGCGTGGTGTAGTTGAGGTAGATGGGTTCAGTGTATGTGTGTATACCTACCTGTCTGTTGGAATTTGTGTGATGGTGTGATTGACAGGGGGCGGGGTGTAGTTGAGGTAGATCGACTGCGTGTATGCAGGTGTTGCAAGTCTGTAGGAATTTAAGGCTTATAGTGATTTGGGGTAGGTGAGGGTGTTGTTGTACGAGTAACATGTATCCATGGGAATTTGTGGATGTGTCTGTCCGGAGGAATTTAAGCGAGGCTGTTATTGGGAGGGTTGTGGTGTAGTTGAGGTTGATCGACTGCGTGTATGTATGTATGTCTATATGTTTGTAGGAGCTTAAGGCTGATCGTGATTTAAGAGAGGTGAGGATGTTGTTGTAATATGTAGGAATCTGTATGTATGTATGTATGTCTGTGAAAATTTAAGGCTGATCATGATTTAGGGTAGGTGAGGTTGGTGTAGTAATATGTCTGTGTGTATGTACATATGTTTGTAGGAGTTTAATGCTATTAGTGATTTGAGGATAGGTGAGGGTGTTGTCGTACGAGTGATATGTATGCGTAGAAATCTGTATGCATGTTCGTAGGAGTTTAAGGCTGATCGTGATTTGTGTTGTTGTCAGTGTTGTTTGTAGGAATGACCGTGAGAATTTTTGTATGTATATCTGTAGGAATTTAAGGTTGGCCGTGTTTTGTGAGGGTTGGTGTGTTGTTGAAATAATTTGAATTTTTCTTAGATGAAATCTGGTACATGTGTGTGTGTGTGTGCGTGTGTGTGCGTATGATTTTCTCACGCTAGTAGTTTTATGTACGTAGAAATAAATTGTATTCAATATCGAGATTTGGTTCTATAAAATGTTTTCATATATCTGATACATATATATAAGTATATTTTCATACTCAAGATTGCTGGGTATTTTGTCATGCTTAAAATTGTCCAGCTTTAAAGTCTGCCTGCGAGAAATTTGTTTATATTACAGATTTTGTTTATTTAACTACGTCCGGCTTCTTTCGTTGAACTTCTTTTCATACGATCAGGGGGATTTATAGTTTCTCTGTCCATAATAAGGTCGTTTAGCTTGGGCATGTGCTCTGACTGAATGGTTTGCGTTGTTCATATATTTTTATGATGTAGATATGTAAGTGTGATTGTCAAGATCTAATAAATACTTGAGTATTGATAAGAAATTTGATATTATGTGTACATACATATCTACAAATTGATTTTATGTATGTATGCGGTCTTTTGTTGATGTTGTAAATATTCGCCGGGTCTTTTATGTATAGATGTCAAATATCTTCATAGTTTTTTTATTTTTTTATTTGAAATTAAAAAACGTTGATTTAATTTTTATCTGTATTTACTTCAAAGTTTGTGAGGATTTTCTGTTTTAAGTAAAACTGAATTCCTTAAGATACATACTTTAGACTAATAGTAACTATAATAGAAATATTTTCTATAAAGTTGATGCAGCTTATAGTCATTCGTAGAAATATTTTGATATAAATCTTTTCCAGCCGTAGGCTTTTTTCATCACCTTTTACATTTATTTTAGAACATCTTGCATTGCCTTTTATACATTTATAAACATTTTTAAATGAAACTAATCCAGCAGTCCAGCTTATGTAACGATAGTTTTTTGTTAGCCAGCTTGCTTCTTTTTTTTATTTTTTTATTGATTATTGAGTTTTCTAATGAAGTTATTATATTCGTAATTGTTGAAAACAATCGCTACTTCTTTTCCAATAAATTTATTTGAATTACTTTTGAAACCTTGTACGTCTATAAAAATTATGTTGTTTTCCATATTACTCAATTTATAAGACTTTTAGAACTTGTCCTTTGATGGGTATATATTCTATTATAATATCATGAATATGAATACAGGAAGCTGATTTCTTTGCTTACTATTTCAAATTAAAATTTTATTCAATTGCCCCGCTATTGAATGAAAGGAGCTTTTATCTTAAACTCTGGAATCTTAGATACATATAATAACTATATAGAATTGCATTACGTTTATTTTTTTAATTTTATGTTAGGATTATCATCATATGGATATGAGACTGAACTTAAATGTACTTTTAAATTAGTTAATTCATAATAACCAATCTTATTTTCTTCTTGAATAGCGAACAACAGAAAACGAAGTCGTTTTCTTACAATTTCGGTCTAACGTCTCAACTGGTCCTCTAGTATACAATATGACTTTGTATGTCAGCATTTCTGTCTCCTCTTTCTCAGCGTTAGGGATAATTAAATTTTAAACTTTTTATTCTTCAAATTGTGTTACTTCATACTGGTAATATGTTTAAGTACAGTAATAATGTACGAGTATATGTTTATTTTATGACGGGTGAGCGCCTATGGCTTTTATTTGATGTTCTGGATGAAGTGTTTTTTTTCTCATTTTCTTAAAGTTTAGCGTATTGCGTATATATTTCTAATATATTTAAGTGAGCTTTTTGTATCTGTCAGACAGAGTGAACGTATCAGTTGGTCAGTCAGTCTCTCTTTTTTTTATTTTATTAATTTTTTCTTCTAATGTGTCACTACTATTTTTTCAGATTTTACTACTTGAAATAGAAAATATTTATATAATTTTAAAAGTATTAATATAAACATACATATAGGTAAATAAATGTATGTACGTAGAAATTAGTTCATATACAAAGAAATACATCTTTAATAATCAACTATTCTAGAAAATCGATCTAAAATAAGACATTTACCTCCATCATCAATTCCCCATCAGTGTTTTCATAAAGTGTTAGAAATATTGGAATATCTATGTTTGGGAGAATTTTTAATTCAAGTGTTTCTATATAAGATTTGGTGTTTGACCCCTTGACGTTATTGTGGTTAACGTAGACTGCGTTGTATCTCATTCAGATGTAATCATTTCTCACTTAGAAAAGGTCCTCATCACCATCAATCATACTTGTATACAATTCATTCATGAGTGGAGTTGGTACAGATACAATTGCTGTCTACAAATTAATGATTAGAAAATAGCTTTCTCATCACCTTCTAACAAGTTTAATATTTTGCTAGCATGCATGCTTTAGCATGCTTCTATCGATAGTGACGCGAGAGTCCGACATTTAGTGCTGTTTTAATTAAAAATCTATAATATTAGAGTTACGAATTCACTCTTTTGAATTTTTAACAAAGTAGATACATATCTATTTCATTTGCCACAAAGTCTTAAAATTTCTTTCCTTATAAAAGTATGACGTGAGGAATTTTTTTAAATTATACATGCTTCGGTATGCTTCCAATATTTTTTTCGGTAAATTTATTTCATATTCATACAGATACAGATATAAAGTAAGATCTGTTTACATTCAATTTTACAATTTATGCATGCTTCAGCATGATTCTAGTTGAAGTCTGTATTTATTTAGTAAGTTTGTTTGATACCCATTTATACACATGTACATTGTTAAAGATTGGATATCAAAGTACAATTTCCTTAGTTTATCTAGAAATGAACAGAGTGAATATCTATGTATTATAATAACCATATTCACATTTTAAAATTTTGTGTGCTAGAGCTTTCGAAATGGAAAATGTACACCTTTTACTATAAAAAGTGATAATATGATGTGTTTCTGAATATTTTGAACTCTTAAGTTTTCACAATATTTCATACAGACCATCAAGTTTAGAGAATTGTAGTATATTAAGCTATTTATCTTCCCTGAGACCTAACATTCCGAATCAATCCTTCAAAAAACCAATACAAACTAGATTTTTCCTTTTTAATTTTATTTATATTTTCATTGAATTTCAACATTTTGTACCTCTTCAAATTACTGTATACTGTATTTTGCACCTTTTTCTCATTCGTTGAGTTAACTTTAATCGCAAATATTTCAATGATGAGATGAACTTTTCTATTGTAGGCATTAAGTAAATCTTTGTGTATATCAATCCACTTATATGAACCATTATACCTAAATTCTTAACACATAATTAATTTTAATGATCTATTAATTTATTCTACTATTGATTCTTGCATATTATGAAATTTTTAATCCTCTGTCTATGCATGAATTTTGCAGTGTTTATTAAAAATTCTTTACCATCATCTATTTGTATTTTTTGTTTTAATACTCATATCATTTCAAAAATGTTTTCCATTGCCTTGGTTTTTTTCGAGTGCAGCTTTTATTTTCAACGATGCTCACCATATAAACTTTGAGAATGTGTCAGTTACAGTCTACAAAAATCAATAATTTCTATTTTCTCAAGAAAAGCTACCCACTTCACCTAAATCAGCTCCATAAAATATCATCTATTCCATTCATTACATCACTACAATTCACAAACAATTTTCGAAATTTATTATGGAGTTCGTTTACTAAATGTCTTTTTAAGGACATTGAGTTGTTTTACAGTGTTTTAGAGAGTGTTGTGATCCACTTGATACACTTTCAGCTATTTATACTAAAATGTAGTTAATAAATTTTATCGCTCAGCTCTTCAATTTGTTTGTCAAAAGATGATTTAATTTTTAGAATGTCTTTTTCAATTTTATACCTATCTTCTATCGTTAATTTTATTTCACACTCCACTTATTAATTCATCCTTTAGTTTCTCGATTTGAGTTTCCAGAAACAATTTACTGATAACATTGTTCACCGTCAGTGAATTTCTACATTGGTAGAAATTATATATTTTATTTAGTTTTCAAAATCAAATTTGTCATACTATTTTCACGTTTTATCAATCATTAAAGAAAATAAACCCACTTTTAAGCCCCATATTTGATCATCAACTTGTATTTTATCTTTATTCAGTTTTAGATTTCTATCACCAAATTTCCACTCATTATTGAAGTCTTTATGTGAGTCATAGTTTGTATCTAATTCATTTCATCCTTCCCAGACTAATAAGTCAATATAAGCATCTTCGATGTTGGAAGGCCGTGAGTAAAAATCATCTTCTTCTTCTTCATCGTCATATTCATTCTCAGTATTAGCATCATTAAATAAGATGGTATTATCAAATATTGTTCCTTTTGAAAGTTTCTTTAACTTGTCTCTATCTTGAGTGATGGTTTTTCAGACTTTAAACTTGTATTATTTTCAACTTCTGTCTTCATTTTACTTTGTTCTTTCTTGTGTAATCTTTCAATATTTTTAGAACTATTTATGAATTCTTTGAGAGGTTCTGTTATAGGATCAAATATATCTCTTAGTTGTTCACGTGTATCTATTTCACCAGTTTTTATACTACGAAGCTTTTTCTTCAAGACACTTCTTATCAACACCGTTTTAAAATTTTCTCATCCATGTTTAATAATAGCAAATAAGAGGTATCAGCTATTAGATCAGGTATCACCTATTAGATCAGGTATCAGCTATCAGATCAGCTTATCAGGAGCTGCTCTGGTTTTCAGATCATCTTATTAGGAGCTGGTCTGATTTTTAGATCAGCTTATCAGGAGCTGGTCTGGTTTTCAGATCAGCTTTTCAGGACCTGATCTGGTTTTCAGATCAGCTTTTCAGGACCTGATCTGGTTTTCAGATCAGCTTATCAGGACCTGATCTGGTTTTCAGATCAGCTTATCAGGAGCTGGTCTGGTTTTAAGATCAGGTTATCAGGTATCAGATCAGGTTATCGGACAGCTGATCTGAAAACCAGATCAGGTCCTGAAAAGCTGATCTGAAAACCAGACCAGGTCCTGAAAATCTGATCTGAAAACCAGACCAGCTCCTGATAAGCTGATCTGAAAACCAGATCAGGTCCTGATAAGCTGATCTGAAAACCAGATCAGGTCCTGAAAAGCTGATCTGAAAACCAGACCAGCTCCTGATAAGCTGATCTGAAAACCAGACCAGCTCCTGATAAGCTGATCTGAAAACCAGATCAGGTCCTGATAAGCTGATCTGAAAACCAGATCAGGTCCTGAAAAGCTGATCTGAAAACCAGATCAGGTCCTGAAAAGCTGATCTGAAAACCAGACCAGCTCCTGATAAGCTGATCTGAAAACCAGATCAGGTCCTGATAAGCTGATCTGAAAACCAGATCAGGTCCTGAAAAGCTGATCTGAAAACCAGATCAGGTCCTGAAAAGCTGATCTGAAAACCAGATCAGGTCCTGAAAAGCTGATCTGAAAACCAGATCAGGTCCTGAAAAGCTGATCTGAAAACCAGATCAGGTCCTGAAAAGCTGATCTGAAAACCAGATCAGGTCCTGAAAAGCTGATCTGAAAACCAGACCAGGTCCTGAAAATCTGATCTGAAAACCAGATCAGGTCCTGAAAAGCTGATCTGAAAACCAGACCAGCTCCTGATAAGCTGATCTAAAAATCAGACCAGCTCCTAATAAGATGATCTGAAAACCAGAGCAGCTCCTGATAAGCTGATCTGATAGCTGATACCTGATCTAATAGGTGATACCTGATCTAATAGCTGATACCTCTTATTTGCTATTATTAAACATGGATGAGAAAATTTTAAAACGGTGTTGATAAGAAGTGTCTTGAAGAAAAAGCTTCGTAGTATAAAAACTGGTGAAATAGATACACGTGAACAACTAAGAGATATATTTGATCCTATAACAGAACCTCTCAAAGAATTCATAAATAGTTCTAAAAATATTGAAAGATTACACAAGAAAGAACAAAGTAAAATGAAGACAGAAGTTGAAAATAATACAAGTTTAAAGTCTGAAAAACCATCACTCAAGATAGAGACAAGTTAAAGAAACTTTCAAAAGGAACAATATTTGATAATACCATCTTATTTAATGATGCTAATACTGAGAATGAATATGACGATGAAGAAGAAGAAGATGATTTTTACTCACGGCCTTCCAACATCGAAGATGCTTATATTGACTTATTAGTCTGGGAAGGATGAAATGAATTAGATACAAACTATGACTCACATAAAGACTTCAATAATGAGTGGAAATTTGGTGATAGAAATCTAAAACTGAATAAAGATAAAATACAAGTTGATGATCAAATATGGGGCTTAAAAGTGGGTTTATTTTCTTTAATGATTGATAAAACGTGAAAATAGTATGACAAATTTGATTTTGAAAACTAAATAAAATATATAATTTCTACCAATGTAGAAATTCACTGACGGTGAACAATGTTATCAGTAAATTGTTTCTGGAAACTCAAATCGAGAAACTAAAGGATGAATTAATAAGTGGAGTGTGAAATAAAATTAACGATAGAAGATAGGTATAAAATTGAAAAAGACATTCTAAAAATTAAATCATCTTTTGACAAACAAATTGAAGAGCTGAGCGATAAAATTTATTAACTACATTTTAGTATAAATAGCTGAAAATGTATCAAGTAGATCACAACACTCGCCAAAAAACTGTAAAACAACTCAATGTCCTTAAAAAGAAATTTAGTAAACGTAATCCATAATAAATTTATAAAATTGTTTGTGTATTGTAGTGATGTAATGAATGGAATAGATGATCTTTTATGGAGCTGATTTAGGAGAGAAAATAGAAATTATTGATTTTTTGCTGACTGTAACTGACACATTCTCAAAATTTATATTGTGAGTATCGTTGAAAATAAAAGCTGCACTCGAAAAAAAAACCAAGGCAATGGAAAATATTTTTGAAATGATATGAGTATCAAAACAAAAAAATACATATAGATGTTGGTAAAGAATTTTTAATAAACACTGCAAAATTCATGCATAAACAGAGGATTAAAAATTTCATAATATGAAAGCATCAATAGTAGAATAAATTAATAGATCATTAAAAGGAATTATGTGTTAAGAATTTAGGTATAATGGTTCATATAAGTGGATTGATATACACAAAGATTTACTTAATGCCTACAATAGAAAAGTTCATCTCATCATTGAAATATTTGCGATTAAAGTTAACTCAACGAATGAGAAAAAGGTGCAAAATACAGTATACAGTAATTTGAAGAGGTACAAAATGTTGAAATTCAATGAAAATATAAATAAAATTAAAAAGGAAAAATCTAGTTTGTATTGGTTTTTTGAAGGATTGATTAGGAATGTTAGGTCTCAGGGAAGATAAATAGCTTAATATACTACAATTCTCTAAACTTGATGGTCTGTATGAAATATTGTGAAAACTTAAGAGTTCAAAATATTCAGCAACACATCATATTATCAATTTTTGTAGTAAAAGGTGTACATTTTCCATTTCGAAAGCTCTAGCACACAAAATTTTAAAGTGTGAATATGGTTATTATAAAAGATATTCACTTTGTTCATTTCTAGATAAACTAAGAAAATTGGATTTTGATATCCAATCTTTAACAATGTACATGTGTATGAATGGGTATCAAACAAACTTACTAAATAAATACAGACTTCAACTAGAATCATGCTGAAGCATGCATAAATTGTAAAATGGAATGTAAACAGATCTTACTTTATATCTGTATCTGTATGAGTATGAAATAAATTTACCGAGAAAAATATTGGAAGCATGCCGAAGCATGTATGATTTAAAAAAATTCCTGACATCATATTTTTATAAGTACAGAAATTTTAAGAGTTTGTGGCAAGTGAAATACATACATACATATGTATCTACTTTGTCAAAAATTCAAAAGAGTGAATTCGTAATTCTAATTGTATAGATTTTTAATTGAAACACCACTATATGTCGGACTCTCGCCTCACTATTGATAGAATAGCATGCTAAAGCATGCATGCTAGCAAAATATTAAAATCTGTTAGAATGTGATGAGAAAGCTTTTTTCTAATCATTAATTTGTAGACAGCAATTGTATCTAAATCAACTCAACTCATGAATGTATTATATACAGGTATGATTGATGGTAATGAGGACCTTTTCTATGTGAGAAATTATTACATCTGAATGCGATACAACGCAGCCTACGTTAACCACAATAACGTCAAGGGGTCAAACACCAAATCTTATATAGAAACACTTGAAGTAAAAATTCTCCTAAACATAGATATTCCAATGTTTCTAACACTTTATGAAAACACTGACGGTGAAATGATGATGGAGGTAAATGTGTTATCTTAGATCGATTTTCTAGAATAGTTGATTATTAAAGATGTATTTCTTTGTATATGAACTAATTTTTACGTACATACATATATTTACCTATATGTATGTATATATTAATACTCTTAAAATTATATAAATATTTTCTATTTCAAGTAGTAAAATCTGAAAAAATAGTAGTGACACATTAGAAGAAAAAATTAATAAAATAAAAAGAGAGACTGACTGATCAACTGATACGTACACTCTGTCTGACAGGTACAAAAAGCTCACTTAAATATATTAGAAATATATACGCAATACGCTAAACTTTAATAAAATTAGAAAAAAAAAATCACTTCATCTAGAACATCAAATAAAAGCCATAGGGACCCGTCATAAAATAAACATATACTCGTACATTATTAATGTACTTAAACATATTATCAGTATGAAGTAACACAATTTGAAGAATAAAAAGTTTAAAATTTAATTATCCCTAACGCTGACAAAGAGGAGACAGAAATGTTGACATATAAAGTCATATTGTATACTAGAGGACCAGTTGAGAGGTTAGACCTAAATTGTAAGAAAACGACTTCGTTTTCTGTTGTTCGCTATTCAAGAAGAAAATAAGATTATTCATTATGAATTAACTAATTTAAAAGTACATTTAAGTTCAGTCTCATATCCATATGATGATAATCCTAACATAAAATTTAAAAATAAACGTAATGCAATTCTATATAGTTATTATATGTATCTAAGATTCCATCAAAGGTAGTATATGAAAGAATCTCATGCGTTTCTACCTGTACCAGAGTTTAAGATAAAAGCTCCTTTTATTCAATAGCGGGGCAATTGAATAAAATTTTAATTTGAAATAGTAAGCAAAGAAATCAGCTTACTGTATTCTTATTCATGATCGTATAATAGAATACATATGTATATACCCATCAAAGGACAAGTTCGAAAAGTCTTATAAATTGAGTAATATGGAAAACAACATAATTTTTATAAACGTACAATGTTTCAAAAGTAATTCAAATGATTTCATCGCAAAAGAAGTAGCGATTGTTTTCAACAATTACGAATATAATGATTTCATTATAAAACTCAATAATCAATAAAAAATAAAAAAAAGAAGCAAGCTGGCTAACAAAAAACTATCATTACATAAGCTGGACTGCTGGATCAGTTTCATTTAAAAATGTTTATAAATGTATAAAAGGCAATGCAAGATGTTCTAAAATAAATGTAAAAGGTGATGAAAAAAGCCTACGGCTGGAAAAAATTTTATATCAAAATATTTCTAAGAATGAAGATAAGCTGCATCAACTTTAAACAAATGTAAATTAAATATAGGAAATATTTCTATTATAGTTACTATTATTCTAAAGTATGTATCTTAAGGAATTTAGTTTTACTTAAAACAGCAAATCCTCACAAACTATTAAGTAAATACAGATAAAAGTTAAAACAACGTTTTTTTAATTTCAAATAAAAAAAAAAACTATGAAGATATTTGACATGAATACATAAAAGACCAGGCGAATATTTACAACAACAACAAAAACAAAAAAATGTATTCAAACACGGAGGCAAACACTTATTTGTATGTACATACATATGTACATACATACATAAAATCAATTTGTAGATATGTATGTACACATAATATCAAATTTCTTATCAATACTCAAGTATTTATTAGATCTTGACAATCACACTTACATATCTACATCATAAAAATATATGAATAACGCAAACCATTCAGTCAGAGCACATGCCCAAGCTAAACGACCTTATTATGGACAGAGAAACTATAAATTCCCATGATCGTATGAAAAGAAGTTCAGGGAAAGAAGCCGGACGTAGTTAAATAAACAAAATCTGTAATATAAACAAATTTCTCGTAGGCAGACTTTAAAGCTGGACAATTTTAAGCATGACAAAATACCCAGCAACCTTGAGTATGAAAATATACACAATTTTAAGCATGACAAAATACCCAGCAACCTTGAATATGAAAATATACTTATGTATATGTATCAGATATATGAAAATATTTTATAGAACCAAATCTCGATATTGAATACAATTTATTTCTACGTACATAAAACTACTAGCGTGAGAAAATCATACGCATACACACGCACACACACACACACACATATATACCAGATTTCATCTAAGAAAAATTCAAATTATTTCAACAACACACCACCCCTCACAAAACACGGCCAACCTTAAATTCCTACAGATATGCATACAAAAATTCTCACGGTCATTCCTACAAACAACACTGACAACAACACAAATCACGATCAGCCTTAAACTCCTACGAACATGCATACAGATTTCTACGCATACATATCACTCGTACGACAACACCCTCACCTATCCTCAAATCACTAATAGCATTAAACTCCTACAAACATATGTACATACACACAGACATATTACTACACCAACCTCACCTACCCTAAATCATGATCAGCCTTAAATTTTCACAGACATACATACATACATACAGATTCCTACATATTACAACAACATCCTCACCTCTCTTAAATCACGATCAGCCTTAAGCTCCTACAAACATATAGACATACATACATACACGCAGTCGATCAACCTCAACTACACCACAACCCTCCCAATAACAGCCTCGCTTAAATTCCTCCGGACAGACACATCCACAAATTCCCATGGATACATGTTACTCGTACAACAACACCCTCACCTACCCCAAATCACTATAAGCCTTAAATTCCTACAGACTTGCAACACCTGCATACACGCAGTCGATCTACCTCAACTACACCCCGCCCCCTGTCAATCACACCATCACACAAATTCCAACAGACAGGTAGGTATACACACATACACTGAACCCATCTACCTCAACTACACCACGCTCCCCCGGCCAATCACAGCCTCGCACAACAGACAGACGGACGGACAAATCCATAAAGTCCCTCGGTTATGTATTACGACAACAACCCCACCCACCCCAAATCACTATAAGCCTTAAACTCCTGTATTAGCATTAGAAATAACTTTTATGTTTTCCCGTCTGAATTATGAAAAATCATTTTCCCGTCGGCATTTGAAAAAAATAATAATCATGTTTTGCCGTCGGCATTTGAAAAAAATAATATTCATGCATTGCCGTCGGCACTAGGAAAAATAAACATGTATTGCCGTCGGCATTAGGAAAATCATGTATTGCCGTAGGCATTAAGAAAATTATTCATATATTGCCGTAGGCATTAGGAAAATCATGTATTGCCGTAGGCATTAGGAAAATCATGTATTGCCGTAGGCATTAAGAAAAATATTCATATATTGCCGTAGGCATTAGGAAAAATATTCATATATTGCCGTAGGCATTAGGAAAAATATTAATGCATACCCTTAGGCATTAGGAAAAATTAATTTTCACTATTTCACCCCACTCCCCCTTTGGTATTAAGAAAAATCATTTTCATGATTTTCCCGTCGGCATATATATTTATGAAATATTAATCTTATGAAACCCCTTAATCCAAACATACATATAAATTCCCACGGTCATAAAAACCCGGACTTATTAAACCACCCTCGTATGTATTAAACAAACAAAACCCCTTATGTAAACAAAAAATTCCTTATGTAAACAAAAAGTTGGACGGACTTATTGATCCACCCTCGTAGGGTATCAAATTTCACAAATTTCCAAGAATTTTAAAATTTGGGTAATTAAAATTTTAAAATTTCAAAATTTTAATTGTCCCCGGAGTGGCAGTTCCCTACTACTCATACGACAGCAATACAGAATAAAGATCGATCTTTGGCAACTGATAGTCTGCCATTTTGTACAGAAAATTTGTTCCATACTGATGTTAGTTAATGAACTTTTTGGCATTCATTACTTAGCCAAATAATTCCCTTATTTATATTTAATGTTTCCTTCATTTCCCAAAAGCATAAAATTCAAACAACTAAACTTGGAAACACTTAATATGTACAATATACAATATATGTATATAAATATAAAACTTGATTGCTCATGTGTCTAAAGTAAAAATAAGCAGCACCTTCTGCACCCATTAGCTTTATTACTGCTTTGTTTGGTTAAGAGAAAACACTGTGTGGAATTACTTTTCGTTATTATTATAGTTCACAATAGAGCCTCCTTTTCAATGGAATAAAGGAGAACAATGAATGCATTTTCTATAGTCTGCCAACAACAGTCAAATATCAATTTCCAAGCGTATGTGTGTGTATGTGCGTGTTTCTATGTGTTAGTGTTTCACTAATTTAACTTAAAGTTTACCTGTTTATAATGGCTAACATGCATAAGAAGAACGAAGGAAATTTATATAATGTTAAATGTGTTCAAACTCCAAAACAAAGTATTTTCGGGATTATGCAATGTAAGTGATTTTAAGAAATAATATTCCATTCCATATTCTATTCAATTATATTTGAAAGTATTTGTTAAAAAGGAAAACTTACTCAATTATGATCCCAATATGCATGTGCTTGCATAAGTATGAGGTAATCCTTTTATTATATGGCAGAATATTCAATTCCAAAAAAATATTATTGTTGTGCAATAATTGCCTTAAATCAATTTTATATTGCTAAACTAAATTTCTTTAGCAAACAAGTTACTCCAAAAATTAAAACACATATTAATTTTAAAATAATACATATTCCTTTAATTTTAGTTGAAAAAAAAAATTATTTATAACTTTGAATGGATAAATTTTCAGCTTTTTATAAGTAACACGTGCTAACTTGCTTAACACCACTTAAAAACTAACATTTCCTGCTCACGCACATTCGTCAAAAGCTCTCTAGATACGAACTTTTCAGAAAAAAACACGAGTAAAAAGAAAAGAGAGCACCAAAGCACCAACCTTACCACTCTCGCGAGAGTCTCAGTAAAGTTTTGGCAAAAGGAAGTGAAGCGAAATTCACCAATTAGAATGGTGGGTATATATTTATTTATTTATTTTTTAGTTGTATTTTGATTATTGTTACGAGTATGTTGCTCGAACAAGTAAACTTCTAGCTTGAATTATGTATAAATACTTAGAATATGTTTCAGCAACATGACAAATGGCTAACAGAAACATGTTTCTTGAGCAAAGTTCACAACAACAAACCTACGTTCTCATTTTGCAACACGTAAAACAAGTATTTGCACTCAAACATATTTTACATTCAGCAGTGCTAGTCTTCCTAAGGATACTAATTTTTATGGTAAATACTACTGTAGACTAAAAACTTTAACAGTAACATGCATTAAACACATTCACCACAGCAGGCTACAGACTACATCCTGCCAAAAATAGAATGCTTGTATGTACATTAATGTCCTGCACAAGACCATTTATAAGACCTTTCAAGACATGAGAAATTTTTTATTTGCTTTAGTACAGCGAAGTATTCTAAAACAAAAGCTGTTGGCAAGACATATGTTTTAGTTGTTTGTCTTGCCAACAGTGTTGTTTAGCGTTAGTTTTAGAATATTTCGCTGTACTAAAGCAAATAAAAAATTTCTCATGTCTTGAACCTTCTTGTCTATTTCCGCTACCTAATTTCATAATACTCCCATGAGAACAATGCCATGTTACAATCGGAGTTTCAAATATCTGTAGACTCAACACCAGCTTTAAGCAGGTGAAACATGTTGCAAAATATTTTATTTTGTACTTTAAAATTAGTTTGTGATAACTAACATTGAACTATGTAATGTCACGTGCTAATGATGTTGCTACCGCTTATAAGATAATTTCTAAGCCGGCTACAGGGCGACAAGTGCAGCTAGCGGCATGTTGTCGTGCAGCCTGCTGTGGTTAATGTGTTTAACAAATCAAACATAAGGAAAGCTATCGCTAATTTTACAAATTTAAGGAATTGTTCAAACCTTTAATCGTTATACGTTAACCAAAATAAAATAAAACTAAAATGGAATGATATAAATTCAATTAAATATAAAATTGAAAATTTTAAAAACCCCCGATATATCTAGAGAAGACGTTATATCTCCTAAGCGGCTGGACCAATTTTCTTCAAATATAGCTAAGAACCTTTTCGACCAAGTCACCTGTCAAACAGAGAAAACTAAATCAAAATCGGTCCAGCTGTTTGGTCTGTACGTGGACACGGACAGACACATAGATACGCAGATACACAGACACACACTACAAACTTATAACACCCCTTTTTTGGTCGGGGGTTAAAAATAAAATAAATTAAAATAAAATAAAATAAAATAATAAAATGAAATGAAACAAAATAGGGAATGAAACAAGGTAGGGATTGTAGAGTCTTGAGGGGTATGTGGGCAAAACTTGACTCAGGAAGATCCAAACTGCTACTGAACATAAATAGGAAGGCGATGCGAATCGTGATAGGCGTGTTGACAGGTCACTGCTCCATCAGAGCAAGGACCAGCATTTGAGTAACAGGCACTCCAGATTTTTGTAGGATGTGTGCGGATGGAGAGGAACCAGAAACCATTGAACATATTATTTGTCACTGCCCAAAGTTGCAACGTCATAGGCTTGGATGCCTGAGACGTTTCCATGAAAGCACTACTGATATCGAGAAGTGTAAACTAGAGGACATCAGGGGCTTCATCATGGGAATTCGGTGGCTCAATGAAGGATACTAGGGTCACTTTTGGCAACAAAAGGGAGGGGGAGGGAGGTTAATATTACTTTTTTTGAGCAAAAGAAGGGAATCACAATGTAAGGAATTGGGTCTCCGAGTGGAGGTGCGGTTAACACCACCCTTACTAACGTAACCTAACCTAACCTAACCTAACCTAACCTAACCTAACCTAACCTAACCTAACCTAACCTAACCTAACCTAACCTAACCTATCCTAACCTAACCTAACCTAGCCTAACCTAACCTAACCTAACCTAACCTAACCTAACCTAACCTAACCTAACCTAACCTAACCTAACCTAACCTAACCTAACCTAACCTAACCTAACCTAACCTAACCTAACCTAACAAAATAAAATAAAATAAAATAAAATAAAATCACATAAAATAAAATAAAATAAAATAAAATAAAATAAAATAAGATAAAATAAAATTAAATAAAATAAAATAAAATAAAATAAAATAAAATAAAATAAAATAAAATAAAATAAAATAAAATAAAATAAAAAAAAAATAATTAAAATAAAATTAAATTAAATAAAATAAAATAAAATAAAATAAAATAAAATAAAATAAATTAAAATAAATTAAAATAAAATAAAATAGAATAAAATAAAATAAAATAAAATAAAATAAAATAAAATAAAATAAAATAAAATAAAATAAAATAAAATAGAATCAAATAAAATAAAATAAAATAAAATAAAATAATATAAAATAAAATAAAATAAAATAAAATAGAATCAAATAAAATAAAATAAAATAAAATAGAATCAAATAAAATAAAATAAAATAAAATAAAATAAAATAAAATAAAATAAAATAAAATAAAATAAAATAAAATCAAATAAAATAAATTAAAGTAAAATAAAATAAAATAAAATAAATTAAAATAAAATAAAATTAAATAAAATCAAACCGAATCAAATTTTATTTAATTAAATTAAAGTAATTATTAAATTATAAGAAATAAAATTAATTTAAGCAGAATGAAATAATATAAAACAAAATGATTGTTTTTAATTTTCCACTAGACTAAAGAAAACAATTACGATATGATAAGCAGTGAAGCTCATAATGTAACACAGACTCAATAAACAAAAAGGAAAATTACTCGTACTACTTAATTATATTTTTGGCATTCAATTTAATTTTTTTTGCGAGAAACACAAACATTTCATTCCACATATCTTTTCACACTTTTGTTATGGAAGTACATACATTCAGATAAATATAAATATGAGTTTCGGCGAAATTTTTATTTAATTTTTCCCTCCAATTTACTTTTTTGTTGAATGTGCGTGTGAATGTGGCAGAACATGTACAACATCGCATAATAAACTCGCAGCAGACGTGTGTCTGTACAAATGCAAGAAAACAATGGAGAGGCAAGGAATCTACTTTCTTGCAACATGCAGTAGCAGGGAGAGGATATCATATTTTTATTGACGATTTATAAAATAAATTATTTCTTTTTTTTTTGTTTTTAACTTTTTTTTATATGGTTGTTGATGGCAATAGAATATAATTTGTAATTTTATTTGCAATATGAAATAAAAAATAAACGTGACACAAATAGCATGGGAATGATGTATTTAATGTTTTTTTTTTTTAATCTTGCCATCAACTATGAAAATTATTATAATTATTATGTACGAGTATGTATTCAAATCTTATGTTAAGCACAGAATGTTTCTCCTGAAAAAAAAATGTACTGTCTATAATAAGCGCAGATGCAAAATTGTTATTTATTTTCAATAAGGTTGAAATAATAATAACAATAATAATCAATTAATAAATAAAGATTTGTGTTGCTAATATGTGCGGGTATTGAAATGCGAAACCTTTTGAAATAATTACCAAAAATTTTCAAGTGAATCAATTAAACATAAATTTAAATATTTTACTGTGGTCTATAAGTATCATATATATAATACTTTCATACCCTGTAGTTCTGGTTACTATTTGAAATACTAACGGCCTTATATATAAGAAACAACTGGCATGAAGTTAGCATAAGTGGCGACATTGACGTAAGTGCTAGCGAAATCCTCCCTACAATTTGACAACCCACTATTATATTCTAACGTGATTTTTAATGTAAAATTTATTTTTTTTTTAGTTATGACTATCTTGCAGGTAAAGCTCTTTGTAAAGAATATTGTTTTAAGACCGATAGAACTTACAAAAATATTAACTGTCACACGGGCTGTCATACTCGGCTCACTTTTTGAAATTGATAATCTGTTTTCTCTAGCAGATCATGATGAATAGATTGACGCTTGAAGAACGCTACTGAATTGTTCAGATTTAATTGGAAAATCAGTCATGAGTTCCCGCAACTGATAAACGACTTGAATGAAGTAATTCTTATGCAGCACATACTCGTCCATCTAAGCAAGCCAACCGTTCAAAATTATGTTTAATGATGATGTTCATTATTGGCTGAACGGCCTTATTAATTAGTATCCTTTTGGCTGTGTGGTAGCGATGCTATCCTCTCAGTCCAGGGGTCATGGGTTCGATTCCCGCCATAGACCCTGGGTGATTTCTGCAGACAAGCTAATCGCTTCCCGGATTGTGTTTGTTAAAAGAAAATATATGGACTGAAACAACAGACTCTACAGACTACATTAAATCCAAGCAAATGCACCGTTTACCATATTTCTTCAAAAATGAAGCAGCAACTCGCGTTATTGTCATTACAGACCTTTACCGTAGCCCAATAAATAATTTTTTTTGAAAAATCTTTATGACATTAGTCCCGGTGATATGTGGTTTCAACAGAATGGCGCTACGTGCCCTAACGCGACCGCAACCAACAACTTATTGAAATCAAAATTTAGTGATAAGTAAATTTCGGGAAATAGACCTTCAAGGTCGTGCGTTAAATTTTCTGTGGTGCCACGTGAAGTCACTGGCTTACGCTGATAAGCCAACAATATTTGATGCCTTGAACTTCTCGTGTTGTTCGTGACATACTGCCATTAATGATCGAAAAATGCTAAGCAATTACACAGAGAAAACAGTGCCTACTAAATAACTCATAAAATAGAAAAAAAACTTAATAAGAAATCTTTATGGTTTTTTTCAATAAGGAAATCTTATTAATTTCATAGGGAAAACGTTTTTGAAAAAATGAGGTTATCTTAAAATCAAAAAGAAAACCTTTTTAAAAAAGTCAATAAGGCAACCTAATAAAATCAATAAGAAATACCTATAGTTTACAATTTATAAGAAAACCTAATAGAATAAAGAAGTTTTTCTCTATGGAGTGTTTTTTTTATGCCAAAAATAACGGAAATTGAGTAAAAAAAGTTGTGAATGATAAGATTTCTTCTTGATTTTATGTGGTTTTTTCCTTGATAAAATTAATAAGATTTTCCACATAAAAACAATAAGGAATCTCTATGAAAAAATATTCGCTTCTTTCTGCTGGGATCCCCTTAGCCTAAAAACGTTTCATAGAGAAAATCTTCTTGATTCTATGAGGCAGTTTTTTCTCTGTGTAGAGGTTCAAAATGCGTTTCGTCATGAATAGTAGCAGGTGTTATTTTTAACAATTTAAAGTTTTATCTGGCTTATAGAAACACTCTTTACTCATGGGAAAATTTATTTTCGCCCAGAAAGCGCTACTAAAGTATCAGCCAAAAAAAAAACACAGATAATACAAATAATTTGTTAATTTCATTTGTGGGAAGAAATAAACAATCTAAATTATTATTAAATTACTTTATTTTATTTAATCTGAAGTTACTTTTGGATAAATTCTTAAATACTTCCCACCCAATTAAGATCCTAAATTGTAGCTCATACAATTTATATGCAATATATTTTTTTAAATAACTATAAAAATTTTGTTAAGAAAAAAGAATACTTAGAACTAAATATTTTTTATCTATTTAAGTCCATGCATTATGCTTGAATTTTTTTTTTAATTTTTCATGCGTCTGTTGTTGAAAATAAAATAATTTGCAAATATGTATTTGGCAATTGGAAGAAAAACTAACATTTGTACTTACGTAAACTATAAAACTGAATGAAAAATAATTCAAAAATAAATACGAGTAGTTTTGGTTATGAAATGAATTTAAAACTTACACACACACACAATATAATTGGTGTATGATACGGAAAATTGATAAAACTAATATTTGTCTAAGGACAAAATTTGTGTCCTGTCAGTCGAAGGACCACGCAAACACACAATAATTTTGTAGCAGGGTTACAAATAAGTTTTTTTAACAGCAGTTGCAACAAAATCTTGTGGTTAGAATATCATACTGATTTATCAAAAATTTTACAACAAAAAATTTGTCAGCCAGAATAATATGTTGGAAAAATAATGAATTTTTTTCTTACTTTCTCTGCAGGATACACGTGTTAGTTACATGTGCTCAAATAGACATCAGCACATACATATGCTTAAGTCAAGGCAACTCGTCTGGCTTTTATAAGGTATTATGAAGGCATTTAAGTTGCAACGGAAAGTATCAAAAAATAATGAATTAAAAATACATCAATAATGATATTATTACATAATAATTATGTTATTAAGGTTGAGATTTTTTATAAAACTAACAATATTTTTTTCACAGTACTTCATTAACAAGCCTTTGTGTAACTTATTCAGCTAAAAATCGTTACATTCACAAAAATTATGAAAAATTAAAATAATAATAATAGTAACAATACAGAGAGAAAAGTAATATGAAAAATGTTGTAATATCAATTGAAAAAATTAATAAAATTTTCTCCTGTAATAAAATTAAATTAAAATTTAGTTGCAGGGATTACATTTTTAAATGAAAATAGAGAAAAATTATTTCTGTGTAAATTTGCTACAGCCTTATTTATAAAAATTATTAATAGGGCACTTACACCTGCACCAAATATAGCAGATTTTATTCAGAAATAATTTCTTAATCAGGCTTGAGTTCAGTAATTTCAATTCTTATGAATGAAATATTTTTTATTAATTAATGTGAGTATCTAAAGAATAGAAGAAAAATTAAACTAGACACTATTAGCTGGGGGAAATACCGATATTTTTCTGTGCAGCCACGCACTTCATCAGCACCCATGTCTATCTAGGGGTAGATTTTAATTTAATTCACTCAACGTTGTTTTGTTGTACAAGGTAGTAAGAAATGATTAAAAGTATTAGATTTTGAGTAGATTTCCTAAAAACCTACTGGCAAGGTAGATTTCGTTTTGTATGGGAAATCTAGTTGAAAGCAACTGGATTTAGCTCAAAATCTCGTAAGTACTTGCTTCATACACAAAACCTCTTGTATCTTTGTATCAATTGAATTATCATATTAAATACAATAATGTAAAATTTGTTGTAGGAAATTTTCATATAAAAATGAAATACAATTTTATAGAGCATTTACATCAACACAAAATCTAGCATATTTTGATTAAAATCTTTATGAAAATATATACCGTTTACACTAACTTTTTTTTGACATCAACTGAATTGTGTCCAAAACTACAACCAAACAACTGCAATGTAGCCAATTCACACACTTTTTTAAGCTGACCGTAGCTAATTCACTCACCTTTGTTGTACAGGGTGGTAAAGAATAAATAAAAGCATTATATTTTTATTAGACTTCCTACAAATCTACTAAAAAATTAGACTTCGTTTTGTACGAAAAATATGGAAAAAAGCAGCTTGATTTAACTCGAAATCTTGAAAGTACTAGATTTCGAGGCAGTGTAAGTGCCCAATTACACTTTTATTTCATATGTTTTTAAAATGATGTATTTATAGAGAGGCTCTCTGAGAGAATTTTTTCTTATTTTTTTTTTTTTTTTTTCATTAAAAATACAAAACACACTACATATAGAGTGTACAAATTGTTTAACATTAAGCAAATCTAAATGCCCTTTAAGACTTTATAAAGGGTTTTTAAAACAAATTTCCATACACAATTTTTCTTATTAATAGGACATTTACATTGTTTCGAAATCTAGTACTTACGAGACTTCAAGCTAAATCTAGTTGCTTTTTACTAGATTCCCCAAGCAAAACGAAAACTAATTTGTCAGTAAATCTACTAAAAATTTATATATTTGTTACTACCCTGTGCAACATATTTCTATAAAAGGTGAGTGAATTAGCTACGCTCGACACAATGTTTTATTGAAGGTATGTGGATGAGCTAAATCAGCACTTTTTCGGTTACAAACTTTAGACATAGGATTTTGTCTTGGATGTGAAATCATTAAAAATTAAAAAAAAAATAATTCTAAACAATATAGATTTCGATAAAGATTTCAAACCAAATTTATTAGATTTTGAGACAATGTAAATGCAGTATAAGCCTTTAAAAATATATAATAAGTTTTATAAAAAAGGCTGTTATATAAAAGAAAACAAAAATGAAATTTGTCATCTAGTTTTTTACAAAGATTCAATACTTTTATCGCTTTCTTCTCTTCGCAATTTATCCTTTTATTCATTTTGAGTTTAAGAACAATAGATCTTATATTTTCATTTAATCTTTCATAATTGGTTGCAGGTTCTCTTAACCCAAAGCCTAAGCTCTGGTTCTTGATAAATTTGGTAAGTTTTCACGCAAATTATTCAAAATAGCGCAGACAAACCATGGCTGGCCTAGATATGAAAATTAGTGTGATTTCCGGCAAAATTTAATAGATATCCCATGCAAAACAAAATTTACTATTTCACAAGATTTTTTCGAAATCCACTTTAAATCTCTTACTCTTGTTCTTACATTTTCTTTTAAATTGTGCATAAAAAGGTTTCTGAATTGGCAATACTACAGTTTTGGTTAAAGTTTCGGAAAAATTTCAGTTTATGGTTTTGGTTTGGAAAAGAAATCTTGTTAAATGTCAAATAAAAACTTGCTGTGCACGTATAGATTTTAATAAATGTTTCAATTCAAAATTATTGGATATCGTGCAGGTGTAAATTTCCTACACTGAAAGAATTTTCGGCCTAAATTCTATGAATTTCGACATTAATCTAATGAAAAATTCATTAAAATTCAACCAACGTCACGCTTCGTTGGATTAATGAAACCAGTTTCGTCAAAATTATTTTATTGAAAACTTCATCAAATTTATTTAACAGTGTAATTAATGCAGTGCTATAACTTCATCGAAACAATAAAATAATTTCATGAAAATAATGAAATAACTTTAATATAAAGGGGTTTCTTAATAATTAGAAAATGTTGTTGTCATAAATCCAATCAAATATTCTTACGAAACCAGAATACCAGCGAAGCAATTCTAATGAAATTCTTTCACAATATTCATGAAATTTTAATTAGATTTGTGAAAAAATTTTAATGAAATTGTTTCATTGGACTTGTGTATTAAAAGGTCATATATGTAAGAACAACACGGAACGAATCATGAGCACAACTTGGGCAGACAATAATTGATGCAAAAATGTAAATTTATGTATAAAATTATATAAAATTTAGCACATGAGCAAGTTTTCCTTTCAATTTATTTTTTTTTTTTTTTATAATGCAACAGCAACTGGAGAAAATTTTCATATTTGATAAACTGCAACTGAAATTGCTTATATACTCATAAAATAGCAGAACTTTATTTTTGCATTAGAAGCAAAAGATTTCCTAAAATCAATTTATAATAATTACCATCTAAAAAGGATTTTATGGCAAATAAGCATTATTTATGTTTGCCCCAGATTGAAATTATTTACTCTGATTAGCATTAGTAATTGCAATGTCTTCTTCCAAAGAAGTTTAGTTTTGTAAACTTAACTGCTTAACTTTAGCTAATTAGAATATGCAAATATCATTTTATATAATTATAAGGATAGAGAAAACTTTGGTTGAACGTATTTTGCAGAAAACGTACATGTCAACAATAATTGTGAAGCAACTAAGATTTTATTTTAATATATTAAAATATTACACAGCGCGAACACTTTGTAAAATATGTAACTATATACATATGTATATCAGGATAATCTTTTGAATTTTACCATAATGCAATCTAATCGTTTTGTGAACTTAAGTATCTTTTAGATATTTTAAATTTAAAGTGCAAACACATGCTCTGCTACTGAGTGAGTAAATAGCAAATTCTACTGGCAGCCTTTGGAAACAACGTGGTTTCACTTCGAGTAAAGTTAATCAATCAGTTCTCAGTGAATATGAATTAGTTGCATATTAAATTGATTTACAATTCAAATCTTTTCGATGGCATTGATTACATTATGAAGTTTGGCAGAAGAGATGTGGCAACAAAGGAAGCAATTAAAGAAATTGTTTGGCAAGAATGAAATGCAAATTTTGATTGAAAGGAATATAAAGGAGACAGACGTGAAGCAATCAATAAGGAAGTCTTTAAAAGCAAAATAATTTTGGCATACGCACACACAACTTGCTTACATTTTATTTATAAGGCCATTTAACTGATTAAAATTAAATTGCACTTCTTGTACCTTTTTTTTTTTTTTTTTTTTGTTAAAAAAATACATTAAATACTGCAAACGACTTGGTATAATTCAACAAGAGTATTTACTGCACCCAGCATCTGAACTCAAAATCGTAATATTATGTATCGATATATTTATTCGTTTGCAGTAACGTAACTTAATGTAATTTTTTTCGATAGGGTACAGCTGGGTTTTACTCACCATTTAATTCTATATCATATGATATCTGCTCATATGCTTTTTTATGGTCGTTTGCCGTTAGTTCCTGGATCAATTGAATGATGTGCTGGTACAGGCTCCAGTTATGACTGAAAATTCACCAAGTTGTGGTCTGCGAAAGATACGAGTTCTGGTAAACCTACTACTCCAGGCTCGATTTCTTCAACGTTGGTTGACTGTTTATTGTCTACTGAATAGTGGACTCAAATACGTCCACCAGAATGCGAATAGTCCTGTCGGTGGAGCGATTACACGAATGAAACAATTTTATAATTTGCGTTTGCTGTTGAATACTATGTCCATTCATAAGTTGAATATATGGCAGCTGAAGCTTCAACAATATGACTGCTATCAAGTGTCAAAGCTTAGAAGTTCCCTCTAGTTGATCTATTAATATTAGTTCACTAGTAAGAAAGAAATTGCTTGAGATAATTCCTTTCTTTCTTTGCTTACGAAATAATTTGCAAAAATTTTTTTATTATCAATCAAAAATGAAACTATTAAAACAATCAGTTTTTGGGCGAAATAATATTTATAAATTTTGAAAAACAAACATTTGAAAAAGTTTCGTAAATTTTTATTGAGACAAAGTTTGACTTTAAAATATAAAAATAATAAATGATTTCATTGGAGATTTGGTAGCAAGAGGTAAAGAGTTGTTCTAATAAATTTCCACTCATACATATGTATGTATATCGTTACCTTAATATAGCAACGACTGAACTCCTTTTTTTTAATATATAAAAATAAGCCAAAAAAATCGATTTGAAAAAAATAATGGGTTAAAGCAATTCTATATTAAGGTAACGATATATTTTGTTGTATTTGAAGTTCTCATAGTTTTTTTGAAGCTCATAAATTTTTTTATACATATATCATCACGCATACACACACATACGAGTGAATACAGCAGTAATAACCCTGTCGGAAATTCCGTTAACTTTAAAGTAACTTTAAGCTAACTATTTCTCAACTAGTACTGACTGACACTTGGATTACTTTTTACTGTAGTTCACTGACTATTTTAACTAGCTAGGTACCCAGCTAAGGTATCATCTAAATTAATGACAGCAAAATCTTAATATAAAACTGAAATGAGTTTCAAAGTAGCTGAGGAGAAATTTTGTTGGCTATCACTAAATTCGATTACTTACTCAACTTAAGAATTAATTTTGGATCTGTTCTGTGTGATATTGCAGTTAGTTTTTATCCAGTCTAAGAAAAGTTAACTATAATTTAATTATTTTTGTAGTTAAACACACATTCTCCGACAGGGACCAAATATGGTAATACGGCATCCAAAGAAATACAAGTACTTAAAGTAATAAGCAGATCAATGAAAGTCAAGTAAAAGTAAAAATAAGAAGGAAAAGGAAAATAGAGGAAAAAAGAATTGAGTAAAGTTTAACAGTTCCCTCTAAGATTCCTCTTAGATTTCGGTTTTGTTTCATTATGCATTTTACGAATTAGGTCTAAAATGTTCGCAAATGAGTTTTGATTATCCTTAATAGCAGTTTAATATTATCACTAACTTTTTAGAATAAAGAAAAAAGAAAAGTGTAATATTATACGTACATTAATTTGTAAGTGGTGGTTTGTTTAAAATAAAATGTCACATAGATTTGAAGTATGTATATTCTTAATAAAATTTGGATATTTATTTCTAAATGAAAGTGCGGTCCTTATATTGCTTATTAATGTTATATAACATTTAATGTAAGACAACCAATTTAATTTTAAAATTTAGCAATTTCAAAATGACCGATATTATAATATTTTTTTTTTTCAAAAATATATAAAAGGGATAGTGCACCCTTGCATCCTAAGAAAACATTATGGAAATCACAAGAAATATATAGTTATCACTTAGTGAAGGCTGCCATCCATTTTGTAGTCAATGCACTAAATACATCAGCTCTTATACCACTTCAGTTCTAAGGATCTCAATCACAAAATGATTGAATGGTTCCCTGATGATCTGCATTAGCAACAGTGAAATGCGCATAGGAGCTAGTTAAACCCCTTAATAATCAAGTGCAATGTATTTTTAATAAAAAAAAATATTTTGCCGAATAACTAAAATAATAATTTGGGATTATTAGTGAGTTGAATTGCAACAACTCCCCAAACAACACTGATCATTAATTTAGTTGTAACTTTTTTTTTAAGTTTTAAGCCCGATTCGTAGTAAAATAGAATATCTTAACAAAACCCACAAATCATAAAACTAGTTATCATATTATTATATATATATATGTATATATTTTCTTAATCACTATGTTACCACAAAATCAACTTCACTTTCACCAGCATTAGAATTTAAAAAAAAGTAACTAAGTGTAAAAGCATTGCAGTGCACTGCAGTGACAGCTCACATCATTTTTTTATGATGTTTTACTTTTAACACACCAAAAACTATTTTAAGTATTTATTCGGCAAGCAACATTTTAACTCCAAATTTTAAAAATATTTTATTTTAAGAAAAATTATGCAAAAGAAATATAAACTTTCAAGCAGCAAACTTGAAAGTTTCACCTCTCACCAACTCCTCTGCTGGTTGAAGTTAAATATTTTACTTACAGGAAAACTAGTCCTCCCCTCAGTCATCAACTAAAACAACAATAGTTCACGCCAAGTTTGTATATAGAAATATGGACGGACCTCTGGAAAAAGAAAAACAGGAAAATTTATATATTGCAACAAAAACCCTTTAGATGCATTTATTGCTGTATACGAGGATGTATGTACATATGTATGTGTTGTAATAGCAACTGAACGTGTGTCTGTGTGTGTGTGTGTGTGCTCATAAGTTACATAATCCTCTTGAGAGAATACTTTTTAGTATTCAACAACGATTGCAAAACAATTTAAACAGCAAAACTTTTACGAAGTACTTCGTCAGGTATGCAATGAATTTTATAAACATACATGCACACACACACACACACACTCACTTACACACACACATACTCTCACATGGTAATGGGATACAAGCCAACAACTGTAATGATGTGCATGAATTAATCCAAAATATAATGGTAGGAAGGATATAAAAGAACAATCATATTGAAATTCATGTTTTATCCGGTTCATGAACTTGCAATCCAGCAACTACAAACTGCACAAAATGAGTAAAACTTTCTAGTGGTGCAAATGCATTAACCACATAAACAAGCATAAATAAAGTTTAGGAGGCATCAATGCAAAATTAAGCAGGAGAAAATTTTTGCAAAAATAAATTAAATAAAAATTTATAAATGGAAATTTAGACATGAAATGTTTCGTTCATGCACAACTGAAGCAGATTTTACTGACACACGCCTCCCCCTCCCTCCCTTCCACCCTAGAGATGTCTGTCAAACAAGTCATTACAAGTGCATTTATTTTTACAGAAAGGGGAAAAGCGTAAAAAAAATATTCAATTTACACATGCAAATTAAAACTTTGCACAAAATTTTAATAGATCAAATATGCTGACGTACGGGGGAAAGCAATACAAAATTATCATGCTGAGAAAGAAGTATTTGTAAGAAAAGATTAGCTCATCTTTTTCCTTTTTCATCAGTGTAAGGTTTACTTTACTTCCAGCATTTTTTTTTTGTTTGGTAAGAAAATATTAAAAAAAACTTCTCGTTTATTTTCACATGCAAATTTATTTTATTCGATTACGTTCTTGCTTCTAATTCACGCAAATAAGTTAAAAGCAATTTTAGTGAATGTTAACGTCACCTGCAGATTGTGATATTTTAAATATTTTCCTTACACTTTCAAAAGATTCATAACAATTGGATTAAAGCTCAGTCAAATGATTTGTATGCAACAAACTTCTAATTTGACCAGCGAAGAGAACAAGGATAATATGCTGTTATTCAAATAAAAGGATATATTTACTCTAGTGAGAAATGAGTCTCACTTGTAAATGTTAAACTCAGAGGATGACACCTGCTCATGCAAAATATTGTAATGGAACTATAAAAATAGCTCGACATAAAGTGTCATATTTTGTATCACAGCCTGAAATTATGCCAAGCTTGGTTTATGCTAAACGATAATGAATGGCAAATGGAAATGGAAAGTATTGTAAGTTCGACAATACCACTCAGTTTCCCTTGAAACTGATTGATGAGATGTCATTTATAACAACTCTCAAAAGCAATAAATTTTAACACAAGTGCACCATGTCACATTCTATGAAAAGCCTTGAAAATATCTAAGGCCACCATCCTAGATTCGCCAATGGTGGATTGAATAACGATATTTCTCCGACAAGAGGGTGAGTAAGTCACTCGTATCACAAACTACACAAAGTTGAAGAAAATTGTTAATAAAGAAAGTTAAATCATCTGTAACAGCTTCCGCGAGAATGAGACAACAAAACAAACAAGACAAAAAGTATACTTGGTAAAATGCAAAAGAAAAATTGTTTGCAAAATTAACAGAAGGAATTCGTTGTCTTGAATGAAAATACAGAATGAGAAAAAAATTATTATTATGGAAAAAGTGATTAAGATTTCTTTACAAATGCATTCTGATTTAACTTTAAGCATTTTCATTCATATATATTTATTTTAATCATTTACTTACAAAAATTGCATTGCGAATGAGGCCACAAAGTATAAAAATAAAATACTTTAAATCAATGCCACTACGAAAGAATAAACAGGTACTGAATGTGCGGAACTGTCCGATAGTGCACTCTGTGCTCGTATAGCGGCCTCTACGAAAGCCATACTGACGATCTTTAAGTAAACTGTGGGAGCCTAGACACTAGAGATCGACCGAAGGCGTTTTTTTTTTTTGCCGAAGCCGAAGCCGAAGCCGAACTTCGGCTAAAATCCTAAACTTCGGCCAAAACCGAAGCCGAAGCCGAATGTTTTAAATTTTAAAAATGATACTTGTTTTATATGAATTAAGAAAAAAGTTTGCTTTTTTGAGATCACTGAAATAGCTGTAATATCTATTGGATACATAACAAGAAAAATAAAACTATTTTGCAATTTCTAGATTGCTTTTTCATATGATCACTCACAAGAACGTCCAAGTAAAAGAAAATAGAAAGCAACAGGGTTGTATTTCAAAGCGTTAAACACAGTAGAAACTGTCGGCGAGCAACGACCAAAAATAATGTTATTTTTCAAGCTTGGAATGAAAAATATTCGGCTTCGGCTAATCGGCCGATTTTTGCCGTAGGCCGAATGTTGGCCGATTACCAATTTTTGGCCGAAGGCCGAACCCGAAGCCGATTAATCGGTCGAACTCTACTAGACACCTCACAAGATGGAAGTTTAGCTTATTTGCTAGCGTCAACTAACTGATAATTTCAAAACCAAAATTTTTAAATTTTACACTACTAAACCAATTCTCAGTTAAGTCCAGAACAGCATTGAGACAATGTTGCGGTGTGCTTCAAACGAAATGATGAAATCAAAACTCATGTTTCAGCATAAGTGGTACAAAGAAAAAATATTTTGTATTCTTATCTGAATAAAAGCAAATAGAGCACAACAATTAAACTGTTGATATGATGGCCAAAACAGAATACACACATAAAAATAAATATAAAGGATACTTGAGTTAAAAACAATGGGGAAAATAAATATCAACACAATGTCTGTCGTCAATTCTAGTGGGGCAGCTTCAAGAGAAAGGCAACACAACAATTTTAACAAAACAAACATAAAGTAAAATAATTAAAAGTTAACATAATTGAATCAAATATTTACAGGAAACACAACAAAATAGCAACAACAACAACAGTAACATAAATAAACAAAAAAAAAACTTAGACAAGCAGACAAACATTCAGACAGCCAAAAAAAATAGCTGCCACAAAAATGATGATGAAGTATTCTCAGTTTTATATGACAAGGAGCTCACTTACTTGTAACATATTCAGTCCATCTGGAAATGCTGACATGTTTCAGTTTTCTTCCTTTTCCATTTCCATTTCCGCCTCTTATTTTGTTTTGCTAGTTTGTGTAGATTTTCCTATAAATTGCTTCAGTCGCATTTTAGTTGGTTGGCAGCTTGAGTAAGTGAATTTATATGACATTTTATTGCTGGCATTTTGACAAATATGCCTGTCACTTGGACACATTCAGCAAACTGAAACACTTACAAACAAACATATTTCCTAATGTCTGCATCATTTGTGTGGCCGCTTTCACTAACATCATTATCAATTTATATCTCACAGTCATGTCTCTAGTTGATTCCATGATTAAGTGGAGATTCATTTATACTATTTTCACATAATGCCATCATTTATATGGTTGATATGGAGATATATTAAGTTTTGGATTAGTATGTTTATTTCAAATGAGCATGACTTTTAAAAACTTTAACGGTATTAAAATTTAAACATAACTCCAGGTATGTAACCCAAATCTATGATGTTTTTATTAGACTGGGTATTTCGATTGTACCTCTGGACAACTCAATACAAAAATGCATACAACACTTATGCCGAGTGATGTTATTTTCAAAACGTGTGCAGCGCTGTTCGAATTATGTTTTTTTTTAAATGGAAAGCAATGCCACACAACGGAAAATATCGGAACTGACAAACGTTGCCACCATTATGCACTATTGCGATGTCACAAAATACCACAGTATGCACTCAGGATTATATTCTAGACTTAGAAGGATATTTCTACATATGATTTCAACTTGCACTTATGAAATTGTTTGACTATAAACTATTCTAATGAATTCAGAGCGATGGCATAAAACGGGAATAAGCACAGCACAAATAAATAAAAAGAAGAGAGGTGTCTTAGGACACCCGGTTATAGCTATGCTGCTTACCTATATAAAACAAACTTAATGTGTTAAATAACAATACATTAACACTATGTTATATGATGATGTCGAAATCACCGCAAATATTTTAAACCATTTCCATTTATTTCCCATTATTTTCTTTTCTAGCTGCTTACAACAAATTGAGTAATCCTTCTCATTATTTTTGTTTCTCTCACTTCAAAGAACGAAACAAAACAAAATCAAGCAATTTGATTCGTTTATTTTCGTACTCTGGTTTTAAGTACAACGAAATAAAAGCAAAAATTTATCATCACGTCTTAGCTCCTGTGTCATGACATAAATAGCATAGCTATAAAAACTGTAATTATCTTTATATTATTCAGAAAAAATATGTGCACATGCATAACGAGAATACAAAGTATACCTGCATAAATTGCTTGTGCAGCATACAAGACCAAAGCAAACACACAATAATTGAAATCTTTTAATGTTAAGAGGTTGGTCACACAGCCCCAAGGCCGACGTTGAGTTCATATAACTTAGTTTTTATTTATTCTTACTAATTGTTATTTGTCTTATTCAAAAAGTACAGCAAAATACTTGAAGATATTTAAAGTAAATTATGGCAAAAAAAAAAAATAATAAAAAATTAACAAGACTCTGCACTCATATCTAATTTCCACAAATTTGGCCCTTTATCTTAAATGAGTAAAGCGCAAAGAGATTCACTGTCATGTTCACACACTATAAAACCCATCACATTACATTTTATTCAATTTTTATTTCCTTTGCACTAACAAGTTTGAGGATGATTACAATGAAATTGAAAACTTATAGACAGATTCTCTGCAATGAACTTAAGCAAAGAAAACCAAAAAAACGAAAACAAAACAGCTAAAACTAAATTGAATAGAAACATTGAACACTATAATCGCACAAATCTCCTTTCACTATTGGGTAAATAGAGCAAAAAGTAGCAAAAGCTGCTGTCAGGAAAGGAAGAAAAGATTTTTGTTAGAAATATACTATCGCTGTCAAATCATAATAGACAAGAAAGTGTAATGAATAGAAAAGTATCTGTCACGTAGGCCATTGATCAGATCTACGCGACACAAATTTCAATTGTAATCAACAAGGCGATATCGTTGAAGGGGAAAATGTGCCTTTTTATATTCACAAATTGCAGATACCACAATTTATTTATTAAAATTTCAAAGAACTAAAAACATTTAAACAAATTTCTTATTTTTATTTCTTAAGCCAATATTTAAGGAGAACTTAATATGTACATATGTATGTTTTTTTCTATTTATATATCAGCACACTGTCAGCCATATTTTCTATTAGAGCAGAAAGTTTCCACATATATTCTGTATACTCTTACACAGTCAGCCATCTTTTCTATAACAACAGTTTGCTGTCCCACATTTAGTGTTCTTTTCTATAAAATCATTATTTTTTCAGAAAGTCATCTAGCTTTTTCTATTAGCAGAGTATATTTTCAGATAGCCAGCCAAATTTTTGTATATGTAAGAGGAGAGTGCTGTCATTTAGTCAGCCATCTATTCCCTAAAACAGTCAGACATCTGTTCTGTAAGAACACTGTGCCGCCACACAGTCAACTTTTATATAAAAACAGTATACTGTCACACAGTTAACCATCTTTTCGACAAGAACAGTGTGATTTCATATGAATCAGCCATAATTTCTGGAAAAAGAATCTTCTTTCATACAGGCAGCCATCTGTGCTGTAAAAAAAGTGTGCTGCCACATGGTCAGCCAACTTGTGCTCTTACACACTTAGCCATCTTTTCTATAAGACACCTTTCTACACGCAAAGTTTACTTTGCAAAGTTTTAATTCAGCTGCGTGAGAGAGAGAGAGATAAAGGGAGAAATACTTTCCCTTTCTGTCTTTCTCCCAGCTGAATTAAGACTTTGCAAAGCCAACTTTGCGTGTGGAAAAGGGATCTTAGGAGAGGTGAAAGTTACATTACAAACAAAAACAAAACTGCATAAATGTAAAAAATTTGTTCTTGCTTATCATACAAAATTCACCGCTTTTAAAAAAGAGAAAGAAACACGTTAAAATTTTCACATTCATTTAATTTTAGATTTGTGTGGCAAACAAAAAAATGTTTGAAACTTTATTTTTGTTTTAATGGAAATTTTTCCAGAATAGGCTGTAGTGTGTTTTGTAAAAGAATTAAATTTTTCTAAAAAAAAAAACGGTCAACCAACGTTTATATGAAAATAGTGTGCTGTCACACACTCAATTATTTTTTATAGAAAACAAGAATGCTAACCATCTTTTTTATAAGAACAGTGTGCTGTCACACAGTCAATCACGTTTTTCAAAAGACTAGTGTATTGTCAGATATTTATTTATCAAATACAATTAAAACTTTCATTGTCTCAGACATTAGAACTCGTTATTCCCATAACTATAAATTCACTCTGAGAATGAACCTTCTTTCATGTCTACACAGACATAAATAATCAAGCAGGTACAATACTTGCACATAGTTTTATTTAATTTCATTTCTGCATTTCTACCTTTAATGGTAAAATTATTTACAACCTTAACGGAGCCACAATTTCTTCATGTCAGACAATAACTCATGGTTTTATTATTTGTTGTGCAAAGACAAAAAGGCCATTCCTTAGCCAGCAATAAAAGCCAAAAGACATACACAAGTTAATTTCGAAAGCCTTTGCAGTTAAATTCGGACCCAAGCACAGATGATTGTTTGAGGTGTAAAAATGTTTTCAGTGGCCTTTCAAGGGGCCTTGTTGATTTAATTTCAACAATTTCACTAAATATTTTTAATCCCTAAAACCATAATTAAAGGATTTAAGACCTTTTTATTGCCCTCTTTTCTGGCAGTAGACTAATGCTCCTTTCGTTATTCATACAAGAAAATAATGTTAGTTATTATCATTAATCAGCAACCTTCAGCTAAAATACAGAGAAAAAAATTTTTAACTAAATATTATTTTTAATCAATAATTTAATTGATTCAATTAAATTTTTAATTGTTTTTTTATTAATTCGTGTAGAAAAACTTAATTGATGTTATCAAATTTTTTATAGGTGAAAATTTAATTAAATTTCTAATTGATATTACACAATTTTAATGAATATTACAACATTTTTTATAAAACTTTTTTATTTTTTTTTTTACAATAGTTTGGATATTTTCTTTATAGTAATTTGTTCTAAAAAAAATTAAAACATATTTTTCGGCTTGCAGAGCGATACAAACAAACCTTAACTTAAGTGCATCAGAAACAGAGACACAAATAAGCTCGACTAAAATTGCAAAATCTAATTTCTCTCTCAATCTGAAGGCCCATACCATCAGTTCAATGCGTAGTTGCGTTTTATGCATGTGTCAAAATGTAGAATCAAGGTAATTGTATGTGGCAAGTTACAGAACAAAACGCAAAGTACGTATAGACGCATAGGACGGATTAAGTAGATTTACTTTCTACTTTTGTATCCGTCGCATGCATTATGCTCTCTTTTATAGCCAAATGTTCATGTGGTGAATTTATATTTTTTTTTTCTTTTTGCATTAAAACAACAAAAATACTTGCGCATGAGACGTATTGCATGCAACTTGAATTTAGAACCGGAGAGAACGTACAGAAACGCATACAACGCATATGCAAAGAACGGATGGTATGGACCGTCAGCTTCAAAGCTTCATAAGCCTGTGACGACATGTTACTTTCGACTGATTTCTCACACATATAAAGTAGTTTTTTTTCTCTTAAATCTAAATTTTTATAGCAAACTAAAAAAAAGCTTGAAGATTTTTTGTAGCGGGCCTTGTATCGCATTTTTCCCGCACTCATGGCTGTGATTGTCTGAGTGAACACAACTGAGAAGTAATATGTTACTTTTAAATTATGAATTTAAACTCAGGTACATTCTTAACGTACATAAATATGATGTTGTGCACATTGTCGTTTCATAAGTAAACTAGGATGTTCCCGGAAAAATTGGTGTCATTGAATTTTTTAGTTTAAATAAAAAATTATTTAAATTACTCCTTGGTGTGTGTGTGTGTATGTGTACTGCGGTAATTTTTTCTCAAATTTAATCTTATGAATATCTGCAATTTTCTCTAACTATACAGGAAAAAATTGTTATATGCACCGGCAAAATTCGTACAGCTACTGGCAACTTTTGTATTAGGAATCGTTTTGATCCCAAGAACAGATGGTTTGATAGTCAATGTGAAAATGCTCGTAGGATTATGCTTGATAAACTGCATCGATATCGTAAGTCAAACACGGAAATCAGACGAAGATGCTATATAGACAGTAGAGCCAAATATTCCAGGCTATGTGACAAGAAAAAGTTAAAGTTTAAAATGGACAGCATATTAAGGCTGAATGGAGTTAGAAACAGTAGTGAATGGTGGAAGCTGGCTAATTCGTTAAGAAATTATCAACCAAAAGTAGGAAACAATTTGAGCATAACCCATTTTTGTGACTATTTCAAGTCTCTTTTATCTCAAGAAGACGATGTATTTGATGTTTTATTACCCCCGGTTAATATAAATGATCCTTTTCTTGATTCACCTTTTGAGATGAGAGAACTCGATTTGACACTAAAAGCGGCAAAGTTAAATAAGGCCCCTGGACAGGACAGAATTAGTTACGAGTTCTATAAAAATGCCCCCACATGTTTTCTGGATGAAGTCTTAGCGCTTTTTAACGTTATTTTCATGCATGAAGATATCCCAGACACTTTCCGCAGCTCAATTATAATTCCGTTCTTCAAAAAGGGAGACATTAACGTTGTTTCAAATTATAGGGGACTGTCTCTTCTCGATACTATTTACAAACTCTTCACAAGCATGTTACTTAATCGTATCAATAGCTGGATAGACTGTCAAAATATAATCAATGAGTATCAAGCGGGTTTTCGCAAGAATTATTCTACGGTAGATAACTTGTTCAATTTAATAAGTATTGTAAATTTAAACTTTAGTCAGAAAAAAAACACGTATGCTTTCTTCATAGACTTTTCCTCAGCTTTTGATTTAATCCCAAGAAACGCATTGTTTTTTAAGCTAAGTCGTACAGGTTTGTCAAGCAAAATAGTGCGTATCTTACGGGAATTATACAATAATACTACTAGTCAGGTTTGGGATGGTAACACTCTATCTGAACGTTTCACAGTCTCTCAAGGTGTTAAACAGGGTTGTTTACTCAGCCCAGTTTTGTTCTCCATTTACCTGAACGACCTCCATGATCACCTACCGGGTGGCATTGCTATTGCCGGGACGGTTGTGAAAGTCCTACTTTATGCAGACAATATTGTTCTCCTTTCTGATTCACCAAAAGTGCTGCAGAGTATGATTGATTCACTGTATGTTTATTGTAGTCAGTGGCGACTAAGAATTAAACTCGATAAGTCAAAGATAATGATATTCAGAACTGGTACTAGAGTTAGCCAGAGTCTTTATTGGAAGTTTGGCGACAACATGATTGATATTGTAAACGAATACAAATACCTTGGCATCAAAATAACTTACAATTTGTCATTTAAAAAACACCTTGAATCTAAACTTGCTCTATCAAAAACAGCTATAAATGCCACTTGGCTAAGCTATATCTACCATCCCAAAATAAATTTTTCAAGCAAACTTAAAATTTTCCATACTGCTGCAAAATCCATTATGTTTTATGGTGCTCAGGTATGGGGCTATCTTAGCTTCGATGAAGTTGAGAAATTGTTGCGGTATTTTTTGAAGAAAATGTTATACCTTCCTAAAAATACACCTAATTATTTGTTACATATTGAAACTGGTCTCCACTCGCTTTTTTTGGAGACTTTGAATTTACATTTTAGTTATGTCAGGAAGGTGTTAAATCTACCTGTCAATAGACTGCCACGACTGCTTGCTGAAGAGACCTTTCGACATAACACTTTTTGGTTGCCTCATTGGAAATCATTATGCAGGGAAAACGGTATAACTCAGGATATTGAGATTTGGAGGACTAATATTAAATTTCTTCACAATCGAATACTTGAATCTTTAAGAATAACTGAATATGAAAAATTTGTTGTGAGTGCCAGAGACTCTAGATTTCATGATATGTATCCCACACTTCAATATGATATCATCCCGTACTTTTGCGATGGTAATTCATCACAAGTCGTTAGCTTGATACTAAAAGCTAGAGGAGGTCTGCTTAATTTAAACGCTCGTGCTTTTAGTGGAAACAGTGTTGACATTTGTTCACTCTGTAACCGTAATGAACAGGAAAACACAAATCATTTAATAGGCAGGTGCCCTATATATGCCAGTTACCGTTTAAATTTGCTTGGGAAAAGATTTCTATCATCTGAAGAAGTTTATGAAGTATTAAACGGCAAGGATTACATGCGTCTTTACGAATATTTGTTAAATTGTTTAAAATACAGGAATCTTATTATATCTGAATTTCTGTAAAGGTATTATTATGCTAAAAATAAGTAGTTAGTAATCTTTTTATAATAGTTTGCCAATCAGACACACAACATTTTAAGTTATGTCTTACTATGATTTATTTTATAAAATTATTTTAACATTATGTTTTATACTACATATTTATGTTATTATATATTTTACAATAAATCATAATCATTCATTCATTCATTCATTCATTCATTTAATCTTATGACAAAAAATAATAAACTAAACATTATACTAAAACGCAATTAACACAATTTTAAGAATATCAAAAAATTTTCATACAAATGACATAACTAGAACAAAAATGTCCTTAGAAATATTAAAGTTTAATTTACTGGATACTCTATGATTGCGTCAATGGTTTTGAGTGCCGGCAATATTAACCGGCAAGCAAGTATGTCCATACAAGACGTAATATGTATGTTCATATATGTATATTCAGCCTGTGTTTGTATACACAACAAGTAAATTAATTTTTGTATTCCAGTACTTTGGTCTATATTTTTGAGAATGAAGACAGTTATGCAATTGCCGCTATTTAAGGTGGTAGTAGGTTAAAAACTTAAAGTTTTATAAAAATATATTTAAAAAAATGAGCAAGATATTTTTTTAAACATAACTAGAAATAAGAGCTGTAGTGCAGGAAGGACTCAAGCTTGTCTCAATCGAAAACTCGTGGCTCGGATTCATCTACAAATAAAAGCTTCAAATAATTTATATTCAAGTCATTTATATACATTAATACACATATAAAAACATTTATTTTTTATTTACTTTTAAGTGAGAATTATATCCTTCACGTAAAATGCTAAAACGTATAATACAGTTTGTCAAGGAAATGTTTTCAATGCTCAAAAATGTTTGATAATTTTTCATTCAAACTTGAATTACAACAAGAAATAAATTCCTTTCGTTTTGTTTTTTTTTTTTTGCGCATACCGTTATCTTTGTTTGTTTACAAAAAAAAATCAACAACAGATAGTTAACCATTTCTTGTACGTGTTGTCAAAAAAAATGTTTTCATTTTAACAACAAATATCAAAAATTCGCTATTTCATGGAAATTTTTAAGTCTACATTTTTTTTAAACATGCAATTGTATGCAAAATACTTCTTTTATGTGAGACATTATTTATATTTAATTGAACTGTAGTGAATTTTAATCAGAAATAAGTTTTAATCAGGCTTAAGTTCAGTAATTTCAATTCTTATTGAATGAAATATTTTTTATTTATTAATGTGACTTTTTAAAGACGAGACGAAAAATTAAACTAGACTTTATTCGCTGGGGGATATTTTTCTGTGCAGCCACGCACTTCATTAATTAATAAAAACATTTCATTCAATAAGAATTGAAATTACTGAACTTAAGCCTGATTAAAAATTATTTCTCATTAATACTTCTTTTATGATACATTCATAAAATTTTTGTCGTAGCTAAAACAATTGACGATCGAAACTCATTTTAAAAAGTGCCCGGAAAACAGGGGTCTAATCGACGCTTTCGATAACGAACTGATTCGATCACTTATTTTCAGTTTGAGATTACTACATTCAATATCGTACCATATTATTGCACTGTTCGATAGCGAATGTAATAATCTCAAACTGAAAAATTTTATCGAATCAGCTCGTTATCGAAAGCGACGATTAGAACCCAGGCTAAAAATAATTTTATTCAATAAGTGTATTTCAATTATTACAAGGGAAAATCCTGCCAAGCAATTGTTGAAATGTTTTCCTTTAATCTCAGGACAGTTTATTATATCATTAACTGTGCTGAAAAAGAAGGTAAGTTGGAACCAAAGCGTTCGCCAAGCAGATAAAAAAGTAAAATGAGTAAGAACTATTGTACATAAATAGCATTCCAGCACTAGAGGACTGGCACACCAAGTCAGAAATTACTGCGGGGTAAATGTATCACGTCAACGAGTTCGACACGTGCTGAAAAATCATGGATATTTCTCCAGACTTGCCAGAAAAGAAACACTGCTACCAGCTCAAAATATTGAAAACAGACTGAAGTTTACTATTGACCATATTTCTTTTCCTTTGGACTACTGGAATAAAGTAATTTTTTGTGATGAGACAAAACTAATGTTTTACTATCACAATGGAGCACTAAAATTTTGGCGCAAGCCTCTGATGGCGATAGAAAATTAAAATGTAATTCTGACAGTAACGTTTTGAAAATTATTTGTCATTGTAAAGGAATGTATATCATATAAAAGAGTTGGCGAAATGCAGATTTTAGAAGGCATAATGAATTAAGGAAATTTATTTTTGGTATTCTGAAGAGCGAATTAGCTGCCAGTGCTCGAGGACTCGATTTTTTTTAACACAGAAAGTCTAGGAAAGCTTAATTATAAATTTTATCAAGACAACAACCCAAAGCACAAATCGTCTCTCTGTAGGGCATGGTTGCTATGTAACTGCAGGAAATTTGTTGGCACTACAGTCCAACGTCCTGACTTGAACATCATAGAAAATTTGTGGGCTCACCTGAAGAAAAAGCTTTAGAGAAAATGAGGTACAGTTAATAGGGGTTATAAAGGAGGAGTGGGAAAAAATACCAAAAAATGTACTAGTAGTATACCCATGGGTATACTACTAATTTGCCAGCTAATTCATTCGGCGTCGTGTTTACAAAGTGTAATTAATGATCAAGCAGGACACACAATGTAATAGCAAGGAAAAAATACATTTTAGGGACATAAACACTCTGTTTAAAAACTGAACTATGTATTTCGTTTTCGAAGGCCACTAAACCTTCCTCATCAGCGTTCTTCTGTGTTTTGGTCCACTGTGTGTGGTGTCAGTTGATGTAGATGTCTGCCTTATATACGTAACTTTATTGCAAAAATGGAATATGTGAATTGGTTTGATTCATTGCATTTCAATTTGCTAATGTGTTTCGTAATGTATACGCAAGTTACCATCTATATATATATACCATCTTCTATATATATTACCATCTTCTATATATATTACAACAGTCTTACCATTGTCGCTTTGTTCCTTACTAACTATACACATGTTTGTCAATTTGCTTATTTTTGTTCTACTTAAGACAAACTTTTTTGGTTTGTTACTATTAAGTATATTTTTATTTTTAATTTTTGCCACAAGCCAATGACTATTAATTAGTTAATTTAATTATTATTTTTCGAACTGTATTTGTTTCTATATTCTTATGAATTGAATAGGCTAAAGTTCGTAACGCTTTTTAAGCCAAATTACATGTGATAATTATTAATGAACAAATAACATCAAAGTTAGTTGTAAATATTCTGACAACAACACATAGTTGAACGGAACAGCCGTTCAAACCAACTCACATATTCCATTTTTGCAATAAAGTTACGTATATAAGGCAGACATCTACATCAACTGACACCACACACAGTGGACCAAAACACAGAAGAACGCTGATGAGGAAGGTTTAGTGGCCTTCGAAAACGGCTGGCTGTTCCGTTCAACTATGTGTTGTTGTCAGAATATTTACAACTAACTTTGATGTTATTTGTTCATTAATAATTATCACATGTAATTTGGCTTAAAAAGCGTTACGAACTTTAGCCTATTCAATTCATAAGAATATAGAAACAAATACAGTTCGAAAAATAATAATTAAATTAACTAATTAATAGTCATTGGCTTGTGGCAAAAATTAAAAATAAAAATATACTTAATAGTAACAAACCAAAAAAGTTTGTCTTAAGTAGAACAAAAATAAGCAAATTGACAAACATGTGTATAGTTAGTAAGGAACAAAACGACAATGGTAAGACTGTTGTAATATATATAGAAGATGGTAATATATATAGAAGATGGTATATATATATAGATGGTAACTTGCGTATACATTACGAAACACATTAGCAAATTGAAATGCAATGAATCAAACCAATTCACATATTCCATTTTTGCAATAAAGTTACGTATATAAGGCAGACATCTACATCAACTGACACCACACACAGTGGACCAAAACACAGAAGAACGCTGATGAGGAAGGTTTAGTGGCCTTCGAAAACGGCTGGCTGTTCCGTTCAACTATGTGTTGTTGTCAGAATATTTACAACTAACTTTGATGTTATTTGTTCATTAATAATTATCACATGTAATTTGGCTTAAAAAGCGTTACGAACTTTAGCCTATTCAATTCATAAGAATATAGAAACAAATACAGTTCGAAAAATAATAATTAAATTAACTAATTAATAGTCATTGGCTTGTGGCAAAAATTAAAAATAAAAATATACTTAATAGTAACAAACCAAAAAAGTTTGTCTTAAGTAGAACAAAAATAAGCAAATTGACAAACATGTGTATAGTTAGTAAGGAACAAAACGACAATGGTAAGACTGTTGTAATATATATAGAAGATGGTAATATATATAGAAGATGGTATATATATATAGATGGTAACTTGCGTATACATTACGAAACACATTAGCAAATTGAAATGCAATGAATCAAACCAATTCACATATTCCATTTTTGCAATAAAGTTACGTATATAAGGCAGACATCTACATCAACTGACACCACACACAGTGGACCAAAACACAGAAGAACGCTGATGAGGAAGGTTTAGTGGCCTTCGAAAACGGCTGGCTGTTCCGTTCAACTATGTGTTGTTGTCAGAATATTTACAACTAACTTTGATGTTATTTGTTCATTAATAATTATCACATGTAATTTGGCTTAAAAAGCGTTACGAACTTTAGCCTATTCAATTCATAAGAATATAGAAACAAATACAGTTCGAAAAATAATAATTAAATTAACTATGTATTTCGTTTTTAGCTATTTGTTAAAAATTTCTTTTTGATATAATATTAATTTTTTAAAGTAATATGGTTATAAACAACATAAAAATATTTCCAAAAATTTTTGTAATTCACTTCAAAACAAGCGTTTCTTTGAAGAATATTTGATGTTTACAGCAATGAAAACATGTTTTTGACAAACTATATATGTATATCGTACGTTTATCATTCCATGTGTAATTCCTACAATATCTAAACAGTTTGTCAGCACTGAAAGTATGACTGACTGTATGATGGCAGCATAATGTTAATATAGAAAACATGGGTGACTTTGTGATGGCAGTACACTTTTCATATAGAAATGAAGGCAGCACGATGTTCAAAAAACAATGTGGTGCTATCATACATGCAACCATGTTTTCTATATAAACATTCTGCTGCCATCATACATTCGGCCATATTTCCTCAATGAACAGTGTGCTGTCATCATAAAGCAGTCAGCCATACTTGCATCACACATGAACAGTGTGTTTCCATCATGCACTCAGCCATATTTTCTATTTGAGCATGTTTTCTATTGAGTCATAGAGTCTGCCATTTTTGTCTTTTTGAACAGTGTGCTGCCACCGTATAGTCTGCCATATTTTCTATATGAACAGTGTGATTAAAATTATCTCGTTGCTCTTTAAACATCTGCACATTTCGTTTCAAAGTAATGAAACGCGTTCAATTATGATTGCAATCAAACATACATATGTATGTATGTATGTATGTATGTATGTATGTACGATATGGAAGAGATTCGTCAAAAGAAAAATAAATGCCATTACATTCCGTGTATGACCTCAATGCTATACATATGTACATATGTCAGTCGAAATCATTAACAGTAGAGAGAAAACACAGCAACAACAAAGCCAACCATTCAACATTGTCATCATCAATTAGAATAATTAAATTCAGTATTTTTTTCACTGTGGGCTTAACAGGAACAAAAAAAAATACTCTTTGTAAGGGGAAAAATGTATAGTAACAACAAATACTTAGATATGTATGTATATAAAAAAAAAGGAATAAGATGTAAAAAGCACTGGAGAGATACAGCGTTTGACTGTTCCAAAAGCGCGAAAGAATTTTAATTGAATTAAACATTTCTAACACATGCACACAAAAGTGTATAAAAGACTTTTCTTTTAATAGGTGAGTGGGAAGGTGCATTTGCTTGTTCATTCATGCAACAGACTGTTTGTGCTTATGTATTTGTGTGTGTGTGTGTGTGTGTGAGCGTGTGAGCGTGTGAGTAATATTTGTCTCCATCTCATTCATCATACTCGTATTTCTGCGTTCTTGTGTTGATGCATTCGTTTAGAGTTTTTCGTAGTTAAAAGTGTTAATGGTTTTTTCATTTATTTCTTTTCTTTTTCATTAAAAACTATAGCGAAATTAGTTTTTTTATATCCAACATTCTTAATGTAGTAAATCTTTTTTTGGTTGCTTAAATACTTTTAATCATTATGTCAGTGGAAGTTTGGTAAAATTTAGCAAGTTATAATATATTTTTTGGTGAGACGAGTTACTCGTGTGTAAGTATGTTATTCCAGAGCGTTTCAGACATCACTATCGTAATATTACCCAAGAGAAGATTATTGTTGTTGCTAAAAGAAGTGTTATCGAAAGTTTTACAATAAAAAACACACACCTGACTTGTATGTGTGGTATTTGTTTCCATAGGCGTAGAAAGGTTATTGTGGATGTGCATTGCACCTCTAGAATCACTCTTGCCCCCTAGAATTACCAAAAATTGCCTGTAATTATTTATTTTAGTATTAATAATGAAAATCACCAGTCATAATGACCCCCCTTGGAAAAAATGTAAAGCTACGCCAATGTTTGTTTCATAAAACTCGTTTAATACAGCATTTACTTTCCATTATATAATATTTTTTCTAGCTCTCTACAAGAAAATACGAGTCTGTTCTTGATGCTTATTAATTTTTTGTAAATTTTTCTAAATACATTGATGAGCTGTTTCCTACCTTAAATTTTCTGCAATGTTGATATTATTGGTAAAATTAATTATCTCTTGATAGATTACAAAAAAAAAAACAGCTTTTATACTTAATATGGTTAATATAAAAAACATTTCGATTAGCCAAAATATGACACTATGGAGTATACCATGAAAAACGTACGATGTTTTTGTTTTAATAAAACTTGCTAATTAACTTATTCAAATGACAACATGAAGTTGCTTGATTATTGAAAATTATTCAAATTGTATTTTTAACCCCGGACTAAAAAAAGGGGTGTTATAAGTTTGTTGTGTGTCTGTGTATCTGTGTATATGTGTGTCTGTCCATGTCCACGCACAGACCAAACGGCTGGACCGATTTCGATTTAGTTTATGAGATATGGTTGTTTACTATGTTTCAAGAAAATCAGTCTAGCCGTTTAGAAGATATCAATCACATCGTCTCTAGATATATTCGGGGGTTTTTAAAATTTTTAATTTCTGTTATTATTGATTTAAAAATAAATAAATTATTTTCAGCCAGTGCAATACATTTTAACATTTAGATTACTTTTGAATCATTAAAATTTAAAATTTACTATCAAAAGGATGAAACGATTTACTAACCATTCCATAAAGCATAAAAAATAGCATTGCAAAATTTTAAATGTTGCTGTCTGCAACATGCTTTATGAATAAATAGAGCATTAGCAACATCTTACACCCAGTTAAGCAAAAAAAAAAAACAAAAGAAAGAAAACTAAATATGTACCAAATATGTTTTACCTTTTACGCCCCTAAGAATATTTAATGTGAAAGGATACCATCAGATGGATTCACTTGTATATATGTAATCGTGTATGTATCATATATGTGTGTGTCAGTTTGTTTATTTCTGTGCTATTAATTTATATTATTTTTTTGCTACGTTTCGCTGTTGCTACATTTTGGCTTAACGAACGAAGCTTTTGTAAGCCAACTGATCTCATAATCATCTCTCATGTATGTATAATTTTTATAGTTTACTTACTCACGTAAATGTTTACAAATATACAAACATATTTACCTGTGCATGTATCTGTTTGTATGTATACATATGCATTTGCATTAATGTTGATGTTTGTATACAGAATTGGTAATTTAGCAAAGACAACAAACTCGACACATTATTCGTATAAATGTTATATAAACAGGCGTGTTGCAACATGATTACCAACAACAACAACAATAAACGTCACACTAAACAGGCAGGCGACTACTTGTAAGTCATGTCTTAAGGCAGCCAACTTTATTAAAAAAAAACCCTCCCACATCCTTTATTTTGCAATTTTGTGAAAAGGTGACCGCATTTTCGTATTTAATCGTTTGCATTTACATATTATTCTTATTACTTGAAGAAATTGAAAAATTCAACTTGCAACTGCGTGTTTGTTAATCAAAGCTTGCAACTCTTGCAACAGCTGATTTTGACATAAGGACATCATAGTTGCTGCATATAACGCACTTCACTTGTTGTTTTACAAAAGCGACCACCTTATAAAATAAAAAATAAACAACAACATCCACATTTTATTTTTCACTGGCAGAGATTCTGCTGCTGCTGCTGCTGTTGCTTTTAAAGCTTATGAATAAATAAAATGTCATATTTAGAGCATGACTTATGTTTGCGGAAATCATGTGACGCTGAACACCATACGTTGAAAACAATTTAATGTGACCACTTATACAATTTTAGAAGGACTTTAGATTTACTTACAACAATCCTCTAAGACACTTATTCACTTTCATTTAAAGCTCTCAGCGTATGTTCGAGAATCATAAAAACTTATTTGAAGTCAACGGCGTAAGTTTTCTGAACTCATCAATCGCGTGTAGTACAGATGGTTTTAAACTCCATTTATTTTACTTCAGTTTTCATAAATCGCGTTTTCATATTATTTAGACGTTCTGAGGTCGGATGATATATAAAAAGGTTATGAGTCCAAGAAGATTTTTCATGACCAATGTAGTCAACTTTGACACCCTGTAGCTTACCGTTTATTTCAACAGGCTGTTTCAAATTTCAACTTTCTCTATCATTTATTGTATCGGATTGTAAATTTCAAAGATACAAATTTATTAACCCCTTTTTTAAATTTGGAACCACTGTTCCTGGGCGAGCAGCCACAAACATGTGATCCATTTTCATTGAAAAAAATTTAATTCTGTTATATTTTAATTTATCAATCAATTTTCATCTAAAAATTTTTAATTATTTCGTGAAATTTACCTGAATATAATGTTTCCCTTTTAAATTCACATAAAAAGGAACGAATTGCAAAAAAGGGCAACTTTTTCTTTTTTTCCCCCAAAGGGAAACTGTCTTTATAGAACTCAAATTAGGAAGTTTTTCTTAATATCGCTCCCTATTCTGTGATCATGAATAGTAAAAGAGAACTTCTTGCAATGATAAGCCTATGTAAAAGTCCTTAGAAATTATACAGATTTGAACTACTTCCGGCTCACAAGTGTGGTTCTTATTGATGACTTCCTAGGAAATTTTTTAACTGAATAGTTGCTGTAAATATTAATAAAGTCATAGAGGGACGTACATACAAGCGTGTTGTTGCTTTCTTGAATTATTACTCCCCTTGTATTTTTCTTTCTACAAAGTTGGTGTCATCATTCTTGGGTTCTTTCAGTTTAATCCTTCGCCAGCAACAAAATAACACTTTTAATAACGAGTTTAATACAACAAAAATACATAACAACAACAACAACAGCTTCATGCTTTCAAAATTATATAAACTGTTTAAATGAAGGCACACTTTTTTCCAGTCTCTTTTGTTGCCGTTGCTGGTGTTGGCTTATTTCTTTAATTTTTTTTTTTTTTCATACCGTTAACGTGGTTATTGTTCCTGATGTCTTTTGTTAGCAAAATCAAATCTGGGAACATAAGCTTTATTAGAAAAAAGAAAGTGAGAAAGGCTTATTACTTTTTATTTTTTCATTTTTAATATTAACAAAATTAATACGCGGTTGGTGATGATTCATATTTTTAAGTTAAAGAAAAAAAATTAAATTGTAATGTTTTAGATTTAAAAATAAAATTAAAATTAGATAATTATTATTTTTCAAACTGTTCCGCATCGTTGGCATTTGGCAAGCTTTTGCATGATGCAGCATGATTTTGAGTAAAGGCTCAGTTAGCCGACTGTAATGGAATGTAACTGCAACGGTAGGAAATAGCTGATCGATATTGTTATGTGAAAAGTAATGTACAGATTGTTAAATTCTGGTTACATCTCTAACCATTTTCATTACTTTTCACATAACAATATCAATCAGCTGTTTGCTACCATTGCAGTTGCATTCCATTACAGCCGGCTAACTGAGCCTTAAGAGATAATATTTTCCAGACTCCAGATGCTTGATTAAGAGCTTATGTATATTATATGAGCCATGTAGACCCACTTCGTAAGCATACTTGTTGTTCAGCAATTCCAGTAAGTTATAAATGTATTACAATGGGTGTGTTCGTAAATGCATCACTGCGCTGCAAATGGAATTTTAAATGTCCCAAACCGGTTCACTGAAATAAATAACGAATAAATAAATGCTAAACAGATTATCAACGAACTTGTACTGCATTTTAAATAAAAGTTTGCACGTATGATTCAGCGCAGTGATGCATTTACGAACACAGCCAATCTTTCTGTCACACGTCATTCTTGTATTACGCCAATAACACTATATTGTTACGTTTTTATTCTCTGTTAAAAACGCTTTTCCGTAGATTCGAAGATTTGCAATGAATAAAAGACCCCAGTGTACTAATTAGGGTTAAGAATGATACAATCTTTATTAATAATAAATACCACTAATCTAAATCTAATTCAAGAGCTTAAATACAAACACATAGATTATTCAAATATTCTCAACTGGTTACCACTACTCCTTCGTTGCTGTTGTTTACACTCGTCTCAACAATTCTGCTTTCTCTGTTGCTCGTCACACACAAGACTCACTCTGCCGACAATCAAAGTTGATACACCAATAACAACTCTATGGCAGACTCTCACTGTTGACACACTAATCAGGACTCGCTGGCTTCACTTACACACGTTTATCAGCTTCCACTGCTCCCTTACTCTTTACTCAAGGGACTCCACAATAATCTCAAATCACGACAGACTCTAACTGTCACTATAGACTGTACTATAGTCTCTTCAATTTCCAACTCACGTATTGTAAAGCACAGACTCAAATATCACTCACTGTTGTATCACAAATCACGGACTGCGCACAACTTAATTGTCAACTCACTTGATTAACGACAGACTTCTTATTAGCAACTGCACTTATTCGCAACTGAGCTTCTTCGCAACTGGGCTTCTTCGCAACTGACTTATTCCCAACTAACTTTTGATCGCGACTGAACTGCTGTTGGATGCGTCAACCCCTTTTTATACTTCGCACAACAACCACTAGAATTTTCATGCAAAGTCTAGACCGAATCATCATTATCTTCAATGTTGTTTACAAAGCGCGTAATTAAGTTCATGTGGTAACTATGTACATACGTGTGTATATGCATACATCATTAAGTGGTTGTTTACTTTTATTTCTGCCTTTAGTTGGAATTATCAGGCATGTACGTATGTATGTATGCATGTATCTATGTATACCTTCTTAATAAGCAGACGCTTGTAGTTGTTGTTGGTTGTTTACGTTTAATCACGTATGTATGTGCTACGCATGTGTATATAGTTGTTTGCTATAGTGCTTGTATGTGAATACGAGTGTACGTTTAGTTATTTATTTAAATACTTCTGGATGTTTCTTTATATTGGCCCTGTTCGAATACTCTTGCGTAACACTTATATTAACCCGACGGCCATTTCCGTAACAATATGCTTTTGCCAGCTAAAAAACTACAAACATTATATGCAATCAACAATTATCGATTTTTAAGAAAAGCATAAAAACAGATAAAATGCAAAAGTTTGACAAATTTCAAATAATTTGTCAACAATTGATATTTTTGTAAAATTTTGATCATCAGCAGAATCAATTTCAGATGATTGATACGCTTTTTGTTTGCAGCTACCACAGGCCACAGCCACAACATTTCACTACCACGAACACCAAACTCTTTAGGAAATATAGCATAAGCGAACTAATGGCGAACGCATTACCATCAAATAATGAGTTTCAACGTTTTTTGTAGATGATTGATTATTCAAAGCATTGAATTGAATAACTTACTTGTGCAGTCAAGACGGTTGTAGCAACAGGACGTCCGTCGTCTACACATCCACCGTGAATAATTTTGACGATTGTTTGACAACAGCAGCGGCAGCTGCAAGAAATAATGCCGGGAACAAGTTGCAACAATCAATCATTTTACCTGTTGAATAGAAAAGTTGCATAATGTTATGCTTAAAATTAATTTAAAAATGTATTCGAGAAAATATTTACTTGTGAAAATTTATGATTAGAATAATATTAAAATGGAAGCATTAAATATTTGAGAAAATAAGTACGACCGCTGATTTAGAAAAAAAGAGAGAGAGAGACACATAGACACCAACTCTTATCTGGATTTCTGCATATAAAAACTTCATCAGAAACGAGCGGGCCAGGGCAGGGTATGTTATGGATACCTAACGTGACCAGAAGCTTTTTACAAAAGCGGGACACGATCGTTCAAAAAGCGGGATTTTGACAAAAATACGGCCAAAAAGCGGGATTTTTAAATAAACAACTATTTGAAAGCGGGATGTGTGATACGCACATAAAAAGTTTCGTATGTACTTAGGAAATACAGTTTTTAACTCAAAAGAATCGATTTTAAATAAACAAAAGTTTTTATTAACAAAAATTTTTATTTAGTAACGTAAAATAAATAAAATTAAAGATTTTTTGACTTCATTTACAAAACAAAATACGATTTTTATACAAAACAATGTACAAAAACTTAAGGCGAATGATAGCAAGTGGCCTTGTTAGTCCATATTATCATCAACTGACTACACCAATGTGTCAAACTCTTTATAAAAAAATAAGCAAGAACTTTTTATTTTATTATTGACAGTTTGGTGAATGTCAGTTGTTATTCTCCTAATAAGCCCTCTTGGCAATAAATTCCTAAAGCAGCAGAATGTCTGCACATATAAAGCACTGTAACAAAAGGATCTTTGAGTGTGTACGTTTGTATTTTTATTTTTTTTATTTGAGGAGCTGCCAGATCCAAAAAAAAATAAACAATAACTACACTAAAAAATATTTGGAATAAATTTTTATCAGTTACATATTAATAAAAATATATTAAGAGATAAGAAATTTCAAAACTCTAAAAAGCGGGATAAAGCGGGATAAAAATTCAAGGCGGGATCAACCTCAGAAAAGCGGGATAATCCCACCTAAAGCGGGATGTCTGGTCAGGTTATGGATACCTCTCATACTGGGTTTCCCGCCAAATTCCTGTTCACGGTTTCATTTTGCCTTATATAGTATATATATTGCTATCCAATGTATTTTTAATGAAATAAATTCATATCGAATATAAATTCTTTACTGGGCTTTATTAAAGTTTCTAAGCCTACTACGCTAATTTTTCTTTTGTGATTTTCAAAAATATTATTATTTGTGAATTCTCAAATAGTTTTTGAAAGTCTGTGCATAAGATAAGAGGTTTGTGACTGTTCAAAGTATGTGGTTGAAGCCTACTGATGATTTGGTTAAGCACCAATGAAATATATGGACAATGCTTAACCACATATTTGCAAATAAATTGCAATTAAAATAAACTTATGACAATATGTCAAATAATAAATTTCTTAAACATGTATTTAAAAAAAATATTGTCTCTTCTTTGACATGATTAAACTTCAGTCCACATTCTATCAAACTGAATGAAATGACAATAATAACAATGTCTGTGTTCGTAAATGCATCACTGCTCTGCATCATACATGCAAAATTTTATTTAAAATGCAATACAAGTTCGCTGATAATCTGTTTTAGTAGTAATCATGTTTGTAAACTATATTTGACATTTATTTGTGCGTTATCTACTTCAGTGAATCAGTTTACAATATTTAAATTTCCATTTGCAGCGCACTGATGCGATATCAGCTGTTTTTTTTTACAGTGATGCTAATAACAGTTAGTGCAGAGTCTAGGTGGGTTACTTAATATTAAGCAGCAACTGAATGTTATTTTAAAATAGTAAAGTAAAACATAAAATTTTATTTAGAATAAAAAAAAATTATATTATTTTTGAAAACACTTTTTTCGACTCTCTAGGTGAACTCCTTGGATGATTGATACAAACCCCCGGGATTCAGTAGACTCTAACCAGTAATGGGAACCATTACTCTAAGGCATTATCAGTCACAGTGCCCCTTGGCACTATTAAAAATAACATTCGCATATACTTTCCTCAGAAAGCCGAAGGATAGATGCAATAGGCTGAGTAAGATCGCAAAGAATACGTGGCCATGGTTCCACGATAAATGATCAGAACTAGTATTATAAAAGAACAGGAAAGGTATCACCGACATACATTCTGTCGTAACTGTATATGACAGGATAAAGAAAAAGCGAGTGTCTCAACTGATCTGCGAGTGCCCGGAATTGCACACTTCCCGATACAAATTTCTAGGGAACACATATACTAGACGACCCACCGAAGTTATCACAGATTGGTATATGAATCGTAGCCTTTCACTGAACCGTGGTTTCTATCAAATCGGAATCTCACAATTCTACGTAACCAACCAATCAATTAAAACGCGATAGCAAACATTTCTTTTTCCTGAATAACTATTTCATGAAATATATCTCTCACTTTGGCCTTCATAAAGATGGAAAAAATAAAGAAAATCAACCAATATAAGCTTAAGAACAGCCTACGACTTAATTACAATTTTCTTTTCGTCAAAACGAAACCTCCTTTTCAAATTTTCGTAATCCTTAGAATCGTTGGTTTTTTGATACATTCCTTTTCTTTTCGTTCGCTTATAAAAGAGTTGCATTTATTTTCCTCAAACTTTTTATTAAATTTTAACTTTTATTTAACAAAAAAAAATTCATTTCTTTATTAAATTTCTTCATTATTATGTGTCACTGCTTGTCTCTTGTGATGATGTCCTCAGTCCGGTATTAAGCTTCATTAAGTTTGTAACAAGTGAATAAGAAAGACAAGAAGAAAAAATAGAGCAAATGAAAATCTTTAAGGTAACAAAAAGATTGTCCTTCTTTTCATTCATACGCTTCTCGCTACTGCTGCCCACTTAAAGGACAACAACAAGTTAGACTCCGAGTGTCAGTAACTGTTGGCGTATTTTTGCGTTTAAGCTTGTTAGTTGCAAAAAAAGAAAGTGGCTGCAAGTTGGATAATGGTGGCAAATTGAAGGTAATTGACAGTTATTGTGAAGCATACACAGACCAACACTAACAAAAGAAAATCTAATAATATTAAATACTTTTAGCAAGCAACAACAATAACAACAGCAACAAAAAGATAAATCAAATTAAACTTGGGTTAAGCAGTCGCCTGAGATTCGCTGTAGCATCTCCATCAAAAATTTGGGTTAGTGTGTGAGAAGACTGCTGAGAAGACGGATGGCAGAAGTTTTATTTTAAAATAAACAAGATATATTTTTAATAAATTTAAAATGAGATTTTCTTTATAAACTGAAGTTTCAACGCGTTTTAAAAAGTATACTTGCCTCAAGGACAAAAATTTTTCACCACTAACTTATAATTTAAAGCATTCAGAAAGTAAGGAAGTTGTTTATAAATATAATAGTAGTGTTTTTTTTTTTTTGCAGTATTGATGACTAGGAGTATTATTTACAGTTTTAGCGATATCAAAATTGTTCAACCTAAGTTTTTTGTATACTTTGAAATACTCTTACATTTTACGTACTCATCAGGCCTTCATTGACACTTGAGATGCTTTGCAGTTTGCAAATTTAAGACGCAAATGCAGCAGCGCTGCCAAAAATAAATTAAAATAAAAACATCTGCAACAGAGTGTAAATTCTGGCATCTTCAAACGTGCAGCAATAAATTACCAAGTCGAAACATAACCGTCGTTGCATATTTTACTACAACAACAAGTTCCTTGTCTACATACCGATGAAACTTTTCATTTTGGCCTTCAAACCAGTGTGACCAGATTTTAAAATAATATTAAGCTAAATCACGTTTGAAAAAAAGCTAAAATAAGCTAAAAAGTTAACTTTTAGGCTAGAAAATAAAGCTAAACTTTTTCCACTTCTTTGATCACTTTTCAATAGTTTCTTATTGCTAAACTAACGTTAAATATTACACAAACATATTTTTTTATTATACATATAGAATATTTGCTTAATGAAATTATTTATTAATTATTATATTTTAGATTTAATGAAGAACAAAACAAAAACTTTCTCAAAATAATCTTAAAAAGTTTTTAAAAATGTAAAAACATTTATACGAAAATACGAAAGCTTTTGAAGTGAATTAATGCTATTTAAGGTAAAGCATGGATCACACTATCTGCACAATGTACCGAGTTTCGTCAGATCAGTGAAATAAAGTCATAAGTAAAGATTTTGCTCTAATTTATCGACTACTTGAAATACAAGGACATAATTGCGCCACACTGCATTGGTAATAAGCCCATATAGACTTATTCCAGCATTAATTGAGTAATAATGCCATTTTGGCTTATTACTTATGACTTTATTGAGGTGGCCCGACGAAAATCGATACATAGTGTTATCCAGGCTTAAGGCTATTTCAGGTTTTTGTTTTAAGTTAATTGATGCCGCTGAATGAACGTTCAACTCAAGTCAAATAATTTTATACCCAAAAAACTCAAAAAGTGTTTTGGCCACTAATATGAATTTAACTTTTTCCATTGGAATTCTAACCATTCTGCCATTATCTACTATTTTTCTTATTTCCATTTCTGTTATAAAATTTTCGTATAATTTACATTTTGTATTTTTTGTAAACTATTTTACAATGCTAAAAAATTATAATTTTTATAAGTTGTTTATGTTTTTAATATATTTTTTAGAGAACACGCAATTTAGACTAAAAAAAGGCTAAAAAAGCTAAATGAGTTTTTAAAAAAAGCTAAAAAATAAGCTAAGAGCTAAATGAAAATTTTAAGGCTAAATCTGAAACAAATAAGCTAAATTTAGCTCAAAATAAGCTAATATGGTCACGCTGCTTCAAACACATTCTTATATAAAACCATAAATTCATTCGTACATTCATCGAAGTGCAGTGGGCGTAACACGTCAATTTCTCTGCAGTTCCGCTTCAACGAAGTGTGTGTTTAGTTTATTTCAATTTAAATTAAAGTTTTCAATACGAGCAGCATTTACTCAATTGAAACTCAAAGCTGGCACAACTTTAAAGGAAGAAGTTTATTTTATTGTTTGTCTTAGAACAAGGAAATATGTACTCGTACATAATTTTAGTTTATACTCTTAACCTGCAGTTACGAGTGCAGACTGAAAATTACTTGCCACAATTACAGCACGCAAACAAGGGGCTAGTGAATAGTTAACTTGTAATATTCTTAAAAGCTTAAAATACGAATGCATGTGTGAGCTTTTTTCCCATATACCTTGACTTTATTTTTAGTACATAATTTTTATGCATTTTTGCATTCACTTATCAAATATTTATTAATTTTCTAAAGACGTCAGAAGGACTTTTGAACAAATCTTAATTCCTTTTCAAACGCACTTCGTAAAAGCAACAAATTTCATTGGATTAGCAACTGCATAGTAACTTTGTTGTAACACAAGTTTGTACTCGTATAAATGATTGCAACTAGATGGTTGAATGATATATTTAAGTTTTGAACCAACTGTATGCATACATACATACAAAAGTATATCGCTCATTTACTCAAAGAACGTCATAACTCAAAAAAAAACTAGTTCGCCAGAAAACGAGTTTAAAGTTTTCAATTTACACACAACTTAAGGGAGCAAGAAAAATTTTATTTTTCTCTAAAGAGCTGAGTAAACAAGATATTTGTATGAAATTTTTACACAATATAAATAACAATCTGGGGATTAATTCTGCATCATTAACTCAAAAAATCCGTTTTCTGAGTTCTGACGTTCTTTGAATAAATGAGCGATATGTATATTCTTATATAGTTAAGCACATGCATACATAAATTCTATTTACTTAAGAGGCAGCAAAGTTGTAATTTAGAAACTTTTCATTTCTTGCCACAATGTTCTTCAACGTCATATTCCTGAACGTATTTTTTATGCTGCTAGACTTATTGTTATATATTGTTTGAATAAATTTAAAGTTTTCAAGTGATGAGCTAATAAAATTAACTATGGCAAAAAAAATAATGTAATTCAAACAAGGAAAATTGAGTTCACTCGCACGAATCCTTGTGATTATTTCTACGTGTGTTTTTGTAGGCATGTTAACATCGTAACTCAGTATTTTAAACTTAAACTTAAACTGTTGAATTGCATTGAGCCTAATATTATTGCAACATAAAGCTTCGTTGATTAAAATAACGTTTAACATTAACCAGCAACTTCTCCTTATTACAAACTGTTTGGTAACGCATGTAATAAATATATTTAAAGCTGGGGTCGAATCGTTACATCCGTGAACGTACAACTCGTCACGTAAAAACACCATTTTCGGATTATGTCATATGTACGTGGACGTATTGAAATCCCATTCAGCTTATACGATAATTTAATTTCGTACGATTGTCAACACGATCACGGATGTAACGATTTGAGCCCTGGTTTCGCAAGTTTTTCACTGTTAAAATTTTTACATGTCATATGAAAGCTTTGCAGCTTTGCTACTTGGACAGTCAGAGACGAAATTGCAGTTAGAGCGCATTTCATTTTGATGTAACAAAGCAGCTGACATCAGATGTTTTGGTAGAACAAAAGTGTGTATGGAAGCAAAACTATTAACGAAGAGGTTTTGTCAGATATAAAGCTTTCTTCAAATGACATGTTTTTTACATCTGACATGTCAAATTTCCCACTGCATAATTCACACATACATGCCATGTGAAAGCAATAAAACTTTGCCAATGTTTAAGTCAGGTGGCAATGTCAAATGAAGAAACTGCTAATTTCAATTTTATTTTGATCTGTGTATGACGACAGACACGTGGAATGGCTTATAATGACTGTTAAACACATTTTAGGTAAGAAAAATTTTCAAGCTTGGTAATCACTAGGGTATTTACGACTTCAGAATGCATGATAATTGCACTTGAGGTAAACAGTTTTGAAAGCTTTTAAATTTGTTTTTGTTTCTTTGTTGTCGGCAAGATGTGATTGGCTGTTGTGCTCTCGTCTGTGTGAAAGCACAAAAGCTCTTTAGTAAAAGTTTGCACATTTTGCATATGGCTTGGACGTATCTGATGTAGTCCCAATTCACACGACACAAGTTTTATTGCTAAGCTTATCATATATTTTCTTCTTTGAACTAGCATCGCTGTCCTCACAATGCAAGTCTTACGGCCCTATGTATAAGCAAAAATTGGCATAAAGTTAGCATAAGTGACGAAATTGAATCAGTTGTTAACGAGTTCCTCCATACAATTCGACATTTAAAATGGTCGTATTACCTATTTTTAACCCACCTCTAAGTCCTAGCATGATTTTTAATGTGAAGTATCATGGCAAAACTCTTTAAGATCATGATCAATTTTGCCACTTATGCTAACTTCATGCCAATTTTTTCTTATACATAGGGACTTTAGTTTTGATGAGATATTTTTTATTCATATTTTTGTGTATGCATGTGTGCTTTTTTAACAGTAAATGAAGCTTAGCAAATAAGACTTGCATAGTGCGAACTGGGACATATAAATGTAACTAAACAATCACCACCTTTACATAATGCGTCTACTTAACACTACAGGCGCTACAAGGATGCTGTAAAAACTAACAAAGCTCGCAATAGCAGAGTTGTAAACCGAACTAAGCTTAAGAATTTATAACTTCACTATCTGGCCTTTCTTTACTACAATACTTATGTTTATTGGCAGGCATATTAGTTGCCTGAGTTGTATTGCTCTTTAAAAAAATGCAAATTGGAAACTCACAATAGCGCCATTACCTCAGTTTTAACTTCTTAAGTCGCCTTAATCCTTTTTGATACAAATTTAATTCGGTTTATGTAATTACGAACAAAAATAATGTGATCTATAGCATATTTGTAATTACAATATTAGTAACATTAAAAAAATAATAAATAAATGTATGGCCAAGTTTTTTAGACATACATAAGTACATACAGACATGCATGTATATGTGCACATACATTAAAAGTATTTATATACAATAAATATTTTAGAAGTATCCTATTACTGTCATGTTAAAGCTGTTTGTTAATGTCACTTTTACGACACTTAAAGTTGCTTTATTTCAAAGTAATACATGTTTTGTATAATGATACATTGTGTAGCATGTTTGATAAATACAATCATCAACACCAGTACATATACAAATTTTACGTCTACAGATGTAAATGCTAGATATATAAACATATGCTCAACGTACCCAGCGGGAACTAGAAGGAGTAAGGATGCCTTCTAGAAGGCCTCTGTATGCCTTCTTTTGGATGTAGAAGGCCTGCTCGCTCCATTCCATACTCATATCTTTTTTACACGCGTTGTCATTGCGGAGCAGGCCTTCTATTCTTGTTTCCTTCGCCAGAGACTCTGGAAGGCCTTCAAGTTAATGGATTTTGCTTTTGCTTTGGTAAAAAATAAAACAAAACATAGAAGGGAGAAGGGAGTGTGGAATGTGTATCGCATATTTTATGCGAAAGAGTCCTTTAATAAGGCCTGCACCAAGAAGGTCTTCTGAGTTTTACCGCTGGGTATGTATGCAAGTATTTATACACATAGATACATACATGCATACATACATACATGCAGACCTGTCCCTTACAGATCAAAGAAATCAATAAAACAGACAAATAGAAACAATAAAATAAAATCAGCAAAATCCAATTAAGACCAAACGAAATAGAATCATACAAATGAAGTGGGTACGACCTTTTTGGAGGAAAAACATTTTCTTAAATTTTTTAAAGTCTTCAACAATTTATTTAAAAATTTCATAAATTATTTTATTCTTAAGAAAAACAACATGTCTGTAGGCAAATTCTTCAACTAATTTAAAGTACTTTTTAACTTGCAGTAGTTAATTCCCAGTAATATCATTATAATAATTCCTGTCGTTTTCCCACCCAAACAAGCAACTAAAGCTAGAAATATGTAATAAAATTAATATGCCATTCACAAGAGGGTCTATTTAAGCCAAAAGTAGCCTTACAACTTTTTAGCAATATTTCTTTAAGGATACAACGCAATGCACAACAACCTTTTTGGCCATCTGCAAAAGCAAACAACAGTTTCAACTTTAAGCCAATAAGCGATATGTATTGGGATGTTGGCAAGAGTAGGGGGATGAGGACATGGTTAGAGTGAGGGTAGAGCGTAAACGGGCTATCATCATTAGCCAGCAGTGTTGACAGTTTGATTGTTGTTGTTTCATATCAGAATTGTTTTTTTAAAATTCTTGGCTTTTTCTTTGGTTTAATGTATTTGTAAAGTTTGTTAAAATAATGTCAGGTTCTGCTTGCTAGAGAACGTGAGGTGGCTTTAATCTAGAAAGAAAATAAAAACTTTTTAATGTTTTATGAAATACCACAAAAAATAAATAAATTAAAATACACCGCAAATAGTGAAATCCTGAGGAAAAGAAAACAAAAAGCATTAAATATTGGACAAAAGGGATTTTCTTTATGTGTATTATTTTTTTTTTTTTTAATTTATTTAAGATAAATTACATCAGTCTACTCCTCCGAATTTAAACTGTATCACTGGCCAAGTAATATTTTTTTACTTCAACTATTTTAAGCATTTCACGATGGTTCAAACGGCCACTTTCTTAGGACAAAAGTATTTTTTTGAGTTCTCTTTTGATGCATTGGAGGACCTAATCATCTCACGTGGAAGTGATGTGAACCAGCCATCAAGATTTTTTGATTTCATAGCCTTACACAGAGAAAAAACTGCCTCATAGAATCAAGAAGATTTTCTCTATGAAACGTTTTTAGGCTAAGGAGTATCCCAGGAGAAAGAAGTGAAGATTTTTCCATAGAGATTCCTTATTGTTTTTATGTGGTAAATCTTATAAATTTTATCAAAAAGATAACCACATAAAATCAAGAAGAAATCTTATTATTCACAACTTTTTTTTACTCAATTTCCGTTATTTTTGGCACCAAAAAACAATCCATAGAGAAAAACTTCTTGATTCTATTAGGTTTTCTTATAAATTGTATGTAAACTATAGGGATTTTTTATTGATTTTATTAGGTTGCCTTATTGATTTTTTCAATAAGGTTTTCTTCTTGATTTTAGTAGGTTCCTATATGATTATGTGTAAAGCATCTTATTGATTTTTTTAATAAGGAAATCTTCTTGATTTTATGAGGTGTCTTGTTATTTCATATCTATAAATAGACATAATAGAGACAATTTTTTTCATGATATTTTTCGTTTTTGTATAAGCATGTTTCCACAATTATTTCAATGGATATTCAGGCTGCTTGTTAGCATATTGGTTAGAGTGCTTGTCTATCAGTCAGAAGTTTGCTGGTTCAATACTTGGTGAGTAAGTTAGCTAAGAATATAACATAATGTGTATGTATGTATAAATAAATAACATCTACAATATTCTACATACATAAATACATACATATGTATATGATATAGAATTTAAATGAAAATACATAAGTACAGTAAATAAAGACGCAATTTCTTTTTTATTTTTTATGAGGTCGCCTAATAAAAACAAGAAGAAAACCTTATTGAAAAAATCAATAAGATAACCTAATAAAAACTAGAAGATTTCTTTTTGATTTTTTCAAAAAGGTTTTCCCTATGAAATTAATAAGATTTCCTTATTGAAAAAAAACCATAGAGATTTCTTATTAACTTTGTTCTATTTTATGAGGTATTTAGTAGGCACTGCTTTCTCTGTGTAGATAGGATAGAAACCACAGTGGCCCTCAAAGCTAATATAGCCCATGCAATCGGTCAAATTCAGCCTGATTTATGCGCTGTAGGCCTTGCAGGCCGATAAAAAATTTCTAAGATGTCTCACTGGCACTTTATTTTATTTAAATTTAGACCAGCTACGTCCAAACAGACATACTTTGATATTCGCATTTGAGGTAAAGAGCTTTGAAAGCTCTTAAATTTATTCTTCTCTCTTTGCAAAGAGCAAGCATTGTTGTCTCCGAGATCTGATTAGCACAAAAGCTATTTTATAAAAATTTGCACATTGTACATATGGCTTGGATGCAGCTGATTAGATCCTTATTAAGCACATTTCTATACAAAAAAAAATAATCTGCAACTTACAAGGTCTGGTTTAGTTTTTGCTGAGACATCGTTTCATTTGAAATCAGTCTCAATTAAAATTTAAACCTTTATGTTTGCTGGGTTCCTCGTAGATGAGCAATCAGTATTTGTTGCACGAATATCTACTAGACTTGAGCATTTATTTTTTTTTAGGTTTGTTTCGCTGACAATTTTGTAAAATGATTGTGTGGAATGCAAATAAAATACGAGTGGTATAAGCATTACAAAGAATTTAAGAAAATAAAAACTCTTATATCAGTTAAGAGATTTGCATTGCAATGCAATACTCGTACTAACAAATTTGTAAATATTTTATAAATAGAATTTAAATGTTACAATTCTAAATTTACTTTACATATTTCATTTCTGCAATGTGCCTGCCTGTCTGCTGCTTCTTTCGATATTTAGGCCACAATAACCTGTTTAGTGTCTCTGAAATTTTTTTAAAAGTAAAAATCATTTATTATTTTATCATACGTGCTCATCACATGTAAATGTCAACCAAGTGCCATGCCAATTAGTACGAGTATTAATTAAGGTCATTTAAAAATACATTCTCGTAATAAGATAAAGCATATTGTAGTAGTCTGCTTGCTGGAGGCTCATCCTTTTACCAGAATTGAACATTTTGTGGAAATATTTAGCAAACACAAAATAATAAAAAAATTAAACAATGAATTTTATAGGATTTTATTCTCAAACTCAATTTTCCTTGTCAATAAATAAGAATAAAGGTTATTAGAACAACTAACTGGAGATGATTTTAAGAAACTTGGTGCATTTGAAAGCCAAAAGCAGAACTTTTCCAATTTGTATCTTGTGATAACATTTATAATTTGTCGCCATTTCTTTGTTCCACCCATAATTCTAAAATTATCTACAATAATAAGCATTAAAAGTTAGCAGGGAAAGAGCAGTAGGGGAAAATATCAAGTTCAAAATAATCCAGGAAATAAACAAAAAATAAAATCTAATAAAATTCCCATTAGCCGCAGCATATTGGACCCTATTAATCCCCTAAAGGCGTCAACACGCTGGATTAGTTGACATTAAATACTTCAAGGAACCAAAATTATGCAGCGGAATTTAAGTATCAAACACACTGCACAGTGGAGCCGATCGCAAAAAAAATTAAACTTATAGTATCAATAAAGAAGACGTTCTCTCAAATTTGGGGCATTACAGTGGGCAAAAGTCAGACAGACATGAAAAAATTTTTGTTTTTTGAAATTTTAACCGATTAAAGTTTAATTTTTCTATAAACAAAATGATAACACAGTACAGTAAAACAAGTTTTTGGGTAGACTTTTCTATGGTGTAAACGAAAACTAAAATCAATTAAAATTTACTTAAATTTAAAAGCGCCCAAAGTCTATATAAAGATACTCACACATTTGCAAAATTATTGTGCAATAATTGATATTGTACAATAAAATCTTTTGATTTTTATTGCGCAAAAAGAAATATTTTTAATGTGTTGACAATATTGTATAATAATTATTTTCCACTACTCATGTTACTGAACAATTTACTTAAGTTTTTATACATGTATATATGTACATATGTATGTATCACAAAAAATTATATTTTATAATATCCTAATGTGTATGTACATAGACTCTGTTAACTTTTACATAACTTGTCATAATTGCCAAAAAAGATTAAGTGACATAATTTTCTAACTTTATTTTTTGACGAAAATCTATTCATTGCTATCGTAGATAATCGATTTTCACCAAAAAAAAAAAAAAAGTTCAAAAAATATGCCGCTTAACCTTTTTTAATATTGTACATAAGCTGTAAATTTGTATAGCAGTTTTACTTTTTCCTTCCTTTCCCGCCGAAAGGAAGCAGGACTGGAAACTACCGAGCGCGTCCATAGGTTGGGATTAGTGGATAGCTCCGTAGATATGCGGAGTAGCTGCTAAAGCAGTTTCGGACAATCAGCGGTTCCGAATGGAGAGTCTCAGAGGGTTGCCGGGTGACGCCGAACTCCTAAAAATTCTGAGTGCCTACTATACTTTGAACGTCAAAGCGAGCAATTGGCGCCTTCAAGTAACCAATAGCCAAATATTACCACCGACTGTTCCTCATGTTAGAGGCGGCTGGAAGCGGGCGCTGGACCTTGTAACAAGAAGATCGCTATATAATATAAAAAAAAAATATACATGCGTGCCTAGCTATGACATCAAACTTGTAACTTATAATGGTATATATCCACTGTGCACTGTACTAAAACCACACGAAAATGTACTCTTTAAATAAGATAAAAATAAAGTCAAGCAAATCTAATCCATTTACAGTAGTTATTGGCAGCATTTTCGTTTATTTTTTTTTATTTTTTACTTCGGATGCGCAAAAGATTTCCAGATAAGGTAAATGGTTGGCATACTTAACCATTTAATAGCAGCAAGAAAATAAATCTGTTGGAAAATGGACTTCAACACAAAAGGAAGTAATAAATGTTGCACACATACAAACAGAAGTAAATTTGCACTCACACTGCTTCACAAAGCGCAAGTTGAGCAGCCATCATTGATAAGGAAAAGCGCGTAGAGGATAAGAACTTTAATAAAAATCTGAAGTGCTGTTGAAAAGAAAAACGATTAAATTTCCTGCTTAACTGCTTTGGCTTATTTAAACAAAATCTAGGATATGGCAGGGAAATCGACATTTAAAGGTGTTTGTTCACTTTTACTGGAGAGTATATTTTATGTGCATAATTTCTGTTGTATTTAATGCTTAATTCTTAAGATAAAGAAAAGAAAATTTCCTTAATGCATAGTAAATAAACTTTGTCTACAATAAATATTATGTTAAATAAATATAAATAAATAAATAAGACTTGTTAGACGGAGATAAATTAAAACTTTTATTTTACAATTGAATTAAGTTCATTAGACAACCTCAAAATGCAAATGTTTGTTGACAAAAGAGAAGGACAAATAAATACGAATACACACAACTTAAGCTACGGTCACACTTGACAAACATTTGCCCAAAAAAGCGTAACCAATAAATACTAATACAAAATTTTTTGCTTCAGACACGTGTTTATTAAGTGTATTAGTTTCGTTTTTAACAAATAGGCAAAGTTATAGAATACAATATCATTGAAAACTATTGAACTTAATAAACACGTGTCTGAATCAAAAGATTTCTCATTAGTATATACTGGTTACGCTTTTTTGGGGAAATGTTTGTCAAGTGTGACCGTACCTTTAGATAGTTAATAGATGCAAATAAGTATGTTTGTAAATACGTATGAGTGAATGTGCGAGTGTACTCGTAGTTGAATATATATTTTCTTACACATTGTTTATCACAAATTTGTGCCAAGCAGAGCTAATGCCATGTTCACACTTATGGTCTTAAACGAGTTTAGTAGTATATTTCCACCGACATTATATCAAGTAGGTTTAAGTAAATCACTTCAAAGTGTTTCCACCGAGCTTGTGAGTGATTTGTTGTTCGAATTTTCGTACTCAATTTATGGACGTGCTTTATAAGGTGGGCGCAGCCGCTGCAATGTAAATTTTATTTATATGTGGTTGACATTTAAAATTTATTAAATATTTCTTAATGTCATTTTTTTCGAAATTGTCAATCACTATTGACGAATGACCCAGGGATGGAGTGTGTAATTTGAAAAGCAACACAGGGTTGCATACATAAATCGAGTTCGAAAAATAGTATTTTCGACATTATTTAAAATAAATCAACCACTTTGAGATGATTTATCCATATGCAAAATGTATGGTAAATCATATAGAAATTAACATGATTTGCACAAATCATCATGATTTGTATAAATCATGGAAACATACTATAAGGCAAGTATTTCAAAAAAACTAAACACAACCGTTCACAGTACATTTGAGATGTTTAAGGTTGAAGTTTACTCAGTAAATTATTGTATTTGTGAAAAATTACCAACAGTTATGTTATTTATTTGGCTTATTATTTTTAAAAATCAAATGTTTTTGTAAATAATTTATTATTTTTTAACTAGTCACTTATTTACCAAAAAAATGTTTCACGTGCCGTCATTTAATAACAATACAAAGTTGCCAGAGTTATCAAAAATCGGATTGAACATACTCCATTTACGTGTTTAAGGAAGTGTTTAAGATTAAAACATCTCAATTGAGATGTTTAACAAAACAAGTCAATGTATGGTAAAACGTCTCAAAATCGTCGTGTTTAACCTCTTAAACACAAAGGAGACGTTAAACACGTCAGTGTGAACATGGTATAAAAGATAACAGTCAAGAGATAACAATCCAGTGGCAGTATACAGGCGCTGCAAGAAAATTACCAAAGACAGTATATATGAACACACATTAGGGTTTGGGAAACGGGAATTCCCGGGCGGGAAATCCCGGGAAATGTATGTCTAATACTCCCGGGAAATTTTTGAGATTTTCCCGGGAAAACGGGAAATTAAAAGTGCATGTTATTTCATAAATATATAGAATTTATAATCCAATTTTACTTTAATATAAAAACTTATTATTTTTTTATATATTACAAAAGTTCGTTTGAATGATTGTACGACTAAATTTACACGAACGTTGACACGTTTTTCATCGTCTGTTTAAAAACTAACATATACCTTGTTCGAAGGAAATTTTTTAATCTTAAAATTTAAATTGAGTTTTTGTTTTAAATGTAACTGTAAGAAAGAAAGAATTCTTTCGACTCCGATAAACAAGAAGTAAAATGTCCATATTTTTTTAATATAAAATAAAAATGTGAGCTATTCAAATCTAGTCTGAAATTTCATAAAAATTCCATAAAATTGAGGTCATACCATATCTTCTAAAAAAAGTGGAATAAATTGTATAAGTATCAATGATTGCAATGATATAATCGTTTCCTAAAGTAAATAATTCGATGCTAAACGAACTTGAAGTGATTTTTTGCCGAATTAGTGAACAAATTTTGAAAAGTGTAGTGAAAATTTTAAGCTGTAAGAACTCTGAGTTGACGGAACTTAAATTGATTACAAGTAGACGCTATTATGGAAACCCTGCAGAAAATATTTTAGGAGAAATAAAATGAAAGACACTTAGACATACTGTGGCTCAGGGTATTCACAATTCGGCGCAGCGCAGAATGGTACTGTAACCTGCTTGTACTTAACGATAAGAAACCGCCTGGAACTTTTTCAAAAAGAATGAGAAACAAGCAAGGCAAATTCTTATTAAAATGAAGGTATGTCTTATTAGAAAATTGTCTACTAATTGTGGTAACAGTCGTCAATTGGTTTTATACGATCTTTTGCTGTGTAATAACTTTATTCCATTTGCTTAAATTCAATTAAAAATTCTTAAAAATTTGTCTTAGAACTGCTTTGTTATTAACTTTTATTTCAAAAGAATGCTTACATTAATAAAACAATCGAAATTTCACCAACTTTCATTTAATAAATGTATTTAATTTAGAAAATTAGCTTTTCCCGGGAATCCCGGGAATTCCCGGGAACTTGATTTTTTACTTCCCGTTTCCCGGGAAGTGCAAAAGTCCGGGAAATCCCAAACCCTAACACACATACATACATATGTATATATGTATGTTTAGATGTATGTATGTAAGTAAATAAATATTTATTAATTTAAATGACAAGCAGAAAGCTTACAAATAAAGTTTTTTTTTTTTGCATCAAACAACAACTACTTAAAAGAATGAAAAAAAAAAATCTAAGCAAAACATGTTTATGAAAACTTCACCTTGTAATTTTATATCTATAAGAAAATTTAATTTTCTTTTCGCAAGAGGTGCCTGTAGATTGATTTAATATGAAAATTTTACACAATATTAGATACCGTGGCATAGGCGCAAAAAAAAAACTTAAGCGACATTGACCAAAATCGATCATTTGCGATCGTAAATAATTGATTTTCGTAAAAAAAATTAATTTTGACAAGTTGCTGTATCTTGGAAACAGTAAGAAGCAAACTTTGAAAAACTCGCTAACACTAAAAAATCGCCAAAGCGAAGAGGTCGTCAAAACCGAATAAAACGCCAAAACGAAAAAAAGCGCCAAAACTAAAAAAAAACGAACAAAAGAAAAAAACGCCAAAACTAAAAAAAAGATAACGAAAAAAACGTCAAACTCCAAAAAAATTCCAAAAACAAAAACAAAGCGAAAAAACTAAGAGAAGGCTACAAAACTGAAAAAATCGCCAAAACCCAAAAAAAGGTTATGAAAACTTGCGAAGTATTTCGCTAAAACTGAAGCATTTTTTAATAAATACAAAACCGCATTTAAAATGTTTTGAAAATAAGTAAACTTGATATCAATACAACGAAATCGTCAACAATTAATAAATGCAGGAGATATAAAATAAGATTTTCCTTGCAAACGTATTTTTTACTAAATATAAAAAGTTTGTAAATTCTCTTAGGGCTTTTGCATAACAAAAGCTTGTCAACTACTTCTTAATCTTTTATTTTACTATCTCCGTTTCGGGGGCTGTGTTGGCAGTATTACCATAGATGCCCTTTGTTATCGTCAAAACGCCACAAAATATTTTATTAAAGTCAATTTACGTCAATTCTATCCATTGCATTATGTAAAAAATGCCCCGGGCTTTGTATAGTCCTCCATACACGGAACACATTTTCATTTCAGGAATAATTTCTGTAACCGAAATCATTTGAACAAAAGAAACGTTAATGGTGGATAAAGAAAAGAGAGCAGCAATGACTAGTGAAAAAGTGAGTAGAGTTGAATCTTATTGCAATGTCGTCTATGAATCATATTCACTCGAAAGTTTGAAGTGCGCATCGAACTCATACTTAGCAATATTTATGACGTTGTTGATTTCGACTCTTCTTAACTCAATGCCTATGGACGATGCAAAATAAGTATGATTCACAATGCGAACTTTGCATAAGAATATTAAAGTTCTCATTATGAAGTTGCGTTTCTTTGTTGTTTTTTTTTTTTTGTTTTTTTTACGAATTGAAAAACAACGCTATTTACTACTATTGTATACTACTTGCAAACTGTTTAATGACTAAACTTTTAAATAAACATAAATGCATGACTTGAGTGAGCTGAATCAATGTGAGTAGTATAAGTATTTTCCTGAAACTAGAAATCAAACTGAGGTGATTTATGAGTGTGACTGTGGTATGACTCTGATGTTGACGTCGCATTCATATTTATTTCCACCTATATTTATAAATCACTATCATCATGAGTATGCGTGAATCAGAGTAGTTGAGTTTAAATAATGACTACTCCCTTCTATTTATGAATAGCAAAAAAAAAACAATCCATTGCCGATCACTGATAAAGACCATACATACACAAAAAAAAATGTTTATACTAGAAACAGTAAATAACTGATTGCCGAGAGAAAGAAGTTATTTATGATAAAGGTAGCAGCTTAATATTCAAATAATATGTAAAAGGAAATAAAAATAATATTGTATGAAAAATTTTTGTTTTTAATGTCTTTTATTTACGTAGTTCTGGGTTAAGGAAAGTAAATTTACATTTTATTACTCTAAAAAAAGTATATTTTTATTCAAACTGGTATCTATCTAAATTTTATTTATATATAAGTATGTAATAAGTAAATAAGTTTAAGAAAAAAAAGGAGGTTCAAAGTGATTAGGTACGCCTCCGCAATAGAGTATGCAATCATTTTATAATAATACTTGTTGCATCTTAAAAACAATTGTAATTAAAAAAAAAAAATTATATATAAAGCGAAGAGAACAAGTCTTGGAAATTTAAAAAACCATCACAGCACTATTCCAATATACGTAAATAATAAAATTATAATAAAATGAAATTTTTTACAGCTCGATAAAATCAAAAGGACATTATGTAGATTTTAAATGTTGGAGAAGTGTTCAAGTTACAGCCTTCAAACTTTTCTTTCTATGTGTCTTGAAGCAAATGCACATCGAATGCATGAGTATCATTGTATCAAAAATTCGGTTATGTTGATATAATTGCACTTCCTGTTTCTTTCTGCATTTTTAGTTTTTCAAACTTGAGCGTTATTGTCAGCGATAAATTTTTGTTTGAGTTGCAAATACTCCTTGATACGGAAAATGGCATAGTTCTGAAAAGAAATTAACAAAACATAATTACATTAAATAGGTATATTACCAAATCAAATTCCTTAAAATGCATGTACATATGTATGTTCCAGAATTTCACTTCTAAAAGAACAAAATTTAAATTTTTGTAACAGTTACATATATTTTAAAATGTTTCATTTTCTTTTCTGTGACATATGTAGCCGCTATCCTACCAACCTACCCAATATCCAAATTCAATATTGGAAGTAACATTGACCACAGACCATAAACTCCAATAGAGATGTGAAAACATTGAAAATAGTTTAACTTCATTATCAACATCATCGATTTCTTTTTGAGAAGGTTCCCAACTGTCATCACAGTCACTCAGTTTTCTCAAGTAGGCTCTTATAAACCGCTCTCTTTGCTCGATGTTGGGATATTGTTCTTTGAGATTGTGATAGAAGGGGAATGTGGGATTGCTGTAATCAATTGTCCATTCGATGAAATGATTTGCCAAATCAAAACCTCTATAGTTGTAGGCACAATATTCAAAGTCAATAATCGATAGATCGAATTCTTCCGAGTCGCTTGGGCTGAGCACCGAATCACTAGAACAATCCAGATCTAGGACATTGGAACTTGCACTGAAAAAATATGTTGAAAATCACAACAATCAATAATTAATTTAATATTTTTTGTACATTTTTTTTTTGGAAATTTACCAGTGTTTTCTTTTCTAAACTATTGTTTCGGTCAAATTTTGTCGGGTTGAAGTGCACAAACACAAACACGAACGTATTGATGAAATTTTTCTGTTTAACAACCAACTTCAGCATATTTTTTCAAAAAATTTTATTTTTAATAAAAGCCAAATTTTTGTATCTTGATGATTACACGAAACACATACATACACTTACGATCATTAATAGAAATTATTATTAAGTCCTAATTTACACTATGCAAGTCTTATTGCTAAGCTGATGAGTTTTTTAGGAGAGATAGAGACGAGGGGAAAAGAAATGTATCTGTTTCCCTCGTCTATCTATCCCACAAACTAATCAGCTTAGCAATAAGACTTGTGTAGTGTAAATTAGGACTAAAGCCGCAACGGAACAGCTTTGCGTTGAGTTCTTTCCTAGCCAGTGTTGCCAGAATTTCAGACCCAAAAGCAATTGTACATATATGTATATATTAGAGCGATTCACCGAAAAGAGCTTTTGTTTTACTTCTCATATTAAATTTCGATGTTTTTAATGAGCATTTCCAAAACATTTGAGAGGTCTAGAGGTGACCATTCGTCAGCTGAACCTTGCCGAAAAAAGGTAATATTTTTGTAGTTTTTTAATTATTTTCCTATTTTCTCGAAGACAACACATTAAAAATATAAAATACAAAACAAAAGTTTGCACGGGATTTAACAACAGCAACAAATTAACAATGACTTAAATCAAATAATACTTAAAAATTAATAAAATTTATTTCAATACATGTAGTACCTGCTGTAAAAATGCTTGAAAAATATTAGTTTTTATAGAATAACGTATTTCTGATGGTACGAATAAACATTTTTGATGCACCATTGAACCCGGCTTAAGAAAATGTTATAGGTGATGTATTTTTTTAATGTGTTGTCTTGGGAGAAAATTCGAATATATGCGAAAAACTATAAAAATATATTCGTTTTTGACACGGTCCAGCTCACGAGCAGTAATCTCTAGACCCTTCAATTTTTTTTTAGTTAATTTGCATTGTTCTATAAATAGAAAAGTCATCTTGCTTCCCGACGTTCTATAATTTGAAGCTTATCTCTTCTAAACTCCATAATTTTAACTGATAATGTTATTGTTGTCATGTTTTTTAAATAACCAAAAAATTTCAGCAATTACATCAACTGACACCTGTTTGGTGTCCAAACACCAAGAACGTTGATAATGAAGGTGTAGTGGTCTTCGAAAACAGCTAATTGTCCCGTTCTACTACGTGTTTTTCAGAAAATTTACAATTAACTTTGGTGTTATTTGTTCATTAATAATTATCACATATCATTTGGCTTACAAAGCGATACGAACTTTAGTCTGATCAAATCATATATGTAAAAAAAATTAAATCGTTTGCTTTTATTTCAATGCAATGCATTTAGCCTTCAAAACGATCACAAGAGATGATATTTCCTTTTAGTTCACATCACAATTGGGTATTACTTGGACAAAAAATAAAATTGTGGAAATTTTCATTATAATTATCTATGTGCATAGTATATGTGTCTATTATATAAGGGCGTTCTGAATATGCAATAAAAAAATTTAATCAAATCCTTAATAATTTGAACTCTGGATTATTTGCACTTTTAATCTGGTCCCCTGAATTTTCAGTTATCGAGAGTTTACTGTATAGAATTTCTCAGTTTCAAGTTGTATAGCAACTAAGAGTATATGATCAAGGACATCATTTCCTTTTCAAAATAACGTTATTCGTTAATAGCTTTTAAGGATGTATATTGATGTGCAAAGCCTTTTGGGATTTCCTTAGCAGAAAGTCTTTCTTCGACGAATCCACCATTCGAAATACCAACAGGAGAACATCTTTCAGCGAAGCAAAAAATGTGATATACATACACATTTATGAACATATCCATGGGCATTATTTCGAATTTTTTATGAACACAATATCAATGGGAAAAAGTCCTTTTGCTTTTTATTACATGCCATCTTCAAAGTACAACGAATAAAAGCAACTTTGCTCGACTGTACATACTATATTCTTATTTTTTTTACTAATTTTTTTTTATTTTTTTTTGTTTATTTTATTTTTTTTTACTATTGGGCTTAATTACGAGTGTCGTATTTCGACTACGACTACGACGATGTCGTACTAGATTAAAGAAAAAATTTTGCAATATTCTTTAGTCTTCTACAAAATCGTCGTAGTCGAAGTCGTAATACGAGACTAGTAATAAGGCACATTTACTTTTTTCATGAAATCTTATTATGTATGTAAAATAATTTTTTTTTTTTCGTTTAACACCTTAGAAAATATGACGAAATTGGCAACACTGTTCGCGAACTCCATTCACTTAATAATAACTTTTTTAGTTTTTAATATCGCAAACGAAATTTTATTTGATTTAAGCCTTACACTAATTAATTCTAACCAATTTAAATAGAAAATGTTCAACTTACTTGTTCAGATCATCTTCAGCTTCATTGTTGGTGTCCATTAAAAACTCGTTCAAATGTGTACTAAACGAAGTCACAGAGATATATTATAACTTTCTGTTACAAACTCATTCATAATATTTAATAAATGTTACTTACTCTTCTGCGGTATTGAAACTTCTTAACAAAATATTGCCCTCTTGCAGGTCATTATGGCAGAATAGCACCGGATATTGTCCCTGGTCAATTACTGACTTCAGCCATTTAAACTCTTCCGTATAATTGATGTTGCGTATGAATTCAGCATATATTTGATTTTCTTTCCAATCATCACGAGTTAAAATTGCGGGCAAACTGCGTTTCCAACGGTTCACACAATTCCAGATCCAATCGGGCTCTTTGGACATGGGTATATTGAGGCTATGAATTTCACCCATTTTTTCTGCTATCTTAATTGAAATCTTGGGATCGGACAATTCAGCCGTTTGCAAGGCCCTTGCTGGTATATATTGTTCAATACGGCCGCCAGGAAAAATACCATGAAGTTTTGGTCCAAAATTACGTTCGCTAAGTAGAGCAAAGACCACAGACTCTGTTATCATGGCTTCAAGAGCATCCTCGCCATGTGATTGACCATAAATTCTTAAAAGCACCTAAAGGGGAAAAACAAGCATTTATACATACATACATATGTATATCGTTACCTTAATATAGAAAGGCCCCATAACTCATTATCTTTTTGAAATCGAGATTTTTGCATTTTTCGTTACATAAGATTTTCTTCTATCGAAAAAATTAAAAAACTCGATTTCAATAAAATAATGAGTTAGGAGCTTTCTATATTAAGGTAACGATATGTAAGTATTTATTTATATATACGGCGATAGATACTTATACAGCCCCATTTTAAATAATTCCAGGAAATAATTCTCTATCCAAGGAAAATGGGGGGAAAATTCTGTGATTTTCATTAATAACAACGTATGTTAAATATTTCTCATTTCAAGTTTATAATATCAAATTGTTATATTTAAAATGCTTTTTGGAAAGTTCTAAGGCCCAATTCATACGAGGATTTAAAAGTCTTGTTTTATTTTTGATTCTCTTTAAAAGTTGCTTCCAAAAACATTTTATATTCATACGATGATTTTTTCCATGTTTCTAGTTTTGATTTTTTTTCTTCCAAAAATTGTATCAGTGTTGCCATTAGATTAAAAAAAAAATCGTTTTTCCCTACATGTAAAAAAATTTGTTTTGTAAACCTTTTGTAAACCAAAATTATTTCTTCTGAATATTTGGAGCTACAGTAGGTAACTTAAAACTTGACATATGTATGTATGTATATATGTAATTCTTTTGTATTAAATTATTCAAAGTGACTACTTCTGCCTTCGAAATTAATGCATACTTTTCTACAGTTTTTCAGAAATTATCTTATAATACAAATATAACACATATCTATATTTGGATTTTCTCCAATCATGGAGTTTATTAAGATTTAAGTTAAATAGTTGTAAGTTATATCCTTAATTATTAAATCATTGTTTAATGGATGCTCATTTCCTATTTCCTGGTGTGCTTGCCATTAGAAGAATAGAAGGAATATCCTATCCAAATAATTAGATAAGTCTATGTAATTACGAGCAAAAACAAATTTTTAAACGGAGCAAAAATATATTTTGCGTATAGTTCTTTTTACATTTATGCACAAAAAATGCAATATGAGAATACAAAATACCTGCATTTTGGCCAAAATAAAATATTTGTCCGATAGTCCCTATACTCCTATATTAGCGACAAAAATACCTACAGGTAACACTGTTTTCTATTAAAAAAAAAGCTGTTATCACCATGATATAAATATAGAAGGTACTTCCATTCTCTCTTTGTTTTTAAAAAATAAGTATTTTTGAAGTTTGTTTTTTGAGAGAAATAAAAAAAAGGTTCCCATATCGTAAAAAATATAAGTCTTCCCCCATAAAATTTTTACAAAAATGTGTAATCATCTTAACAAAAGTTGCGAAAAAAAGTTGTTATGTAATAACTTGGCGTATCTTTTTAAGTTTTCTGCCTAAATTAAGTATTTTAACTACATTTTCATTCAAAATTATAGATGATTTTGATTATATTGATGATATTACATCTTGTTTTATCTATATAATTCGCTTCTTGTTGATTGTAACATGTTTTCTATAAAAATTGCTTAAATACCCGATCAGATAATTTTGGCAAGTATATTTCACAGATTTTGCAGGCTCTTAGACACTGTTGGCGAACACCAGATAGTGTAGAGAACTCAAAGAATGATACATTCATATTTTTACAATGATATTTTGTACGTCCACAGTTTGTAAAATGCAGCTCATTTGCGAATCTTTAACACAACAATACATTTACAATGCATTTCATTGCTTTTCAAGATAATAAAACATTTATCATCACAATTTTTTTTTTAATTGTTTGAATTTATAAAAAAAATTCTGAAATAATTTTTCAATAAAATTTTCAAACAAACAGGAAACAGAGGGGAAATATTAAATTAATACGGTAGCACGATTTTACCGGAAACTTCAGAATACCTATCCTTGTCAGAAGGTGAATGTCAAGAAAAAATGAGAGAATGGAAGTACCTTCTATATTTATATCATGGTTATCACATTCAATGAAAAAATAAAATAAAGCAACATACCAAAAATTAAAATATGTGTAAAGAAAATTTGAAAAAAACTCGGAGAACGGAAAATGTGATTTTTTTTCTACCCCCTAACATGAAGGTAAGATAGGATATCAATGAAAGCACAAATTTAATAAAATTAGAATGATGAATACATACAGACCTGTTCTGAATGCACCGATTTTTGAATGACCATATTTGGCTGACATATAATTAATAAAATTAAATAAAAATCTCATTTGCACAATTTTAGTTTCAATATGATTTTCTCTGTTTAACTGATATAGGTAATGAAATTCTCCGTTTCACCTGTTGTGCGTGTTGCAGTTGAGCCTAAAAATCCTGCAGATTTGCCTAAATTAGTAGAAGGTCTTAAACGTTTGGCCAAATCCGATCCTATGGTACAGTGTATCATTGAAGAATCTGGTGAGCATATCATTGCTGGTGCTGGTGAATTGCACTTGGAAATTTGTTTGAAGGATTTGGAAGAAGATCACGCATGTATTCCTCTGAAGAAATCCGATCCGGTCGTCTCGTACCGTGAAACCGTTTTCGAAGAATCTAACCAAATGTGCCTCTCGAAGTCTCCCAACAAGCACAACCGTTTACAGATGAAAGCTTGTCCTATGCCTGACGGTTTGCCAGAGGATATTGACAACGGTGATGTCAGCTCAAAAGACGATTTCAAGGTTCGTGCTCGTTATTTGGCCGAGAAATATGACTACGATGTCACTGAAGCCCGTAAGATCTGGTGTTTCGGACCCGACGGTACTGGCCCTAATTTTATATTGGATTGTACCAAATCTGTACAATATTTGAACGAAATCAAGGATTCTGTTGTTGCTGGTTTCCAATGGGCTACAAAAGAAGGTATCTTAGCTGATGAAAACATGCGTGGAGTACGTTTCAACATCTATGATGTGACTTTGCACGCTGATGCCATCCATCGTGGAGGTGGCCAGATCATTCCAACCACTCGTCGTTGTTTGTACGCTTCGACCATTACAGCTTCTCCTCGTTTGATGGAACCCGTGTACTTGTGTGAAATCCAATGTCCCGAAGTTGCAGTCGGTGGCATCTATGGAGTTTTGAGTAGACGTAGAGGTCATGTCTTTGAGGAATCACAAGTTGTAGGCACTCCAATGTTCGTAGTTAAGGCGTATCTGCCTGTTAACGAATCATTCGGTTTCACTGCTGATTTGCGTTCCAACACTGGCGGACAAGCTTTCCCTCAATGCGTGTTTGACCATTGGCAAGTCTTACCCGGTGACCCATGCGAACTCTCTAGTAAACCTTTCCAGATTGTCCAAGATACTCGTAAACGTAAGGGTCTCAAAGAAGGTCTTCCCGATCTTTCCCAATACCTCGACAAATTGTAAAAGATTACTTGTCATTTAAAAATTATTCACGGGAAAATGTTCACCTGATGTGGCAACAAAAACAATTACTTGATTAAAATATCTTATACATACATACATATGTATGTACATCATTTTGCTACACATTTTCCGTCAATCTGAAATCAACTAGCAACAAGAAAATAGCACATGCATATTACAAGTTTTAAGAAAAAATGAAATTACAAAGAAAACAGATAATAAAGATACATGATAATTAACACACAAAATAAAACGATATACTTTTTACTTTTATTTACTTGCATACAAAAAATTTTGATGCAATTAGCTAAGCGTTATTGCATATTAGGTCGTGCTTACATCTGTGCGCCATGTGCCCAAGAAAGCGTAACCACTAATTACTAATGAAAAACTGTTTGATTTAGACATGTATTTATTGATTTAAACAGTTTATAATCATATTGGATTCTATAAAATTATCTAGTTATGAATGAAATGTGCCTTGCTAATCTATATATAAATAGGCAAGTGAAAAAAGTTAAGAACCATTTTAACTGACTTAAACTCAACGTATTCGCTTGATTTTTTTTCTGTTAGATAGATTGACAATAGGAGCAGTGCAGAAAGTATTTTTTCTTCTACATTTTTGTGTCTAAGATATTTAAAAACAGTTAAGAATATTAGCCAATCATAAAGCTATGATTTCTCTTTCTCTCTTAATTTGCTAAAAAAAAATTACAACAATTTGGCTTGGCAACTCCATAAACACTCAGAAGGAAAAACGTATTTTATTTGTTCATTCTATTCTTATTTCCATCTTTCTATGTACTTAAACGATTATTGCTGAAACTAATAAAATTTGGATATTTAAATAACGAGTGGTACTGTATTATTTTTCTTTAGATGCTTAAAAATAATATATTTTTTTAATTATTAATAACTTTGATTAAAGTTAAATTCACCTACAGCACAAAGTAAGTTTTTTATTTTTGGTTTATTTTGTGTGCGTTTTGTTTTTGTTCATTGTTTTCATTATTTTTCTGTGCTTTAAATTACTGAACATACTGGAATGTTGGAATATGATGGAATGTTTATATTATTAGGCTAGCATATTCGTACATACATATGGGGTCTTTCTCAAAGAATAGGGAATAGAAACTTTTTTTGTAACAAACGTTTTAATGGGGAGTCTAAAACTTTAGAGAAAAAGCGTTCAATGAAAAAATAAGCATATATTTTTGTTTTGGGCAATAATAATGAATATGAAGTGAAAACACTAGGAGCAAATATCTAATTACATTTAGTTAAAAAAGTGAACAACTTTTTTTAAATAGTTTGCTTAAAATCTATTCTTATTTATGCCGATAAATGAAATTTTAAATTCGTATTTAGTAGTTAAGAAAGTGGTTTACCTTGGAGTCTATACATATGTATATTTGAATATAGTTTTTAAATTGTGTTTTAAATTCATCAAACTTTAAATATGTTCATTCTATTCTCCACCTCTGTGCGTTGATGGTTGATTTTCAACCACTGGGCGAACACTAGTTATTAATTAATTCTTGCTTAAATTAAAAAGATTTACACTAAAGTATGCCCTGGCTTTTCTGTTTGACAATCCTACAATACATACACACTCATACAAATGAACATTTACACATACATATCGTCACCTTAAATGCAAACGGACATAACTAACACAGGATTCACACGAAGACTTTTATGAAGTCTATTTTTCGACGTCATTTTTGGTTTGATAGCGAACGGGGTAGAGAAGAAAGAGGGGTAGAAAAAACGACTCGATTTCTGTTTTCTATGGTTTTTTTCATATTTTTCTTTACACAAATTTGTGTTCCCGTTGTTACGTTTTATTATTAATATTCTCATATTGGTGTGTTCTTCGAAGGAAAATTTTATTAATAAAGTACCCTGTCGGAAATTCGGTTAACTTGAAACAAACTATTTCACAAATAGTACTGACTGACACTTGGATTACTTTCAATGTAATCAACTGACTATTTTAACATTGCGATGTCCTAGGCGGTAGTCAATTAGTCAATTGTCTCACTCTGCACTACTTTCAACTAACTTAAAGTTGACTTTTTTAAATCACCTGGTAGTCTGTAAATTAAAAAAATTTTTCCGGGGTTCGAACATGTATCATCACACGTTACTCAACGCGCCATCACTTGGCTAAGGTACCATCTAAAATAACAACAGCAAAATGTTAATATAAAACTGAAATGAGTTTCAAGGTAGCTGAGAATAAATTTGTTGGCTCTCATCAAATTTTATTACGTACTCAACTTAAGAATTAGTTTTGGGTTTGTTCTGGATGACATTGCAGTTAGATTTTAGTCAGTCTAAGATAATAATATTAAATTAATTATTTTTGTAGTCAAGCACACATTCTCCGACAGGGTATGTAAATGTATGTATAAGCAATAAAAATCAAAATCAATAAAAAAAAATTAGACATGTAAAAATAATCATCGTATGAACGCAAATAATTTTTGGTAGCAACTTCAAAAGGGAATCAAGAAAAATAGACGTCATAAATTTCATCGTCTAAATCCTGTGTTTTTCTGTACAGTTCGCCTACAAACTACAAAAATCGTGTTTCAAAAAATCATTGAAAAATCAACGTGTGAATTAGGGCTAAGAAATTTTTGAAAAATATAGACGCAAGTACATACTTTTGTTTTTCTAAAACGACAACACAACTTCTAACTTTTCAACCGACTTCAAAAAAAGCAGGAGGTTAACAATTCGTCTTTATTTTTTTTAGGTGTGCTACTTCATAACTCGGTACATTTTAGACCGAATGAAAAAAAAATGTTGTTGTCTGAGAGAGTATAGCTTCGTATTAGTCCCATTGTAGGAAAAAAGTGGGCGGAGACACGACCACAATTTATTTATATAATTTTATGATATTTTACTTATTTGATTGCTGCGAAACCTATAAAACAATTGCAATTACACAATTTAAAAGTTAAAAAAATGGCCGGAGGCACGCCCATTAAAATTTAACTTTATATTTCACGCACTTCTTCTTAATTTCTTCTATCAGATCTTTGCATTGAAGTCGGTTTTTTTTTTTCAGAAAGAATTATTTTAAATAAGCTTCAAAAACAACTTTTTTGGCCCTAATGGAAAAATTAGATTTATGGACATACACTGTTATTAATGAAAACCACAGAATTCAAAATTTAAGGAATTTTGGATTTTTTCCAATTGTTTTATTTTATCAGAAAGCTTGCAAATCACCTTATCAAAGAGGGGAAAAAGAAAAAAGCCCCGAGGGATTGCTTTTCAGAATAGGGCTGGTGTTCCAGCGCGTCTGGTGTCAATGAGACGTATTAAATTTTAAAAGCTGTGTTTAATGGCCATTTTGTTAGTTATTTTACTTCGCGCATGATTTTTGGTATACAAGACCGACGAAAGAGGGCACTCTGATGTTAGATTATTATTAGTATCAGATGAAGTTCAGTGACCAGTGTCTATGCCTTCATCACTTGAACTTTCCTACAACAACTGATACAAAGAGATACTAATGCACATCAGAAAACTACGTGGTTTTGATATTTTATGACTGTTGGAGACCGGTGTCGTACCCGGGGCCTTCGGTCTTGTAGTCAACGTGCTAACTACTTCAGCCAAGGCCACTTTTCTGCTCAAACTGACGTTATAGTGCGTTTACATTTGAACAAAATCTACATACTAGTCACGAGGATTAAAACAAAATCTTCTTCGTTAATAGATTTTATCGAATTCAATCTAAAATCTAGTAGAACTTAGTTCTAGTAGAACTTAGTGATGCGACTATGGTAATTAAATTTTTTTTTATTGTGCTAAAAAGTAAAGCTCTGCATCAAAAAAAAAGGTTTGTGAATTTGCTATGTTACAGTTGTTTTGTTACGGCTTAGGACATTTTCCAGCTAATGGTTTTTGTTTTTGACAAGGAATCTTGATAAATGTAAAACAAAACTTAATGTAAACGGTATAGATTTCCATAAAGATTTCAATGCAAATTTACTAGATTTCGAGTAGGTGTAAATTTCCTACTAAGGAAATCATGGTTTTTTTTAATTATAATTCATTTATTACTAGCGGCCGATATTCAAACTGTTTTTCATATTGTCATTTTTCAGACGAATTCAAATGATAATATGGTATGTATGTATGTATGTATGTATGTATGTATGTATTTATACGAGTATGTGTTTTTTGATAATATATTTTTTGAAACATTTACTCCCTTTTCGTTCTACATAGTCATTCAAATTTAAAATGTAAACAAATCGTTTAGATATTTGCGACTTTAAGGCAGAATTTGAAAATATAATGCCAAGAGTAGGAATTGAATGCTATAAAAGAAATATTATCTGCTCTGTATTAAGCTCTAGTATTAAGTTGCGGGTTAGACTCCCGCCTAAATCTCCGTCTTATGTTGTTGCTTATGTTGATAAGACAGTTTACTTATTGCTGTTTATTTGCTGGCCAGAATTAATGTAATTTAATTGATAAGCTGAATAGTTTGTAAAAATAAATATCTACAACAAGTCTACAGAATAGAGAAAATTATTCATGATATCGTCCCTAACACGTCAAAGTCTCCAATATGCAAAATTCGTTTTTATGCCTCTTTTCAAAATGCTGAAATTCTTATGGACGATAGATAGATAGCTCAATAAGAAATATTTTAAGCCTGACACTTTTAGAAATACGCCGACTTTAAATTTACAATTCTCGGGTCTTTACGCTCTTCTGAAAAGTACAAATTTGCTTATTGGATAGTTTGAACATGGTAGGGACGATATATATGTATCTCGAACATGATAGAGATAAAAAATTAACGAACTTTAGTGTCTTGTAGTTGTGCAAATGACACAAGTTCAGTTGGAAATTTTTTCTTCGATGTGGGAAAAACTTACCTCTTCCGGCTCAGTTTCTCTTAGAGCTGATGACGACACCGACGACGAACTATCGTATCTTTTACGTTTGTTGCCATTTAAATCTGCCAAATCGTATGGGATCTCATTTTTATTTTCATCATCACCAGTTGTTAATACGTTGTGTACTGTAGCGCGTTCTTGCTGCTGTGACTGATACCCTGTACATTCGTTGCCGTTCTCTACCTTGGGCAAACTTACATAATACAGAAAATTCGATAGACCACCACTGTTGTTAAGAATAAAAAGATTACTTTTCTTTTGTATTTGCTGGTACATATTAAAAAAATTTGTTGTATTTACACTATGGTATGAACGTACAAGTCCTGATATCATTAGCTTACCTGATTCTTTTAACAATCAATTGGTCAGCTGTCACTGACTTCCAACGGCCATTCAAATAATCACGACATATACGGGAAGCTGCTAAGCGTATTTCATCGAAAGAAGCCTAAAATACAAACGATAAATTAAAACATAACTTAAAATAACAAATTAAAGTTTCATCCTTCATTAGTTATTTTACTTGAGGTCCAAAATATTGCCACACCCTTTCATGAGAAATCAATTTTTCATTCACTTTTCTAGACACATTATGCTTCATTTTGCAAAGGTTCTTCTCGGCAATTCCATATCACAATTTTTAATACGATTTATGCTAAGTGACGTTTATTTTACTAATATGTATGTACATACATATGTATGTAAGTGCTTGTAACTTGCTGTTGTTAAAAAAATAAAATAAGGCACTATCGTCTATCGTAATATGACTTGTTTTTTTTTCTCAAATAAACAGAATTAAAAAACCATTAAACGAATACAATCTTGCCGTCGACAAGCTCACGTACCCTTAGGAACCAGTCTGTATTAATTTTACAATAAATATATACATACATTGAAATATTCGAATTGTTATTCTACTTACTTACATACATACATATGTACATATGTATGTGTATGTATGTATTTACATATGTATGTATGTATGTATGTATGTATGCAAAGTGCTATTACGTGTTCAATATGGGGTTTGGGATTTTATAATTTATTTTTCACCTTCAAATTGGCATGCGATTACAACAAATTCTCTGTATTCTTTGCCTGCGTACTGAAATTAACAAAATTAAATAAATTCAGTTTATTTTTGAAAACATTATTGAACGAAAGCACAACATTTCTTCCGATGGTTCTCAGCAGCTGGTACAAGGAACTTTTCTTTCTTGTATTTCTGTTTTGTTCTAAACTTTTGCTTTCCTGCAAACTGCCGGCATTTGAAATTTACTCTGCAATTGTTTGTCTGCAAAGCTTTTAAGCGCATGCTCAGTTAATAGAAACATGCTAACACACCCCCCGCCCCCCCCCCCCATAGCGACACCCCCAATGAATGAATGAGTAAATATGCACTGCCAGTTTTCTGACAGTGCATTTGCTTTTTACCCAGAAAAAAGAACAAATTTTTATCTTTAGTTAACAAATTTATTGAATCAGTAAGTATTTTGTATGAATGGCGCATCTACACTCAAAAAAAAAAATTAACTAAAACTTTGGAAATTTTTCTAAATTTGAATAAAAAAAAGCTGTCGTATGGCGCCAAAGCTGTTTTTTTTTTACTAAATTTCTAATTCATTAATGAACTAGTTTATAGTAATTATATTTTCATATTTAAGTAAAATTTTCCTAAAATTAAGTAAAATTTTCCCATAAAGCTCCGTAAGCTTTGCAAAAAAATTTTTTCGTCGTTGATCTCAAATTTAGTAAATTTTCCAATTTTTTTTTTTGTCTTTAATTCTGGTACTTATTTTTATTTTTAATTAAATTCTATACCAAATGATATATGTTATTTATTATATCTTCATTATATATATTCTTATTTAATTCACCATACATACATATTAATTCCTTGAGAGGAGACAAGTATTGAACCAGCAAGCACTCTAACCAATTGCCTAACAAGGCAGCCTGAATAAGCATTGAAATTATTGAAGTTTTAAAATTTTATTTTATTTTAATCAGAAATAATTTCTTAATCAGGCTTGAGTTCAGTAATTTCAATTCTTATTGAATGAAATATTTTTATTAATTAATGTGAGTATCTAAAGAAGAGAAGAAAAACTAAACTAGACTTTATAGCTGGGGGAAATACCGATATTTTTGTGTGCAGCCACGCACTTCATCAGCACCCATGTCTATCTACTGGGGGTAGAGATTATTATTAACATCAGCTATTTAACTTAAATTTCTATGAAATGGAAGTAAAAATAATTAATGTGATGATCGTAAAAGATAAGTAAGAATAGTTAAACATACATAGGTAGAGTGATATAACTTCGTGCTAACCTAAATAGAAAATGGAAAAACAGAAAATGAATAGTGATACTTACAAATGTGTTTGCCAAAGGCAAATCAATAATTGTATACACAATCAATTCTCATATTCCAGGAGGGGCTGAACATCTGCCGAATCGTCAAAATGTCAAAATACTTTCACATGTCACTCACAGGAAAACCTAAAGTAGAGCATTGAGCGTTGCGTTGGTAACAAAGTACGTACGTATTTCCACAACGGGTTAGGAAGGGTGGTGCTATACCGCACCACCACTCGGAGACCCAATTGTTATCCATTGTGATCCACTATTTCTACTATACTCTAAAAATATTCTTACCCTTTATTCATGAAATTTAAAATTAGTTTGAAATGTTCTTTATTTAAAATTTTTCATTTAAAATTTTCTTAAAATAGATTTCAAATACATTTTAATTTTTATGAATACGTATCGTGGAGTGGTTACTGGTTTGCCGCACAGTATATTAAAAATACATTATTAATGCGGGCAAACCCGACAATCTAAGCCTTACTATTCAAATGTATTGTAACCTGCTGCTAACGCAACGCTCAACGTTCTAATTTAGGTTCGAATGTCGAACTTAGCAATCTTCCAAGTTGCAGATTATTATTACTGCGTGAATGCGGTAATCTTAATAATAATTATTAAATTTTTAAGATTTATTTTGTTAAGTTGTATTAACGTCCCTCTAGTCAGCTTAAAACCATATGTCTCAATGTCAACACTCTTTTCTCGAGCGACAATTTCACTAGTTAAAATGTTGACAACTTTCCTTTTATACTCGAGTATAGATACGTTAGAAACAACAGTTTTGGTGTATTTTTGATTGACTCTTCAATTTTAAACAAATGTTTTTAGTAGAATTATATAAATTTTTTTTGGGTGAGGGTCACTTTGAATCTCTTGTTCAAATGTCTCTATATGGTCATAAAAGAACTACCTCAATAGTGCTAAGGTCTACTGCAGTATCTACCATGGAAAATTTTCAATGAGAACCCTATGTTATATGTGGACCTGGTCAGTAGTACTATTGACAATGTCATTAGTAAATCACTAAAGTTTAATGAGACTTTTCAATAAAATTTCTAAGAGCCTAATCGTATGTAACGCCCCGTCAAGAAAACAGAAAAAAAAAATTTGCAAAAATTTGTTTTTGTATTGCATACAAATTTCATATCTAATTATTTTTGGAGCATAGCTTATTTAAAACACGTTTAGAATCACTGCCTTCTTGCATTACTAATGAAAACGAAAGGCAGACTTAGTTCGCCGTAAGCAATTAACACACAAAAATTTTTCTATACAAACAAAATAAAAATAAATAAAAACTTTATACCCACTTAGAAAAACTCATTATTAAGTGTAAATTTACTATAAATACTTATCAGGTAAATTTTATAATCATAGAATTTCCAGGGAATCATACAGAGTGAATTTAATACGATATCGTTCGTGCCTGTTAACATTTTTTCTAACAAACCGGTTTTTTAAATCTTTGGGATGTTTGTTATACACTTAGTTTTATTTTTTTTTTTTAATTAACAAGTTTTTTTTCATCAGTTCAACAAAACAGACAACAAACACTCTTGGCGAAATGACGTTTTTCTTTCACGAAGAGAATTGGAGGTGGTAAAAAATATTGCATAGTAGAGATTATTGAAATCGCAACAACAATTTTTTATATATTACATATTATGTACATATTAATTGCAAAAAAAAATTATTGATAAGATTAGCGACCAAGTCCACTAAACGTAGGGTTGCCACATGACCTGGAATAAGTTGAATTCCTATTTTATGTATTCTGAAGTGTAGTGTGATTTGTCCAGCCAAACAAGAATTTTAACCCCTCACTGTATTTTTTTATACAGACAGAGAATTTACAAAAGATTATATTATATAAGGTTTTTTATTGCATTTTTACTTCCAAAAAAACGCAGGTGTATGATGAGATATGTCTATATTGCAATAAAATAGCGATATGGTGCAGCCATATTTTTCAAATTAGCTTTATGAAGTAAATTAGGTTAAGTTATTCTGGATGGTCAAGGGCCTCGCATAGATCAGGATTGATCCTTAGCGATACCAGCAGATGACAAGAAACCTGCAAGTGTAGCAGCCTAGTTTGTGGTGCCTGTATCGAATGACTCCCACGCAGATTTAACAAACCTTATTAAGCTACACTGTACCATTCCCAATACAAGTTCAAGACTCCGAAAAAAGATATCTCCAAGACGACTATATCTTAGAGCCGGACAGTGGCACTGTAGATATTCTACCGTCTCAATTATCCTGGGTTCCTCACATTTATGAAGTAGATATGTTTTAAGTAAATGAATAAATATTCTTTCGTAGGCTTCCCAGTAAATTAGGCTAAACTTCCCTAACGCATGTGTGCAGTCAATCAGTACGATATTAATACCGTGTGATATATATACACATTGCACACATCGTTACCTTAATATAGAAAGGTATATTTCGATATCGAAAAATTCAAAAATCTCGATTACAAAAATATAATGAGTTACGGTCTTTCTATATTAGGGTAACGATATGTATATATATATATATATATATATATATATATATATATATATATGCACCCAGCAGGAAATGGAACTAACACAAGACTAGTCACGTTATCGGTTCCCAAGTGATAGGGACCAGTGCGAGTTCGAACACTTTCTATGAAACGGACCCGTCACTTTTACATGGCGATGGCCTAGGATGGGGTTAATTTATACTTTGTATGCGTCTTGTGACTTGTCACTGAACTATCTCATAAGTACCAAGTCGGGGAAGAATAATACAAATTTTATATTAATTTAATTCCGACATTTAACTCTTAACAATAAACATTAACACAATTTTTTATTTAAATTTTTTTTTTTAATTTTTACAAGTGCAATCATACATAAGCTTATTTATATTGAAACTTATTTGCTGGTGGCTAAGCACCAATGAAATACATAGACAATGCTTAACCACCAGCAAATAAATTTCAATTTAAAGTTTCTTTTTGGGATTCGAACTCACAACCCCCAGCATGACAGCCTTGCACACGAGTACTAACCACTCGATCACAGGGCCACTCTTATTTCAAAAATATGAATAGCATAGTTACGCGACTGGTTCCAGAGTGACTTGTCGGTCTCATTGGAGCCTAGCTGGGCAAAGTGGCACCAGAGTGCCGAACTTTAATTGGCTTCTTATACAAATGAATACACATACACGAATACATTTCTCTCGTTGGTGAGCATGACATTGGAGGGAACAATTAACAATATTTATAATATTTGATATGTCCTGGATCCAACTACATCGAACCTATTCAGTGCCGCTTACTACATTACCATAGAGAGTCCCAATTAAATTGGCTGAAGATTAAGACCACACATCACGGAAATAGTGAATATGTTACCATTTAGGCGATATATATTTTTTTCATCATACACTACTGCCTATTTTTGTTAATATGTACTCACATTTTCTCAAGTCATGAAAACTTTTGACCTCTCGAACGCAGCTTATGTATATTGTACATAAAAAAAAAAAACATTGTATTGATGAAATAGAGCAAGTAAAAAATTATTGCCTTCGTACGTTTAAAAGCATGCAAATTCTCTTCATATTTCTGTACTTCTTACAGATGATTGATCGTGGCGGTTTGATTATCACGATAGGCTGGCCCGAAACGAAAACAAATTCTTTCCGACATTTAAGTATAAATATGTATGTACTTAAACTGATATTTAATATAACAAATATTGTCAGAAAACAATAAACTTATTGCGTTGCTAAATTATTCAAGAAGTGATATATGTACATATATATATATATACATACACATATAGTATGTATGTATATAAGGGCGGGTCGATTTGTATGGAGGCAAAAAAAATGGCTCAAATTACAAGGAAAAACGTATTCTAGGGATCAAAATAAGAAACTTTGCCGAAGGAACCATACCTCAACAATGTATTTTGATGTCCCGACTTTTGATCCGAAAGGTCAAATTTTCTTGAAGGGTCAAATTTTGAAAAATCTCACTTTGACCCATTTAGAGTTCCTCAATCGAGTCAAAATGTATGACCGACGCCCACTAATTTTGGAGGGCGGACCCACCTATGCCAGTGGCACACCCTCTGGAACCACCCCTGGGGGTTTCCCCATACAAACATTTGTGTTTTTTGAAATATTTGTATATATGTATATATATATAGCAAACCAATAACCAACCGACGATATGTATATATGTATATACGTACATATATATATATATATATATATATATATATATATATATATATATATATATATATATATATATATATATATATATATATATATATATATATATATACATATATGTATATACACCCATGTTAGTTTGTTTTAGGGCAAAGAACTCTATTGGAATTTGAGATATTGGATAGGTACTTAGAAACCACTTATGCCTGATTATGTAGATTTCGGACTTTTTTTTTTTTTGCAAATGTAATAAAATTTAGTAAAAAAATTAATTTTTGTTTGAAACAAATGAAAATTAAAAATAGCTTATAATTTTGCACAAAAAGGCTTATAATTTATCTTATCTCGCTTTGTTTCTTACGTACATAACTACGTATGTACATACATACATATGTATGCAGCGATGCCAATTTAGCGCCTTTCGCGCTAGTTTTAGCGCGTTTTAACTATGCCGAACGCGCTTTTTTTCGTCTTAGCGCGTTTAATTAAAAAAGCGCTAAATAAGCGCGTTTTGATTAAAGTCAAAAATGTCATTTCAGTTCAATATCTTTTTACTTTTTTGTATAAATTTAACATTTGTCTAATATCCAAAATTTAACTTTTTGTTTAAATTCGTTAATGATGTTGCAAATAAAATTCTGTTGACTGTGGTTAGAATTAAAAACGCATTTTAATATTGTAAATGGCAACTATTTTGAAATTTCACAGTCAATCGCAACACTATTCGATAATTTATATAAGTTGTTACAATGTTTGGCAAATAAAATTAAAATCAAAACTAAGAATTTCGAATATTTGGAAGGCAAGACTGATTCTGTATTAAATAATTTTAGATATTTAGGATATAATTTCGATGAAGCAATATTGTATAATCTGAAAAAGAGTTACAAAAAAATAATTCTACTCGTATTTACTAATACATACATCGCCCTTTATTAAAATTTAATTTAGAATGTATGAAAATAGCGCGTTTTGACTATAAATTGTTGATAATGCTGTAACTTAGCGCGTTCTAGCGCGTTTTGAGAAGGGGTATAGCGCGTTTGGATTATAAATAGTTGGCATTGCTGTATGTATGTATGTATGTATAATTTTTTTTTTTAATAAATAAAACAACAGAATTTTTTTCAGTCACATCTACAATCTAAATATGGTCGTTGGTGTTACGCTACGTTACGCAGGATAAATTTATAAACGGATTAGTACATATCGGGGACTTTTTTAACAATATTTTTCCACAGAACAAGATCTAGTTTTGCTGGTGTTTGACATGGTATTCCAAAATACTATTTATTTTGATATACTAAGTACATAGTATATCTATGTACATATGTATGTATGTACATACATATATTTGAAGGTTTAAAATTTGGTCTTGAAATCACTTTTAAAATACACGGAGTTGCGCAATTGAAGTCATTTATTTTGATAAGGCCCCTTTCAGATTAGGAAACTTTAATTGCGCAAGTATAATTTTCATTTTTCTTTTTTTTTCTTTTGAACTTGCTTTTATGTTCACATTCAGCAACTTTGTTGAGCAAGTTTAATTTTATTATGCTTGAATTTTCTTAATTTGTTGACGTTTTGTTTCATTTTTATATTCATTGTAATTGTGAAAGTGGTTTTAAATTTGGTGTATACAATGGAAGTTGAAGAAAAAAATAATTTAGTTAAAGATATACTTGAATATACATAATTGCCAAGTAGAAGTACAGAATTGCCAAGTACAAGCAAGTCTGTACTCAAGTCTCGGCAATTCTTTCCCCTTCAAACCGACATTTCCTCTCAAACCCACAAACACAAGACTTGCGCAAGTAAAGTTGCCTAATCTGAAAGGGGCCTAAGCAGATTAGTTTTTGAGTTGATAAAACTGATGTGTATTTAAGCTTTAAGTTTAGTTTTATCAACTGAGAGAGTATGTAGATTAAATAAAAGTTCTTTAGTATTCTTACCAGATAAATAAGTACATATGCATGCATGTACATACATACATACATACATACATATGTATGTACTATGTACATACATATGTACATAAAATTTTATGGCTTCTTGCACTACGGCTTATTCCATGCTATTAAAATAGAACACTCGTATATACATATATATAAAATCATTTAATTTAAAATTTAATGAAGCCAAACTAAGGCCAAACTAGGAACTTAGATTATGCTAAAACAGAATTTATGTTTAACAAATAGAAATTTAATTTATCTAAGAATTTGTAACAATTGTTACGGGAAAGTGTACATATGAATAAAATGTTCTTGCAAGTTTTTAAAGTAAAGCGTTCATTTAAGGCCCAACCATAATATGCATTAGCTAGCTGAAGCAACTGTGCGTTTACATATAAAACGTATGTGGCAAACTCTAATATACTTAAGTAAACTTTTCGTCAAATCTCATTTGCTTAAGCAAAGTGCCAAACTGAACGCATGCATATTCCGTACGGAAGTAACTGCTTGTGTATTTTTTAAAGTCAAATAAACAGCAACAGAAAATATTCATTGCTTTTAAATATTTTTTTTATTATTTTTTCATTTTAAACTCAGTAAATTTATTTTATTTTCACTTCCCTGTAGTAAATAAAATAGTCAGTTGAGAAAAAACACTAACTTATAAATTAATTATTTTGCAAGTGACTACAAATTGGTTTAAATTGCATGCAGATATCAACCAAACATATTGAATAGAAGCACACGTAAGAAATAAATAAAAGCAAAATAAGTAAATGAAAAGAAAATAAAAAATCAAAAGAAGCCATGAAATCAAATGCCAAATAGTTGCGTTGAAAAAAAAAACTAAATAATTTCAATAATATTTTCTATGAGCGGTTCGCATGTATGAATATATTTATGTACATATACATATGTATACATATGCATGTACGAATTTTTTATTTTTAGTGAATATAACAATAATAAATATTTATATAGACATATATGTATTTATATATTTACATAGATATATATGAATATATGCATATATGTATATATAATATATTTAATATAAATATACATATGTATATCTTTTTTTTGCTATAATATTAATTAACTACAAATGGGTTGAAAAATAAGTAGTTAGTAGTCAATTTAAAAGTCATGCAGAAATGGCCAATTGACTACCGCCTATGACATGCCTATGTTAAAATAGTGAGTCGGCGACAAGGAAAAAAGTCACTTAATCAACCAGTTGTGGTTATTAAAAAACCAGTTTGAAGTTACTTACAAATGGGTTTGACTTCCTATAGGGTATGGCTAAATAATGCTTAAGTTCATGTAAGTATATTGTGGCCACCTGAAAGTCACATCTGAATTGCTTAAGCATTTGACAGGCTTATCGTTCAATTCTGGCATTAGCTTAAGCCAGCTTATGCATATTATAGTTGGGCCTTTACTTTTTCGTATCTGGGAGAGTAATTTTGTAAATTCCTGTTTCACTCTCCCGTCACTAGTTTCTGCTGGGAAACTTAATGAACGGACCTATTAACTAGCAATTTTAACTTCTGTAAGTATTTCTCACAAAATGTTTACAAAATTTTCTTAACAAATAAAAAGATTCACATATTTTTTTCATTACATCTGTGATGCAAAATCATTTCCAGCTAACCTTAAACACTATGGCACATAATTTTACTCGTACTCGTACTTACTCACCATTTATTGCAATTGATACTCGTAATTTTGTTTAATTTTGTTTATTGAGCAAATGTGTTTGTTTCCTTCTAATCGACAAGCAAAATACAAATGAACGATTTCGACACTTGATTTGCATTAAAAGGCAAGCACTTTGTTCACATTTGATTATTATTTTAGTCGTGAGACCGCAATAAAAGTGAAAACTGATATCAAATCAAACTTTAGTTTTGATCGATATAAACTAAAATAATATAGTTAAGATATGTATGTATGTACGTAATTTATATGGCTTCGCAAGCAACACCTAAAAAAAGGCAGATTAGATAAAACTTCTTCAATATTTTCACGCATCATACGTAATTTTTAACGGCAGGATTACATTATTATAAATACATATACATACATATGTACATACATACATATATGTGACCTTCTCCGAGAAAAGGGACCTAGTGTGTGAAAATGAAGTTTTGAGAAAAACGCATTATCACTTTTGAAAAACCTTCAGTTGGGAGAAGCGATTTGGTCATCTTATTCTACACCCGCTTAAGTACCAGAATCCACTCCTAAGTCCAAACCCGTTTTTTATACACTAGGTACCTTTTCTCGGAGAACGTCATATGTACATATACATTTGTTCCTTTTAACTCCTACAGCAGGAGCATAGGGCTGTGAACAATAAATACTTTATAAGAAATAATTACATGGTGATGGCGAAGTAGTTCATCGAACTACTCATCGAAGAAATAATTATAAAAACAAACAATTAATAAATTCGATATCATACCCTATATTTGCCACTTTCAATTCTATTGATTACTTCAGTATGTCCATATCGTCACCTTAAATGCAAACGGACTAACTACACTTTTATATTTTTTACAGGAGAAACAAAAAACGTTTCCAAATCAATAATAATAAAGTGTTCTAGAAAGTTTTCTTCGAAATTTACTTGCAGTATGGATACTTATATGTTTTTAACCATTTATTTCCTTTTTATATAGTACATATATTTAAGGTTTTTTGATAGTTACGTTCTTTGCAATGAAAAATAGATGCATTCGTAATTAGTACGTTCGTTTGAATTTCTTTAATAAAGTCGTAATTTTTTATCGCAGAGGTCTAAATACTTGCGTGAATATGAAGTTTGATAAAATGAACCATAATCAATCAAAAACTCGATTTCGAATTTTTTGTGTAGTTACGTCCGTTTGCATTTAAGGTGACGATATGTATCTACTTACACCTACGCTGGCCAAAGTAACACCAGAGTGGTTTCTTATACAAATGAATACACATACATACGCGAATACATATCTCTCGGTGGCCAGTATTGATTTACAAACATAATCTGCCTTATCGTGGTTGGCGTATTTCAAATACGACTACGACTGTTTGGTAATAGATTAAAGAAGACTTCAACAGTTTTTCTTTAATCTATTACCAAACAAGGCAGAATATTCTAATAGTATAGTCCGATTACGTGAAAACAACCCTGCAGTCAGACTGGAGCCAAGTGCCTTTATGTCAACACTAAAATTCTAGTAGTATGTAGTTACATTGTCTACAATTTATCTTCTATTCGTCAGTATAAAAGAATGAGATAAAACAGATGTGGTGTATTTCTGGTGGATTTTGCAGCAGCTTGTCAATATACTACATAAATTTGTAGTATGTACGTAAGGTATAGAAATGTACCAGTAAATAAATGTCTGGTTGGTATGTCTCCATGTTTTCATAAGAACTACGTAGTCACTACCATGTCACTATATAGTCAATTGTTTTAGTGTTACTAGTAGATTTTCAATGACAAGCACATGCTAAATGTCTATAGCACAAAGTATTGTTATGGGGAATAATTCGGGAGTAGTGCTGGTGACAAAGTCAAAAGCGGAAATAATGATCATCAATTTGATTTTACAACAAAAATATCTAAATGGGTCTTGCAACTGTTTTCCATATCTCAAAATGAATCACAACATTTTTATGTTGCCTGAGTTAATTAATAGCCTGCATACTTTAGGATTTAAAGAGCATAGAAAAGACAACAGACGGTGAAAAACTATACTTCTAGCAAGGAAAAAAATTTAAATTTCATACAACACAATAAAATTATGTATCTAGTAAATATGTACATACCCTCTGGGAAGCTTGGGGTTAAATCCCTCCAGTGGTGACTTTTTGGTGACATTGTCAATGCAGTTGGCCCTTTTCATAATGTGCAATTTAAAGCAAACAGGGACTTTAACGGTAAGTTTTGTATGAAGAACTTGCAGTTAAACTTCAAATTGTGAAAAGGAACATTAGATAGCCAAAAGTACAAAAACAAATCCCCAATCTTGTTGATTTTATCAAATGTTAAATTTTAATGGGAGTGGGATATGCTTAAAATTTCTAGCTTATCAGCTCAACCGAACACACACTAAAAATGCGATAATAGGTATAAGCGAATTTTTATTTACCATTTACATCATGAAGCTACATTTGCTACATACCGTGTACTAATAACATCCATATGTAGGTGTGTACTTGGAAATGCCTCTGGGAATGTGTACGCTTTGACTACTGTGTCACTTTGGCATATTGAGACAAAAATACTATCAAAATTGTTTTTCAAAGCTACATGCTCATGGAGCTTTTTGTGAGATAGTTTTTTAATTTTAACCACAAAAGAGAATTAGCTTTTCGCTAATTCCGAGAAAATTGTGCACATCCTGTATTGGTACATACATACCTACATACACAGAAAAAAATAGACAAGAATTATTTTCAATAAAACCATGTTAATGAATAAAATTTTTAATTTCAATAATATTTGTCATTAACTTGAATATTGCATTTATCAATTCCGCGCATTTTATAATATCGTTTACTTTTGTTTTGCTTGTGTTGGTGTTTATCTTGCTTGTTGATTGACTGGACATGGTTATGTGCTGATGTTGTTGTTTTTTTTGATTGGTCGTGTTGTATACGTGTGAATTACAACAAGTAGCCGAAAATCGTCGTGGTTTGTTTTTTTTTTTCTCAACAAAGTTATTTTTAGATTATATCAAAACGCAATGCGCAAATGTAGAAGAACCATGATTTCTCATGTTTTGCCTGTATTCATTATTTGCGAATACAATAACCATTTGCTCCTTAGCTGAATGGTAAGCACGTTAGTCTATTAGTCAAGAGATTCCCGGTTCGACTCATCCCGAACACATTTAGTTTTAATCGCAGCCAAGCAAAAACAAACTAACATTCATCCATCAACACACACACACATACAATAAAATAACAATTATCACTGAAAATAAAATTTCAGTCAACAACTTTTTTCTTTGATTCATTACATTTACATTAAAAATTATTGATAAGATATTTTATTAATTCAAATATTTATATTATTGAAGAAAAAAATATTATTATTTTACAATTTTTGTTATTGATGTAGCGGATTTCTTTATCACAGGAAATTCGAAAATTAAAATGATTGAATACCGGGATTTTTGTTATCAAAAATGGAACTTATTTTTTTCTGTGTATGTACATATTGTTACGTTTTTATTCTCTGTTAAAAACGCTTTTTCGTAGATTCGAAGATTTGCAATAAATAAAAGACCCCAGTGTACTAATTAGGGTTAAGAATGATACACTCTTTAATAATCAATAAATACTGCTTATATTAATCCAATTCAAGAGCTTAGATACAAACACAAATATTACTTAAATATACCACAACTGGTTACCACTATGTCTTCCAAGCTGTTGTATACACTCGTCTCAGACAACCGGCTGCGCTGTTGACGCAATTCTGCTTTCTCTGTTGCACGTCACACACAAGACTCACTCTGCCGACACTTACAGTTGATACACCAATAACAACTCTATGGCAGACTCTCACTGTTGACACACTAATCAGGACTCGCTGGCTTCACTTACACACGTCTATCAGCTTCCACTGCTCCCTTACTCTTTACTCAAGGGACTCCACAATAATCTCAAATCACGACAGACTCTAACTGTCACTATAGACTGTACTATAGTCTCTTCAATTTCCAACTCACGTATTGTAAAGCACAGACTCAAATATCACTCACTGTTGTATCACAAATCACGGACTGCGCACAACTTAATTGTCAACTCACTTGATTAACGACAGACTTCTTATTAGCAACTGCACTTATTCGCAACTGAGCTTCTTCGCAACTGAGCTTCTTCGCAACTGACTTATTCCCAACTAACTTTTGATCGCGACTGCACTGCTGTTGGGTGCGTCAACCCCTTTTTATACTTCGCACAACAACCACTAGAATTTTCTTGCAAAGTCTAGACCGAATCTTCATTATCTTCAATGTTGTTTACAAAGCGCGTAATTAAGTTCATGTGGTAAGTATGTACATACGTGTGTATATGCATACATCATTAAGTGGTTGTTTACTTTTATTTCTGCCTTTAGTTGGAATTGTCAGGCATGTATGTCTGTATGCATGTAGTCTTAATAAGCAGACGCTTGTAGTTGTTGTTGGTTGTTTACGTTTAACACGTATGTATGTGCTACGCATGTGCATATACATAGCTATAGTGCTTGTATGTATGTGAATACGTGTGTACGTTTAGTTATCTATTTAAATACTTCTGGATGTTTCTTTATATTGGCCCTGTTCGAATATTCTTGCGTAACACTTATTAATCTTGTCGACGGCCATTTCCGTAACAATATGTACATATTTACTAACATACAAATAACATTAGGCTGACTTCCAAAACGTATCAACTTTAAATCCCATGGGCTGATTTCTTATTTGCGGCTTTCTTAATATGTATGTATGTACATATGTATGTATGTACATATGTATGTATGTATGTTCTTTGTAAATACTTCGTCAAAAAAAAATTATAATCAAAAAATGTTCAAGGACTAAACTAAAAACACACGATTTTTAACATCCTTTCAATAATAGTCAGATACCCTGATATAATCATCAATGCGAATATATTTAAATGAAAGGGATTTTTGTGTAGATTAATAACCCAGAAAGTATTTTAAAGTTTGGAGTAGCATTCGTGATATATTAACGGAATAATACAAAATGAGGTGCAAATTATGCAAATCCTAAATGTCACTATATCTTCAAAACTAGAGCTGATAGAGAAACACTAATGATTAGTAATAATGATTACTAATCGTAATCAAGAGACAAAAATACATAAGGATCGGCCATTTTTATTTAAACATCATGAAAAAACCTCTATTTTGTTGTGCAGTGTAATCAGTATAATTTTACTATTGACATTTCCTACAGGGTATAATTTCTATGCATACACTAATTGCTTCATAATCTTTTATTTATTGTTATATTTGAAGTCGTGCCTAATTACCCCAGTTGGCCAAGTCTTTAAGACATCTTTGACGACGGTTACAAGACAATGGTAAGTCGAAGAAGACATATTGAAGACAGCCCCATATAAATCGTCGACGAAATTTTCATATAAATGGCGCCGAGGTCACACAAGACGAGATGGGCGACACTGTCGCTCAGATTGTCGTCAACACGGCTTTATTGAAAACAAAACTATGGATATTGTCGCTCAGATTGTCCTCAACAAAGTTTTATTGAAGACAAAACGATGGATATTGTCGCTCAGATAGTCATGAACGAAGATTTCCTTTAAATTTTCGATTAGAAAACCTAATGAACAGGCGACATGTCGTACATTAATCGTCGAAGACAATGTCGTCTGTGGCGATTTGGGCAACTGGGCCGGGTCACACACACACACACACACACACATGTGTATGTGTGTATTTATGTATGTGTGTGTGAGATAACAAGGGATAACCATCCAAATCGACTTAAAACAGAATTGAGTTATGCATCCCACAATTTATACCTGCGTCAACTCTACATTTCTATATGAACGTTTGCTAAAAAGATATTTATAAAATCATTAATCTTATCGTGATTGTCGTATTTAGACTTCGGCTACCACATTTTGGTCCTACATTAAAGAAAATATTGTTAGCTAAAATGGAAAAAGGCGTACTTTAATGGCATTCATAATAATCAATCAAAAACTCGATTTTTAATTTCTTTTGTTAGTTACGCCTTTTTGCATACGTGTTGCGATGTTCTTTAATCTATTACAAAAATGTCGTTCTCATTGTAGTTGCTGAAGTAGAAATGCATCAACCACAATAAGGGGGGTATTGACTGAAATTGTAATGGAAGTCCCAAAAATTTACAATAACCGAAAAAGTTTGTTAAAAGTATATACATACATACATATGTACATCTGATCTGCCCAAAGTAGCACTAAAGTGCCGAACATCAATCGGCTTCTTATACAAATGAATACGCTCATGATACAAAAAAGCGTTACGCTTTCTATGCATCTTTCCAAAAAGTAGAATCAATGCAATAGTATGTGACAAGTTACATTGCAAAAAACGCAGAACGCGTAGGCGCGTTCAAGGCGAAAAGTAGGTCTGTCTGCTTTCTACTTTTGTACGCGTTACAAGCACCATGAAGGAAAGTCAGCTGTTCTTGAAAGCTAAAGACGTTAAATAATACTTTGTTTCTTACGTAATCGATAAATATTATTTTGCCGTGGATAATTAATTTTAATTATCCACGGCAAAATTGATTAAAATTAATTAATTTTGCGTAACCAATAATTACTAATGCAAAACTGTTTTATTCACTCATGTATTTATTAAGTTAAATAGTTCCATACATAACTAATAGACAATTTTATAAAATCCAACATGATTGCAAACAGTTTAAATCAATAAATACATGTCTGAATCAAACAGTTTTTCTTTAATAATTAGTTGGTTACGCTTTTTTGGGCAAATGCGCACAAGAAATGCCAGATGTAAACTCAGCCTTACATTAAAGTCAAGAACAGCCCTGGAATAGCCCTGGCCGAGTTCTTCTCAAGACTATCATTTAAAATGCTGAATAAATAGTCAAAGACGTCTGCAGACATTCTTGTCGCGGTTCGAAATTGCTCAGGGTCAGAAGTTTTAATTTTTTTAAATGTGGTTTCAAAAAACCCACTTAAATTCCGTTCTAAATACAACGGCCGCACCCAAAAACTTTTCTTTTTTTGAAATTGTACATAGGCATTTTTGCACATAAAATTAAATATACAAACTCGACTAACTCCACAAATTCTTTTAAAAACTTGATTTCACTCTCCATTTTTGCTTTATAAGTATTTATAAACAAACGCACACAGCTGATCAAAACAAAAATAAAATGGTGCATGAAAAGCAGTGCATGTAACTCAACGCGAACAAAGTATAGAATGAAACAAGAGGATGAAACGCGTGTAAAGCATAACGCCCAAAAAGCGAGCTATGGACCTCTACCTTAATACGGGTAGCCGCAAATCTACAACAAATGTACAACAAATAAAACAACAGTGATTTTTATTGCTGTTTTGTGATTGACAAGAGAGACAACCAAGAGAAAACAATATACATGTACTTGCGTTTTCTCTTGGCTTTGCAAAGCATTTTTGGATTAGTACAGTTTTAATAGGCACTGTGCGCGTGTGTTGGTAAAACATAAGCACCATTTGGCAGATCAAATCGTGAAACAAGCAAAACAGCTGGCGCTTCGCGGCTACCTGTATTATTGTATCATAGAATACGCTAATACATTTCTCTAGAGTTTCTCTCAGTGGCCAGCTCTGATGTACATTCCCAGCGGGAAATTAAGCGAAGTACTGCGATTATAATCACTTACGTCAGTATGACATCGTAAGCGAGCAATGTAAAGGCTCAGTTACCCGACTGTAATGTAAAGTAACTGCAACAGTAGAAAACAGTTGATCGATATTGTTATGTGAAAAGTAATGCAAATGGTTATAGTGATGTAATGTAACGTAACCTACTTCTCATATAAAAATATCGATCAGCTGTTTCCTACGTTACTGTTACATTACATTACCGTCGGGTAACTGGGCCTTAAGTACTTGGATTGTAATGTACGTGTAATATGATGTATCATGTGCTACTAATAACTTCGATTATAATGTAAGCAGGGATTCAGTTATTGTTTAAAACAAATAGTTTGATCTAAAGCAAAATTAAAATTTAGGGTAAATTTATTATGATGCCCGCTTACAGCTCCGCTGTCGATGTAAACGCAATGCTAGCGGTACGTACTGACATCGTAGCTTACTTTGTAAGCGAGAACGCATTACTTACTCGTCCTACGACACTTTTATGTCAAATCTAAATAGCAAAATAAGCGAACGAATCACCACTGACTGCTACTAAAGGCCGTTTCACACTATAATACAAGTATTAATACTTTTGACAAAAATGCATCCCTAATCTAATTTCTGTTTCAAAAATTTCAAAAGACAATAAGAACTCAGCATGTCAGAGTTGCATTTTTCACAAAAGTATTAATACTTATATTATAGTGTGAAACGGCCTTAAGTATTACTGACATCATCGATTACGTAATGAATATTTTTACTGGGTTGTACATGTGTATGTAGATATTTTCAAACAAAATTATAACAGTCTGTTTGTGTAAGGTCCCTACAAGAAATGAATGATTGAAACTAACACAAACAAATTTTTTCACTAACACACTTAAAACAATTTTACATTCAATTCAATAATGACAGTCAATTGACTAGTCATTTGATCGGAATTGTGATGGAACTTCACACGTACACAAAAGTTTCTATCACATTTTTCATTTTGCCTTTAATAATGTGATAGAAACTTTGTTATACGCAATTATGAATATAGCCTGCATGACTATTGAGCAGGCAATTGACTGGTAGTGTTCTTGTAGGGGTGGTCACGATGGAAATCTTATTTGTATTTGTAATAGATTAAAATAAGTTTTCTTTAGTCTATTACAGAAACGCCAAGGTTTTCATCGTCAACATCTTACACGAAAAGGCTGTAAGTTCTTGAGTTACGAAAAAATTCTTGTTACTCCCATTTTATTTATTTTCCTTAAATGTTAGAAAATGTTTCTTATGTTAAAATCGGTTTATCCCGAAAATACATAGTACATGTTGATGTATGTTGTTAGACTTGGGCCGTTATTACTTGTGACACATATACATATACATATACGACGTATGAACTTAAAACGGAAAACGTCCTATCTAAAAAAATTTAAATCGAAATTTTTGTATACCTATCCCGTGATAGGTATTTCACCATATATAATCGCTATAAAAAATACCAAATCAGCGCGAGCAAAAATAGTAATTTTATTTTCTCCTTCAGTAAAATTATGAAAATGTTAGTAAGTGCGCTTAGCGTTTAACGATATAGGTATATGGGACGCGATAAATAGAAAGGGACCTAAGGGTAAAAACCGGTTTTGTTCAGGAGAGCCATTTTAAAGATTTAAATACGTGTATCTTTGGTGTACCACCTCTGAGCGTGTTGGTATTGGTCTCATTTGAAAGCGACACATCTCATGATGTCAGCAACGTGTTGGTCAACCTTGAAAACGCGCGTAGGTCGTCCCTACCTCTTGTTTTGTGTAGTTGGTTTTTACTGTTTTCTACCTAGCGCGCTGTTTCCATGAGTTTGATATCAATTTTGCTCGCGTTTATTCGAATCAAGGTTTATTTTCTGAAATTATTAATTGTGAATTATAATAAATACCCATTTATAATTCTTTTAAATCGTGAATATCACTCTGTTAGTACGAAAAATTTTTCACATAACCTTAGCATCGTCGACTTCAATTTCATAAAACACGCATATCTCTGGGAGGGAACACTTTTGGGGCATGGGATCGGTTTCATTCGATGCTCAGATGTTGTCCACATCAAAAAAAAAAAGTGAAAATTGATTTTTTTTACCCTTAGGTCCCTTTCTCTATGCGCTGTCACATATGTGTATATAAGAAAAAATTAAATATGTATAGGGAAAATAGTAAAAAAATCTTTCCTAAGGAACAAAAAATTGAATAAAAAGTATAAATCCACAGAGATATCATGCTCGGTTTCGGATTAGAGCAACTAAAAGTTATTTATTGAGTAAGCACACACACACTCAAATACATGTGTATACATATCGTCACCTTAAATGCAAAAAACGTTACAAAATTAATAATAAAGTATTCTTGAAAATTTTCTTCCAAATGTACTTGTATTATGGATAGTTATGTGTTTTTAACCATTTATTTCCTTTTTATATACATACATACATATATGTATATAAGCCTTAAAGGCTCAGTTACCCGACGGTATCGTAATGTAAAAGTAACGTAGGAAAGTGCTGATTGATATTTTTATATGAGAAGTAGGTTACGTTACATTACATCTCTATAACCATTCCCATTACTTTTCACTTAACATTAACGATCAGCTGTTTCCTACCGTGGCAGTTACTTTACATTACAGTCGGGTAACTGAGCCTTTAATGTAAGTTACGTTCTTTGCAATAAAAAAAAGATGCATTCGCAATTACGTCAGTTTGAATTTCTTTAATAAAGTTGTCATTTTTACCGCAGAGGTCTAAATATTTGCGTGAACATGTAGTTTGATACAATTAATCATAATCAATCAGAAACTCGATTTCGAATTTTTGAGCAGTTATGTAGTGCGTCCGTTTGCATTTAAGTTGACGATATCTATGTATGTATAAGCATAACTCAATATTTTCATAATTTCATTTTACTACTACACAATTTTTCAGTTTTTGCCTCCCTAATCTAGATATGCATACGTAATGTGAGTAACATCTATCGATAAATTTTAAATCCTCATCATTTTCATTTGATCTTTATAAATTTCCCCCCCCCCCCGCCCCTCCACCCAAACAAATACCATTTTTACAGTGTGGCAACACCGGTAGCCACACTGTAAAATAAAAACAAAATGGTAATAAAATGTAAGTATGTAGGTATGTATGTAGATAATTTAAAAACAACACAGAAAATTTAAAGGAAAATTTTAGTTTTAAATTTACGCCAAAAGAAAACTTACCGTCTGTAAAGATATTGACATATTTTATTTGTTTAGTTGTTTTTTTTTAATCAATCGCTTTCTGAGTTTTTATTTTATTATTCGGTGTATTTTTAAAGTATCTACTCGTATTATAAGTATATTTAAGTAAGTATGTAATATGCGCTCATGTACATACATATGTACATATGTATGTATGTATTTAATCGTATGTATGAATGTACTATGTTTAATCTTTAGTGATTATTGAATGCAGTTGTTGTCGGCCAAATTTAATTCTTGATTTTGAGGGAATTTCGACACTTGTGTTAAATGTAAAAAATTAAAAATATGTACATATGTATACGTAAGTATGTGAAATTTGTTGTATCACTTGAACGCACTGTTTAATATATTTATCACTTTACTATTTAATTCGACAAAATTTAAATTAAAAATGCACACACGAATGTTTTATTTTATTTCTTTTGTTCGGAGAGATTATAATTTTTAGCACTTTGTTGTAATTACATATAAATATTTCATACAGTTGTTTTTGCTTATTTTCTTTACGCAATTCTTCGGGCACTATTTAAAAAAGTCCATGCACTTGCCTTCGTTGATACTGAGTAAATGAAACTGATATTTTTTTTAAATAAATACACAACGTGAAAAGCGAAATGAACACAAGCAAGGCAGGCTAATCTGAGCGGCAACACACACATTTGCAAAATGGCTTCAAATCGTTATTCTCCTATTAACAAAATTGTTTGTTATCAGCAGTGTGACCAGATTTTAAAATAATATTAAGCTAAATCACGTTTGAAAAAAAGCTAAAATAAGCTAAAAAGTTACATTTTAGGCTAGAAAATAAAGCTAAACTTTTTTCCACTTCTTTGATCACTTTTCAATAGTTTCTTATTGCTAAACTAACGTTAAATATTTCACAAACATATTTTTTTATTATATATATAGAATATTTGGTTAATGAAATTATTTATTAATTATTATATTTTAGATTCAATGAAGAACAAAACAAAAACTTCCCCAAAATAATCTTAAAAAGTTTTTAAAAATGTAAAAACACTTATACTAAAATACGAAAGCTTTTTAAGTGAATTAATGCTACTGCAGGTAAAGCATGGATCACACTATCTGCACAATGTACCGAGTTTCGTCAGATCAGTGAAATAAAGTCATAAGTAAAGATTTTGCTCTAATTTATCGACTACTTGAAATACAAGGACACAATTGCGCCACACTGCATTGGTAATAAGCCCATATAGACTTACTCCAGAATTAATTGAGTAATAATGCCATTTTGGCTTATTACTTATGACCAGGGAAACCGCAAATATGCAATTGCATGTTTTTTCTTGTATCACGTATTAATGCGGGGACAAGATATTTATCCGTTTCAGAACTTTTAATGAATTTTGGCATCGATTTGTTAGTGCATATTTTTGCATATTTTACCCTTTAAAGCATGTTTATGCATATATCAGTCTTACACGCATATTTTTAGCATATTTTCGAATTTTTAGAGCATAATTTACGCTTTTAGGGCATATTTTCATACTTTATAGAATTTATTTTATTTCAACCCGCTTGGCACCACCATCCTTTAAAAAAAACTCCATTCCGAAAAAAAAATTTAATGATTTTTTTTTTAGCAACGCATGAAAATTTCATTTTCGAAATAAAAATTTAAGTTTTAAAGAAAATTTAAGTTTTAAAGAAAATTTTTTTCCTGTGCTATCTGGGTTAATATGCTTACAAATTATTTTTAATTTTCGCCATCTAAATCTCTGTTCCAATGTTCCATGTAGTGTATAATTTTTTTTTTATATATAACGCAGTTTTACGGACGTTAATTGCAATACAAATTTAGCTATGTGTGATTTAGCTGTGTGTGATTTACTCTGCCCCGAAAAGACTTTGAAGGAAAATTGTAAATGTATGAAAGTTCATTAAGACGGGACAGAAAAGATTTTCATTTGAAATTCTAGGTCAATATTTTGTTATTTATTGCAATAAAAATTATAAATTAAAATCTTGTCTTATTTATCCAAAATACAGTTCCAAAGCCTTAATTCTGATATCGTAATCTTTTGAAATTAAAGTTAAATTCTTATGCATCCAATAAAAATTAATTTGTTTTAATAAAAATTTTTGTAGTAATTTTGTTTTAACCTGCACTTCAAAGCCAGTTATTCTTTGTTAATTATGTTTCCGTTTTTTTGGTTATTTATTTTTTTCTTATTTTATATGCAAATGTTGTTGAATTTTTGATTAAAAAATATATTTTCATTTACAAATAAACCAATTTATTCTATTTTTAAGAGCATATTTTTTTACTTTTAAGCGCATATTTACAAGTTTTTAGTGCATATTGAATGCGCATAAAACACTTTTTTTAGAGCATATTTGTGGTTTCCCTGCTTATGACTTTATTGAGGTGGCCCGACGAAAATCGGTACATAGTGTTATCCAGGCTTAAGGCTATTTCAGGTTTTTGTTTTAAGTTAATTGATGCCGCTGAATGAACGTTCAACTCAAGTCAAATAATTTTATACCCAAAAAACTCAAAAAGTGTTTTGGCCACTAATATGAATTTAACTTTTTCCATTGGAATTCTAACCATTCTGCCATTATCTACTATTTTTCTTCTTTCCATTTCTGTTATAAAATTGTCGTATAATTTACATTTTGTATATTTTGTAAACTATTTTACAATGCTAAAAAATTATAATTTTTATGAGTTGTTTATGTTTTTAATATATTTTTAGAGAACACGCAATTTAGACTAAAAAAAGGCTAAAAAAGCTAAATGAGTTTTTAAAAAAAGCTAAAAAATAAGCTAAGAGCTAAATGAAAATTTTAAAGCTAAATCTGAAACAAATAAGCTAAATTTAGCTCAAAATAAGCTAATATGGTCACGCTGGTTATCAGTGTCCGGACTCCGGAGAATATAAAAAAAATAATCCAACCGCTCACCCGTACACAGTGATGCCAACTATTTACAACCCAAACGCGCTATTCGCCTTCTCAAAACGCGCTAGAACGCGCTGAGTTACAGCATTATCAACTATTTATAGCTAAAACGCGCTATTTTTCTGCGCGCTAAATTAAATTTTAATAAAAGTCGATGTATGTATTAGTAAATATACTTTTTTTAGCAACTCTTTTTCAGATTTTGCAATATTGCTTCTTCGAAATTATATCCTAAATAACTAAAATAATTTAATACAGAATCAGAATCACCAAATAATCGAAATCCTTAGTTTTTATTTCAATTTTCTTTAACAAACTTTGTACCAGTATCAACATTAAAATGTCGAATAGTTTTGCGTATCAAATGAGTTTTTTACTTCAGCTTGATAAGTTATATAATTTTTTGGTCACGAGAACGACTACATATTTATTGTTGTGAAATTTATAGATATTTGCCATTTACAGTATTAAAATGCGTTTTTAATTGTAATCACAGGCAAGGGAATTTTATTTGCAACAGCTGAATCATTAACGAAATTAAAAAAAAATTGTATCAGAGTTTTGGATACTAGAAAATTGGTAAATTTATACAAAATAAGAAAAAAAAATTAACTTAAATGATGTTACTGACTTTATCCAAAACGCGCTAAGTTAGCGTTTTTTTGATTAAACGCGCTAAGACGAAAAAAAGCGCGTTTGGAGTAGTTAAAACGCGCTAAATCTAGCGCGAAACGCGCTAAATTGGCATCGCTGCCCGTACATTCGCCGCAACCATGGTTGCCAAATGCAATTTCTCGAGCAATCGTCTGTGGAATATTTGCCTGTTTTAAGTCTCAGTTACCCGACTGTAATGTAAAGTAACTGCAACAGTAGGAAACATCTGATCGATATTGTTATGTGAAAAGTAATGCAAATGGTTATAGAGATGTAATGTAACGTAACCCAATTTTCATATAAACATATCGATCAGCTGTTTTCTACGTTGCAGTTACATTACATTACAGTCGAGTAACTGAGCCTTTACTTGGCTTTCTTGGCAATTCCTACTGCATTGTAATGATTTTTTAATTGTTTCAACTGCGCTTCGATTTCGATAATCATGGTTGTAACTAAGCCGATGTTATTGACATGCAAGAAACTGACCAGGGTTACTGTTGCAAAATTTGCCATTTTTTGGCTAGATCTAACGATATTTTTGTTTCATAAAATGCTTCAATTTCATCTAGCCGTAAGTTCGATATGTTCAAATAAAAAGAAATCAGCACATATTCCCAATTATCGGGAAATTAATTGGAAGCTGATCCCGATTTTCATCGAAAAATCATGATGTGGTAGATTTTTGATTGCATGGGTACGTCAGTAATCAAAATTGTCGAATTTGTGACACTACCAACCCACTTGAGACCCAAGAGTTCCTGAAAAATTCACTGTTTGATGTGAATTGTGGGCTGGTAGCGTCATCAGTCCATATTCCTTTGAGAGCGTCAACGATATGTGCTATAGATCTATATTTAATAGAAATGCATGATATAGAGTAAGCTAATATATCTCTTGTGGAAGAGATGGGAACTGGTCACCGAGATCGTTAGATTTGATCCCGTTAGACTTTTTCTTATGGAGATTTCTTAAGTCGCAAATCTAAGCGAATAAGCCATAAACGACAGCAGCGCACAAAGCCAACAGAACTCATGTCATCGGTCAAATTCAACCATTGTCATGAAAAATTTAACATTTTGGATGCGCTCCACCCAGAAGAGACGATGCGGCGCATATTTGCACAATGTTATATTCCATACATAATGGCATCGATAGGCTTTTCAGACACACTTTGTTTTATTTAAATTTAAGGGTAGGAAGTGCTCAATGAAAGATGAGTTAGATTTGGTAAATTTTGTTTTCAAACCAGAACTTTGAACTGCGTTTCAAATAACGAATTTGAAGAATGTAAGCAAATAGTGTTGCCGTCTCTATAATAAAGCTACATACATATGTATGTATGTATGTATGTATGTATGTATATGCCGCTTTTCATTCCCATAACCGTCACAGAGTAACAGATGGAAAGAAACATAAAAAGGAAATCACAATGCTGCCATATTTTTAGTTACAAAAATACTTGTTTGTCACAAAGTGTAGTGTCAAAAAGTCTATCTTTAGATTTAGAAACGTCAATTATTTCCGAATACCTACTGAGACACATTTTTAAACACATTTTACAAAAACTATTACAACACCGTTTTGAGCAAAGTTGTCATTGTCAAAATTTTAAAGGTACACTTTCATTTCGCGGGAAAGCTGTATACTTTTTTTAAATTCAATAACTTATTAAAATTTATTTAAACAATCAAAAATTACACAATTCATGAGATCTATGTACATATTTTGATATGAAGATTTTTGCATTTTTCGATACATTTCGATTTGAAAAATAAAAATACTCGTAATGAGATAAGGCCTTAAGGCCATATCGTTATCGTACGTACATATGTGCATCTTTCTACAACAGTACAACAAATATCTCTAAAAAAGAGAGCATAAATTTTGTAAACATGTATGTACCTACATATTGTTACCTTAATGTATGTAAAAATGAGTTAGGGAATTTAACTCATTTTTTTGGAAATCGAGATTTTAAATTTTTTTAACACATTAGATGTTCTTCTATCGAAATATACAAAAAACTCGATTTCAAAAAAAAATATTGAGTTAGGGCCTTTCTATATTAAGGTAGGTTAGGTTAGATTAGCGGACTGCTGCCAAGGAAAAGTAGAAAATTAGTGTCCAGCCCACTTGGACCCATTACAATGATCCCTGCAAGTTGAAAAGAAGATAGTAAGATGGAGGGAGGAGGGTGAAAATTGTAGAAGTAGAAAAGAGATAATAGTTATTTTAGAGGAGGTGAGAGTGGGTCAAAAATTGGTTAGGGGGGGAGTCAGCGGCTATATCAGCAACTGTTCTTAATATAAAGGGTCGTTTTTGAGCTCGATTTCCGATAACTCGCATAGGCCACCGAAGGATATTCTGCCAAGGAAGTGAGGGTTCTTTCCTCCTCTTACTCGTCACTGCAGTAGTACTACAAGTAAATTTCGAAAATGTTCAAGAATACTTTATTAATATTGATTTTGTAAGGTTTTTTGTTTCTTCTGTAAAAAAATATAAAATTATAGTTACGTCCGTTTGCATTTAAGGTGACGATGTACATATCGATGGTCTCAAGTAGAAAGGTCCTAAATCGGTTTTTTACGAAGTTGAGTTTTTTAGTAATTCTAATACACATCCACTTCGTCACAAAAATTTATTGCAAGTGTTAAAAATAACGTTTTTACAAGCAGTTGGACAGTTTCTATAACGTTTTTATCTTCTCCTGTAAAGTTGCAATTATTTGAGTTAGGGCCTCTCTACTTGAGACGAACGATATATGTATGTATAAAAATATTATGAAGAGGTGCGTGTACATAACTTTTATACTATGAAATTTTTACCGGAAAACCTCGCTACCGTAATAAGATAGAAATCCTAAGTTAGCAAATTTACAAAGAGAAAAATATTGAGCTTAATTTATGTATGTTAGCAGCATAAAAATGTATCTCCTGGAAAATACCGAATAAATTTCGAGCAAAAAATACCTGTAACATCAGTTAAAACAGAAATCAGCCCATATTAATATTACAATACAAATTTTGCAGCCCCGAAAAACTAGAGGTGATTCCCAAAATGTTCAAATATTTATATCACGTAGGTATCAGTGCCAGATATTCCAACATTTCTATATTTCAGTTTTCAATATGTATGTATGTATGTATGTGTACATATGTATGTAAATATAAGAAGTGTAAAATAAAACACGCAGCGTTTTCCTTTTTCAATCGAATGTATTTATTGAATGTTTGTTTATATTTAAATATACTTGTTTATTATTTTTACAACTTTTTAGCCTTTTACTTGTCTGGTAGGTAGAGTGGTGTAGTTGTTTCAACTGATTTGCATACAAAAAATTTAAAAAATAAAATCGGAAAATCAATCATATCTGAAGTGTTGCTTAATATACTGTTCAAAAAAACTAAAAAATAATTATTAAATTAACGCGCCACTGCATTCAGACAACCAACATCTTGTTAGTGGAGGGAAAGTTCCTTGCATGAGCTGAAAATGTTCTATACATATTTTGGTCCTGGGAGAAGAAAAGTGGAAAAAAATGCTTATCATTTGCACAAGCTTAACTTAATATAAAAATAAAAAGTAAAATGCAGAAATTAAGATATAAATGTATGTGCATATATATGTATGTATGTACAATGTACATATGTATGTATGTATGTACATAGCTTTTGTCTAAAAAAATACATATGTATATTGTTAGGTTGTAACAACATGGAATTAATGTATAGAATTTCCTGGCTTTTTTTTAGCTCACATGCAATCATGAAAAAACTATAAAACGCGCTGTTTTGTTGCAAGACATTTTTACATAAAAATCTTAAATCGAAATGAGATTATTTAATTTTTTTAATTATTTGGATTAAAGTTTTCAAATATTTGAATGTTGCGCCATCTCTGTCAATGGCTTTAAAAATTGCTATTTGATTGTTGATTTGATGTTTGTTCCTTTTTTGTATTAGGTAGTTTACAGGTTTTTTTCTTTGCGTGTTTTTTTTTATCGTAGGATCTTAAAAATGTTTCTTTTTATATGTTAATGTAAGTAAATTATTAGATTTAGTTTTTGTTTTTGTGTTATTTTTTAATATATATTATATATGTATGTATAGTAGGGGGTAGGTTGTTGTGTATTTAATTAAGAGATTAAGCCGCTACTTCAGATGCCTCCGCACCATTTTGAACTTCTTCTTTTGAAGTTTCTTCCAATTTGGCCTTCTTTTCAGATGTCACTTCAGCATCTTCTGTTTTGGCTTCAGCTTCGGTAACTTTCCTCTTTACGGCTTCAGCAGGCGTAGAATCTGAAAAGGAAATAATAAAGTTCACACATTTTCATAGAATGGTTAAAAACCTATTACCTGTAGAATCACCATTAGCTTCAGCAGCAGGTTCTTCTACGCCATTTTCTTCAGTTGTGGCTGGCGCAGATTCTTCAGCAGCTTCGGTGGCAGCGGGAGTTTCAGCTTCGGCAGCACCATCTGTTTCGGTTTTTTCTGCTGCAGCAGCTACTCCATTTCCGTTCTCCTTGGCTTTGTCTTCAACAGGTGAGACGTCACCATTTTCTGTGGTGGTGGGCTCCTCGGCAGCGGGAGTATCAACTTCTTTCTTTCCAGCATCAACCTCCTCAGCAGCTACTTTCTCAACAACCGGAGTTTCTCTTTAAAGTGAATACGATAATTTAAAATCAGTGATCATGTTTTAGTCATCAAGAATACAAATTATGCAATATTTTTTGCCCAAATGCACAAAGCGGCTACGTTCGCTTTGTTTAATTGAATTAATTGAGGTTAAAATAGAAACAAGGAAACTGAGTGGCCCACTTCCTAAGCGCAAGTTACAATGCATAATTTAAAAAAATCCGTATGCAATGCTAAACATGTCTTAAGGCTCAGTTACCCGACGGTAATGTAATGTAAAAGTAACGTAGGAAACAGCTGATCGATATTTTTATGAGAAGTAGGTTACGTTACATTACATCTCTATAACCATTTACATTACTTTTCACATAACAATATCGATCAGCTGTTTCCTACTGTTGCTGTTACTTTACATTACAGTCGGGTAACTGTGTCTTTAAGTGCAACCTTGCTTTGCAGATACTTTTTTTTTTGCATTTTATCAGCATTTACCCTACGTCTACACCTTATATACTTTTATCATGACCAGGGTGACCGATGACATTTTTCAAAAAGTAGCACCAAAAGGGGATTTATCACAAAAAAGGGGCAAAATTAAAAAAAAACGAGAAAACTACATCAAACTTTTTATTTTTAATGTATTTTTATATAATTCACCTTAAAAAAAAGGGAGTAAAAAAGTGGCAAGGCACTCAAAAAAGTGGCATGGCAGTCGAAAAAGTGGCAATTTGCCACTTTAGTCGCTCAAACGGTCACGCTGATCATGACAAATGTCAAATTCCATACAGAAAAAGGAGCTAACATAAAAAAAATATATTTTTTCAACATAAAGTTTGACTTTTATTATGATAAAAATATATGTATGTATCAGGTGTAGACGTAGCGTTAGGAACGTCGCTATGCAACTCATACATACATACATACATATGTTTGTATACAAAATAAAAATTATGCGCGATTTTGACAACTGATACTCATTAAAATGAGTTGCCAAACAATTAGGAACATTGGACGTTGCCAGAACGTTTACATATGCGTTTACGAAGTGTATGCATTGTACATATGCATTGCAACTGGCGTTTAGGAAGTCAGCCATTCTCTTCACTGTTGCAAAAAAAAAATTAAATTTGGAAGAACAACCGAAATTAACACTCTTATTACTGTTTTCAACTAAACTCAGTTTGGGTTGTCTGAGAGTCAAGTCGTTTTTATGACTTGACACAAGACAACTTAAAGCTTAACAATTACTTATGAATGGGAATGTCAATATAAAAGTTGGGTTGACTCTCCGAAAACCAAATTAATTTTAGCTGATAACGACAATAGTGTTCTTTCGTAAAGCGACTCTGGGCGAGTTAACATCAAGCGTCGTTGGCAATTACTGCGTAAATGCAACCAGGCCACTGTTCGTTTACTGGTCTTCGCGGGTTTTACGTCTCAACCCCCGCATGTGATTAGTAGTTGGCGTCAGTTAACGGTACCGAGTTACTGTTTCGTGGCGTCGGTTGCTGACCGCATGCAAAAAAAAAAAATAACCTAGCTTTTTAAGAAAGCATACTTTGAAATCGTGGTGGAGTACCAAATAAAACTCATTGAAACGGGAGAGGACTTTGAGGATTCCGGCTTTCTGCACAACGGTGAGGATCGACGCGTGATTCTTGGAGGAATCTCTTAAATTGTGGCACGACATATCGTGTGAATTGGTGATGGCGTAATAGTTCTTCGAACTGGCCAAATTATTCTCCGATTGTGAAAAACAGTTGGAGTAACAGAATAGAAACGAAAAAAAAAAAAAAAAAAAAAAAACGACAATAGTGACTTAAGATTCAGTGACACGATAAATTCTAGTCGTCAATGTGTCTATCTCCCAGTTTATTAAAAAAAAAAACAATGTGTTGCCAAACAAGTATTTTTTATTTAACCTGGTGCTGTCAAGTAAGTTAATAAATAATTTGTGATTTATTAGGAATTTAAAAAAATAAGAAGGAAAATGTTGGCTTATTTAAATCTGCTGATTTATTTATAGTCTAACAGAATAAAATACATAGGTATATAATTGTTAATGCTACAGCAACTATGTACGTATGTATGTATATACCAGTGATGAAACGAATGTCAATTTTTGATATTCGCGAATACGAATACGAATATTTAAAACGATATTCGCTAATGCGAATCCGAATATTGTATGAGAAATTTATAGACATTAAATTGGGGGCTGCAGTATGTAATATTAAAAAAAAATTATGAAAAAGGACTTAATTCCTGTTGGTGTGCTTTAAAGTTAAATAAAAAATATCCAAAATTTAAATGATCCGTCATTAAATAATATTTGAAAATGATACAAATCACAAATTTCTATAAAAAATTTAATGGATTTGTACAAACTAATATATTTAGCCATTTATTTAAGTAGGATTTATGCATTTATTTGTTTAATTTGTTTGGAAAAATATTCGTATTCGAATATCTAAAAATGACCGAATATTCAACAATTCCAATACCAATATATTCATTTATTTATTTAATTTGTTTGGAAAAATATTAGTATTCGAATATCTAAAAATTACCGAATATTCGACAATACGAATATTAATACTAGTACATACATCATATATATATGTATGTACATATGTACATATCGGCACCTAAAATGCAAACGGACGTAACTATACAAAAATTCGAGATCCGAGTTTTTGATTGATTATGGTTCATTTTATCAAACTACATACATGTTCACGCAAATATTTAGACCTCTGCGATCAAAAGTGGCGACTTTATTAAAGAAATTTAAATGGTCGTAATTAGGAATGCATTTTTGTTATTGCGAAGAACGTAAATAACATAAAATCTTAAACGGCGATGCCAACTTAGCTATTCTGAAGCTAGATTTAGCTCTTTTTGATTGCTTCTAACTCGAAATTTTTCCCTTTAGCTCTTTTTAAAAAAAAAACTTTTCAATTGTAAAAACGGCACGTTTAGCACTTTTCGCATCTTATAGTAAGTTTTCTCGTTTTTGCCCTATTGTTTCGTGTTTGAGGCAGTTACATTTTTGGTAAATATGTTTTTTGCAAATGCATATACTTTTTTGCAACTATGTCAGATATATTTATGTATTTACCCGCAGTTTTTAACTTAATAATTAAGTACGTAATTAGCTAATTTTTATTTAAAATTAAATTGTAATTAAATACGATTTAATTTTTTCAGTGGTTAATTAAAGTTCTTATTAAATTACATTGAAATTACGGCAGCACTGCAAAACTTCTAAAGAACAGCTGCTTAGCATAAATAAAAAAGTTAGGTTATAAACATGTAGAAAATTAAAATTGCATAAAAACGCATTTTATGAAATCAAGGGAACATTATAATACATTTTTCTATTACTTTATTCCATAATATGTAACTTTGTATTGTATATGTTATATATTTATGAAATTTAAACGAAATTCTTCTTAACCCGACCACATGATGTTTTCAACCCGACCACATGTGTCATATGTATGTTTTCAATAAACACATACACGCATAAAAACATATGGTACGTTCATAAAACTTAAGTAGTATTTAATTACACAAGGTTGGGTATTTAATTATTATTTAATTATGCACTCAAAAACACAATTTCGTATTTAATTAGAACTTAAAAATAATTACAGTTTGATTAGCCAGTCAAAAACTGGGGGTTAGTGTGTTCGTTTCTAAGTAATTCAAAAATTGTTGACAAATTATTGAAATGGATTCTTACTGCCAAAAATATAGGAAAGCTTAGAAATGAAATTCCTGGTTTAACAAATGGATTAAACTAACAAAAGATCCATCTAAAGCTTTGTGCAAATGTTGCAATTCAACTATAATATCGAAATATTTTGATTTAGTACGCCGTTCGAAAGCATAAAAAATGTATGGCTCCATTTAACGATATTGTGCTATCCTAGGCCATATACATAAGTAAAGGGTGTTTTTTATTGAGGTATAGAACTTTAAGTTGGCATCACTTTTTTATCTGGCGGCCATTTTGTCAGCTGTCAAGTGATTAATATTTAGTTTGGTTTGCCATTTCATCATGAACAGGTTGACAAAAGAACAACGCTTGCAAATCGTGCAAATTTATTTCGAAAATAATGGTTCAGTTCGCGAAGTTTACCGCAACCTCCGTCCATTTTATGGTCGACATAATCGTCCATCAGAGCAATTAATTCGGTTAACCATGGATCGTTTTCGCACTACGTTTACTCTATGTGATAATACGCATCCGCAGAGACGTCGAACAGTGCGCACCGAAGAAACAATTGCCGCTGTAGAGCAAAGTGTTGAAGAGGACCCGAATGAATCGATTCGCCACCGTGCACAGCAATTGGAGCTTTGTCCATCAACTTTATGGAAGATTTTGAAGATTTTGAATGTGGATGAGTTGTGGTTCCAACAAGACGGCGCTACATGCCACACAGCGCACGTCACAATCGATTTATTGAAGGAAACATTCGATGAGCGCATAATTTCGCGGAATGGACCTGTCAATTGGCCACCAAAATCGTGTGATTTGACACCATTGGATTATTTTCTTTGGGGATATGTGAAGTCGCTCGTCTACGCCAACAAACCAGAAACGTTAGGGGACTTGGAAGCCAACATTTGTGGCGTTATTGCCAACATACGGCCCCATATGCTCGAAAAAGTGGTTGAAAATTGGACCTGTAGAATTGGCTTTATTCGAGCCAGAAGCGGCGGCCGCGTGCCCGAAATCATATTTAAACATTAATGGCATAAAATTATCCTTCCAATAAAGCCAAATTGATGGACATTAAAACGATTTTCTTGTGTTTTATTTCAATTCGAAGTTCTATACCTCTAAAAAAACACCCTTTATATCATTTTCACCAGAAGTTCCAACACAAACGCAAATTGCGCAAGCGAATCTTGCATTATATGCTGCAGTACATACACCATTTTTAGCAATGGAACTTTTATTTTTTCTTACTATTATTTTTATTAATCAGGGCAATCGTAAATAAAATTCCGCGTGAGATTTCTCCCTTTTCCAATTAGAATTTTTTGTTTTCCCTATTACTTGCTATAAGTTGGAATCGTTCCCCGGGAAAAATTTCACGCGGAATTTTATTCATGATTGCCCTGAATGTTAAAAAATCTTGAAGTACAAATTGAATAATAAATACATTCATAGATTTTAAACGGAAAAATCTAAAATCTTTAGATTTAGCTCTTTTTGACTACTCCGTTGGCACGTTTTGCCTCTGAATTGTTGGCATCGCTGATCTTAAATATATATAAAAAAGGGAATAAATTCTTAAAAACATATACAGGGCAACTATCTAAAAAAATTCCGCTGGAAATGTCTCCCTTTTCCAATTAGAAATTTTTGTTTTCCCTATCATTTGCTATTAGTTGGAATTGTTCCTTGGAAGAAATTTCCTGCGGAGTTTTTTATATAATTGCCCTAATTGCTGCAAGTAAATTTCGAAGAAAATTTTCAAGAACACTTTATTATTATTCACTTTGAAACGTTTTTTGCTTCTCCTGTAACAAATATACATAAGTGTAGTTAAGTACGTTTGCATTTAAGGTGACGATATGTATGTACATACATATACATACATATACATATGTACATATATGCTTATGTACCCATATTATCATAATTTAATCTATTCTGTGGTGCAAAAACATGCAAAAGCGGAAGAAATCATGCTAAGCCATTTGCGTGCATAATAAAATTAATGGTATTTAATGAAGTTTAAAAATCTAACATGACCTAGAAACAATGATAACATTTCGACCTTTTTAAAATAAAATAGTTTTAACTGTCATGTATACATACATATACATATGTATATTTATATTTATATCTTTTTCTTTCATTTATTTTGCTTATAAGTAGTTCTTTTCGTGCTGTTTTTTATGAGTTTATGTTGGGTCTTTTCCTTACTCTCACTCCTCAAAGTGGTGGTTATGGGTAAAAAAATATAACCTACAACATTACAAGTCAATTGGTGAAAGTAAATGCGTGCCTTACAAACAAGCCTCTAAAACCATTATTTCTTTGAAAATATGTCTTTAATGTAGTATTACAACCAAAATTTTAAGTAAATGATTAATAAACATTGTACTATGCAACAAAATACTCACAATCTGGCGTTACGTTACAGTTTTAAAAATTAAATATTTATTTATGAATAAGCGAGGTTTTTATTATCCCTAAGCTAATAATAATACTTTGTTAACATGAAAAACTTTACGCACTTGTGATCGTCAGCATAGAGATAATGAAAATAAATGCTATTTTTTCTGGAGTTATGTTATATTGGAATATCATTTAAAGAAAAATAAAATTTTACCGTTAATTAATATTTCTTTTGCCACCACAAATAATGAAAGCTTCCAACTCTTAAATTTAGTTAATATTAAATAGATATGTATTTCCCTTATATAATACAAGAAAACAAGTATGTTGGTAAACTTTTAATTTTTTCGTCATGGTGAACTTTTTTCTGGAAATGCCCATATTGATCAAGTGAACTCAAAATACAGTTAACTTCTTGTTTATTAACTAGTATGTATGTACATAGCTTAGGCTTGCCAGACCCAAACAGTGAAAAATCTTGACATTGAAGGAAAAAAATTCTTGATTTAAAAAAAAGCTTGACAATAATTTAACATTTTTAAAACAATAATAACTCAATGGTTTTTACCAAAAATTATATTTAATTAAACAAACAGTTCCAAAGCCGTATATATTGTGTGGAAATACAATATAATTTCATTAGCTGGTCGCTTATAATGTCAAGTTACCAGTGTTGCCAAATTGTGATGTTGTGTAAAGCTTCAATATACTTCTCGACACTTAGTGTTGCAGCTATTGCAACATTATCTACACTTATGCCATCAGCATATCGAAATATACCTAAGAAATATTTAAATTAATTTTTAGCTTGGCAAATTGCTTTTAGGCTGAATCTTGACAAGCCTTGAAAAAGCTTGACAATCCAGCTACTTTTCAATGTATGAATAATTTTACCCATATGTACACACATGGCCAAAATACTAAATACGTTAATATAATCTCCTTAGGTTTAAGTTAAAATTTTTATATTTTGTATGTAAAAAAATATATATAAATATTACATATTGCACTTATACATGTACATAGTTATGTACTATATTTAATGGCCTTGTGAATTATAAAAATCCAAATTGTGAAACAAAAATAGAAAAAAATATATACAAGTGGACAAAATAGCAAGTACATTCAATAACTGCATATTAGTTTTGTAATTTTGTCATATTTTGATTTGTTTGGCAATATCCGGCATATCTTTCGCTATTTTAAACAATTATTTGGGCTCGTCTTGACATGCTGCTGCTAATAACTTTACGGCAGGTATCTTATGAAATTTTATACTACTTTTTTTCAACAAAGGGTATGTTCGTGAATTCAGCAAATTTATGCATATATGCAGCAATTCTGCCAAGTTTTACTGCGTATGCGTGATCAGCTGTTGTACATGCTTAGCAACTGCTCAAAATCTGTGCATATTTGATATTTTTGAACAAACTGCAGTCTTATTTCAGCTGGGAGAATGACAGAAAGAGATGGTATTACTCCCTCTGTCTTTCACACAGCTGAATTAAGACTTTGAAAAGTAAACTTTGCGTGTCTTAAAGAGCTAAAACAATTTTTAAGTCGGCAGGTAATTTTATTTAAGAAAATCTTGAAAGCTAAAGTGACAAAGAAAATCAAAGCGGCTATTTCTTGTAAAAACATAATTGGCCGTAAAAAGAAGACTAATAAAATTAAAAAAAAACCCTTTGAAGTAATAAAAAAACTACCAAGATTATGTGTTTCAAAGTCATTTTCGAATATATTAATCTTCTTTTTTGTTAAAATTCGAAATATGTAATTTAAATATCAAAATACATACATGCATATATTCAACTTATTGTTCGCACTGCAACTTATTCCAAAGGTTTTTAATAGATCTTAAGTCCTGAGAATGACTTCGCGAGTCAAGCATATTAATATCGTTCGCCTGGAAACATTCCTTTACAACTCTGGACATGTAATTTGGGTCGTTTCAGTACTGTAAGACCCACTAAAGCGGAATGTTTTCGTCCACATTATGTTCTCCAAAATGTTTTTGTATTCTAAGCCAGTCATACAGAGCAATTTTGTAAAAAATTACGCAGGAAATTTCTCCCAGGGAACAATTCCAACTAATAGAAAATCCCCTCTGTTCTGAAAATCACGGTGATTTCAAATCACGTGATTTCAAAAGTAAACTATTAATAGCTGCCTTGGTAATGAGATTTTATTGCGTTGTAAGTTTATTTCATTTATCCCCCCTGTTCTGAAAATCACGGTGATTTCAAATCACGTGATTTCAAAAGTTTAATAGCTGACTTGGTAATGGGAATTTATTGCGTATTAAGTATCTATTTTTCATTTATAATAGCATATTTTCTCCCAACTTCCAAAGCTATAAAGCGTAAAATATAAAAAAGCAATGATTTAGCTTTAATTAATTTTTACAAATCACCGTGATTTGGCATGTCGTGATTTGCAGAACAGGGGGGTTATTATGTAATTCGATTCGAAACGAGAACTGTTCGAATTTGTATGTTATTAACATTGGAATTCGAACACATTTCCGTTCGATTCGGATTACATAATAACCCCCCAGGCCCGTATAATAGCATATTTTCTTCCAACTTCCAAAGCTATAAAACGTAAAATTTACAAAAGCAATGATTTAGCTTTTATTAATTTTTAGAAATCACCGTCATTTGGCATGTCGTGATTTGCAGAACAGGCCCGAATGATAGGGACAACAAAAAATTCTAATTGGAAAAGGGAGAAATTTCCTGCGGGAGTTTTTACATAATTGCCCTAATAGTATCGGTGATACGAAAATGTATGGAAACTTTGTATTAATACGTTTTGGTCTTCCACGTGTTTATCTAAATTTTTGTGTTTTATTTTTCTTGTAGGACGTTCTGCACGAAAAACAACGATCCATTGAAAGATTTGACAATGGTTCGAAGTGTTTACCCTCGTTTCTTAAGCTCAACACCCATTCTTCTCACTTCGGCTGTATAATGCTTTGGTGGTTCCATCTTTTAGCACTTAGGTATGTGGTTAACAAACTGTATTTCAATATTGAGTTAAGAGAAAAATTACCGAAAATACCCACATACATATAATACCCCATGTAGGTAATTTAATTTGTTGACCAAGCGTAATTAGAGGTTTAACGGAGAAATAAAAAATAACGGTATCAAAGCATCCTTTTCTTTTAAATGTCTTGTTAACCAATTAGAACTTCCAGTATAGAACTAAGTTGCCACGTATTTTTAAAGTTTAAATATTTCATAATATTGTAAAAAATATTGTAAAACAAAAGCTTTTTTTCACACATGCATACATATATACTACATATGTACATGCGAAAATATGCTTACAAAACATAAGCATTGAAAACATTAAATGTCAACAAAAAGCAAGGGAACTCTTCACGATATGTAATAATTGGCGGAGTGGTATCAAAAGCTCAATTGTTTACTAAGTACATGCTATAAAAAAAATTGCTTTAAAAAATGTGATCGAAAATTTAGGAGGAAAAAATACGAAGCTAATTATAGACAAAAAAAAATACGACACACATCTGCCAACTTGTAGATAAGTATGTGTGTATGTATGTATGTATTTCTACTAGGGATGCCAATCGGGATCGATTTTTGGAAATCCCGGGATTCGGGATTTGTAAATCCCGAATCGCGAGATTTTCGGGATCCCGGTATTTTTCGGGATTCCGGGATTTTCGAGATTTCGGGATCTAAAATTTTTTGGTCAAATAAATTTTTTTTTAATAAATATTACTTTAATAAGAAATTTTATGCATTTTAAAAGGTTTTTTGTTATTTGTATTTGCCTTTAAGTTAGCAATTTTCTAATACGAGTATGAAATAAAAATCAAATGAATTTTACTCATCTATTTTTAAGTTGATGTTACAGAATTTATACTGAAAACAAATAACTAAATATGAAAACTTGTTTTTGTTTTCAATATAAATGTTTTTCTGTAATCTAAATCAAAACGAATGTACATATATGTGGACTTTTAGCACTACCGCTTAAGTTGATTTACGAAAAGTTTAGATTCACTTTCATACAAATAACTTGCAAAAACATTATTGTTTTGTTAAATATATCTATTAACGTTCTTTTAATTGCGATTGACCAACAAGTAGCCATTACGGTTTTTACATATACCAAGGATTGTCTATTTTTTTTTTATCGATTTCGTCACTACTATGACAACGATAATAAGGCTGAAAATGTCGAAAAATTAAAAGAAACGTATACACAATTCTAATCAAATTCGATTAATTACGTCTAAAGGTACGGTCACACTTGACAAACATTTGCCCAAAAAAGCGTAACCAGCAAATACTAATGAGAAATCTTTTGATTCAGACGCGTGTTTATTAAGTTCAATAATTTCCAATAATATTGTATTATTTAACTTTGCCTATTTGTTAAATACGAAACTAATTAACTTAATAAACACGTGTTTGAAGCAAAATATTTCTCACTAGCATTTGCTGGTTACGCTTTTTTGGGCAAATGTTTGTCAAGTGTGACCGTACCTTAATGATCACATTTTTATAGGCACATATATTAAAAGTTTGCCTGAGCACTTGAACAGTATTTTTGCTATACTGAAAAATTTTAAATTCATACATAAGTTGTTTTCTACAAGTTCAACAGATACATATGCAGTCCTGCTTTCGCTAAGAGGAGTATGGTTTATTAGTGTGCTGTCCTTCTACTCTGCAACTCGAATAAAACTATAATTGAGTCGAACTCATTCATTTGGTCGTTTTTGACACAAACCTTTGATGAAACCCATGTAATTTAAAGAGGTCATAAGTTTGTGTCAAAAATGACCTAAACGGTCTACCGAAAATAATTCTGAGCTGCAATGTAAAAAAAACGTACATACCTACACACTTCAACAATTTTTTAGACAAAATAGTTCGCATTATTCTGTAAATATTTCTCGCTTTTACGTCAACCCGACTTTCTATTTTCTACTTCAATTGTAAGGAGATGTCAATAGTACTCAATTGTTACCGAAAAGTGGACAAGTGCTATTTTTTTATAGCGTTGAGTAGTCGATATACAGAGTTATACACATAATTTATGAATAAATTTCCGCAATACATGTCTCCCTTTTCCATAAATTTTTTTGTTTTCCCTATTTTTTGCTACTGTTTGAAATTATTCCCCGGGAAAAATTTCGCGTGGAATTTTATTCATAATTGCCCTTATAATATAGAATAAGACGGAATAAATTTTGTCAAACTTATGAATTTTCCAAATGTTATTTTCCTTCCAAAGCTCATATGCTTCTTTTTGTTTTCAAAATAATTCTTAGTTTTATATTGTATCACCTTTGATGAATATAACAGTGATAATTTAGTTAATTTATTTTGCACTTGTTGCAAAAAAAATTTTTAAAACTGTACGTATACAATTGTATGGAACTTTTAAATATTATAAAAAATACCATAAAATCAACGAAAATTTTAATTTATAAAGTTTTTTAATATAAAACTTGCTAAGAAATCCCGAAAATGAAATCCCGGGATTGAATTTTATAAATCCCGGGATTCGGGATTTACCAAATCCCGAAAATCCGGGATTTCCCGATTGGCATCCCTAATTTCTACACAGCACCATTTTTCTGATCGACACTTTTGAAAACTCACATGTGTTTTTGAATGCAAAAACAATTTATGAAGAGCAAAAACAAAAAACATGACTAAAATACACACACACACACAAAAATAAGACACATTGCGAAAAAGCGGTTAGAAACATAAGGGGTGATAATTGCAAACACACAAGGTACAGAAATACATAAATATGTACATACATACATACTCATTTTGATTATTAGACTTGATTGCGAAAAAAAGAAACAAAAATATTAAATATGTATAGTTGCGTTGTTGTTCTCATTCTGAAAATAGTAGTGAAATATTAAGCAAGCCACAGACCTTGCGACTGTTGGTACAACATGAGCAAGTTGTGTATAAGATTGTAAAGTGTGTGGGGTCGTCGTATGAAGTTGTGTATCGGTTGTACGAAAGATTAAAAAGATTTGATTTTTTGTCTAGTTGTATGGACAGGTTGTAAAATTTGGGAGTTTGTTGTACAACTTCATTTCATTTTGTTCTTATTTTCGTTGTGGTCATATGAAAAACATCGCGCTCGAATTCAAATTTGCGTATAAAATGGAGAATTGAACAGAAAGAAGTGATTTTATATAATTGTATAAGAGTTTGCGCGGAAGAATTGCTTTTTTATATGCATCGGCACTTTTGACAAAAGGTCATTGAATACTTCGTTTGACACCCACGTGTAATTTTTATAGTCCATTGGCTCACTTTCTTTTATTATTTCCAAAAGTTTGTTATTAGAATACGTTTTTTTATATAAATCACTCCTTTAACCAAATTCTTTTTTTCTGTCCTTTTTTACGTTCTTCTTCTTATTTTGTCACAAAAAAAAAACCGTCCATTACAATATGCGACATAACACCCGATGTATGTTTACTCCAAAAAAAATTAAGAAATGAAGTTGTGCTCTAATGTTGTGCACGTTGTTGTAAAGTTTGTGGGCAAAACACACAACTTGTTAATCCAACGTGTTGTACCAACAGTCGCAAGGTGTATGGCTTGCATTAAGGCGAAAAGAGAATTGAGAACAATTATGTTAAAAACGAGGTTTTAGCGCGCAAAGAAAACGAAATGAAAAAGGAAACTGAAGTAATAAAGATAACAGAGTAAATACATAATTGTACCAACAAATTCGCAGATATTTGCAAAAATGTGCTTTGGGACACTGCATATGTACATACATACATATGTATTTGAGAATGATATAAAAATATGAATTGATGAAAATTAAGAATTTGCCATGTTAACATAAAATTTTATAATTAGAACAAACTACATACATACATACATATGTATGTACGTATGTACTATATATTTTGTGGCATTTGTATGTGTGCAAGTACTCGTATTATGTACATATCGGCGTTGTTTTCAAATTAATATGAAGTTGCTTTCAGTTTCACCCGGAAGTTTATAGGTAGGTAGGTACCTATACCTTTTAATGTAAAAAATTTCTTACAATTGTACCTAGTAGGTACATATCTACTTCCTTAGATCAGCCTGGCATTCACGCGTTTTAACTGCTTTTACTCTAAAATTGAACGGCAACAAAACCGAAAACTACAAAAAAAAAACACCACCACACACACTTCAAATGCATCCAACATACATACCAACAAACTTCTTAAATTAAATTCTTTCTCTACATTTCCTACCACTGTTTGATACAAATATCGAACACAACCACCGCAAGCACATCGCATCGCTTGGCGTCTTTTTCCTTCTTCCATCATTGTATTATCTTTTTCATATTCGTTGACTTCGAAGAAAATAATTTATAACGAAAGTAAGTATATTTAAAAATGCCGCTTCACTGCTGTATATAATACAATAGTATACATTTAGTATAACAAAAAGCAAAACGAAGCACATTGAAGCAAGGGGAGCGAAAAGAATGAAATCGAACGTACACACTTTAATAAAAATGTAATCTTGCACGTTAACTAGTCTAAAGTATAACAAAGACAACACGAGTTCAAAAATAGACGCCGTCAATTTTTTTCTCGCAAATGCCGCTGCTTTGTGATACAGACAAAATTTAAAATTTTCAGTTTTTTTAGCACACCAGACTAGAATTTTCCATTCAATTAATTAAATTTTAGGCATTTTCTTCATTAACAAAATACACATTTAGAATATAAAAATAAACTTTTGATTGTACTCACTTGTTTTCTACAGCAACATCGGCCATTTTGTTTAAGTATTTTTTTCCCTCAAAACTCGTTTACGAATAATGTTAAAACTTTGTATTTTATTGTTATAAATAAAACACAACTTCAGTAACACTTTAAAAAAAGAACTTGTTGTAAAAATATTTTGGCAATAAAAATTTGAGTTCTTAAAAATTTCTTAATATGTATATTGTACTTTTTTCTTAAATGCCGTTTTAAACACTGCACACGTCTACACTGCTTTGCTGATTGACGCCGAATGATGATCGAATTTTTGTTCGAATTAATTGGCGTCGTTGAGTTTTGCCAACAATGTTGCTGAAAGCGCGTGCAATCGTTCAGATGTGTGTGGGAGAAAGAGATGTAATGAGTGAAAAAAGGTAAATTCTGGCAGTTATCTTACAGGTATAAGCGGTGACAATATTGTGTTACTGAACTGTAGCGACATCTGCATTTCAATATATTCATTAAGTAAAAGTAATACAGAATACTATACAGCAGAAAAGTTGTATAGTTAACATTGTTTGAACATTGTTGAGCATAGCAACACTGAATATTCCTGGCCACCTTTTTTGAATTTAAAAAGCCAAAGATTGTAGCCGGCTGCTAATTTTTATGTTACAGTCTTAAAGTCGAAAACAAATTTTTTTATACATACGTTTTCCACGAAGTTACTACACACAACCAAAAGAAAATTTTATTTTTCTAACAAGAGTTGAGTTAACAAGATACATATTTGATAAAAATTTTTAACTGAATAAATAAGCGATATGTACATACCTATACAACCAAGGGAGAGACAAAATAAAATATTGAAGCACAAAGTGACTTGTAAAATATCTGTATGTAAGCTTTGCAAAGTCTTGAATTGGAGCAATAAAATGGTAAAGAGAAAAGGGGGTACAGGCATGTTTGGGTTGTTATCTCCCCCCCCCCCCTTCCTTTTTTTGTATATGCACTTACTTTCTAGTACATAGTCAGGTTTTACACTTTTCAATTTACTTTAAAGGAAGTTAGGTTAGCAGGTTTCTGGTAGGAAGGTTGAAAATTAAGGGTCTCAGACCACTTGAGTCCCTTTGTGCTCAAGCAAGTTCATTAGATTCTATTTTGGAATTTCTCGTTTGTTCATACTATTTTGTTCCTATTATTTTACTGCAATCTATGAACTACGCACAATGAAAAACTGAAATTAAATTAACATAAGAGTGACGAAATTGAACTAGGTGTTAACCAGTTCCTTTATACAATTACATATGTATATATTAAGTGAACGTGAGCCGAGTGGGAGTTTAGGGGATAACATAAATGTGACTCAGAGAAAATATGGTAGCCCCATAATTCGAAACGAAAGAGCATGCTTTCGCATTTAAATATGTGTGTATGTACATGTTATTAACATGGAAATTCTAAAGCATTTTCTTTCGGTCGGAATTACAGTGTAGAGGCCCAGGTCTCAGTCCTAGACGAATGTTTTATGGACCACACTATAATAATTATAATGAAATTAACTCAAGTCTAAATACCTGTAACAAACAAATTATTTCGTGTTAAGATACTAACGTGGGCTCTGTCATAATAATGCTTAACATTTACTCCCAGCTGGCAGTACTCTTCAATATTCGTTGTCACGACATTAGAGCCATCTGGACGTCACTACCTTACAAATCATAAACTGCCGTTTGCAAGGCGATTTCACATAAGGTGATCTTAATTCACCAGCTAACATAACTTCTCTGCTGTCAAATCAACCAAAATGTTAGGAAATATTCTGACAGCAGGAAATTTTACACTAACAAATATACAAGGCGAATACGCAGAGTTGCAAGTTAAGACCACCTTGTATCAAATCGCCTTGGCCGTTTGCATCTATTATATTATGGAAAGAGAAACATACATACATACGTAGATACTATAAACATGTGCACATGTGTGTATCTATGGTATACTTATGCATATATGTTTATATGTAGGTAGGTATGTATATACATATGTATGTATGTATGTATTTAGTAATAAAACATAAGTAAATGTCCAAGTGTTTTAGTAAGTATTAATTGTTGTTGCTAATGAATGACTTAACAGGGAATGTTTTCGATAAGTTCGTAGTTCAGTAATACTGAAAATTTTAATAAAAATAATAAAAAGTCAAACACAGTGAAACCTTCCATAACCGGACACCAGAGACCTGCACCGACCGGCTGAGCCGAGCCGCCGAGGGCTTTTTCTCGTCTCAAAATCGGCTAAGATTAGCCGCCGATTGATGATTTTTTTTATATTTTACTTGATGGTTTTTGGTATTTTCACAAAAAATTCACACTTTTAATATAAATTTACTTTGACACAATTGTAAATATGGTGAAGCCGACTCAGCCGAATTTCAGCCGCCGCCGAAGAATTTCTCATGAGCCGCCGCCGCCGACAAAATTGATCAGCGCAGGTCACTGCCGGACACTCATCGTCGCGGTTGTACGGTTATAAGATGTATCCGCTTATGAAAGAGCTACAAGTTTTTTGGTAATTTATTGTGGTTAAAACAAATTTATTTAGAGAAGATTGCTTAAACTAGGATTGGTACAATTTCAGCTGTTGCATTTCAAAATGAATTTTAATGTTTTTTATTTGTTGTCGTGTATAGCGAAATGCTTGAAACGGGCACTTTGTATAAGAAATGTAGCAATATGAATTGTTAAAATACACAAGAAGCTTTGCATCTACGCAATTTTACGCACCGAACATTTATCTTTTTCAAACGCGTAGGTATAAAATGATCATTTGATTCTTTGGCAAAGTTTGCAGCTGGCATTTCATGTGTGCCATCTGCTCAAAAGAGCGTAACCACTAATTACTAATGAAAAACTGTTTGATTCAGACACGCATTTACTAAGTTAAACAGTTTTATTGGAAACTGTTTAAATCAATAAATTAATTTCTGAATCAAACAGTTTTTCATTAGTAATTAGTCGTTACGCATTTGTGGCCACATGACACGCAGATGTAAACCACGCCTTCAATTTATAAAGAATTTTTTTCTGTACCGTTTTGTGACACGAGGTAAGCAAACGACTTTTTCAAATAAACAGCAATTTCTTTGCCGCCGTCAACACATGAATATCGTTAACTTAATATAGAAAGACCCAAACTCATTATTTTTTTGAAATCGAGTTTTTTTATATTTCGATAGGAGAACATCTAATGTATCGAAAAATGCTAAAATCTCGATTTAAAGTATAACGAGTTAGGGCCTTTCTATATTGAGGCAACAATATTTACATTTGCGTTGACAGGGGAATCACCAATATCATTGACATTAACACAAATATGAATCAGAGTTGAATAAAAAAAAACTTCTATTTTAAATACAACTCTTATTGCCGTATTTCAACACTTCTGACCACTGATAAGAGATATTTTGTACAATATTTTTTTAAATTTAGTGTACCGCGTCCGGTTATGGGAATGCATTTTGTATGGAAAAACTAATGAACATGTTGCATCTACAAAGCTTGGCCTGCTAAAGAGGTGTCCGTTATGAGAGGTTTCACTGCAACACTATATGCTGTAAACAGAACATTTTATACACAAAATGCGAAGTTGGACATGGGACTTACTTCCGGCCAATAGCCGCCGGAAAACTATGCCGCTGCGAATTTCACTCAGTAAGTGGAAAGAGGTGTGTGTTCTTTTTCTTAACGCTGAAACAACTCAGACAAGGTTTTCATACAGAAACGTGTTGAAATGAATTGCTTGCTTAATAGTGTTTTCACACTGACTTGGTTTTAATAAAAGTTGGTTTTAATGTCAAAACCAACTGTTAAAACCTGGTTTTACCATGCAAATTGTTTTTGTTAAATCCAACTTAAAACCATTTCTGAATTGGTTTTATTTTGGTTTTATGAAATGAAACCCTGTTTTCGCTGTGGTAAATTCAGTGCTGCCAAGTTAAAATGACCGGTAGCAGCTGATAATGTTTATGCCAGTGAATAACAAGAGATGTCCCTTGAAAGATTTTCAACTTAAAAATGGATGCAGCAGCAACAATAAGTAAAAAATTATGGAAAAATAAGAGTTCTTTGGAAGGAAAACAACAACAAAAATTTTCATTGACCTCTGGAAAGTGAAAATAAACGATATGATATATCGATCCACCACTAAAAAAGTTGTATTTTGCGATTTTGTGCATTTTTTATATACAATAACTTAATTTCCAAGCACTTCTTCACTTTGTATTATTAGTTCCATAATTTTAAAATATTAATTTACAAAATATAAAATAATTTCCATTTTAGAGCGCATTGTAAAGTTTCTTAGTTTTTCATACAAACTCAAAAACAGTTGTACAGTTTGTCAAATAAGTGTTATAAAAAGCAGAAAAAAAAAATACAACAACAAACACACGCATTTTTGCAGGAGATTTATTTTATTTTGAGCAAAGTTATTAGACAGTCTGTGAGTTAAAACCTGAATTTAACAAACTTGCAGTGTGAATGCAAAATCAGCTGTTTATGGTTTTAACGTTAAAACCAGGTATTAACTTGGAGTGTGAAAACACTATAAAACTTTAGTAAGTTATTATAACTAATGCTTGGCAATTGATTTCCAAGCTCGTTATTTTTAAAAACTGTACGTACATATACATAAGTATATGTGACATACATATAAGCACTTTACAGGATTGCTAGTTATGTTTTATTACATACATACATACATACATATCGTCAGCAAAAATGCAAAAAGGCGTAAAAAAATCAAAATCGAGTTTTTTATTGATTATTATGAATACCATTAAACTACATGTCTTCACAAAATATTACACTTCTGCGATCAAAAATGACGCTTTTAATAACAAATAACAAGGGGACTTAACTACACGTTTGTTTAGTTTAGGGTTTTGTTTCTCCTGTAAAATTATATTTTTGTTAGTTACGCCTTTTTGCATTTTAGCTAACGGTATGATATAAAACATATGTACAAGCATACATTTTGGTAAGAAAAACTTTTACTTTGTGGAAACGCTGGTTATAACATTACAGAGAGAGAGAGAGAGAGTGAGATAATTAAGAGTTTGAATTTAATACAACTCTGTAATAAGTTTATTTTTTAAAAGCTTTTCTTCAAAGCTGCTTTATCGAAGGATTGTATTGTGTGAAAAAGGTTTTAGTCTTCTTCTGGTCATAATTTAGACAACTATTAAAAATATTAACTTAAACTTAAACGGGCAACGAATAGCAAAAAAAAATAATAGAAAAAATTCTTGAGTGAAGAAAAATGTTTGGTTCTGAAGAATTAAAGTTATTAAAATTATTATTAATGATATATCAACGTTCGGGGTTATAAGGCATCATACATAAATAGAGTAGGATGCTCCTTTAATACTAAATAAAAATAACCACATACATATGTACATATGTACATACATATGTATGTATTCACTTTCATATTTATAATATTTAGGTATAGGTAATACCTAAGTAAAAAAATAATGTGTACACATACATATGTACATACCTACATATAAATATACAAAGTTTGCCAATATGTGCACTGTTTTCGTAAAAGTCCTTAAAAACAATTTCATCTTGTTGCAGAATTTATAATAATAAAACAATATATCAAAATTCTTGTATATATGTACATATGTACATATGTATGTATACCTAAATATGTATGTTTATTGCACCTCATCCTTCTAGAGTTAGTTGCTGGTGAGAAAATCCATTTCCAGCTTCCTTGTAAAAAAAAATACTGTATAATAACAGCAACCGAAATTTTTGCAAGATACCTATTCAATTCAATTTTATCCTTACGAAAAATCATCTATAATTCATTTAGTAATTATTAAGTACCATAGCAGCATGTTAAAAATTATGAATAATAAAAATAAAACACACACACACACACACACACAGGAAGGAACTGAAAGCTGGATGGTTTATTTGGGATTTTCGTGTGTATGCATTTCTTGTGCACAAATTCTTCTTTTTGGCCAACGAATACCAACCAACGACAGCACGCGCAATTAGCACTACACAGCAGCATATCCATTTTACATTATACCTTTTGTATTTATATTGTATGTAGACAGACATCTGCATACATATGTATGTATGTATGCATATATAGTATGCATTCACATACATACATACTTACATATGCATTAATGGACTTGCTTATACATATGAATAATGTATGCAAACAGATTAATTTTATTCCCCAGTATCCGTTTTGTTGATATTATTGAATATTTTGGTGATCTTTATAAGTATGTATGTATGTATTCGGGTCCTTGAACAACATTAAACACCTTCTTCTATTTGTATATACATATGTATGTACATACATACATGTTTGCAGGCTTACCTATTTCATATCCATATGTAAATACTATGGAGGTATGATTTTGTGCCAAAGTCAAAGCTTTTTTTTTGGAAGTTGGTGTTCATAACCATTTACAATACAAAACAAACAAATATGACATTTAAAATAAAAACAATGAGGTAAGAAAAGAATAATGAAGGAAGAAAGGAGCCCCTTATAACATTAACAAAGTACGAGTATTACAGGCACTGAGTGAACTAATGGGAGAACGAACATGTCTATAAACTAGTTATGTGAAATAGTGCTAAGAGACTTTCGTTTGGAGAGACATTTTCCTTTCGCATGTTCCTAAGAAAAGCTAAGAAATTAATACATACTCGTACGTACTCGTACATACAAACACACCAATAAAAAGCGCGCCTTTATTATGTGTGTACATATGTATGTATGTAACTACATACATACTACATACATATATTGTAATTACTCAAATAATAAACAAACGTCAGTCGTTTGAATATTTTTCGTCAAAGCGGATATTAAAATTCGTCTAAACGGATATTAAAATTCTTTCTTGTTTGTAGATAATAAACAAAAAAATTTCATTAAAAAAGAAGCAATGACGAAATTGAATCGTAGCAGTGACAAAGAAGGTTGTGATTAAAAAAAGGAACGTTTTGTTAAACTTTCGGTACAAAAAAAAAAAAGCAAAACAACAACAATAGCAATTATTAAAAAAAAGTTATAACAACAAAAAATTTAATTAATAAATGATTATTTAAAAAAAGCGAAGCGACATGTCCGAGACTAAATTAAACAACTGCAATAACATTGAAAATGGAGTGTCGTCACTAACATCAATCAATAAAAATAAAGATGAAAGTAATGAGTCCTCGGAAGGACCCACCGTAACGTTACCACACTCGGTTTTAAACAAGTTATTTACAAAATTTTATGTCAATCAACGACGTGAAGCTCTCAAGTGGTTCCTTCTCGCATATCTTTGCTTTAGTATATACACTCTTGGAATACCATCGGAACAAGCGATTCAGTACAGAAGTAAGTAATGAAATTTTATATTTGCAATCTATTTTTAAGAAGAAGTAAAAAATTTTGAGTTCATGGAGCCGAATTTGAAAGATTTATTATTATTAAAGTTTCTGAAATGCAATTCGAAAATTGTTACTAAAATGGCAATGCAAAATGGATAATTGATGGACGTGCGTTGTGTGATTCAGCAACAATAATTGGGAGTAAAATGTTTCTCATGTTCGAGTCTCTAATCAATAATGACTGAATGGTGCAAAGTTAAAATAATAATTCAGACTATATTTTATTTGTATAAAATGCAGCATAAACAGTAAATTTATGTAAGTAGGTAATGCAAAGTAGAGGGGAAACCGCCGATTAGCCTTAACCAAAAGGCGCTCAGTAATTCGGTTTTTTGATAAAACGAACAGGTTCTTGGTAGCGAACAGTCAGTCTACTGTGTAATTCTAAACGAAGAACATTTTTTCGAATTTGTATGTTTCGAAAGCATTTTCTTTCGTTTCGAATTATAGATTAGACTCCCCGTTCCTCGTAGGAAAAACAGGAAAAAATGCAGGTTCGCATGGCTGACTTAGCTAGATGTAAACTACATATTGGTAAATACCAGAAGATAGAAAATTTTCATTCGCGATTTTAACATGATATGCAAGGATAAGGGTGAAGCTGGAGACTGTGTACATAGGCGTAAACAGGCCATTATTTGGGAGTTGGGATTTGTTCCTTCCCCAAAATTGCTTTTAAAAATTGTCTGTAATTATCACCAGTCGTAATTTATGAAAAAAAAAATTCTTAGCTCCGCCAATGACTGTGTAACATATTACATATCATTACCTGGAACTACAATGCCACAGACAGAATATACCACGAGAGATTATTAATTATATTAAACAAATTAGTACATTTGTACCTACTTTGTTACATTGCTCAGAACATTATTATCTAAACATGTTTTATCGTTTTTTTAGCATGTTATATTATATTAGACGTAACTGCAGCCGGCAGTTGGTTACTAATGTTTGCGGGCAGCAAATATGAACGATTCAAACTGAAAAGGACATTTTTTATAGACATACTTATAAGTAGGGCACCAATAGTTATATGGACATGTTTTGTGGTACATTTTGTGACGTATTCCTTCGCCCAGCAAGTAACAATATCCCCAAGGTTTGTTTTGAAATTCTATTCAATATTCTAATTTGTTAGATTTCTGCTTATTTTGTATTTATGCAATAGAGAGCTTTTGGCATGGGCTATTTTATTTAATTTTCTGGTGCCAGTGAGTTTGCCGGTTCCATTATTCTATACTGGCTGTTTTATGTGTTTTACTACATTTTTTGGTTACTATGTACTCATGTATTTGTCTTCACGTGATGATCCAATGTTCAACGAAATGGTAAATTAAAGTTTTTAGCAACGTAATTTTTTTCATTTCGTTAATTAAAAGTTATTTAAATTAATTTTAAGTTGATGGCAAACATGGTTCTAGTTTCGGCTGCATTAATCATTGGCCTACTGTACTATGACATGAACGCAGCCAAACAAAGAAGAGCCTTCCTGGAGGCCAAGAAGAGTCTTGAAGTGAAAATGATAATTGAAGATCAGTCAGCAGAGCAAGAACGATTGCTTTTGTCGGTATTGCCAAAACATGTTGCAGAAAAAATGAGACAGGACTTGGGTTCAACTAGTTCGGAGCCATTCAAAAAAATCTATATGAGCCGACATGAGAACGTCAGGTAATTTTGTTTATCGCATCTAAAATGTTTTTTCGCTGCATTTAAAATCATTAATTAATTATCCTTTAAGTATTTTGTATGCTGATATAGTGGGCTTCACCGCTATTTCATCAACGTACAGCGCCCAAGATTTGGTTAAGATGTTAAATGAACTGTTTGCCCGTTTCGACAGATTGGCAGAGGTAAATTTAATTGCATTTGTCAAAAGTTTGTTAATAATTTCTATAACACGAATATATATATGTACATACATACATACATATGTATGTATATGTATATTTTCTATCTCTTTAATTATAAATATCAAAGTGATACGGGTATACATACATACATACATACATACACCATTCATATGAAAAACGTATTAATTTGATTTAATATTTTTGTGTGGTTGACTGTCAAGTTTATTTTTATTTCTTCCATTTCATTTTGATTTCATTAACATTTACGTTTATTTTCTCATGTAATATACATACACATAGAAGCAAATTGTTTTTATTTATTTTCCCATGTCCATATTTATTATTAACGTGACCGACCGACCAACTCTAGTTTAATTTTGTAAAAAAATAAAGCTTGAGCTGTAGTAATATTTTCTTATCTGGAGGATTCAAACGGTAGTATTAAGTGTCATATCATAATGTTTTAAAATTTTTGTTTGAAAAAAAAACAAACGCAAAAACAATTATCCTTACTAATATATAAATGTGAAAGTGAGTTTGTTTGTTTGTTTGTTTTCGATACGTTTTCACGCCCAAATCGCTAAACCGGTATTTAAACTTCTTTTAGCAATGGAAGGCTACAAATAAAGATTATTTTTTATCCGGTTCGGAACCGGTTTTTTATATTTAGTACGGTTATTTTCCGAAAAACGCATGCGTGGTTAGGGTAATTTTCGTTACGGTTTTGATTGTTTAACCAGTTTTACACCTTTTTATGTATTTTTTTGAACAGATAAGTGCAAGACTATGTTTTGAGTCTCCTAATTATTATTTTGAAAAGTTTTATTTACCAAAATATGCAATGATTATAATAAAGTAAATTTAAATTGTATTCTAACATTTTCAAATGTAATACTAAGGCAAACATGAAATTAAATTAATGTATTACGCAAAAAAAAAAAACTAACGGCTTTATTCATAAATAATAAATGCTTACATTATAATGGGTCTTTAAAACAAATTCTGCAAAGAAAATTTTGTTTCATAAACTTTTCATAAATGGAAAATATTTTTTATGAATAACACTTTAAGTAATTACACATTCAGCAAAAAGCTAGAAACTTAGGGCCTTATGTATAATCAAAAAATGGTATGAAGTTAGCATAAGTGGTAAAATTTAATTAATGTGGTATTAACGTGTTTGCCATATACTCGTAATTTTACATTGAAAATCATGCCAGGATGCAATCGTGTGTTAAAACTACATTATAATGTTGTATAGAGGAACTCGTCAACACGTAGTTCAATTTTGTCACTTCTATGCTAACTCCGTGTCAGTTTTTCATTATGCGTAAAACTTTCTTTTTGTGTGGCAAAAATTTTCACTTTGCTTAATGTGGAAGAGTTGGGTTATTCGTTTAAATAGTGTGCTATTAAAATAGAACCTAAGCAGCACAATGCAATAAACTTTAAAATATCTTAAAAGTTGTATACAACTGAATTCCTATAATTTTTTCGTAGCAATTTGCATTCAGCTGATAGTTGTTTAAAATTCGGTCACATTATGCATATGCATACACGTGTGCATGTGTGCATGTGTGTGTGTGTGTGTGTGTGTATGTGCATACACGCGATAAGCAATCCCTTAATATCCTGTTTTTATTTATTGCTTTTTCAGTTCTTTTTTCTTATTGTATAATTTTTTATACATACAGACATACATACAAAATGTACATTTATATTTTATGTTGTAAGTAACATTTAACAGGCAGCAATGTCAAAGGCCATAATAATTGAATGGCCATTTAAGAAGCAGTTACCAGCACTTAGTTAACACTTTTTCACTTTGTTTCTTTCTTGGCTCTATTTCTTGTTATGCAATTATTTTCCGCTATCTACTGCCCTCTCTATATGTATATTTATTTGTATGTGTTATTACTGCTGTAGAAATATCAACAACTACGTATAAAAATCCTAGGTGATTGTTATTATTGCATTAGTGGAGCACCAGACGAAAGGCCAGATCATGCTGTGCTTTGTGTACACATGGGTTTGTCAATGGTTAAGGCTATAAAGTAAGTCCATTATAGACGTTGACTAAAAAATACATGTTGTAATTTTGAAATTATGTAGACGGTCATTATGATGATGATGATGAGGACGACAACAAAGACCAAGTAAGGGGGTAAATAAAGTTCGTGGGAGCGAACAGTGTGGTCTTTTGTTATTAATGAATGAACAATATTTATGCTTAGATACATATGTATGTATGTACATATGTACATACATACATATGTATAATTTATGGTCGTGTATTTAAATTTTCTTTGTGATTTTCTTTGTCAACAGATATGTACAGCAAAAGGCCAACTCACCTGTTGATATGCGAGTTGGTATACATACTGGTGCTGTTCTAGCCGGAATATTAGGTCAACGTCAATGGCAATTTGATGTCTATTCAAAGGATGTTGAATTAGCTAATAAAATGGAATCAAGCGGAAAGGCTGGGTAAGTTGGTTGATAATTGGTTTCATCTTTGAAAATAAAAATTATTACAATAGATACAGATACTATGTATGTATGTACGAGTATGTATATAAATACATATTTAGATAGTGAAAATAAAATAAAATATGTTCACATTTATGTACATATATTCATGTCAGCTCTTTTGACATGCAATAACTTTGCATACCATCTTATATTTTATATTTACAACTGTACATACATACATACATACATACATACATACATATGTACATATGTATTTGTTTAGTAACAATTCTTTTCAATTACAAAAAGTTAATTATACTCGTATAAAACACTTTTCCCATCCCCTTTTTCATTGATAACATTTAGTCGGGTTCATATTTCTGACAAAACGTTGGCATATCTAAATGGTGAATTTGAAGTGGAACCAGCATATGGAGAAAAACGTGAGGAAGCCCTAAGAATAGCTGGCCTCAAAACATATTTCATAAAGAAAGTTCTGAAGCCTGTAAGTGTTATGCAATTATAATATAACATTTAAACACACAATACTACACATACACACATTTATTTTATACATATAAAAAAAAAATAGCGAAGTATATTTATTTGATATTTGGTATTTAATGTATGTTTTGTTGCTTAAAGAGCAGGGGGCAAATTACGGCACTCGTTATCGAACAAAATTAAGAAATATTTCAATTTTATATAGAAATATTTTTAAATTTCAAATCGTATCGAATACCGTAATTTGTCCCCAGGACAATTATAAAGGAAATTACAAAAATCGCGCAAAGTATATCGTCACCTTAAATGCAGACGGACGTGACTACATAAAAATTCGAAATCGAGTTTTTGATTGATTATGGTTCATTTTATCAAACTACATGTTCACGCAAATATTTAGACCTCTGCGATAAAAAATGACGACTTTATTAAAGAAATTCAAACGGATGTAATTACGAATGCATATATTTTTTATTGCAAGGAACGTAACTAGCATAAAAGCTTAAATATACATATATAAAAAGGAAATAAATCCATACTACAAGTAAATTTAGAAGAAAATGTTCAAGAATACTTTATTATTATTGATTTTGCAACGTTTTTTGTTTCTCCTGTAAAAAATATAAAAGTGTAGTTACGTTCGTTTGCATTTAAGTTAACGATAGATATATAGTCATGAATCTGGCCTACAATCTACAGAGATTTTTAATATTGAATTACATAGCAAAACTCATTAAGCTCCAGGCCGTAGGAGTCTTTATACTCGTAAAAGCATAAAAAGCTTTTTGGCTTATTTCAAATTTTTAATTGAATAGTTTTTTAAGCACGAACGAAATGCATATACATATGTAGATAACTGTGCTTAACCAACAAAACAAACAGGCATTATGTCTGGCGATTTTCATGAATAATATAAAAATAAATAATTACATGAAATTCTTAATAATTCCCGGGGGTGGGTCCACAGCAGCTCTTGGGGGGCAATGTACCCCCTAGAATGCTTTTTCTACGCATATGACAATTTGTCAATGCAAATTAGGTTTTCGACTTCGCTTTTATCTCCAAAGATTCTGAAAAACCTTCCAATTAATGGCTTGTGCTTTTGCTTTGGCGAAAACAACAAAACCAAAAATGTCACTCCTTTCCTTCTTCTTTCTCATAGAAACGTGGAAGGTGTATCTTTAATAATAATAGTAATTGTATAAAAATTCCTTAGCAGGCCTTTAATAAAACCTGAAGTAAGAAGATCTTCTGAGTTTTCCCACTGGGTATGTACTATACATACATACATACATACATACATACATACATACAAAGCTAATAAGCCACCCAGCGGGAAAACTCAGAAGACCTTCTTATTTATCTAACATCTTATATATCTTTGTAATTGAAAGAATGACAAGTTTCCACTTGACTTGACTTGTATGTGTGTAAATTAGAGCGACTCACCTGGTATAAAGATGAAAAACATGATTTTGTTACCCCTCTCAAATTAAAATTCGGCCTTTTTAATAAGGACTCTCAAAACATTTGAGGGGTCTAGCGATGACCCTTCGTGAGTTGGACCGCGTCTAAAAAATCTATTTTTGTATTTTTTCTTGCATATTTTCGAATTTTCTCCCAAGACAACATATTAAAAACAGATCTAACTTTTATTTGATAGGGGTGACGAAATATTTTTTTTTTGAGTCACTCTAATGTACTCAAATATTTTTTTTTTTTTATTTATTTATTGAATCCCTTACATAACAAGACATAGTCTTATAATTATAATGCAGGGTTGTATTGTGTACAATAAATTCGCCAATAAAGATTAATATTTAATAAATTAAAAAACAAACAAAAATAAAAAAATGAACAAAAAACGAATAAATAAAATAATTTATATAAATAATTTTTAAATTTACATATAAAATTTACATACAATATAAAATTTTCAAGCAATGTAAAATTTTCAAACAAAAAGACATTTATATTAACATATCTATTAAACCTTTAGTGATCTACTCAAAGTAATTAAAAAGAAAGTTTTTAAAATTTGTTGCATTACTGTTAATTTGTTGATGATGTGGAAGAGTGTTCCAAAGGCGAACAGCATGTAAAAAGAAATGCCAAGTAGAGACCTGACATTGATATTTTGGGATTATTATATTTTTGCCTCTTAAAGATCTCGCAAATCTAATCTTTTGAAATAAATATTCCGGCTTTTGGGTGTATATAATTTTGTGGAGGAAAATCAATGTTCTTATCTTTAAGAGATTTTCAAATAATACACCATATAAAGTCTTGACATACAGTGACACATGATCTCGCCTCTTGAGATTATAGACATATCTTACTATATTATTATATAACACCTCAAGTTTCCTCTTACTGACACTATCACAGCTAGAAAATAATTCGCAACCATAAATAAGACTTGGAACCAAATATGTTTTAGCAAGTAACATTCTTACTCTCAGAGGTGTGAAACTTTGAACAGTCCATAGTGTTCTTACTTTGGCATATAATTTAGCTACCAATGCATTTATATGACTTGACCATGACAGATTGTTATTAAATACAACTCCCAGATTTTTAGCTGAATTTACTAATTAAATTTTTTGTTGATTAATTACAATGTCATCTTCTATAAATGGATGTACAGTTTTCTTATGAATCACCAGACATTTAGATTTTTTCGGATTCAACTGTAGACGATTTTTAGATGCCCAAATATAAATGTTATGTAAATCATGATTAAGCATAATTATATTCTCAGTGACTGCTTGGGCTGGGCTGCTGAGCCATAATTGCACATCATCTGCATACATGTGGACATTGCAATGGGATAAATTACTTGGCAAGTCATTGACATAAATTGAGAAAAGCAGTGGCCCTAAAATAGACCCCTGAGGAACACCTCTTGTTAGCTTAAGTGGTCTGGAAACCGTATTGTTCACACATACTGATTGTGTACGATTTGAAAGATACGATGATATAAGTTGTGCAGCAGTTGAGGAAAAGTTAAACGTGAATCGAAGTTTGCTACATAATATTGCATGGTTAACTGTGTCAAACGCTTTCGAATGATCGAGAAGCACCAAAAAATTAATTTTTCCATCATCTAGATCACGCCTAATACTCTCCGTGACATCCACTAAAGCAGTTACACAACTGTGTCCTGGTCGAAATCCTGATTGTTTTTCAGACAACAATTTATTGTCATAAATGTAATTGCTTATTTGGCTATGCAAAATTTTTTCTAGGGCTTTCGATAAGAAGCTTAATATAGCTATTGGACGATATTCATTGTTTGATTTAGAAGCTGGAATTATTTTTGCATGTTTCCATTTCAGAGGGAAACAACTTGTGGTAATTATGGTATTAAAGAAATATGTTATATATGGCAGAAGAGAAGGTAATATTACTTTTATAAACTTTGGGTGCATATTGTCAAACCCTGTTGCATTTTCACACATACACAAACACATGCATACATATCGGTGATCTCAAATAGAAATGAGCTAACTAGTATTTTTTACGAAATTGAGTTTTTCATTGATTCCAATACATTTCACACTAATACACCTCGTCACAAAAATCCATTTCAATATTGTAAAAATATTACGCTTTTACAACCAGTTTGTACAAGCAGTTGTACTGTTTCTGCTATGTTTTTACCTTCTCCTGTAAAGTTACAATTAGTTGAGTTAGGGCCTTTCTACTTGTGACCAACGATATGCACACCAGAGCTGGTCACCGAGAGAAACACGAGATATATATATTCGCGTATGTGTATTAATTTGTGCTACTTTGGACAGTTTTTATGTATACACATGCATACAGTACAATTAAATATTCACCCTTATTCCAGTTGTCGACATCGACTATAAAACAATATCACTATAAAACAATATAAAAAAATTGGGACTTGTTTACTCGCTCTCGAGAAAAATTTTGTGCTATTGATAATTTATTTCCGTTCCCTATGGTCTACAAAATAGCATAGATCTGCCAACAGGAGTCAGTTGTTTTCGACAACGGGTACGCAAGCCCCAATTTTTTTAGTTTTGTGTTAAAGTGACGTCGATGTCGACAGCTGGAATAAGGGGGATTATTTCCTATATTTGATCATTTACATAATTACACTCAATATTTTAAATATTCCTTACAAAGTTTGCCTCTCCTAACGCCAAGAAAATCAACGAAACCCAACAGAACGCCAACAACGACAACAATGACGATACTCTCGACGAAGAACTGCTGACAGACAGTCAGACAGGAGATAAAATTAAAACTAAGCAAACAGATGCAGAAGTTTGTGATAGAGCAACCTTATTCAAAGAGGAACTGCGAAATGTTTTACGTGATCGAGACTATTATGCGTAAGTTGAATGAATACGTTAGGAGTGGCTCTTAATCAGTTTTATTTCTATTTCTAGACACATTGAACAAGATACGAATTGCTTATTAAAATTTAAGCTTAAAGAATTTGAAGAAGATTACTCCGCCTATCGAGAACCATACTCTTCTCTTCCACTTGTATCTGCTTTATTGGTACAATCAATCGATATATTTTATTCATTTTTAATATTACCTAGGTGAGGAATTCTTACATTTTTTATATTTAATTATTTATTTGCATAAATACATACACATGTACACATTTCAGGTCCCCGTTACATTTTATCAATATAGCAGCTCCTTTAATACCTATTGCTATGTTGGTCTTTATAAGTGTGGCCGAAAGCTTTCCTACATATCTACCGGATTTCTTTGTCAGCATCAGTAAACGTTACAATGATTTCACATGTGTAAGGGAATTAACAGCAATTATCATCGTCCTCACCATAGGACTCAGTAATGTTATCGACGAGGTAAATATCTACATAAATTAATTTAAATGATGGTGAATGAAGCAACCAACAACCTCTTAACATAATATGTACATACATATGTATTTTTTTTTTAAGTTTTTCTTTGTGACTTACATAAAGTCGGAGCATGTTGTTAGTGAGAGTGTTTTTAATAAAACACAAAGCGAAGAAGATTTCCTGGTAGCCGAGCCTATGATTGATGCTACACCGGATCCCCTAGACAACATCATGTATCCATCCTATTTAAGCAATTTCTGTGTTCTAATACTAATTGCCACAACAGTCATAGCACAATTAACACATTTTGTAAAAATACTATTGCTGAGTCTCATAACGGGTAAGAAAGACAAAATGTTTGATGTCAGAGTGCACGCTGTAACGGATGTTGGAGTACAGTCACCATTAACAATGCATAAGCGGTAGTTTGTATGTAGTTGATTGTATGGTCTACAATGTGAACTCTGACTGCCCACAGGCACATATGTACATACATGCATTATGCATACATACATACATACATACATACATATATGTATATATTTGTGTGCATACAAATGTATGCATGCATGTGTGGCTGTACATACAGCGGCATGGAAAATTCTGGAAAACTCATATTTTAATCATTTACAGGTATTCACTGGTATTTTAATATTTATGTCCTTGATGATTTATACGTACTTGAAGATGATTTGGCCTTCAATCCGTAAGTATAACGCTTAAATTAAAATGTCCAAGTAACAAGAATAAGTAGTATTTTAAAGGAAAATGCTACATCTATTGCATTACTGAGAGGGTACTCGTATTTCAGGTAGTCAAATAAAAATTGTCCAAAGTAAAATTATTCACATACTCGTACATATGCATATGTATGCATAAAAGATCCTTGAGTATCCCTGACCTTGCCGATCTTTCGTTAAATGTTAAATGTTATCATACATTTTATTTTGTGTTTGTAGCAAAAAAAAATTAGAATTCTTTCTTTATGTACAGAAATTTTATACCAGGCAAGAATATGCTCTTTAGTCCTAGTTTACACTATGCAAGTCTTATTGCTAAGCTGATTAGTTTGTTAGGAGGGAGAGAGAGAGACGAGGGAAAAAAACGTTTCTGTTCCCCTCGTCGCTCTCTCCATCAAATTAATCACCTTAGCAATAAGACTTGCATAGTGTAAACTAAGACTTAGCAGTTTTATTTCAATGAATTGCATACCAGAGAGCTGTATGAGTTGATTCACTTTCGCTCTCCACTCACTATTACATTGCTTTTGTTTTGTTTTTTAACATCAGCATATACTAATAAAATTGCTTGCAGTGCTGCCTCTCTAACAACTGACTGTCATTAACTCACTCTCTTTTTTTAAGTGTTGTTAGTAGAAACCAATAAAAATTCTTATGTTGCTTGATTGTTTTGCATAGCAATCAAATAATTCACAAAAGCTAGCTATTTTATTTTATAATATTACATAAAACTATATTTGTCAGAAGGGGTTTTAAGAAGTATTCAAAACAATCATACGGATTCATTGCTTTAGTGAATCATATGAATGAATAGAGATTGCAAGCAGTGGCATGCATTTATTAACAACAGTCTCATTGACATGAAGCATGCAATTATTTTAATGTTAAGTGCTAGCTCAATAATATTAATTTTAGATTCGTAATCATGCAGATCACTGTTGCATACCGGATGACAAAATAAAGATACATATCGCACTTGTTCCACTAAAGTGGTTCAACTCGAGATTTTGCAAATTTTACTTTTTGCAAGAAATGCCGTTTTCTTGTGTGGTCATATCTACCCATTATAAACATTTTACATTACTTTCTCTACTCTTTCGCCAAATAAAACAAAAACGTATCGCTTTGTAAGCCAAATTACATGTGATAATTATTAATGAAGAAATAACACCAAAGTTTGTTGTAAATATTCTGACTAACAACACACAGTTGAACGGAACAACTAGCCGTTTTCGAAGGCCACTAAATCTTTATCATCAGTGTTCTTCTGTGTTTGGTCCACTGTGTGTGGTGTCAGTTGATGTAGATTTCTGCTTTATATACTCAGACATCATTGCAAATGGAATATGTGAATTGGTTTGATTCATCTTTTTTCAATTTGCTGAAAGCTTTTTGTAATGAAAGCTCAATTTTACTTGCATTGTGTAAACTAGGACTTACATATCGCTCCCTTAACGCAATAACTATTGGAACAGAGTCATACAAAATACAAAGTTCTTATTCGCACACCCTTAAATAAATAATTATAATATTTCTTATTTCTCTTTTACGAATTTATAACAAAAAAGGCTATATTGAATAATTGACATTTCGATTAACAATTTTATAGGTAACAGCGGAATTCACTACATATCCCCAATAAAAAACGACACTCCAAAGAAGTCATGAATATGTAGAGTTTGCGATCCGGAAGTAGTGCATATTTGTATTACATATTTCTAATGCTTTTTGCATAACGTTGTCTGTCATTGCAAGAATTTCTCTTTTTCGCTGCTTAATTACCTAATTGGAAGCGATTTTAAGAAAAATATCGTTTTTGTTATTCTATTATACGAGTAATATTTTCTTCTAAAAAAAAATGATAAAAATGTACAATTTGTTTCTTTTTGTAAAGAAAGTCCATCCATCCACAACACTTTGATCCGGGTATGCTCAAAAATATCGAATTTATTAACGAAATTCTAAATTCTACTGAGAACTAAATACAATATAAAACTTCAAATGTATTTTGCTTCTCCTGTAAAATATCTTAAATGTAACTTACGCCTTTTTAGAATTTATATGACAATATGTACATATTTTTTTATTTTTAATTATTCCAGAACCATTCCAACAAGTTATATCATGTCTGCAGCTTTGGTACTTATTACCATTTCATTAGCTTTCTGGGCACGACACGTAAGTAAAAAATAAAAGAAAGTGAACTTTCTCAGGATATTTCATATTTATGTATGTATGTATGTATGTATGTAACTGACAAGCTTTAAAAAACTTTCAGATGGATCGTGAAGATCGTGTCATATTTAAGTGGAAACTATTGGTAACTGAGCAAAAAGAAAGAGCAGACGATATGCGCAAGAGAAATGAGGCATTAGTTTACAATGTTTTGCCGGTACATGTAGCGGAACACTTTATGAAGAATACCAAACGTTCCCACGATGACTTGTACTCGCAAAGTTATTCGGAAGTTGGAGTATTATTTGCGAGTATGCCAAATTTTTCAGGTAAACATGGTTGAAGATATTTTGCACTTTCAAATGTTTCATTAGCTGTTCTAATATTTTCAGATTTCTATTCTGAGGAAACTGTTAATAATCAAGGTTTAGAGTGCCTGAGGTTCTTAAACGAAGTTATATCCGATTTCGATGCAGTAAGTTTTAGCAAATAATAATTACTTTTTGATTAAAAATAAATTTTCATACAATTCTTAAAATATTTCGTTTTTTAGCTACTGGAACTTCCACAATTCCAAGACATTATAAAAATAAAAACAATAGGTTCAACCTATATGGCGGCGAGTGGAATAAACTTAAATCGTGATATTAAGCCTGGAGACCCAATAACCAAGAGATGGGCTCATTTGGCTATACTGGTCGAATTTGCTTTAGAGTTAAAAAAGACTTTACAGGATATAAATGAACAGTCATTTAATCATTTTGTTTTGAAAATGGGTGTAAATCATGGCCCCATTACCGCTGGCGTTATAGGTGCTAGAAAGCCACATTATGATATATGGGGAAATACTGTGAACGTAGCGTCTAGAATGGAGAGTACTGGGAAAGCCGGAGCAATACAGGTAGTGCTTGTTTAGTTTTTACAATTGATTAAACCCTGCTAATAAGTAAAACAACTTATATTAGGTCACAGAGGAAACGTGTAATATATTACAGGAATTTGGTTATTCCTTTTTGCAAAGAGGTTTGGTCAGCGTTAAGGGAAAGGGTCAGCTAATGACCTATTATTTAAGAGTAAGTAAAATGTGAACTTAATATAAGTCAGGTAACATACATGCGTACATATGTATGTATAACTATATTTATGTATGTATTTAATTGACCATTTATAGGGTAAGTCTAATCAGAAACCAGCCGAATTTCAAGTAGAGCTTAACGATAATAAAAAAGACACTTCCACAAATTTTATAACTGCAACCAACACAGACGACATACCCATACAGCAGAGTAGAACTGGCAATATTTCAAATCCCATTTTGGAAACCGAAGTTCATTTCAAACTGGACGATTCAGAGGCTGATATTAAAACTCCTCTGCTGAACCTAAATCCAAATGCCAACTCAAAGTCCGCCAGTCCAATTAAGGATAGAGCAAATGGTGGCATGACTACCGAAGAAGATGCTTTAATAAATACCGATGAAATCATGTAAAATCTGTGACAAATTTAAAATTTTAACCCATTATTATGCATAGAATTGAAAATAAATTCCCTAGTAAAGTCAGCTATACAACAATATTATTATGTATCTAAGTACATTCAAATAGTATCATAGATAGTAGAAAATATTTTTTTTATCCATAATTTTCTGTTTTACTACATCAAGGAGAAGCCTTTAGCAGTATTTAACATTATTTTATACACATAATTTTTATATACATACTATTGACCTTCACAATACCATTTATAAGACCTTTCAAGACATGCGACATTTTTCAAACGCTTTACTACAGCGAAATATTCTAAAACAAAAGCTAAACAACACTGTTGGAAAGATTTTTTTTTGAGTTACTATTTGTCTTGCCAACAGTGTTTTTTGCCGTTTGTTTTAGAATATTTCGCTGTAGTAAAGCGTTTAAAAAATGTCGCATGTCTTGAAAGGTCTTATAAATAGTCTTGTGCAGGACTTTAATACATACACACATACACACATACATACAAACACACATACATAAATCTTAATCTTTAATTGTTACTTAGTTTTATCAAGACTTGGCTTAGATTATAAATTCACTCGTTGTTAAACAAACAAACAAAACAAATAATTAATTAGTACCTAAAATAACAATATTCGGTTTTAAAAACTATAAATTAACAATGTTATTAGCAACATTATAAACACACATACATACATAAATACATATGTATAAAAATTGTATATCTCTGTATGTAGCAAACCTTTCCCATTCCTCTTATAATTGCAACTAATCGTAAACAGTAAAAACACTTAATTAATCCCACCTAAATCCATAATCAATCCATTTAAAAAAAAAAAAGAAACTTTGATTAACTTTTGTCAACACACAGCGAACATTTGGAAAATATTTTAAGTCATTCATTACACTATAAGTATTAAACTAAATTTCATATACATATGAGTATATATGCTCTAGATGCTAAACAAAAAAGGTGGTAAAACGAAATTATTTAGAATTAAGTAAGTCTTATTAACAATAGTTACTTTCTCAACGAATAAACATAGATACATACATACATACACACATATTTAGAAACATACACAGTCACAACATGCATCTTGAATGAAAAATTATTTTAAATTTTAAATCAAACCCTATTTTCTAATGCCCAAGGTCGGAGAATAATTTTAATTTAATAAACTTAGGCCGGGTTTACATCTGTCTGCCATTTTCCACACAAGCGTAACCAACTAATTACTAATGAAAAACTGCCTAATTCAGACATTTGTATTTATTAACTTAAATAGTTCCATACATAACTAATAGACAGTTTTATAGAATCCAACATGATTGCAAACTGTTTAAATCAATAAATACATGTCTGAATCAAACAGTTTTTCATTAGTAATACCCCTTTTATACACGGAAAGTTTACTTTGCAAAGTCTTAATTCAGCTGTGTGAAAGAGAGAGGGAGGAATACTATCTCTTTCTGTCTTTCACACAGCTGAATTAAGAATTTATTTATTAATTTATTTATTTATTAGATATTCTATGCACAAGACTTAAAGTATTATATTACAGCATAAAATCTACATGTATGATTGGACTTAATTACATGAGGACATACCAGTATTTAAAAATATTTAAAAATAAAAGACTTTGCAAAGTAAACTTTCCGTGTCTAAAAGGGGTATAAAATTAGTTGGTTTAGCTTTTTTGGGCGAATGGCACACAAGAAATACCAGATGTAAACTCAGCCTTAGTTTTCTCAATACCACTCTCTAACATTTAACATGCATACATACAATTTGGGCCAAATTTACAGTCATTAGTTAATTGTTAGTAAACTAAAATGATAACTATTGTTTAACTAATACTTCATATTCACAGTGTATTGTTTAACTAAAGTTCTTAATATGAGCAAAGAATTGTAACCCTAGCAAACTATTAAGTTTCACTATTGACAGCTCTGCCTGCTATAGCAATATTTATCTGATCAGAGTACTTCACTTAAACAATTTGACGTATTTTGAAGAATGAAATATAGCATATTTTTTCCGAATAACACTTTAGTTTTCCTCCCTGTTGTAGCTACAGTCTAGAATGTGTTACAGACTTTACGGGATGAATTTGTCACTCAAACTTTGATTAAGAATAATATCTTCCAATTCGTGAATAAGATGAACTATTTTGAGACAATTACATGCCAGCTACATATGTATACCTGATAAGGGTCATATCCAGGGAAACCGCAAACATGCAATTGTATGTTTTTTCTTGTGTGACGTTTTATTGGGTAGATAGAATATTTATCTGTTTCAGAACTTTTTATGAATTTTGGCATCTATTTGTTAGTGCATATTTTTGCATATTTTATTCCTTAAAGCATATTCTTGCATATTTCTGTCTTAAACTCATATTTTTAGCTTTTTTTTTGAATTTTTTAGAGCATATTTGATGGTTTTTGGGCATATTTTGATACAAGCCAAACATTTTTATATTTAAATTTCAATATACATACATATATGTATGTACATACATACATACATACATACATACATACAATACTTAAGTTATGAATTATATTCCAGTGGCGAGAGGCACAATGATTCATCGTGGCAATTTCTCGAAGCAAATGCTTAAATAGATGACTGAAGTTGATTTTGTCTATTAGAAGTCCTCGTGTTACTGACTCCTATTCCCCATCCAGACTTGCAATTTTGCTTGCAGCAATTCTTGAATATGTGGGAGAGCGATGAAATAGAAATTTATACATTTTGTACTTCTATCTCAATCTTTTTCACTAATTAATTAAAGGTTTCTGCAACAAAGAGAGCACGTCTGGACCAGGATCTAGCAGACAATCTCGTAATTCATTAGCGAATTTGTATCCCACTCAGAAATTCATGGCGGACAAGATGGCTTTGAGTTGTCTGTGGCACAGAGCAGCGTTCAGCTGGTAATCGACTCATAACAGACAACGTCGCTAAGTTTTAACTTTTTTAACATTGTCAGCCATAATTCCTTTTATCCAGCAATGAAATTTTTATTTACGATAATTTGGTCCAAATTGCGTCTTGATATTGAGGATCTACTCTGTAATTCGAAACGAAAGAAAATGCTTGCGAATTGGTATGTTAATAGCACACAAATTCGAGAGCATTTTCTTTCGTTTCGAATTACAGAGTAGACTTCCCTAATTATGTGATGATGATTCATCTACATATGTATGAAATTGTCATAATGACAATGTCTCTTAAATACGCTACCGGGACTTGCGCTCAATATAAACACACAAAGTACACAATAATTTACTAGACTTTAGACTTGGATCGAACTCTTTCAGTAGCTCGTTTTCGACAGAAACCAATGATCAAACCCATAGAGATAATTTAAACGGGTTTGATCATAGATTTGTGTCAAGAACGAATTTCTTTAATCAAACCCTTGTAATTTAAATGAGTTTGTCAAAAGCGAGCTACTGAAAGAATTCGATAGAAGTATTTATAAAAGTTTCTATTATTTCATGAAGACATCATTTATATTTTCATATCGCTCAACATGGTCGTAACACGAAAAATTTAGTTTTAAATTAAATTAAATGAGTTTAAAGTTGGAAATTTACGTACAACTCAGTGAGGATATTTGAAAAAAGAAATCCCTCGAGAAGTGGGTGTACAAGTCACTGTTATACGCACAAAACGAAATACGATATAAAGGATTATACTGCATTATTAACGGGAAAAACGCCATTTTTTGAGATATTACTATGTGCAATAAAGTAGTGACATGAATAATTGTTAAAAATCCGTATGTTACAAAATACGTAACTCATTAGTTTAGAAAGTTAAACTGAAATCGAAATATATTTTGCTGCTAGGGTTTTTGATTCTCTTATATTTTATTATTATTAATTGAAGATATTCTAAGCATGTTGAAATGAAAAACTTCTGAAACTATTTAATTTAATTATTATTTTTCGAACTGTATTTGTTTCTATATTCTTATGAATTGAATAGGCTAAAGTTCGTAACGCTTTTTAAGCCAAATTACATGTGATAATTATTAATGAACAAATAACATCAAAGTTAGTTGTAAATATTCTGACAACAACACATAGTTGAACGGAACAGCCAGCCGTTTTCGAAGGCCACTAAACCTTCCTCATCAGCGTTCTTCTGTGTTTTGGTCCACTGTGTGTGGTGTCAGTTGATGTAGATGTCTGCCTTATATACGTAACTTTATAGCAAATGGAATATGTGAATTGGTTTGATTCATTGCATTTCAATTTGCTAATGTGTTTCGTAATGTATTCGCAAGTTACCATCTATATATATATACCATCTTCTATATATATTACCATCTTCTATATATATTACAACAGTCTTACCATTGTCGTTTTGTTCCTTACTAACTATACACATGTTTGTTAATTTGCTTATTTTTGTTCTACTTAAGACAAACTTTTTTGGTTTGTTACTATTAAGTATATTTTTTATTTTTAATTTTTGCCACAAGCCAATGACTATTAATTAGTTAATTTAATTATTATTTTTCGAACTGTATTTGTTTCTATATTCTTATGAATTGAATAGGCTAAAGTTCGTAACGCTTTTTAAGCCAAATTAAAAAACCAAAAAAGTTTGTCTTAAGTAGAACAAAAATAAGCAAATTAACAAACATGTGTATAGTTAGTAAGGAACAAAACGACAATGGTAAGACTGTTGTAATATATATAGAAGATGGTAATATATATAGAAGATGGTATATATATATAGATGGTAACTTGCGAATACATTACGAAACACATTAGCAAATTGAAATGCAATGAATCAAACCAATTCACATATTCCATTTGCTATAAAGTTACGTATATAAGGCAGACATCTACATCAACTGACACCACACACAGTGGACCAAAACACAGAAGAACGCTGATGAGGAAGGTTTAGTGGCCTTCGAAAACGGCTGGCTGTTCCCTTCAACTATGTGTTGTTGTCAGAATATTTACAACTAACTTTGATGTTATTTGTTCATTAATAATTATCACATGTAATTTGGCTTAAAAAGCGTTACGAACTTTAGCCTATTCAATTCATAAGAATTCTGAAACTATTGTTCTAATTAGCCGAAAGGCATTAGAGAGAAGCTTAGTACTCGTATATACTATGTAGCACCAAAGAAACATTTAGTATACATATGTATGTACATATCGAGCCTTATTTTCAATTTTATCGTAAGCGACATGTTATCGAAAATAGATTTTTTTTATTGAAATTAAAATTTTTATAAAAATGCCAAAATTGTTGCTAACTTTTAAGATACGGGCTGTAAAATGTTATCGTAAGCCACAAATTTTAATATTATAAAAAAATTTAATTTTTGTCGCTTACGCAAAAATCAAAAATAAGGTTCGATATCTTTAGCTAATTTTAAAGTTGCCTTTTTATTTTACTACGAGTATGCAAAAACTGCTTTATGAGCTAAAGACAATCATCAGACGTGTTTAAAGTTTTATTTGAAATTAGTTCATACTTTCGTAAAATAATTCACCAACAAGTAACACCACCTCATTTATAATAGACTTGGATTAAACTCGTTCAGTCCGTCATTTTAAACACAACCTGTACCTGAATTCTGTAACTTATTGCGAACCGAAAATCGTAATGTCTATCGACATATTTATTCGTTTGCGTTAAGGATAATGTGATTCTGTAGCTTCTTTTTTACGATAGTATCCAGCTTTATCTTATTTACCATTTAATTTAATATTATGTGGTATGTCTGTATAGAAAATGTGAAAATAAGTGAAAATCAAAGAATAATAAAGAAAAAAAAACTCAATGAATTTGAGCTTGTGATTTTATTTTATTTTCCGTCCAACCGACAGCGAATATCGTAAAAATATGTTACTGAAAAGCAAACTCTTCGTTATATTTGTTATAGCGATACGATTATCGTAATAAAAGTTACTGAATCCAGGTACTGATCAAATCTGATCAAACCCATGCAAATTAAATGGGTTTGTTTGATCATTGGTTGGTGTGTAAAATTATTCACTGAACGAGTTCGCACCAAGTCTAATTTACAATAATTAAGTACGAGTATTAATTAATTCATATAATATTTTATTTAATCTACATATAGAATACTAATATAAGCTACATATATATTATTATATATAATTTGGATTTCTCATTTTAAAAATAAGTTTTGTACAAACAAATTGATATACATGCAAACATTTGGATGCGTTAATGCGTGTTTAAATTAAAACATTAGAATTATATACACATGCAGCGGATAATAGAAAAAATAACTATTTATAAACTACTTTATCTTTTAGTTTAACTCCAAATAACTAGATTTAAATTGTAATTGTAATTTAAATAAAACCGTAGTAAATGTATTCAAATATCTATAAAACTCAATAATAATGTTTAATTATCGATATAGTATTTGAAGGACAAAGAAGAATATATTCAAAAATAAAGATCTACATACATATCGAGCGAGAGAGTCATAGCGCAAAAAACTTGTTTTACGGAAAATGAATTTAAAGTTTTGAGATTACTAACAACTTTGGGCATCGTGGTCCACAATGTCTGTAGATAACGTTCGATCGACAACTTCTATTGAAAACCACAATAAAATAAGAAAATTTTATTTTATTTTCAATACACATAAATATGTACATACTCGTTCATATGTATACATATATCGTTGGTCTCAAGTAGAAAGGCCCTAACCCAAATAATTGTAACTTTACAGGAGAAGGTAAAACATAATAGAAACTGTAATATTCGCAATGTACATTTTTAGTACATTTATTTACGTTCCTGAGAAAGTCGTGTAAATCGAAATTTTAAATTTTTGTATGAAAAATCTTATAAATCGAAAATAAAGGCAGAATCGCATAAAAAATTGATTTCATTAAGAAATTATATATGTATTTCAATTTAGTTTTTAAAATATCAAAAGCGTTTACTCAAAACACATAAAAATAAACCTTTATACATTAAACAAAATAAATGATATTCATAAAAACGGAAACAAAATTAATGTAATTCATAAAATATTCAATAAAACACATAAAAATCGTGTAAATCGAGGTATTTCATAAATCTCTCAATTTACATGAAAACCAAAAAAATAATCGTGTAAAAGTGAAATCGTGTAAAGAAAGTATCGTGTAAATCGAGGGACAAGTGTATTGCAATATAAGTATTTTTGTGAGGTGTATTTGTGTGAAATGTATTTGAATCACTGAAAAACTCAATTTCGTAAAAAAGGACGAGTTAGGGCCTTTCTACTTGAGACCATCGATATGTAATTGATCGAACGCTTTCTATCGACATCGTCGGCATACTAACCCCCCGTTGTCACATGCCAGTAATTACTTGCAAGTAGTGTATGTATATGTATTACTAACGAAAATCAGGAGAAATGTAAAAAAAATCCAACAATTTTTCGAGTGGATACACAGCACAGTGCAAGTTCATTTTTAAAATGTCGTCAACAAGTAAAGTTCTAGCAGAAATGGCGTTAGTCCAGTGTTGCCAAGTATTCAATATTTTACTTTAATTGTATTGTGAATATATTTCTTTTATTAAAACATGAAATTTATGTTCAAACTTAGCTCTAAAATTAGCCTTCGTATCATTTCTCAATATACTCTCCCCGCCACATGAATAGGACCCCCGTTTGTATTTTGTACAACTGCAATTCTCTCCGATATTTGCAAATAATTGTTGTTGGTTTGTTTTGCGTTTTAAAGGTGTCTATGGTTACTTGCTCTAAGATCACATTTGTGTTCTGGAAAAGTTCCGTTATAATTTTTTCATATTTTGTTTCGTGATTGACCAAAATTGTCTATATTTTTTGCGTCACTTTATTAGGACCCCCGCATTAACTTTAGTTTTTTTTTTAGCAAGTGACCAAGTACAGTTCGCAAAGAATTGTTTTAAAGCAAATTGAGTTCTTTTAATAAAAAATTTTTTGAAATGGGTCGAGGAAAATCCTTAACAGAAGCTCAAAAAATAAAGATTGAAATTTATAAGGAATCTGGACAATCGATCCACAAAATTGCTGCACGAATCAAAAGAAGCCGAAATGTGGTATCTAATTTTTTACGGAATAAGTCAAACTATGGAAAAAATATGAAAGGTCGATCTAAAAGTGTACTTTCGTCAACGACAAACGTACTATTCTCAGAGCAGCATCAAATTCTCACGATTCGTCTGCACAAATTAAAGCTGAAACTGGTGTTTTGGCAAGCGTAAGAACAGTGCAGCGTTTAATTTCGAAGGCTGAACATCTGAAGCGATTAAAACTTAAGAAAAAACCACCACTTAACGATGCTCGAAAAAAATGCGTTTGGGGTTTTGTCGAATTCACATGACGTGGCACCGTGTCGTTTTTTCTGATGAAAAAAATTTAATTTAGAAGGCCCTGATGGCTTTAATTATTATTTTCACGATCTCCGAAAAGAAGAGCATCAATTGGATCGTTTGCATAGCAAAGTGGGAGGGGTTATGGTGTGGGGAGCCATATCCTATTATGGTACCTGTGAGCTGAAATTTTTGTCTAGCACCATGAACGGTAATTGTTATATTGGAGTGCTACAAGAAGCGTTTCCTCACTTTCAGGAAATTTTTGGAAGCTTACAGTGGACATTCTAGCATGACAATGCATCAATTCATACTGCCTGTGTGGTAAAGTCATGGCTACGCGATAAAAATGTAGATGTGCTCGATTGGCCCCCTTACTCGCCCGATCTTAACATCATTGAAAATGTTTGGGGTGGCCAGCTTGGAAAGTGTATGCTTCTGGCAAGCAGTATATTACTAAAGAGGAACTCATTGAAGGCATAAAAGTGGCTTGGTCGACCATTTCGCTCGATTGTATAAAATCATTGTATGATTCTATTCCTAATCGAATTTACGAAACAATCAGTAAAAATGGAGGCTCTACGCATTATTGAAAAGGCTTTAAAATGTAAAAACTTTCACAAAATGTAAATAAAATTAAAAATATTTATTGAAAACTATACATAAACTGTTTTTTCATAGTAGGGTCCTATTCATGTGACGCAAATTTTTAAGGAATGTTTTACTCGGTTCACAAAAATTTTTATAAAAACAAAACTAGTGTGTATATTGAACCAATTTTTATAATTCTCAATAACAACTAAAGTACCTTTAAATAAAAATTCAAATCAAGCTCGTAACTATATTTTTGTAGAAGCTAAACACTTTTGAAAAAATTGTGTTAGGGGGTCCTATTCATGTGGCGGGGAGTGTACTTTTTATATATACAAAACATCAGCTATAATATTCACCAAATTAATGAAATAACTCTTTGCTCGGCAACACTGTTTTTCGTTTTGTCACTTTACTTGCGGCAAGTGTGAAAATTTACTTGCTTCAAAATTTCATTGCAAGCTGACTCGCAAGTGGCAAAAGTTGGTAGTGTTAGTAAAAAAATTTAAGTGTATTGAGTTTTTTCACTAGCACTTCCTGTGGCAACGGAGGGTAAAAACCAGATTTTCATAAATTTGTATATACATGTTGTATAGTAATATTTACTTTACGACAAAACTATTTTTAATTTGTCCATTTAAATTAAAAAAAACGTTTGTTTATACGTTAAAGTGATTTATTTAGAAACTACTCGTATGTTTTTTCATTCATACTAGTATCAGTTCTGACCACAGATACATACATATATGTATGCATAGGCACATATTTCAATAAAGACATGTTTCTAAATTTTGCTGGATATCGAATAACGTAATTCGAAATTGGTAATTTCTCAAGAACCAATTAACGCACTGAAAGCTACGATCTTACCATAATATGTTTTTTACAACAACAGAAACGAAACCCAATTTCAACACGTGTTCAGTAGTATTATGTTTTATTATTTTCTATTATATATGTGGTTTTCCCGAACCAATTTCAGCACTAATTCAATATCAGGGGCTCTACTTTGTAATTCGATACGAAAGAAAATTCTTTCGAATTTGTATGTTAAGTCATGTTTTACACTTGGCAGTTTTTCTTGAAGCAGTTCTCTTCGATTCTCTTTTAAAACTGCCCATTTGTTTACACTCAGACGGTTTCTTGTTCAATTTTCGTATTGTTTTAATGCAGCGAATGAAATAACAAAACTGAATTGAAGTAACTTTTCTGTACAGGCAAGTCAGTACCCCTCTTCTTTCTGCTTTCCTTTCTCTCCTATAAACTCAGACTTGCTTCAAGTAAAACTGCCGAGTGTAAAACATGACTAATTACATGTAAATTCGAAAGCATTTTCTTTCGTTTCGAATTACAGAGTAGATCCCCAGCACTACTAATATCAATATCAATATCGGCACTAGGGATGGGCAAAAAATATCGATATATCGAAATATCGATATTTGAGAAAATAAATATCGATATATATCGCCGATATTTAAAAAACCTATATATCGATACATCGATTCTTATTTACGAGTATCGGGTTTCGATACTTTTAAAAGCTATAGGCGTTTTTTAACTGCGACCCAACTAAGGCAGGTGACTTTTTGGATTGTGTGGGTATAAGCCTAAAGGCAGAATTTGTTTTTACTTTCCGTTCTGTTACGAATCAGCTGACTCTTTTTGGTTTATAAAATTCATATACTTATAAGCCATTAGTTTTTCTCTCCTTAATTCTGGTATGTTGCGTACACATTCCTCAATGCATGTCGTTATTCACTTTATGAATGCGATGGTAGAACTATAGCTAAAACTTTACAACAATTACGCCCGGGAACTGATATTGTATTATTTTTTTGACATGTGTTTATAAACGTTAAAAACCGAAAAGTTGTTCCCACTTTCCCGGGAAATGAAAAAGTCCGGGAAAAGAAAAACTCTAATAACAATGGACGATGCAAAACTCATCACTTTAGTGGAAAACTGTGACCATTCTGGTCCGAAACAGCTGATTATTTATTACAGAAAAAGTAACTATTGAAATTTAGAAACAGAACGGCACAGCACAGAGCAGCAACAGAAAGCAAATACTAATGAAGTCTTAAGGAGCTACAGTAGGTTACGTATTACTTAACATAAATAGTTTTTTTGTATTTTCTTAAAGTAAGTAATTGTGCATTCGAAATTAATGCAAAAAATATCGATATATCGAAATATCGATGTTTTCAAAAAATATATATCGATACTGTTCAAAAACATCGATACGATATATATCGATACATTTTCTTCATTTGCCCATCCCTAATCGGCACGGTAAAGTTTGATGAGCGCGCAAATTATGCTATAGCAGAGCTGCCAGTACGACGAAAACTTAGTATGTAGATTGATAGGGTTACCGTACAGTTTGATGCACGGCAGCTGTTGTACAGCAATATTAAAGCCAATTGTAGACACCCTGTTGTAGAAATTTTCGTCGAAACATTTTTTTTTTATTTCGTGACAGCACAATGACAATTTGCTAATGAAAATTTTCGACGAATATTTGCAAAAAAAAAAAATAGAAAATCCAAAAATTGTTCATTGTCAACTGAAAAAAGTTAAATAATTTAAATAAAGAACATATAAAAGTAAGTGAGAAAAAGTTAATTGTTTGCTTAGAAAAATAGTTACTTGCCCATTTGTATGAAATATAATATTGTCATTATGTCGAGAAGGGTCACTGCAGCGTTAAAAGTGATTAGAGCATAATTAATTATGTGCTTTATTTTGTTGGTTTTGTGAATTTAGTGTCCAAAAAAATTAAACACATATTGTTCGAATTTCAGTTAAATATGTCCTTAAAACCTAAGAAAGTGAACTTTAATGACATCTGGACTGATTTAAAAAGTACAGCAGAGGCAGTAATAAAATTGGATAAAGTCGAAAGAAATGTTTGGAATACTAGTTTTACGTGAGTATCCAGGCATTAAAATTAACAAAGAAACGCTTTGTGATAATAAATGAATAAAATTTTTGTTTGGTTTAATAGAAATGTGTATAATTTATGTGTGGCACATCCTGAACCATTTGCAGATCTTTTATACGAAGAAACTAAACAATTTCTCAAACAACATGTAGAAAATATGCTACATACAAGAGTTAATCCGCCAGGATCAGATGCCAATGAGGAAGAGCAACCGGATTTGTTAAAACGCTACTACGATGCTTGGTCAGAATATAGTAAGGGCATTATGGATCTGCATTGTCTGTATTCGTATTTAAATATTCAGCACATCAAGAAACAAAAAATCTCCGATGCTGACGTAGTTTACGGCAATTTAACAACTGAAACATACGAACAAATGGAAATAGGAGAATTAGGCCTTGATATATGGCGCACGAAAATGATAGAATATCTCAGTTTTGATTTGGTGAAACACATACTTGATGGCATCAAACAAGACCGCATGGGCAATCCAGGACTTGAAGAAGAACGTGTTAAAATCATTAGTGGTGTTATGCATAGTTTTGTGGAGGTGCAGGCCTACAATAAAGCAGGACCATTGAAAATTTATCAATGGTTATTTGAATGTCCGCTTCTGCTGGCCAGTGGTGAATACTATTCTGCAGAAGCTTTAGCTCTGCTCTCTAGGTGCACTGTTAGTCAATATGTAGAAGAGGTCATCAAGATATTGGATGACGAAAATAAAAGAGCTCAAAAATTTTTGCATTCGAGGTTGGTTAAAAATTGGTCAATGCAAAACAGTAATTATTTTTTTTAATCATAAAAGAAATTATTTTGGAGGGGTTTAATTTTTTCTCTTCGTGTCTTACATTTTAGCTCATTACCTAAACTCCTTAAGCAGTGTGAAGAAAAGTTTATTAATGAACGTCTAGACTTTCTCTATTCGGAATGCAAGGAGATGGTCTCGCAAGAAAATCGCAAAGACTTACGGAACATGTACATAATTTTGAAACCCATACCAGACCATTTAAAAGGAACTCTCATACAGACGTTTCTTGATCACATTAAAAATGAAGGCCTTGAAACGATTTCAACACTCAAAGGTGAAAATGTACACATACAATTCGTGGAGGATATGTTAAAAGTGCATCAAAAATACACTCAATTAATTGGAGAAGTTTTCGAAAACGATCCACTGTTTTTAAGCGCTCTGGATAAGGCGTGTGCTAGTGTCATTAATCGCAGGCCAAGTGATAAACAACCCTGTCGAAGTGCTGAATATGTGGCGAAGTACTGTGATACTCTGCTCAAAAAGTCAAAAACGTCGGAAGCAGAAATTGACCAAAAACTGTCTAATAATATTACGATATTTAAATATATCGAAGATAAAGATGTATATCAGAAGTTCTATAGCCGTTTATTGGCAAAACGTTTAATACATGAGCAATCACAAAGTATGGATGCCGAAGAAGCCATGATAAATCGTTTAAAGGTTTGTAAACAAAATGTTTAGATGGTTTTTGATAAAAATCCGTTTTAATTTTAGCAAGCATGTGGCTATGAGTTTACAAATAAATTGCATCGCATGTTTACAGATATTTCCTTATCTGCGGATTTGAACAATAAATTCAATAATTACTTAAAACAAGAGAATATAGATTTGGGTAAGGATGTGTGTGTTTCAGACAAATATACATATGTGAATATCTTCATTGTAATATTTTTACAGGCATAAATCTTTCAATAAAGGTTTTACAAGCTGGAGCTTGGCCTTTAGGTCCTACACAGGTTGTTATCCCCTTTGCAGTTCCTCAAGAGTTTGAGAAAGCTATAAGAATGGTAGTTGAACCTTCAACTTGTATATGTATTTAAAATCATTCTCATTCTCATTTTTTTTAATTTTTATTAGTTTGAAACCTTCTATCACAATTCATTCAGTGGTCGTAAACTTACCTGGTTGCATCACATGTGCCATGGTGAATTGAAACTGGGCTATTTGAAAAAGACCTACATTGTGACCATGCAAACCTATCAAATGGCCATGTTGCTGCTTTTCGAAACTTGCGACTCGATGGCCTGCAAAGAAATACAAACCACTTTACAGTTAAATACTGAAACCTTCCAAAAACATATGCAATCATTGCTGGAATCAAAAATTTTAAATGCTAGCAGTGAAAGTCTGGAAGATAATACAAAAATCGAGTTGAATTTAGATTATACAAATAAACGTACCAAATTCAAAATTACATCAGCCTTACAAAAAGAGACACCCCAAGAGGTAAACACACATACACACAAACACAAATGAAATATTTTTGCGTTTTAATAATTAAATTTTTTTGTTTATTTCATTTCAGGTTGAGCATACCATAAATGCTGTAGATGAAGATCGCAAATTATACTTGCAAGCGGCTATAGTGCGCATTATGAAATCTCGTAAAGTTCTCAAACATAATGCTCTAATACAAGAGGTACGTTTCACTGCAAGCCAAAGGAAATAGATATACTTCATGCCAATATTTTTTTTTATTTTATTAATTTTAGATCCTATCGCAGCCAAATGTTAGTTTTACGCCCAGCATAACAATTATTAAGAAATGTATCGAGTCATTGATTGATAAGCAGTATATAGAACGAACTCCTAATTCAGGCGACGAATATAGCTACGTGGCATAATTTGACACCAACCATCCACTCAAGTACACGCGCGTCATGATGAAAGTTTTTTTTTCCTTTGTGATGTTTTTAAAGAAAAATATTCAGCAGTTATTAAGAAAATCATGTAAAAAAAAAACGAAGTAAAAAATTTCATATTTCACATCTAGCTTAGTTTACCTTGTTTTAAAGATGTTTCATAATAAGACTACACCTTTGGTATCTTTAAACATTGTTCTTGCAGTTCTTCTTCTTATCTTCTGGCCTTAAGCAGGACTAGATAAAATGATTAAGTAAAATGAAATTTTTATTTTATACACATTAAATTTAAAGTGGTAATTATTAGTTTGAAAAAATGTGAGTTGTTTAGTTATTGCTTTTTTAGCCCAAAATTATTAATAAAACAAACCATAATCTATGAGAAATTGTGTTTATTTTTATGTGATTTCCTTTTTCTATTTTCATTTCGTTTTCTTTTCCATAATCATAATGTTTTTAAATTTTAGTTTTTCATGCTATAATTAATTAATCGATCCAGTATGGTTACAAATCGTTTATTTAAAGGGTTTAGTAAGAAGTGAAATAAGTAATCGTTCTGAAAAATCATTACAAATCATATAGCATTATTTAATTAATTTTGGTTTTACTTTTGTTTTGTGTTCGTGTTTTAAAAAAAAAATATATATATATATATTAAAAGTAAAAGAAAACTACGTACATATTATATATGTTTATTAAATGGTGATTATCATTTTTTGTTTTTTTTTTTATTTCGAAAACTAAATACTATAAATAAATATATGAACATTTTTTGTATAATTCATTTTTAATAATAAAACTTTAACTTTATTCTTGTCTTGGAATTATTTTCTAAGGTGGCACTAGTAATTTTCCTTTCATGCTTACTTTAATTAAATTGTTAAAAATTGTTTAATTTATTAAAACAACTAGTTTTTGTTTGTTTGATTCTTCGAGGGATACATGAGAAAAAGTGAGCATTATAATTAAATTGAATACTGTTTGTTTTTATTATTTTTTTTAATAAATTCCTTATTTTTTCTCTAATCTATCAATTACAGAGTGTTTATTAATACTTTTGTTTGTATTATTAAATGTTTTTCGTTTTGTGGTTTCATTTAATTGCTTTCAATGTATTTTTTTTTAATTAGGGTTTTCGAAAGTGCTGTTAAATTAATATAATACAATATATAATCACCCTTATTCCAGTTGTCGACATCGACGTTACTTTCACACGATAGCAAAAATTTGGTCTTATGTACCCGTTGTCGAAAACAACTGACTCCTGTTGGCAGGTCTATGCTATTTTCTAGACCTTGGGGAACGGATATAGATTATCAGTAGTACAAAATAGTTCTCGAGAGCGAGTAAAAAGCCCCATTTTTTTTTGTATTGTGTTAAAGTGACGTTGATGTCGACAACTGGAATAGGGGTGAATATTTCAGTGCGCTATTGGAAACATTTGGAATTTTTCGTAATCAAATTCAAATTAAAGTTATCAGATTTACAAAATCAAGATACATTTGGAATTCAATAATTTTCGAATTCGAATTGGAGAGTCAGGGTGTTTACGTTCTCTGTCATTCCATGGCGAAATAAAATTGTACGAACTTTGTGAATTAGAACTTGTCAGTTTAAAAAGTTTAAAATTTAAAAACTTCTAGATAATTAAACAAAAAATATTAATTACGGTCACGCGAGTAGAAAGAAAACTTAACCACAATCACGATGTACTCAAGAAACTTCTTTTTATTTATGAAGTTAAGGCATCAGCCCCTTATTCTAAATAACAATTATCAGGAGTTTTTCCCCTATGCCTTGTTTCCTTATTTTAAAAAAATCATTTACAAACGTTCAGGTAAAATAAAACTAGTGGAAATTCTCTCACTTTTTTTCCTCTCGCCATCTGTAATTTTTTCTCTTTCATTTCACTCTCTGAGAAAATTAATTCCTTGGGAATTATTTCCCAAAACAAAATCATTTAAGCTTCTGAAAAGTCCTTCACCACTAAGATGTTGGAAAATTTGCAATTTTTTTTTATTTTCAACCTTTAACTTGATATTTGACGAAAGACATTTCTTTAAACTTTTATTTTTTTTTTTAATTGTTATTATTTTCTATTTAATTTTTGGTAATGTTAACATTTCATTTATTTCTTTTTTCATTATTATTTATATAAATGCATTGTTATTATCATCGTCTCTTACTGAGGTATGCTTTCTTAATTATTTTGGATGAAAAATTAAATATTTTTGGTTTAAAAATTTGTCCTTATTTTTGTTTTATAAAATTGCAGCTTTTTTTTTTTTTGTTAAATCAACGACTAGTTTTTCTTTTGTTTCCTTTAAAGCAATTTCATATTATTATTATTAAACTTACATTTTTATATTTTATTTATATATATATGTGTATGTATGTGTATGTATATATGTATCTAAATTATGCAAGATGTTGTTAGTGAAAGTGACAAAACAAAGTACATTTTTATTCATGAACACGTTAATTATCCCGCTTATGCAAAAACAAAAGCCATCTTGTTGAAGTTTTAACAAAAAAAATTTTTTTTGCGGTGTATTTAAATTTAAGTTTGTAGTTGCTTCATTATTTTGAAAGTGTCAATTTAAAATATACATAGATACTACAATATTGCACAAATATTATTTCTCAAGTGGTAAAATAAATTGTTTCAAGCTTCAATATTTCATCTGATAAAAAGACATATTCAAACAGCTTTTTTAAGTTCCTGTAGCTTTTCAAAACACTTCTATTATCTAAGGACTCCTTTTTTCTTTATAATTTATAAGTATGTATGTACATATATATAAATATAATTTTTTTTATGTAAAACCGATTTAACTGTCAACAGTGTCTAATACAATAAGATCTCCTGATTGAGAGCAAGCCATAAATATTATGAACTACCAGTCGGTTTGAAAAGTAATTTACTTCTAATTTCCGCATATTTGTAATCTCGTACTAATTTTCTTTTATATCCCGCAGTTCGCTAGATCGCCCGCCACTTAACACTTAACTAAAATATTAAGAAGGCAATAAATTTGCGGGAAGAAATATATACCTGGGGTTCTACTCTGTAATTCGAAACGAAATAAAACGTATTCGTATTTGCATGCAATTAACATACAATTTCGAAAGTATTTTCTTTCGTTTCGAATTACAAAGTGGAACCCTTAATACGCACGCATACATAGAGCTTTTAATACCCACATTCACATTTGTAAGTATGTATGTACATACTCAAAATGTTTCCGAAATAAAAAAATTTAAATTCGTATCGGCGAAAATATTGTTCTCGTTCGGCTATTCTTTTAAATAAAGTATGTTTACGTCTTAATTTTTTAAGTGTATGTATATGTATGTACATTGTAAAAAAGATATTTTAAATTTAATTTAATAAATATGTATGTAGCTTATATAAATATTAAGTTCTTAGTCAGTTTATTTATATTGAAACTCGTCAATCGCTTAACATCAAAGCCAATATTTTTTTTAGTACACACATGTGTACATATGTATGTATGTATGTATGTATGTATATATTTAGAATTCGGTTACATTTGCTTTTTTCCAAATGTAATTAATTAATTCCTCACGTCCTGTATTTCGAATTAAATTTAAAAAATTGTGTTTATCAAAGCATTCTTGTTATACATAATAGGTCTGTTCATTTACTTTCCCAGCAGAAACTAGCAACGAGAGAGAGTAAGGCAGAAATTTACAAAACGCTTTACTTGTAAAAAAAAATTTTATTCATATCAGAACCATGGATGGAAATCATGATACAATTGTAATTTTTCTGATGTATTTTGTTTGATATTTTATATTACATATCGTTACATGAAACGCAAAACGCCCTAACTAACATTTTAGTAATTTTACAGGAGAAGCAAAAAACATTCTCAAACGAAAAGTAAGTATTGTAGTAAGGGCTTTTTTATTTTGTCAATAAAATTGCTATTTGTGTACGTGGAAGTGTGATTTGTTTGGTGGTGATGTATTTTGATTAGGTACATCGGAATTTGTAAAAAAGTAGTTTTTTGAATTTTTTGTTAGTTAGGGCGTTTTGCGTGTTAGCTAACGATATCTTTTTTAGAAATTGACATTTAATATGAAATTCTTTACAAAGTTTCATGTACTTTTACTATTTTTATGCATTTTTCATAGTTTTTTAATTTTATTCATTAACAAATACAAAAATGCCACTTTACATCTCTGATCATACATATATGAGAAACAAACAAAATTATTTGCCATTAAAATTGAACTTATGTGACTTAATGAAAGAGCAACAATAAATTAAGAAAACATACGAATATATGTTTTTTCCAACAAAGAAATGCAAATTTTTCAGTTTACCATTTTCAGATATTTTTGAAATAATTAATTTGACAACAAAACATCCATAATTCTTGCAAGTAAAAATTTTGTAGGCATTTTTTTGTCTCTCAATTTTTCTCTCTCTTTTGACGCTCTCTCCTTGCAAACTTTTTGAGTTAATGAACACTTTCCAGTAACAATTCGTAAAAATTTTTAGTAAATGAACAAACCTAATATATGTATGTATGTATATACATATTATGTATGTATGTACATATTTAAATATTTTTGTAACAATAAAACTATGATAATTCTTTGTAATTTCGCAAGGAATACAGAATTAGAAGAGTATTTGTAAAATACATACATTATTTTGCTTTATATGAGAATATTTTCCACCTGCGTTAGCGTATCATGTTTGTTATTATTTTTTGTTATGTTTTTTGTTTTGTTTTTTTTTTAATAAGTAAATTCTGTGTTTAAAAGTGTAGTTGACAAATTGCATACATATAATTTCAGTCTTTGAGATTGCCGCCTTTGTGCATTTTAAGAAAGAGTTAAGATAATTTTGTCTTTTTCTTGTTAGTATTTATAGCTACGTGTGTATGTATGTAAGTGTGTGTGTATGTATGCAAGTGTGTGTGTGTATGCAAGTGTGTGTGTGTGTATGTGAATGTTGTGTATGTATGTGTCTTGCATATATGTATGACTCGTATGTAAAATTTAATTGGTTATGTGAAATAAGCTTAAGTTAAGTGAATGTTGGAGGAGGATGTGCTAAGACTTTTTGTTGGAGGGCATTTGGTTAAAAATTTTATATAAGAAATCTAATATGCATGTATGTATGTATGGATGTACATATGTATATGCAATAGATAAGATAAATAGTATTTACTGATCCAATGAAAAGTGTTTCGTACGTTTCCACAGGGTTTTAAATATTCCTTTTTTCTTCGGCTTATCGGTTACATTAGTTTGGCTACGTTTTGAGTCTTTTGCCGTATTAGCAGCAGCGGTATCTAAAACAGAATACATACATATGTACATAATTTTAAAACTAAGAAACTTTTGTCAAATAGATTTTTAACTCACTTTTTTCTATATCCTGATAATAATGGGCCTCCAACGCATGATCGGTAGTATATGAGGATTTACTCCTTTTTTCTTTGTGAGGTTCTATGAAGAACAGGAGATTGAATTAGTAGCATAAAGTGTGATACAAAACTGTGATTAACATACTTTTTTTCGTAATTAATAAACTAGTAACTCGCCGTAAAGCTTCTCTTGGCGATTTATTTAAGAATGATGGCGTCAGGTTTGGTGGAAGAGTTAGTGGTTTTCTTGCTTGACCAGTACCTGTCATACCAGAAGCAACGTCCCATATCCTCATTGTGGATATACGATCGATGTTTTCGGTTGATGCTGGACGCATTGAACGCTGTTTAGGATACCATCCACGCTGAGGTGCTCCCGCAAGTCTAAGCATTTCGTTAGATGCCAAAGCATGATTTATGGAACGCTGACGACACATAGCACCACCAAAAGTATTTCCTCCCGAGATGCCAACAATTGAATTCCCCATATTAATATTATTTGAAGTACTAGATCTTGGAGCCGTGCGAGATCCACTAGGTGTATTTTCATTATGACGTCTATATGGAGTACGGGGAATGTCACAGCTAAATAAAAATTAAGATTTATTTTATTTTTACATTTATTTCGGCACAAATGTAAATAAAAATGTATTACCCGCGGGCAAATATTGGAGTTTCGGGTAGACTACATGATGTCTGCAAACGATGCTCTTCTCTTGGAGATTGTTTTAAGCTTCGTTTAGTTCCGTAGGATACATAACGTCTGGTGCCATAACCTCCTCCCCCTCCTCCACTGCCATCGTATGTTGGACCGTAAGAACTAGTGGGTGTTGTAACGCCGCTACCATAACCTGCCATCACACGAGGTGACTTTCTTTTATAATTTGAATCAATCGACCACGATTTCATAGTATTTGACGAGTGGCCGTGACGATGAGGTGGCACGACTGGTGGCAAGTTTTCGAATGCTATAGGTGGTGGAGGTGGCGGCGGTAAGGGCAATTCATCGGACATATGTCGATGTACTGGTCTAGATTTTTCACGTTCTTTTGAACGTTGAGGTCGTAGTTCTTCTCTTGATATCGAACGCGTATGAACTTCTGCTGATGTTTTAACAAGCGCTTTGGCAGGAGTTTTTTTATGCCCCTCACCAGCCAAGATATCGCCAGAAGGCGAAGGAGGTAAAGGCAAATCACTGTAGTCCTGGAACAAAATGAAAACGGATAAATACATACATATGTGCATATACAATTTTATTCATCATATGAATTTATCTTACAAAAGCATCTGGATTGGAAGAGGGCGGAGATGGTGGCAAGGGGCCAAACACATTCTGTGATAGTTTCATTTCTTTAGCACTTTCTGATTTGTGCACTCCAGGACGAAATTCTAAAGGACGTTTAGCTGCAGCTTGGCCGACTATATCAGCCATACGAACGGCAGCAATTTCACCACGTAACAGTGCGCTTATATTATTTTCGATTTGATTTAATGGCGCACAACTATAACTCAAATCACTTAATTGTTCCTCATCTTCTTCAAGAGTGGGTGCTAGATCGGTATGGGGTGTAGTAGATGTCGATCGCAGCTCTGAATTACGGTAATGACTTATTTGTTTTACACTTTCGCTATTATTATTATGACTTACCATTAAAATCATTTTTCATGGCTCCATTGGATGATTGCTTATAAGCAAATATGTTTGTTGGATCTAAGACATTTCCACCAGAAGAATTTATATCGAATGCGCTAACCTCATCGTGGCAAGGTGTTCGAACGACATTAACAGATTCTGAAACAGTACGTCCATCTACCGATCTCAAACTCCCTTTTTTGGACGCTATATAATGATTTTTGTTTGTATGAGAATAAGTACGTATATACACACATATGGATGTATATATGTATATGCACATATTTATTTGCAGCCTTATGTATAAGGAAAAATTTACATGAAGTCAACAGGAAGTTTAATGTGTTAGTAGTATTTATTCATATGTATGTATGTATATACATAGATATGTACAGTATAAGCTGTGCTAATTTTTGAATATACATGAGGCTGTTAATGATCATAAAAATTTTACTCACTTTCTACATTCGACTTACTGATATGCTGTATAGGAGAGAGATCCTTTTTCAAAGAACTGTTTGTATGATGTGGCTCCAAGTTCAATGACAAGCGTTCTCTAGGCGATGTTAATGGTTTTCCCATATCCAAATTATGTCGCGTTTTTGTGTCTTTCATAATATCACATGATAGATCACTTCTTGCATCAAAATGCGCATATTTAGCAGGTTCTGATACCGAGTCCACGTCTGCTTCACTTTCACTTAGACCATCTTTGGAAGAGTCATAGTTGGAGAAAATATCCATAGCACGAGGTGGTTTTTTATCCGAGCCACGTCTTATGACGAACGTGCCTTTACCCAACATGCTTGATTGATGAAATGCGCAGGAATTCTGAATTTCTGAGCTTTCTCCTGATAAACAAAAATCTCTTTCATTGCTGGCAATATGTTGCAAATGCCTGAAGTCATCTATAGATAGCTTCGGATTAACCTGTTTGGAATTGACGGACGACTTCTAAGAAACACAAGAAAATCACAATTCAAATTTCAGTCACTCACTAGTTTTTGACAAACCTTTTTGATTTCGCGTTGATGTTGTTTTGTTTTCTTTTTGAAATCCTTAAAATGGATTTCCCAAGCTATGCCTCTCGGAGTAAGTAATGTTGCCTGTGACGAATAAGTTATGCCTGACTGGTCCTCACAGGACTCTTCAGATAAATCGTCCTCTTCGTCATCATCCTCACTATTGTTTTTGAAAAATTTATCCAGTGTATTGTTCGAAGAGGTGGAATGATTTTTATGATTCTGATTATCGGAAGATGTCCCAGTACTAGCTGGTGAGCTCGAAGATGATGAAGACGAAACACACGTATTGCCTGGATTTAGGATGTGGCAAATTTCTTTGTGCTTTTCAACAGATGCTTGCAAACGTTTGGGGCGATTGTTGCGAACTCCACTTAAACCATCTTTTGGCCCCGGATATATAGTGACAGGATGTTCATTTAGCATAGGTTCTAGATCCATATGAATCTCTACACAAAATTATTGATTAAATATACATATATACATATATCTTTATTTTAAATGTTTACCCACCTGGTAGTTTAGCTACTCTGCCTTTTAAAACAGCTTTATGGACAGCACTGATATCGATTCCCAGCGCATTCCTATCGCCATTGCAGCTTCCAACTCGTAGTTTTCGGTCACCGAATGTACTGGACGTACGTTGTCCACAACATGGCAGACTGGAATAATTGGAATTGTGGCCTAAAACCATTGGTGTGGCTGTACGTGCTTTAGGCTATAAAAAATCCCATTATTAAATTTCTAATTGTCTACACTGTGCTTTTAACTTTTTACTACTCACTAAAGTTGTTTGCATTAAATTATTGGTATCTGTTGTGTTGGCATTATTAGTGGGAGTTTTGACTGATATTTTCGAGTCAATTAGGTCTTTACTACAATTTCCATTGGTCTCATACCGAGCCAAATCAACAGCATCGAAACTCTCGTTCGGCGTCACTGTTGGAGCACAACTTGAACTTGTTTGAGACATTTCCTCTGAATCACGTTTCTCTTTGATACTGAAAAATATATGAATACGTAAATAGTTTCAAGGCATTCGCATCACAACAGGTCCAGTCGACAGTAATTTTTTCTTAATTCGTATTTGTAATTTACGCAAAGTTATCTATCTATCTGTCTATTGCTTGATTAAAATCACCTCGTAGGGAAGATATACATACATACATAGTTAGTTGGACTTATAAGCATACTTGAGGCTATCATCGCAGAAGTGGTGTAACCCACATTCGTTTTTGGTTGCTGTGCTGGTGATAAATACATTATTTACATACATTAACAACTATCAAAAAAGTAGATTAAACCACCTTTCGGTATTCTAAAGAAAATGGAGCTGAAAAATCGTTTTTGCACAGATCATAATACTGCAAACTAATAAAGCAATTAAATAATTAAAAAGAGCAATTGTTTAAATAAATTGATGTGCGTTACACCACTTCTGCGCTGATAGCCTCACTTATATGCATAAATTAAATAGTTTTTAGAGGCATTATCATGAAAAATGTTTCACTATTTCGTAGGGCATGTAAAGGAACTGAATTGCACTATAGCTGACGGTATGACGGTATCAAATATGTGCCCATAGTTATGAAAGTAGTCTTAGTTAGTCATATATTTATTGATTCGAGATATTGGGTAAGATTACATTTGATTAAATCAAAAAAAAATATTTTTATATTATGCAACATTTTAATTTAGACTTGTACTAGTCTCGGTTTATTTTATATTTATTAAGAACTAGCTTACCCGACAGGCGTTGTACAGTCATAATTGTGAAAATTTAACCCACTCACATTCGTACAATTTATTTAAAGAAATAAAATTTAATAAACAAGAAAAAGTACCTAAAGTACAAATTTTCACCAGTTTTACGCCCTAAAAAGAACCCTGTATTTTTTTATCTGCACCATATCTACCGAATTTCATCCAAATCCATTAAGCCGTTTTCGCTTTACAGTGGAACCAACTAAAACTTACAACAGAAACTTCAACTATTGGTTTTTTTTGTTACACAGATTTCTTAATTTTTTCTTTCATACTATTTTTCTCTAGATAATAACAAACAAAACAAAAAAAGAAGGGGGCGAATCGGTAGTCGTTCATACGTGATGCCGTGATAAAGGGAAAAGGGATTAGATTATATATACATAGTATGTACATATGTATATAGATTTATTAAAGTTTTTTTTTTAAGATTTATTTAATATTTTAATTTTAATATTTTATTTGGCTTAGACCACTTTCATAATTATGGGCACATATCGTCGCTGTTTTAACTAACTGACCTAACTGACATCATTTTGAAAAATTAGTTAAGTCCACTATTAGACTATGAGTCATAATAGAACTTGTCCACAATTTTTATGACTGTAAACATTACTGTCGAGCCTGTAACAATAAAAATAGTTCAGACGTTTCCATAAGAATACATGTAGAAAACAATCATAAAAGTTCCTCTCCTGTAAAATTTACAAAATGTCAGTTAGGTCAGTTAGTTAAAACAGCGACGATATGTATGCATGTGACCTTATTATAATTTGATTTATGAAGCGAAACCACCACCACTCGGCAATTAAAACGTTCCTTATTTGAAGTTTATATTTTCTAATAGAAAGTAATATATCGTTACCTTAATATAGAAAGACCCTAACTCATTATTTTATTGAAATCGAGTTTTTTGTATATTTTGCTAGAAGAATATCTAATGTATCGAAAAATGTAAAAATCTCGATTTCAAAAATATAATGACTTGGGCCTTTCTATATTAAGGTAACGATATGTATCAATGAGAATAGTGCTACAAATCTAAATCTTACAAAAATTTCTAAGACAACTTTTTATCTAATTTTTCGACCTTTTTTATATGTATAACTAATTTATTTTGTTACCACCGTGTATTCATAAATGTTTTAGGTTTATTACAGGGTTATAAACCTAAGATATTTTTTATGAATACGGCAGTTAAACTTTATAGGCATTATTTATAAAAAGTATTGAGGTTTTATCAGCTTAGCAATAAGACTTGCATAGTGTAAACTAGGAATTAATAAGAAAAAATTTATAAAAATCTGTTTTATAAACCCATTATAAAGCCTTAATAATTTTTATAAATTAGGCCGTAGATCTATCTTTATTTATGTTTATAGTTTTTATATTCAATATTTAATTAACCTTTTAAATTTAATATAAATAGTTTTCCCTGAAGAAGTTAACCGACGAAGGTTTACGTAATATGGAATATAGAAACGAGTACATATAAATAAAGACCTACGGCCGTATCCAAAAAATAATAATTTGAGCTTAAAGTGTACGTTAAAACAAAATGTCCATACAAATTTTTACAAAAGAACACTTCAAGCAAATTTTTTTCTGGATACGGCCGTTAAATTTAAAAAATAATAATTTGTAATTTTAATTTCTGAGAGATCGTTTCGTGGCGTTAGTGTTCCGTTATACTATGCCGTGAAGTAATTACTTCTAAGTATTCAAATATTTCAATAATTTTTCCATTGGTTTCTAATTTTGTAAAGGGGTTTTTAAACAAATTTTCATACAAAATTTTTCTTATTAAGCCTTTATTTATAACTTTTTATAAATAAGGTTGTAAAAAATTAACAACTTAAATTCGCAGCAAAATTGTCGACTTACTTTTTGCGACTGAGACTCATGTAACCATCATCTTCGGATTGATTTTCTCCATTATTTTGCAACTGGGGCCTCAATGATAAATCCTCGAATTCAGAAATAATATCATCGAGTACTTTAATGGGTTCGGGTATATCGTCACAGGGAAATGTAACTGCATCCAGCATTTCCTCTTCTTCGATTTCCCTATTTTAAATTAAACATAAAAAAGCGTGCAAGTTAAAAACAAAAACAAAAACAACGACAAAATATTAACACATACATTTGTGGTTCTGATTGGAACTTTTAGTCGAATTCGAAAATAAGTTACACTTCTGCTTCCGCAGTGCAGTTTAGTTGTTTTTTCTTTCTTCTTTTACCTCAAATACTAGTTAAACGATTTGTATGGGTTCCAATAAGAATTTATAGCTGGACTATGTTTCTCGTTTGTTAAGAATATCGAAGAGCTACCGCTACCGGATGCACTTGCCATGAGATAAGTGTTGTTTTATTTTTACCTCCTCCTAAGTAGGTATAAATTTTGATTTATAATATTTTTATCGCAGCATACATACATACATACATACCACATACTACATATGTATGTATGTATAAATGCATACAGATGTGTTGTATGAATTATCCAGTATTTTTATTTTATTTTGGTATTACGCTTATCTATTTCAGGATAAAATTGAATAAGAAAAATTTAAATTTTGTTTTTTTTATCGTTGTTGTGGTAGAGGGTTATTGTTAAATATTTCCTTCCGAAGTTTTTTTGAATTTTAAAATTGAAAGCTTAATTTTATGTTATTTCCTTTGACGACGACTGGCCGCTTTGAAGTTACTGAGTCTGGCATCGATTTTTCATACTTTCCTACATCCTTTATGTAAGTGCATACATATGTACATATATGTATATGTATGTATGTATACATGTATACATACTTATGTAGGTATATTCTATTGCAGAATTGTACTCGTATCTGATGGATGAGTATTTCAACAACGGATGTTTCACTTATGTACTTACATAGTACATGAACATTGTATGTATGTATGTATGTAAGTTTATATAAACTTTAGTTTTCCACAATTACGTATGTATGTATGTATACATACATACATATGTATGTATATATTTAATATAATTTTTATTTGAAATATTTAGAAGTTATAATTTTTCATTCAGTATAAATTTGTTGTATCTTTTATTTTTTTGTTCTTAATTTGACTCATTTTGATAGTATCGGTCGGTCTCTGTCTGTAGTTATAGATAGACAGATATCCATTCTACTGTTTAATAGGTATTATTTGAATTTTTTTATTTAACTTATGAGCTTTCATTTTCAATTACGTTCACTCACTAGCTCACTCACTCACTTTATTGCTACTGGTGATTATTTCTTTTTTCGCTTCTAACTTTTTACCAATAAACCGACTGTTCGTTAATTGAGTGTATATTTTGAAGATACATACATACATACATATATTTGTACATAAATACACATTTTTTTATATATACATACATACATATGTATGTATGTTATTTTAAAATACAATTTATTTAAATCTTTATTGCAATCAAAATTTTTAATTGTTATGTTTTCTCATGTATTTTTTGTTGATCTCACGCACAGACATTTGTGTATGTACTTCATATCGTTGTCACATCGTCGTCATATATGTACATAAATATATACATACATACATATGTATGTAAGTATGTAATGTTCCGCTTATTTTCGTCGGCAAACTTGCTAATATGGAGGTATTATTAGACTGACTGAATGAACTGTGTGTTTTAAAGTTGAATCAGAATGCAAAATAGAGTCACTCACTATTCAAGCAACCAACCAAGCGACATTAGTTGATAGAAACATTAGCACCATACAATAAGCACTCACCAACTGACAATGTGTGAGCAAAATTATGAGTTGTAAGCACTTCAATGCGGAGATTTTACTTCTTGTTTTATATTTTACTTGATTCATTTTCATTTCATACATATGAAGTAACAATTCTCCCTTTGGGACTGTTGGGATAGCAAGTATCCAACAAATATAAAAGCAAAAGAAAATCAAAAGCAGAAAAAATATATATTTTTTTTTTGCTTGAATGCGATACACTTAACTGTAGGAATACCTTACACGTCATCCATACGGACACGTGAAGCGTAAATCAATAACATTAACTTCCACCCCCACACTTATTTGAACAATAACAAGACACAGTCAGCTTTAGAGCCTTAAATGTGTAGGAATAATATACACATGAAAATTCCTTCCATTATAGAGTTTATTAGGTATATCTACATCCAGATGTGTGATGAATTTCGTACGATTTCTAGAGTCAATTTGGGATCAGTCGCACTTTATTGATATTGACGAAATGTAGACTAGAAGTTAAAATGCAAGAAACATAACTCTCCGCAATAGGAAGTTACTCAATTTTTGAAAATCGAGTTTTTTATCATATTTCGAGGTTTTGAGGTTCGTAAGATAATCAATCTATTCGGTTCGGTAAGTTTCGAAACTTTTCGAAAATACAATTTTCACAAAACTGTTTTAATTGAACAAAGTTTAAGCTACTAGGCCGATCAAGTTCAAAATCTAATCAGATCTAAACTTCAAAAAGAAACGTCGACAATTTGACTAAAATCGGGTGATTCATTCGAGTCAAATTGTGACGAAAAATTTCGAAAAAAATCGTTTTTTAATAACATCGAAAGTCTTTTTCAAATTCATTTTGTAAAAAATTTCGTTTCTAAACGTTTCAAATTTGTATGAAAAGTAACGAAAATTCGTTTCAAAAAATATTTTTTCCATACAAATTTCAAAGCGAAAAAAACGTTTCTATTTACAAAATTTGCCTTTTAAAATGTGTATCGCATGCCGCAAATTTGAACAAAATCTGTAAAATACGTAGTTCGAGAATGCAATTTTGATACTCCGTAGTTTCTTGGCAAAGCGATTTTCGATACACCTTCATCTTTTTTTTGACTTCACACGTTTTTCGGAATAAGCCCTGAAAAATTAATTTATTTGCATTAAGTGGGAATCGCAAAGATTTTCAATAATATTTCACCTGTATCACATACATATCGGGCCCTATTTTCGATTTAATCGTAAGCGACATTTAGTAAAAAATTAACTTTTTTAATGAAATTAAAATTAAATATGGGCCTAATTATCAAAATGCCAAAATTGTTGACAACTTTTAAGATAAAATGTTGAAACAAAATTGCGGCACAAGCACATTTTCCATACAAAATGAAAAAAAAAACTAACTACAGAAAGCAGTCGAAAGATAGAATATATTTATTTTGACAGCGATTTTTCTTATGCTCTCACATAAAGGCTGTAAAGTTTTATCAAAAGCGACAATTTTCGTATGTAAAACATATTTGAATATTAAAACTTTAGGTTTTGTCGCTTGCGGTTAAATCAACTATAAGGCCCGATAAAACCCATAAGGTCACGATAATTTTCCTGTCTTTGATTTGATTTAATTCGACAAAATATTCTCTGCACCGCTCATATTTTAAAACATTTATTTATTGATGTATATATAGACTCTACTGCCTTATTACATTTATTACGGATAATTTTAATCTGGATACAATTTAGGAACATTATTGTATACATGTGTATGTACATATACATATATTTATGTATTTCAATACAAATAGTAAATGCATAGATACATACATAATATTTTTCTTCCAAGCAATACGATTTCGAATCATTTTCGTATTACTTTGCTTGTAGGGAATGAAAAATCGAACTTGACATTTCCAGACTTTAACTTTATTGCAAACGTTACGATAATTCCAATAAGTTTGTGGTCCGATAGGCTACTGTGTAATATGCTAGTCTATTAGTCTGGAGATCGGGGCTTCGATTTCCTCCAAAAGCTCTGGTGTGCTGATTTGAAATCGAACTCTTTCCAACATTAATAATGGTCCTACAGACGTGTTTAATATCATATAGGTAAGATATGATATTTGAGTCTCTATATAACAGAAAAATTTAAATAACTTTTTATTATCGGAGTTAGTTTTTTAAAATCGTGCGATTTCAAATCAATTCGATTTACAGAACAGGGCCGTATATAATTTGGGCTTTATTGCGGTTGTCAAACTTTGCGATTCGACTTCCGAGCTACTGTACTAGATTAAAGAAGCTTGCAATATTTTTCTTTAGCCTGTCGAAGTCGACACGAAAAATTCGAAGAATTCGACAACCGTAATAAAACAGATTATCGGCATATCACAGACTTCAATTCTGTTCGGAATCGGAGTTCAATCCACCCCCATTTTTGTAGGAGATGGTGTATAAAATAGAAAACTAAAATACGGGAATTTGTCAGGTGTGTCCTGACTAGGGAAGGCGGGGGTATGCTGGGGTATGCTCCGGCTAGGGCTTGACATTTTGAGGTTTATTCAATTCCGATTCCGAACGGAATTGAATTTTATGACATGGCCGTATGTATGTACATATGTATATGCAAATGCTTAAGTAGTGTAGGGTCAACAGAAAAACGTTGTTAATCGTTTCAAAATTAAATATTTATGGACATACGTACTTATATATTTAATATACATAGTATATGTATGTACATATTTACATATACATACATACATACATACATACATATGTATGTAAGTACTTAAATGATTTTATTGCAAATCAGTTTGTAAATCTAAAAACATAAAGATAGACAAAGGAAATGTTTTTGTTTGCTGTTTTTACACGCGTGCGCAATAATTAGCTCCAATTCCAATAGCCTAATATAGTGGAATAAAAGCCACACTCTAAGATAAATGAAACATTAACACGATTATAATCGAGTAAACAACTACTGCTTATGAAACTAATTATTATTTAATCCTAAAATAAACAAATATTGTAAAAGGTTTGTCTTAATATACATACATACATATGCATGTACCTATATTTTCAAGTTTATTAAATGAAATATGTATGTATGTATGTACATATGATGGAGTTTATTCAAAATTTCACCCTGGTTAACATTGCGAGTATTAAATACCCTGCAGTCAGACTGGGGTCAAGTGTCTCTATGTCAACACTAAATTTCTAGTAGTATGTAGTCACATTGTCTACAATTTCTCTTCTATTCGTCAGTATAAAATAAATAGAGAAAACAGATGTGGTGTTTTTCTGATGGATTTTGCAACAACTTGTCAATATTCATATATTTGTACATATGTGCTTAAGGTATAGAAATGTACCACTAAATGTATGATTGGTATGTCTCCATGTTCCCATAAGAACTATGTAGTCACTACCTAGTCAACTGTATTAGTGCTACTAGTAGATTTTCAATGACAAGCACATGCTAAATGTCTAACTATAGCACAAAGTATTGTATGGGGATTAATTAGAGAGTAGTACTGGTGACAAAGTCAAAAGCGACTCAGTACATTTTCACCATCGACATTTCCTTCAGGGTACTTACACACATACATACATACACACCGCTACCTTAATATAGAAAGGTCCGAACTCATTATTTTTTTTTTAATCGATTTTTTGCATATTGCGATAAAAACACACCTAATGTATCAGAAACTACAAAACTCTCGATTTCAAAAAAAATAATGAGTTAGGGCCTTTCTATATTAAGGTAACGATACATACATACATACTGAATCCACATTTCGCCAAGTATTTTTCTTAAAACATTTTCAAATTTGCTTTGTTTAACAGATGACGAATGAACGACCAAACAATAATTTTAGTACAATTTATTAATAAGAATGCAAGAACAAGGATTCTTTACAATATACATATACATACATATGTATATGTATGTATTTATGTGAGTACGTATGTATGCAGTGCCTATAAGGTACCCAGAGGGAGTTTGAGTTAACTCAAAACTATTGAATTATCAGCCAAAAATTAGTCAGAGGTGGTTAAAATTCGCACTCATTCTGCATGTTAAAAGTGGTCAGTTTTAGCATTGAGTGGCCGCAGGATGAGTACTTCAGTTTTGAACTAACCATGAGTTAGATCATTATCGGCCAGGTTCTGAAAACCATTTCGTTTTGAAGTCACAAAGTTTCAAAAACTGAAAACAGTGTTTTCTTTATCAAATAATTTAGTGCATTCGAAATTAAGTTCGGGTAAAATATCTCAAGCAAATGAAATCTTAAAACAAAATAAAAAGCTGCAATAAGTGAGCTTTCTTGGTGTTTTTTTTTTTAAATTTGTCGGTTTCAAAACGACAAATGGTTTGGTTTTCAGAACCAAAAAAAAAAAAGAAAGTGTTTTTTTAGTTAATTATAATTTAACTTGCTATTGATTAACGACGAGAACGGGTGGGTATCGAGCCATGATCACTTTGTTTGTCAGCCATCATACTTAACACTTTGCCATCGAGCCATATAAAATATAAACGTCACATAGTTAACATAAACATGAATTTTATGCTGGCATCTTCTCGCTGAACTTTGACTCATCTGTGTATCAGTTTTGAGTTAGCTTAAAGTTAGTTCAATACTTATCGGGAAGAATGTGCAAAAAACAACTGACTCACATCTGTGTAATTTATGAGTTAGTTCAGAAGCTAGTTGTAAATGAGTTTGAGCTAGCTAATAAAAATCCGACTGGGTACATGTGTTTATGTATGTATACATGTGTGTAGTTACCCTGCAGGAGATCGATCGAACTAGTGTCCAACTAGTACTTTACTAGTACAGCAATCACCACCACCAACCACTAGTTCCCAACTGTAAACTTTCCTATACCATCTTAATGCTCAAATTAGCATTGAGTGTATTTAGAAAACTACTAGTACCATTGGTACTAGTTTAGGACTAGTTTATTACCAGTTTTTTTGTAAAGAAAAATTCTATAAAATTGGTGGTTTTATTCCTTTGTTACCCAGTGACAACTGCTAGTTAAAATTCGTCATTATTTATAAAAATTCAAAAATATAAAAGGTTAATTATAATTATTTAATTATAATTATTTTTAGATGAACCTAAAATTTTAATAATTTTATGATACCAATTTTCATACAGAGCTGTGTTAGACAGTCAAAAGTTATTTTGCAATGTGGTGCCTTGGAACTAGAGATGGGCACGTATCGTATTTTTGTGTGACACGAACACGCACGACCCAACACGAAGTGTTTGTAACAAAAAATCTGATTTCGTGCGTGTTCGGGTAGTTTCGTGTTGAGCAAAATTGACACGAAGAACACGAAACGATTTTAGATGTAAAGTATGTATGAATGAATTTCCAGTAGAGAAAAAATTTTATATTTTGTATCGTCAAACACACAACACCAGCATATTTGTTGATATTGTATGTACCTCTGAAGCTTAATTATTATTAGCTCTGGTGACTGGCAGTGCCAACTTGGTGCCATATTTTGAAAAGCGACTCTTGAAAATAATCAATTAAATTTTCTGATTTTCAAATACTATACCAATAATATTTCGTGCGTGTTGTGCAGTATCGTTTTGACAACATTTTTCGCGTGCGTGTTTCGTACGTGTTGAGCGTCTTGGTATTCGTGTTCGTGTCGTGTTGGAAAAATTTGACACGCACCCATCTTTACTTGGAACTATTTCATATTCTAGTACTCATCAGCACTAGAAATTTTACACAACAACTTTAACCCTTTTTGCACTAGTTCTTGTTATTCTAGTAATTATAGTATCGCCTACTCTCCTGCAGAGTATGTTCTATGCATGTATGTATGTATGTAAGTGCAACCCAGTAAAAAATTTTGAACGTTAGCCCCTATTTCGTATTGTTATAAAATTGTGTCAAACTCATAGTACATACATACACACATATGTAATTATATTCCTAATTGGTAACAGTAACAGATATTCTATTTGGTAAATATATTCGGGAAAATTTTACAAAGTTCTTGACATGAATTCTTGCGTTGATCAAAAGCTTTTGAAAGCGGGAACACGTCTTAATTCCACGTATGTACATATGTATATGTAGATCAATGGTCACCAAAAAGAGAAAATGCTTGTAGATGCTTCGTTTCCAGAGTTTTTTGTTTGTATGTACATATGTATGTATATATGTATATATTTACACTAACATCTTCCCGCAACTGGAATCTGGATCAAATTTCATTGAAATCAAAATTGCCTTAAGGTGCAACAGATAATAATAGGCTTTATTCCGAGTGGCATATTACGACTTTGACTACGGCGATTTTGTAGTAGACTAAAGAACATTGCAACATTTTTTCTTTAATCTAGCACAAAACCGTCGTAGGCGTAGTCGAAATACGACACTCGTAATTAAGTCCAATTTAACTTTAAAAAACTTTTAACAAACTAAGGCTAAATTTAAAATCAAAATTTGAACCTTTTAAAGCAAAATTATTATGTATGTATCTCAAAAAAAATAAATAAAAAAAGTTTCATACAAAAGGCTTGTGCACTCATCTGTTGAGAGAATAAATTTTTTATATCTTTATTGAGTTGTATTTAAACTGGAAACTTTAAACTTATTTGCTGTAAAATTATCCTTTTTGAGTTATGACTCATTATTTTTTTGAAATCGACTTTTTTGTATATTTTGATAGAAAACATCTTATGTGTCGAAAAATGCAAAAATCTCGATTTAAAAAAAAAAATAAATGTGAAACATAAGTGATTAATTTTAATCGATACTCGTAACACACCATTCAAAAAATATCATCACTTTTAATAAACTGCATTAAAAAGTTAGATATTTAAATTCAATTTAAATGAGTGTTGGAGATATTTTAATATTTTTTTTATATTATTTTTAAAATTTTGATTATGGAAAAATTAAAAAGATTTGAGTGAAGGCTTGCTATCAAATTAAGTGAATATATGTATGTACATATTGCGATATGCAACTTCAATCCCACGGCAATGTTTGAAAAAAAAAATTTACAAATAACTTTTGCTTTCATACTGTGTTTGTTGGGTATACGTATGTATGTATGTATGTATGTATGTATGTGTGTATTAGGGTTTGGGATTTCCCGGACTTTTGCACTTCCCGGGAAACGGGAATTAAAAAATCAAGTTCCCGGGAATTCCCGGGATTCCCGGGAAAAGCTAATTTTCTAAATTAAATACATTTATTAAATGAAAGTTGGTGAAATTTCGATTGTTTTATTAATGTAAGCATTCTTTTGAAATAAAAGTTAATAAAAAAGCAGTTCTAAGACAAATTTTTAAGAATTTTTAATTGAATTTAAGCAAATGGAATAAAGTTATTACACAGCAAAAGATCATATAAAAACCAATTGACGACTGTTACCACAATTAGTAGACAATTTTCTAATAAGACCTACCTTCATTTTAATAAGAATTTGCCTTGCTTGTTTCTCATTCTTTTTGATAAAGTTCCAGGCGGTTTCTTATCGTTAAGTACAAGCAGGTGACGGTACCATACTGCGCTGCGCCGAATTTTGAATACCCTGAGCCACAGTATGTCTAAGTGTCTCTCATTTTACTTCTCCTAAAATATTTTCGGCAGGGTTTCCATAATAGCGTCTAGTTGTAATAAATTTAAGTTTTGTCAACTCAGAGTTCTTACAGCTTAAAATTTTCACTACACTTTTCAAAATTTGTTCACTAATTCGGCGAAAAATCACTTCAAGTTCGCTTAGCATCGAATTATTTACTTTAGGAAACGATTATATCATTGCAATCATTGATACTTATACAATTTATTCCACTTTTTTTTAGGAGATATGGTATGACCTCAATTTAATGGAATTTTTATGAAATTTCAGACTAGATTTGAATAGCTCACATTTTTGTTTTATATTAAAAATATATGGAAATTTTACTGCTTGTTTATCGGCGTCAAAAGAATTCTTTCTTTCTTACAGTTACATTTAAAACAAAAACTCAATTTAAATTTTGAGATTAAAAAATTTCCTGCGAACAAGGTATATGTAAGTGTTTAAACAGACGATGAAAAACGTGTCAACGTTCGTGTAAATTTAGTCGTACAATCATTCAAACGAAATTTTGTAATATATAAAAAAATAATAAGTTTTTATATTAAAGTGAAATTGGATTATAAATTTTATATATTTATGAAATAAAATGCACTTTAAATTTCCCGTTTTCCCGGGAAAATCTCAAAAATTTCCCGGGAATATTAGACAGACATTTCCCGGGATTTCCCGCCCGGGAATTCCCGTTTCCCAAACCCTAGTATGTATGTATGTATGTATGTATGTATGTATGTATGTATGTATGTATGCATGTTTGTATACATTGTATTGTAAGTATAAAATATTTACAACCCCTCTACATTAAATTACAACACAACGAAATGTAAATATACAAAAATGTAATTTGTGAATTGCGCAAAACGGTTGCCGAAATACAAAGCAAAATTTCGTTCTCTTTTTTTTTAATTATTTGTCAGACACGTAACTTACAGCAGTGCACACTCTTTGTCTCGTAGAGTGAAAGATACACAGAAGTCTTTATTTTTATAATTTATATTTATGTACATACACATGCACATATGCATGCAGATATGTAGGTTGGTTGTATCTTGTTATCTTTGACTTTTTGTGGGACTGTGATATTTCATATTTTATTGAATGAAATCTAATAAATGTTTATTTGTGTGCACGAACCTACAAACATGTATCCATGTACATATGTATATACACACATGTATAAAGATACCATGTTGGAACGAGTCGCAACTTTTTTTTAACGAAATACATACATAGTGTTGTGACCTTATGATGGAAACACACGGTTTTAATATTGTCATTTACAATAAAATCTTTATTTAATTCTAACTACAAATTCTTTTATTAGATATCAATTCACGACCAGTTAGGTTAAAGCTCCGCCAAATACACACGGCACATCGCTTGTTGAAAACCACGTTTTTTTAGTTTTTAAAATTACAGTGTTGCATGTTGTTAGAGTCGCAATGCAAAACAGTGTTGCGTACTCAACATTCCTCCCCTTGTTCATGATGAAACTCGTAGTCCTTGTGCCAAGCTGGGGTACGCTTATTACGTATTGATCGCCTGGGCGGTGATGAAGCTGTTTCATTAGGTGCGGCATTATTATCTGATGTGTTGATTGTTTCATCGTTGTTCGACTGAAAACTACCTGATAACTCTTGCTGTTGACAATCTTCTGGGCATTGGTTAAATAAAGGTAGCAAATCATAAGAGATTGGATCTTCTATTACCATTTCAACATAACGTTCACGAATTTGATTAGCATGTGATTTGATAATCTTTTCAATGTTCGCATTGTTGATCTTAACTTCGTAGTTTACTTTACCAACTTTCTTTAAAATTACACCTGGAAGCCAAGACATTTTGTTATTTTTGTACGATTTGATGAAAACTTTTTGATTGATTTCAAAATTACGATAATTCGCGCCATGTTTCTTATTAAACTGCTCTTCCATATTCACGTTACGTTCGACTTCAGTTGGTTCCTGAGGTTTAATAAGATCGATTTCAGTGCGTAATTTTCGACCAATGAATAATTCGGCTGGTGTTTTCCCTTCCACGCAATTTGAGTTTGGAGTTGAGCGGTATTGTAGCAAAAATTCTTGAAGATGTGTATTATCTTTTAAGTTGCCATCGTATAATTTTCTTATTGCTGTTTTGATTATGTCTACATAGCGTTCAGCTTGTCCATTGCTTTGTGGATGGTATGGAGCTGTTCGCATATGTTTTATACCACGTTCACTACAAAATTGTTGAAATTCCGCGCTCACAAATTGCGTGCCGTTATCCGAAACTATTAAGTTTGGGTAACCATATCTATTTGTATAATCTATCATTAGTTCAACGATTTTTTTACTTGTAATTGTATTACTTTGGTAAACCTCGGGCCATTTAGCAAATGAGTCTACTATGACCAAGTAGTACTGTGTACGAATAGGACCAGCAATATCAATATGTATGCGTTGTAACGGTTTTGTTGATATTGGCCAAGAACACAACGTTGTTTTATTTGCCGATTTTGTGTTCAGTTGACATTGCGGACAAAGACGAACATACTCTTCAATTTGTTGATCGATGTTTGGCCAGTACACATTGCTACGGGCGATTGCCTTCATGCGTTGTTGACCTTGATGCCCTTTGTGTAATGTCTTTAGAATTCTTCTTCTAAAAATTTGCGGAATAACTACACGCTCGCCGAAAAGAAGACAATTATCCATAACTGATAACGCTGCACGACGATTGAAAAACGGTAGTAATTCATTGTTGGAGAGATCTTTCGATTTCCTTGGCCATGAAGTTTGTGTGTACTGAAAAACTGATTGTATCACTGCGTCTTTTTTTGAAGCTTGTTCGACCATGTGATGAGTAAGTGGAATTGAGTTGAGACTGTTATTTAAAATTGATCTTATGTTATATTCAAGAGTAGCACATGCAATAACGAAATCTTCATCATTTTGTTGCATTGGTGGTATTAATCTTGATAACATATCAACGTTACCAAAATCCTCTGTTTTAACGTGCTTGATATCAAAATCGTACGTCATCATTGTCAGTGCCCATCTTTGAAGTCTACTCGCTGAATGAACAGGTATGCCCTTTTTCGAACCAAATATGGCCAATAACGGTTTATGGTCAGTACGGAGTAAAAATTTTCTTCCATATACCATACGATGAAATTTTTTTACCGCAAAAACTAAAGCAAGGGCCTCTTTTTCAATTTGGCCGTAGTTTTTCTCCGCTGACGTTAGAGACCTGGATGCGTGTGCAACTGATTTTTCTGTACCATCTGGCATAACGTGTGATATTTGCGCTCCAAGACCCTGCATTGATGCATCCGCTGAAACTATAATGGGTAGCTTGGGGTTATAATGGTTGAGCGTTAAGTCTGATACTAAAATTTGCTTAAATTTTTGAAATGAATTTTCACATTCTGAAGACCAGTGCCATTTAATACTGTTCTGTAGTAATGCATCGAGAGGTGCTCTTATTGCTCTCATTGAACTAATAAATTTTCCGTAAAAATTGATTGAACCAAGGAATGATCTAAGTTCACTGATGTTTGTAGGTCGTGGCATATTAATTATTGATGAAATCTTGCTTGGATCCGGCTTGATACCATTAGCGTCCACTATGTGACCTAGATATTTAATCTTACGTTGAATGAATTCACATTTATCAATATTAAGTGTTATGCCAAATTCCGAAAAACGTTTCAATACGACTCGTATTGACTGTAAGTGTTGCTGTAGTGATTTACTAGCGATGATTACATCGTCCAAATAAGCCATGGTTTCTGGAATGCCAATTAACATTTTTTCAATTGCTTGTTGAAAAGCACCTGGAGCTGATCTAATTCCAGGAACTAGCCTATTAAATGTATATAAGCCTCTATGTGTGTTGATAGTTAGAATGGACTTCGTTGCGTCATCCACTTCAAACTGCATATATGCATCATTGAGGTCTAATCTAGTAAAATATTTACTGCTGTTGAGACCCACGAAAATATCTTCTGGTAGAGGCAGTGGATGAAAATGTGGTTCCACGTTTTCGTTGAGCCCTGTTGAATAGTCTGCACATATTCTAATTTTGCCACTGGCACGTCTCACTGTAACAATAGGTGCTGCCCACTCTGAGTAGTTAATAGGTGAAATCACGCCCTCCTCTTCTAATCGGTTTAGTTCAGTATCTACTAGGGAGATAACTGAATGTGGTACTGAACGTTTTGGGCAAAACTTTGGAACTGCATTTGGTTTAAGCGGAAGATGAATCTTCATTTTGGTGCAATGACCCAGCTTTTTGTCAAAAACTTGCGGAAATTCCATTTTGAAATTGTTGACGTGTTCATCTGTGCAATTCGTATAAATTGATTTGCAGAATGAATTTATTGGGATTTCCCAAAGACCAAATTCTTCAAGAAAATCTGCGCCGGCTATATTCAGTGATTCAACAGTTGTTACAAAAATAGTCATTGTCTTTGTCGTGCTGAGAAATGCAATATTCGCTTGGAATTGTCCAATAAATTGAATCTTATTCTGGTTTGCATCTCTTGCCGTATGTCTTGTTGTTAATAATTCTGGGTGATTTAACTCTGCCCATATGGATTTAGAAATGATTGAAATGTCCGAAGCCGTGTCCAGCTGAAGCTCGACATTCTGATTATTTATTAAAATGTTTACGTGTTTACGGTGAAATACGTTGTTGGTGTCATCACCAATGGCTCTTGTCTGGACTGAATTCTTATTAGAATCTGTATGACCGCCAATTGCATTTGTAGTATTAGAACGTTTTCTGTTCGAATTCGTCAAATGCTCTTGTTTGTTGTGGTTACGTTTAATGTTGCAGTAACCCTCCTTGTGCCCCACTCCATCACATTGCTTACATTTATGATTTTTGTATTGGCAAGTGTTCGAGTAGTGCATAGCCCCACAAAGCCAACATGGCGTTGAAGGAATCTTTGGTTTATTTGTATATTGATTCGGAACGTACTTACTTTTCTGTTGTTTGGTATGAATGGCCTGTGTTTGTACAGATGTCTGTTGAATGCTGGCAATCATTTTGTTGTCCCGCTGACGCTGAAGTGTACGCTGAATTTCCTGGCTGATAAACTCTAATGTTACTGGCTTATCAGATTTTTCTTCATCCAGCATCCTCAAAATTTCATTGCGGAAACTTGAATCTTTTGTTGATTGAAGCCCACTGACAAAAACAAGACATTTTAAGTTGTCTTTTGTAAATTTTTCCAGTTGGAATTGTTCGCATAACCGGTTGACTCTTGCTATGTATACTCCATAGTCTTCAATCTCTGATTTCATTGTCTGAAAACATTTATATCGACTGTTAAAAAGTGACTCCTTTTTCCCAAACATATTTGAGAGTTTTTCTACTGTTTTTTCAAAGGATATATCTGCTGCTTTTGCGGGTAGTATTACATCTGTATACTGTTGATATACGTTTTGACTGACCTTCCGAAGAAGTAAGCGTGTTTTGTCGGCATCAGACAAACTTTTAGCATCCACTAAAAATAAGTCCTCATATCTTGTAAACCAAGCTCCAAATATATAGTTGTTATCCGGATCATACACGAATTCAACAATTTGTTTGGATAAAATGTCCATTAGCTGTTCTCTGTTGAGCGCCTTTGGAAATTGTACTGATGATGATGCGTTTTCCTCCAATGCTGGGGAATCTGATGCGTCACGGGTAATAATACCTTGCATTGCTTGCTGCTGAGTAACTATTAGTCGCTCTTGGCGTTCAAACATGTCAAATTGTTTTTGAAGCTGTTGTTGTTGTACTTGAAGCTGTTGCTCCTGACGATTCGCTGCTTCCTGTTGCTGTACTAGGATTTTCGCTAGCACTTGTTCAAGTGGTGAATTTGCCATCTTGATTAAGTTTGTCTGTAAGAATTAAATTCTTTATCCTCGTCGCCAATTTGTTGTGACCTTATGATGGAAACACACGGTTTTAATATTGTCATTTACAATAAAATCTTTATTTAATTCTAACTACAAATTCTTTTATTAGATATCAATTCACGACCAGTTAGGTTAAAGCTCCGCCAAATACACACGGCACATCGCTTGTTGAAAACCACGTTTTTTTAGTTTTTAAAATTACAGTGTTGCATGTTGTTAGAGTCGCAATGCAAAACAGTGTTGCGTACTCAACACATAGATATTTATTAATGAATAAGAAAAAGGAAGCTTAAGCATGAAAACTAAAATATTCCGAAAGTTTTGGCTTTTTATAAAATATAGAATTGAAATTATAGGGCATTTATGGGGCACTTACTGTGTCTTGAAATCTAGTACATAGTTATAACCATGATATAAATATAGAAGGTACTTCCATTCTCTCTTTGTTTTAAAAAAATAAGTATTTTTGAAGTTTGTTTTTTGAGAGAAGTAAAAAAAAGGTTCCCATATCGTAAAAAATATAAGTCTTCCCCCATAAAATTTTTACAAAAATGTGTAATTATTTTAACAAAAGTTGCGAATAAATAAAGTGATATACATGACTACATATATCGTCATGTGAGAACTTAAGTGTCCAATACGCCATTATAAACTATTGGATATTGGACACTTAAGTTCTCACATGACGATATGTAATGTTTAAAAAGTGGTTAAGTAATAACTTGGCGCATCTTTTTAAATTGTCTGCCTATATTTTCATCAAAATTTATTGCTTTTGATTAGTTGACAATGAATTTTCATTAAGTTAACAAATATTGATTAATATTACATCTTGTTTAATCTATATAATTCTCTTCTTGTTGATTGTAACATGTTTTTCTAAAAAATGACTTAAATACCCGATCAGATAATTTTGGCAAGTCTATTTCACAGATTTTGCAGGCTCTTAGACACTGTTGGTGAACACCAGATAATGTAGGGGACTAAAATATGCTACATTCATATTTTTACAATGATATTTTGTACATCTACAGTTTGTAATATGTAGCTCATTTTCGCTTTTTTTTAACACCACAATACATTTACAATGCATTTCATTGCTTTTCAAGGTAATAAAACATTTATCATCACATTTTTTTTAAATTTTTTGAATTTATAAAAAAAAACTTCTGAAATAATTTTTCAATAAAATTTTCAAACAAACAGGAAACAGAGGGGAAATATTAAATTAATACGGTAGCACGATTTTACTGGAAACTTCAAAATACCTATCCTTGTCAGAAGGTGAATGTCAAGAAAAAATGAGAGAATGGAAGTACTTCTATATTTATATCATGGTTATAACATATTTACATATACATACATACATATAAAAGGTGAGTGAATTAGCTACGTTCTACAAAATTTTATATTGAAGGTGTGTGAACGAGCTAACTTCGGCATTTTTTGGGTCACAGTTTAAGACAATATTTGAGACAAAAAAAATATGTCTGGGATACAAAATCTTGCAATTTTTTTTTTTAGATCTTAGTGTAAACGATATAGATTTCGATAAAGATTTCAAGTCAAATCCACCAGATTTCAAAACAATGGAAATGCAGTATTATAGGTCATTTACACCTGCACAAAATCTAGAAAATTTCAATTAAAATCTTTATCTAAATCTATACCGTTTACATTATAAGCTAGATTTGTAACGCTTTTTTTGTTTTGAAATGTGTATGGAAGAATATTTTTTGAAACAAATTTTGGTTATTCTTCATACAAATTTTAAACGCTTAGAAACGAAATTTTTACAAAATCTGCATATAAGGGTAAAACCTGGTTTTGTTCAGGAGAGCCATTTTAAAGATTTAAATACGTGTATCTTTGGTGTTTAAATCCACTTGAATGCCAATACACCTCATATATATGTACGAGGGCGGTTCGGAAACTTCTTAGCCTATCAATGAAAGAGAATAGTTAGTTTTTCAAAAATATTTTTATTTTTCAATATAATATCCTGAAACTTCAATACACTTAGTCCAACGCTTTTCTAGCAATTTTATCCCTTGATTAAAATAGTTTTCCTCAAGGTCTTCAAAATAGTGGTTTACAACTGTAATTGCATCTTCATTTGAGGTAAAACGCTTGCCAGCAAGGAATTTTTTTAGATTTGGGAACAGGTAAAAGTCACTGGGAGCCAAATCAGGAGAATAAGGTGGGTGGTCAAGCAACTCGTACTTTAATTCGTTGATTTTAGCCATTGGTAAAACACTCTTGTGCGCTGGTGCGTTGTCTTCATGAAAAATTATTTTTTTGTGTTGTAAGCCAGGACGTTTTTCTCGAATTTGTAAATTTAATTGATCCAAAAGGTTGCAATAGTACTCTGAATTTATTGTTTTAGCCTTTTGCAGATAGCCAATCAATAAAATACCTTTGACGTCGCAAAAACCCGTTGCCATAACCTTACCAGCCGATTGAATTGTTTTTGCCTTCTTTGGGGCACTTCCTCCAGCTTCAGTCCATTGTTTGGATTGTTCTTTTGTCTCTGGAGTATAGTGGTGGATCCATGTCTCATCAACAGTTATGAAACGACGCTTAAAATCCATTTTATTTCGCTTAAAACGATCCAAACAAGCTTGAGAAATGTTCATTCTTATGCGTTTTTGGTCGACTGTTAACAAATGCGGCACCCATCTTGCAGAAAGCTTTTTCATCTGTAGTTCTTCATGCAAAATTAAATGGACTCGATCATTTGAGATGCCCATGATATTAGCTATTTCACGCACTTTTATTCGTCGATCATTTAATACCATATCATGCACTTTGGCTACAATTTCTGTTGTTGTTGCTGTTTTTGGACGTCCACTACGTGGTTCATCTTCAATGCTTGTACGACCACGTTTAAATTCAGCAACCCAATTTTTTACTGTTGCATATGAAGGAGCACTTTCACCTAACACATTCACCATATCATTATGAATTTCTTGTCCCGATAAACCTTTTTTATGTAAATATTTACTTACACCACGCATTTCTAATTTTTCCATTGTTAAAAAATCGCGGATGCGTCTTTTGTGAACACCTGTTTCTATATGAAGGAGTTGCCAGATCGCAACAAAATTTAACATGTGTTCATAGCAGAGATGGAAGTTTCCAAAACACTTAACTTTTTTCTGTTTATACCGCGCTTTTTGTGCTAGGCTAAGAAGTTTCCGAACCGCCCTCGTATGTATATTTATATGTAATTTAAAGAATTTATTTGAATTTAATTACTAATTCCACTTTGAATTGTGAATATTAATAGCTTATGAATTTAATTATTAGTACTTTAAAACTCCCATCCATGAATTTACACGATTGTGAATTATTTAACGAAACGTTCTAACTTATACAACTATGCATGTAAATCTGTGGGTCGAGAGCGCCAAGTTTTTGGTGGAGTTAAGAGTCAAGTTTTCGACAGCGATCAAGAAAGTGCTAGACACCAAAGGTTCTCTCCACCAACAAATTCCAGCAATTGTACCAAGTAAACTGTATCTACATACATATTGAATAAATAATGTAAGTTAATTTTGAAGAAATTCGTGGTTTATCATTTAATGGTCAAAATCCGGGATACCATCCTGGCAACAGTAGTAATTAAGACTTAACTATCGCCTCATTAAGAATTCTTCGGGTTAGCGGAATTTGAAGGTAATAACCTTCGACTGTTTCTTGAGGTCACCTTGTCCTCAATACTTTTGCTTGTCATCCTTACAAACATTTAAATACAACCAGCTCTAGTTTGTCATTATTCCCCTCTAAATAAGACAAGTTAAAATACAAATTTGTTATTAACTATCCCCAGTTAAGGCATATTTGAACATTTGGTGTACCATCACTGAGCGTGTTGGTATTGGTCTCATTTGAAAGCGACACATCTCATGACGTCAGGAACGTGTTGGTCAACCTTGAAAACGCGCGTAGGTCGTCCCTACCTCTTGCTTTGTGTAGTTGGTTTTTACTGTTTTCTACTTAGCGCGCTGTTTCCATGATTTTGCTCACGTTTTTTCGAATCCAGGTTTATTTTATGAAATTATTAATTGTGAATTATAATAAATACTCGTTTATAATTCTTTTAAATCGTGAATATCACTCTGTTAGTACGAAAATTTTTTCACATAACCTTATTATGTTATTCGCGAAAATAATTTAAAACTAATAACATTCTTACTGGCTGTTTTAGGATGAAATGATGGACGAATGAATTCGAAGAAGTAGATTTACTTTATCGCTCCCTGATGACGAGGATGATGACGATCACTTCTCAGAATTATCGGATAGTGACTCTGAAGATGATACCGATAATATGTACCTTGATAAATCTGATCTTGATTTACGCGATGAAAAGGTAGTTGCTCGACTGTATGGTTCAAAAATACTTCCGTGTTGTTCAAATCAATGCAATGAAGTGATCCCTAAGAAGATGGCTGTGGGTTTCGTACGTCTTTCAAAATATGCCCAAACTAATGTCGACTAATTCATGGATGTAGTTGGTTGTGTTAGAAAATCCTCTCGTAATGGATTTAATGTTCCTGTACCTATTCGACTTCCAAACTCAAGTGAACCTGTTGTTGAGTGGAGAAAATGGGACGAATACTTCTCCAATAAATATAAAACTTTAATTGGAATATCGAAGTACATATCATCACTTTGTATTTATTGCTCAGTCACCAGTGCAATGTAAACTGTTTGCGAATTCAGCCAGCATAAATGAAAACATACATCTGAGTAACAATACCATTGTCGCTGACAAACCAATTATAATTCCGTCACCAGGGTTATCGATGAAGCGTCAATGGTACTTGTATAAAGAGATCCGGGGTTTATGTTTTGACGATTCAAAAAAAGATTCGGTTGCTCCTCTTCCTTTGGTCTCTGGAAATGGAAACGAAGAGGAAGATTCGGTGGAAGTGGACAATCCTCAAGAAGTGGAGGCAGCAGACGTTAAGAAGAAATCGAAAAAAAAATAAAGGACCGGTACCGTCAAGTTCTAAGGAACCAATTCGCAAGAATCGTCGATTAAAATGATTTTTCTATTTTTTTAAATTGTTCATAAGGAAAGAAATAAATAAATAAATGAAAATAAATAAATTTTACCGTTAGGTCCCTTTCTCGTCGACTTCAATTTCATAAAACGCGCATATCTCTGGGAGGGAACACTTTTGGGGCATGGGATCGGTCTCATTCGATGCTCAGATGTTGTCCACATCAAAAAAAAAAGTGAAAATTTATTTTTTTTTACCTTTAGGTCCCTTTCTCTATGCGATGTCACATATGTATTTAAAATTTTTTTTTTGGCCTGGAAGTCTTCGATTTTCCAGGTAACTTACCCGATGCATGAAATTTTGCATGATTTTTATATGGGATTCCTCGCGTAGAAGGTCTACCTTCTGCTCTTATTTTTTTGTGTAGGATGTGATTTCACCTTTTTCAAATATCTTAACTTGGAAATGTATTTCACATTACATTTCTCATTGGGTATAAATACATATGTAGGTTGTAACCAGTCAGAAAGTCTATCCGTGAGATTTTGTCACATCTACATTCACATATACATACATGTCCCCATATGTATATCGATGTATACACATACATATGTATGTGTTGCGTGTGGGCTTGGATGAAAAAATTTACTAGTACATATTTCTGTATGGTCACGCAAAAGATTTTGATTGTTTTATTAATACTATATCTGTACTATATAACTTTGAATTGTTTTTCTTTTGTGTGTACATACATATGTGCATAAATATGTAAATACTTTAATGAATAAACAAACAAAGAATTCGTTTGCACTTTATATTTTTCTATGGCGCCTATAATTTTGAAAAAAAAAATCTTCGTAACAGAAAATGAACATTCGCAAAGTTTGTTGATATAATAGCATTCCGTCATAGATGTTCATTAATCATACTCAAAAATATATATTTGATGAACTTATAGATGCTTGATAATACAATGGTTTTTAGTAAAATTCATACCAAAATTCTTTGCTTGAAATTGTGTTATTGTATTACGGGGTTAAATGAAAAAAGTCATAATTTTAAAAATAAACATTATTCGATTTAGTATGTACTTTAAAATGTATTTGAAAAAAATTATTTTCGAAATTTTTCAAAATTTAACGAACCGAATCAGTTAGTTATAACACGAAAACTGAGTGAGTTCAATGACTTTAGAATGCCGTAAATCGATTCGTAAGTTATGAAAGGTTTACACCAGCGAACAGAATGAATCCCATACATACATATTAATTTATTTTGCATAGTAGAAGACGTGCAATGCGTGCATCATTTTCCCTTTTAGTATAAATAATGGTGCACTATTTTTGTGATTGTGTTCAAAAACATAAAACGGAGCAATCAAACCGTTCTCTGATACACACACAATCACACGAATACATACATACATACATACATACATACTGACATCATCTTAAAAATAGCCAAAATAATACATTCCCATGATCTCAAAACATGGAGATCTGATGGATACTGGATTTTCGAAAATTAGTAAGAGAAGTTAAAAAAGCTTTCGGGAAATTCCATTGAATTTTACAAGCAACTAGTCAACTATATAAATTTAAATATAAAATTCAGACATACGCATGTACTTACATTCATTTTAACATATGGATAAGTTATTCTTCACTTTGTTCGTATAAAAAATGGTTACGTAATTGGGCTGGACATCGAATTCGATTTGCTGGTGGAATCTCTGAATCAACTAATAATTGAAAGGGTTCTTTTAGCTCTGCAAAAAATGTATAAAATCTGAAATATGACATTTTCCATTATTTCTGACACATCGTCAGCTGAAATTCAAAACCAAATAACTAAGAAAAAATTCAAAATCGCATTTTTAATTAATTTAATTTAATATAATTAATTGAAAAAATAAATTCGGTCATTTACCATAACAACATCCGAACTAAAAATTAAAATAAAGAAACTTTACTTCAGTCACTTGAATAATTTTATTTTTATTTTTTAGGGCATTTACATTCTGGTATGTGATGGAAATCGAGCGATTTGAAATCGATTGATTTCGTATAACTAATAATAGCTAAATATCTGTTATGTTAATTGCACGCTACAGTGAAATCGAATTTAAGATCAAATAAACCATTCTAAGCTCCTAAAACAATAAAAATATCAATAAGTCATCTTTCAGAACATTTTGTTTTTTGAAATCGATCGATTTCCATCACATACCAGATTTCGAACTAAATCTTGCTGCTTTTTATTTATTTTCCATACAAAACGAAATCTGTTTTATCAGTAGATTTGTAGGAAATCTAATCAAAATCTAATAGGTTTATTTATTTTTTACTACCCTGTACAAGATATTTCATATATTTCATTTATTTATTCATTATGTATACCTAGCCTATGGGCCACAGTCGGTCACATCATACTACTCGAAAAAAAGATGACTGAATTAGCTAAGGTCTGTTTAAAATGGTGGTGTGAATTTGCTACATGTCAGTTGTTCGGTTGTAGTTTTGGAAATTTTTCAGTTAATGGGTTTTGTTTTGGATAAAAAAATCTTAATAAATATCAAAAAAAAGTTTGTATAAATAAACGGTATAGATTTTCATGCAGATTTTAATTAAAATCTGCCAGATTTTGTGCAGGTGTAAATGCCCCACTAGTTTTATCTCTCTCCTATAAAATTTCAAAATGTGTTGTTACATGATTTTGAATTTCAGCTAAGGGTATACATACTAATATTCAGGGACCGAAAATAACTGTTATTTTTGAATTTTTGATTAAAAAAAGCAACCTCAAGGAAATGTCGGAGAATGAAACCAGGTATACCATTTTGCAAGTATTGGACCAAATTGTCAGAAAATACGATGCTTTTTAAAAATCTGACTTTTATTTTTTCAAGCAAAAATAAAAGTTATTTTTTGACTTTTATTTTTTTGAGCAAAAATAACAGTTATTTTTGACTTTTATTTTTTCGAGCAGAAATAAAAGTTATTTTTTGACTTTTATTTTTTCTAGCAAAAATAACAGTTATTTTTGACTTTTATTTTTTCGAGCAGAAATAAAAGTTATTTTTTGACTTTTATTTTTTCGAGTAGAAATAAAAGTTATTTTTTGACTTTTATTTTTTTGAGCAGAAATAAAAGTTATTTTTGTGTTTTCAACCCCTTTGACAAAGAAATTATTATTTAATATTCCAAATATTCTTTTCTAAATAAGTAAATTTAACGATTCACTATTGCAAAAGCGCCAAAATTTATAATAAATATAATGAATTTATCACAAAATAACTTTTATTTCTGCTCAAAAAAATAAAAGTCAAAAAATAACTTTTATTTCTACTCGAAAAAATAAAAGTCAAAAAATAACTTTTATTTCTGCTCGAAAAAATAAAAGTCAAAAATAACTGTTATTTTTGCTCAAAAAAATAAAAGTCAAAAAATAACTTTTATTTCTGCTCGAAAAAATAAAAGTCAAAAATAACTGTTATTTTTGCTCAAAAAAATAAAAGTCAAAAAATAACTTTTATTTCTGCTCGAAAAAATAAAAGTCAAAAAATAACTTTTATTTTCTGACTTTTACGATAAAAGTTATAACAGTTACGGTCCCTGCTAATATTTATAAATATTTGCTACTTTTCTAATTCTATTTACTGTAAAGTAGTGATGTACCATATACATACATATTCTACATGTACATATACATATATCGCTCATTTACTCAAACAACGTCATAACTCAAAAATTTCATGAAATTAAGCTAATTTTTTTCGAGTCTATTTATTAATTGCCTTTTTAATAGTTTTTTTTTATATTAATTTTTGAAATATATAAAAAGAAAAATAGGAGAACTTTAATTATATGGTGGTATGTCCTTAGTTTTGCTACATATTTACATACGTAAGATTTTTTTTTTTTTTGTTAATTTATTATATAAAACGTATTTTCAAATCTGGTACATACTTACCTTTAGCTCTGTCTGACTGGTTCTCCATTCTCAATTATTATCCATTATATTCATCAGCAGTTGGATCTAAATCCATCTTGTCACATATTCCATATTCGCTAAAAAAAAGCTTTCAACATATGTATGTATTTATTTAATTATCCAAAAACTTATTTCATAAAAAATTCATATTCTTAGGAAACTTAGTAATAAATGACTGACTATTTGTTTTTTCTTTTAATTTTGTATTAATATTCATATATTTGTTCATTCATTATTGTATTTGTATTAAATATCTTTAGAGCGCTTTTTGTCTTTTGCTGCTTAAGAAAAAAAATCCAAACATTTCTTAAGTTCATCGGGATTGGTAATTTTTCAGTTTTAACTGTTGTTTAGTATTCATTTTAATATATACTATATATAGTATATATACATATTAATTTTTTTTTTTTGCTTAAACATCATTTTTATTTGTTATTTTTACATAAATAATAAGCCAAACAAGGCTCAATTTTTATTATTTTATATTTTTTTATATTCATTTTAAATTAATTCACACTATATTTTATTTGCTTTTAAATGTTATTTATGTACATACGAATGTTTTCTATATAATTTTTGTATATAATATATATATGTATATAATAGATAATAATTGTAATCGTAATAGTTAATATGAGTTAATTTTTTTAGTAAGGTTATACTATAATTATTATTAGCATTTTAATCTATTAATTAGTTAAGGAAAAGTTTTAAGGAATTTGCAAGAGAAGGGGGGCTAAATAAACAGTTGTATAAACATAATTAATAAATATTAACAAAAAAAATTTAATAACCTTAAATAGATAGTACATAGTATGTATGTTAGAAAATATAATACAAAAAAATTAAAAACAAAATAATATACATATGTACATATGTATGTATGTATTTGAAGTAAGGCCAGGCAAATTAGAATTGATAAAATAAGAAATAAATAATAATATACCGCTCGATATGAGCTGGCAATCAATAGATAGCTGGCACAACTTTATAAGTTTTAATGACATCTAAATAAAGTCAATTTATGATCATCGGTATGTTATATGTAATTGTTAAATAACTTATTGCTTAACTAATTAAACATTAATAACAAAACAACAACAAAAAAAACAATGTGGATATGCTTTCTTTGCAAGTAGTATTTTGCAATTACTAAAAACAAAAATTTGTTAAGAAAGAACTGCCCTTATTGTAATATCTACAGAAAACTTAAATGATGTTAAGATTTTAATATCAAATTTTAAATGCCCCATGAATTGTAGTTCTTGTACTTAAGTTCGAAACAGAATATTTTATGGAATAAAATGAACCCAGGCATTTATTTTTAAATCGGTGGTATAACCATAAAATCTTGCCTTGCAACAGTCAAAAGAAATTTTATTTAAACCATACAAAATTGTAATTACTTTCTGTTTAACTTTCACAAAAAAATATATATTTCTAGGACACATCATATACAACCATTAGGATAAAAATTTGTTCAAAGTTTTTATTAATTTTTTTTTTTTTTTTTGCAAAATTTAATTCTTATTGATATTAACATCACATAATGCGAAAATTCTAAAAATAGGATTATATGTATGACTTTGAATACATATTTGCATATGTTATTTTCTGTTAACTTCAAAGGAGAAAGTTGGAATTGTTGTAATGAAACGAAAACCCCCAAATCATGAGAATGTGGTGGTGTTAAAGACAAGTAAAAAAAGAGTATGCAACATTTTGAGGGAACACATTAACTATTAGACGTGTAGTTTAGGAAAACATTTTTTGTTTCTTCTAATATGCACATTCATTCATTCTCATGTCTATATAATATTCGGAGTCGTGTCTACAGTTCATCTGAAATACAGATTTATATTTGTTTAGATCTGGTGGCTGTATGATATATGAAATAAATAATACTTAATAATAATTGTTCAGAACTTTTTAAACATTTGTTTACAGAAGTTTTCCTGCAAAGCATAATTTTGTTTTTTCTCTTAAAAAGAAAATATTACATACTGGGCAGCTTGGGTACAAAAAATATATTTGCAAGTTTTTTTTTTTTTTTGATTTGTCTAAGTCTTAAATTGTTTTTTTTTTCACAAATGAATAAAAAATGTTTTGCTTTCCAAGTCAAACCATATAAAAAGTAAAACATAGAAATATCTGTATGAAATCTTATAATTTTTTTAATAACTTATATGTGTATGTATGTAGTTACTTTTCATATGCATATATTTTTGTTTCATTTCTTTAAATGTACGAAACTACAAGTATTGTGATTAAATTTTGTTTGTTTTACCTTTCAGTTATCAACGGCGTTTAATGCAGAGTTTAGAAATCGAAATCATTGTTTTGTTTTAATAATATAATTGTTATTATGTGTATTCATATACATATTTGTATGAATGAATTTGTGTGTAGTAAAACGATGCCTTTTAAAGCTATAATTTCAATTTATAGTTTTGTATATTAATTATAGATTAATTTTTTGCTTCTTTGTTTTAGTTTTTTTTTAATACTTGTTGTTTCAAAACATCATACCGAAGGAGTGTAGGGACCAGCAGTCGATAAATGCTGTTGATGTTCCAGTAAAACGTTTTATTTTTTAGTTAGATTTAGATTTAGCTATTAAGTATTTGAGAGTTAGTTGATTGGTTTGCATTGGTTTCTTTTGTCTATTCTTGCGAAAAAGTTTAAAGGGAGAGGTTCTTAAGCATAAGTAGTATTGTATTGTATGGTATTGTATACGTTAATATGTGTTATATGTTTTAATGATTGCATAGACACAGATTTCATGTTCTCTTCGTCCTTCTTAAGAAACATTAAGAACAGGAAGTATCCATCCAATGACCACATGAATCAGTATGAAAGTCGAAATTGAATTGAAAATTTTATTGATGATATATAATCTCTTTTAAGAAATATTTGAAGAAAAATACTGTCAATGTTATGCTGCTGATATTTTTTTTTTTTTTTTGAAGTACATACGTTTCCATAGGGTGTAGTTTAAGTTGTAGTGAATACTAGGGAATTTTATATGTATTAAGAAGCAAGGCTTAAATATGTATGTATATGCATGTTAATCGAATTTTTAAAGTGATTATGTAGGTAGGCGTTTGTTTGTTGTTTTTAAGATTTGTTATGAATATGTAATATGTAATGACATACTTAACAAAAATAAGTGTGTTGTTTTATTTTTGTTTTGTTTGCATGAATAACAACAACAGAGTAGATAGTTAAAGTAGTAGTATTGCAGTAAACGTTTTTTCACAATTGCGTTACTCTTTAAATTTTGGTTTAAACATGAACACACTTAGACTTTATAAAGGCTTCAAAGGCTTAGTTTAAATTACATTTCCTAGTCATGTCATGTGCTTTTTATAAACTATTAATAGCCTAATGATCGCTGGGGGCATATAACTGTAGTTGGTTATTGGGTGGAGAATTAGATCAAGACTTATTAAGTTGTTCATTTTCGAGCCTACGATCTGTGGCGATTTGTAAAAGATTATTGAATTCCGTATCTAAAATTTGGCGAGCCTTAAATGAAAAAAAGTTATCTTATATGTAAAAAAAAAATTGATGCAGTATTACTTAAATTATCATACCTGAGCATTTTGTGTTGGTATTTGTAAAGCCAAGGCCATAGCTTGTGCATCAAACCCTTCATCCAAAGCTATTAACGCTCCGTGTACACCTGATTCTAATAAATTATTTGCATATTCCTATAATTACAAATTCAAATAGCTATTTTAATAGCTATTTTATGTATGTATGTATGTACGAGTGCATATGTATTTAAACAATAACATAACAGATAGAACACTACTCAACAAAATGCGGTAAAATTCGGTCATTATTTTAGGTTATAGGGATTAATTTGCGGTGAAAGCTTTTCATTGTATAAAAAAAATTATAAACAATACAACATGAGAAAAACTCTCATACAAAACTTATGATTTTATTTACGATTAAAGTTAATGAATGACACTTGATTTAATTTCAGTGTTGCGTTATATGTATATGTACATATGTATATGAGTATATACATAATTACCCTTATCGGGAATAAAAGTTCAAGTCAAATATGTTCCCTTTCCATAAAACTGTGACCGTCAATGTTTGTGTTGTTGTTACCTAAAACGCAAACTGGCCTATCTAGCAAAAATTTTAAAATGGACTTTTTTATAAATTCCATAGTATTTAATCAAAATAATCGCTATAAAAACCAAATCTTCGAGACCAAAAACAGCGATATTATTTATTTTACTAAGTTGGAAAATTCGCATTAAAGACCTCAATATTTTCCATTTTAACATGTTTTTTACTCCTTCTGTAAAATTATGAAATGTTAGTTAGGGTGCTTTGTGTTTCAGTTAACGATATAAGGTTATATGTGCAGTCCCTCTTGCAAGGTTGCTCACTTGGCTCCCTTAGTACGATCCCATTTTAATATACCAGTGATTTAACAACAAGTATTCGTATTCCCGATTATTCGTCTATTTCATGACATGCGAATTCACATTTTCGTTAAAAAAAAATAATTAATAATATTAAATACAATTGATTGTCATTAGGTAGGTTTGAACACTTCCTTCGTATATAATATTAATAATTCAATAACTTTTTTTTTTTATTTATTTATTTGGATAACATCAAGTATAATTAATTCGACTTAAGTGGTAAAGAGTTTAGGAGCAATGCTCCTTATCTGCTTAAATATATTATTTACATGGTAATATTTACAAACTTATAATCTTAATAGTATAAATGAAGGTGAAAATTTTACAAAAACCTATATAAAGCATTTAAAATAAAATACTATACTACGGGTAAAATTACGCTGAAATTAGTTCATTAATATGTCGGTACTGCGAAGATAGGCATCTTGTGTTGAAATTGGAAGTCAGTCTGGTCAGTTTGACATGTACAAGTTCGAAGCCGGCAAGATTATGTAGACGACGAGTGGAATAGTGCCACGGTAGGTTGTATACCATTTTTAGGAGTTTGTTTTGAGCCACCTGAAGCTTGCTCAAATGACATTTTGCGGACGAGCACCAGACTGGGGCACTGTAGAACAGTACGGGATGAAAAATTGATTTTATTATAAGTTTTTTATTTTCAATGTTTAGCTTGGATCTTCTGTTTATAAAAGGATATAATATTACTATGAACTTATTCATTTTGTTAACAACGTACGGTATGTGACAGTTAAAATTTAGCTTGGCGTCAAGGATAACGCCTAAATATTTTACTTTGTTGTCCCAAGGTATGTCAAAATTCATGAATCGCAATGAACACTGGGGAATAAAGCATTCCTTACGCTTTCTTGTGAAGTAAATAGCTTGGGTTTTTTCAATATTTATCGCAATTTTCCATTTGTTAAAGTAAGATTTTAGCTCCGTAAGGGCAAATTGATGATTGGAAATTATATCAGCTGCAAGACTACTCGAGCATAGGATTGAAGTATCGTCCGCAAAAATAGACATCGTACAATTCGGAAACTCAGGAACGTCTGCAGTAAAAATATTACACAGGACTGGTAAAAGGCAAGATCCTTGAGGGCAGCCGGACGAAATGTTAATTTTTTGGGAAGACGTATTACCCAGAAAAACACAAAAGTATCTATTGTGCAAGAAATCTTTAACAATTTTTATTATTTCTATCGGAAAATTGAATTTCTTTAATTTGAAGATTAGTCCGTTGTGCCAAACGCAATCAAATGCTGATTTGACATCGAGAAGTACCATACCCGTGGACTTGCCAATGTCAAAGTTGTTTTTAACTTCATTTCTAATTTTTAGTAACGGTTGAGAAGTGTTATGTTCGGTTCTGAAACCAAATTGATAAGGTGGTATGATGTTGTGCTCATTGATGAAGTTTGCTATTTTTTCCTTCAGTATTTTCTCCAGAATTTTACTTAACGATGACAGTAGGCTTATTGGTCTGTACGAAAGGGTAGATGCAGCGGGCTTGTTTGTCTTAAGAATGGGAATCGTCTTTGACAATTTTCAAGTAGCTTAAATTTAGGCAGGCGTTGAAAATGGTTGTCAGAAAGTGAATGCCTTTGTTTGGCAAGTTTTTCAAACATTTGTTGTTAATTCCATCTAAACCGGGTGATTTTTTATTTTTAAGCTTTTTAATTATAGTATTGACTTTTTCGTGTGTAGTAAAATAAGCGTTTGGTGGAGTGACATTCATATTGTCGATTTGAGTTACTACATCGTCAACTTCTGCAATTGTGGTGAAATCGCTAAGGTGGGCCGAGGAGCAATGAGATGAGTTAAAGGTCTGAGCCAATATTTCAGCTTTTTCCAATTGAGTTTGAAAAACTATATTGTTGTGTTTTAATGCAGGTAGATGCCTGGAGTTTTTTCTGAGAATTTTATTAACTTTCCAAAAAGCGGGCGAAGATTTGTCTAGGTTCGACAGCATGGTATTCCAAGATACGTTTCTAAAATTTGTTATTTCTTTTTTGATGCTTGTGTTTAGGCGTACCATTGCTTCGTGATCATTAATGTCCCTAAACCTTTTCCAATTTCTTCGAAATACATTTCCCATTTGCATCATAGTTATAATGTTGTTAGGCAATGGATTACTCATTGGGGAAACATGTTTTTTGGGAACAGATGCCTCGATAGCTATTTTGACCACATTGTTGAAGTCATTGATCAGATTGTCGATTTGGCTGACGTTGGTTATATCATTATGGTTTTCTATTTGCGGTAGGGTACGATTTATTGATTTACGAAAGCGTCTCCAGTTAGCTATGTTGTATGCGTAGAATAAGTTGTCTGATTCTGTATAGCGAAGATTTGTATTACTTACAATAGGTAGATGGTCTGATCCCAGGTCATTGATCACATTTACTGTTGACATATTAGCTGAAATGTTGGTTAGAAAGAAATCTAATGTTGATGGTTGCTTGTTTGGATCTGAAGGAATATACGTGTATTCAGGAGGTAAAACTAATTGTGTCTGATTAAGTTGGAGCTTGTTGTATAAAATATTTCCCCATGAATTACTTCTGAGGCATCCCCAGTACCTGTGCCTACAATTGAAGTCACCTCCTAAAATATATTTGTTTTGATTTTCAGTTAATTTCCGAAGATCAGAAGTAAAATTGTTTATTATTGTGTTGCTACGTCTACTTGAGCCTCCTGGAAAATAACAGGAATAGATGTCGATAAAGTCGTTTCCACAGTCTACTCTAACTCCAATGTTTTCAATAATATTTGTATTTTTAGGAGGTAACAACTGATGCTTAATTTTTTTTTTTAATCAGTATGGCTACACCTTCTCCTCCACCAGTTTGTCGATCGTATCTGTAACAGCAGTAGTTTTTATGTTTTATTCATAGTTTATTGTTTAACCAAGTTTCACAAATTAAACAAATATCGACTTGATTTTTATCTAAGAAGTAGAAGAGTTCCAATTTTTTTCCGCGTATACTACGAGCATTCCATTGTACTACCTTGATATTGGTGTTCATTGATACAAAAATTTACAGGCAAGGTTTGTGACAACTTGAAATTGTTCCTCACGTGACTTGCAGTTTTTAAGGTTATTAATTAACTCGAAGGTAAGATTTTTTAATTCTTCAAAAGAAAACAGATTATTGTTTCTGTTAACATTATCAAAAGGTGGAGTGAGTTGTTGGTTGTTATTTGCACTTTATGAGCTAGGGCGGTTTACTATTTGATTTAACGTGTTCGGAAAATTGTTGTTGTAATTTTTCCGGTTGTTAAACTCGACCGATATTTGCCTAGGACTTTTAGGTTGAGCTCTTTGACGAATTTGTTTGTACATCTCCCTACTGGGACACTATGGAGACATAGCCCTGTGGGCGCCCATGCAATTTGCACATTTAATTGTAGTAGCTTTACATTCCTCGGTTTTGTGATTTCCGGCACAATGGGCACAAAACGATTTGACCTTGCAACGACTGGCACCGTGGCCATACATCTGACAATTGTAGCATTGCGTCAGCTTTGACTTATTGGGCTTTTGATATTCCCATCGTACCTTTATATAGTTGATTACTGAGTAACTCTGCCTCAACTCTCTCAGTGTGATCGATTTCCTTTCAAAATATACAATATAGATGATGTGTTCCCTGGAGTTGTCCGTACCTCTAGTAACAATTTTCACATCAGTGCACTTGAGACCTAATTGTATGTAGGATGCGTGCCTTTACAACAGATGGGTCATTTTTGTCCGGTCTTAGTAGAACAGCCTTGTAAGGTCTTTCATTTTTTGGGGCGTAAGTAAAATACTCAAACTGGAATTTATTTGTAAGCTCGTCACAAACTTTATCGTAATCGCCTTTATTAGTGCAGAATAGTTTCAGCCCAATAGAAATCTTACGAATAGAATAATCCTCTATTTTTAAAATTCTACACATTTCGTGCACTTGTTCTATTTGTCACTTTAATATTGTAATTGGTGGCATGGTAACCTTAGGGATTTATCGATAACAATTTCATCGTTATCATCTTCATCATCAACGGTTTGTAGTGGTTTATAAAAATTGTAAGATGTAGCTCAAGGCGAATTCAGTATCAGGTGACCTTATCGCTACAACAATTTTACAACACAAAAAACAACACGTAGTTTGCTATGCTACAAAACCAATCTGTCAGAAGATTTCTAAGCAAATTTTGACGTTTTGGTTCAAAATGCTCAATTTGGTAGCAACAGCTAATAATCAGCTGGGCTGATAAGGTCACCTGATACTGAATTCGCCTTGATGTAGCTCTCTGAGAACTACTAACATTAGTTTGTCTTTTATTCATGCTGTGCCCATGTGAGGCAACAACAATATCTTCGACGTTTTTACGCTTAATGTTGTTTTTATTGCGACAAAAAATAACAGAAGCAAGAATCAAAGACAAAAAGTAAGAAAAGGAAAATACCGTTCACTTTTGACCGCAGTTCAAATGTAACACAGAAAGAATGACTCTACACATCAAGTGATAGTGCAAGACTGAATTCATTGGCGCATATTCAGAAATCATTACTAGGTGCTAACTTTTTTAAATACCTATTTAAGTTATTCACAGACGGCTACGAAAGTTTAGACTTAATTATGAGTGAAGCTGTAACTAAATGTTAACTAACTTATACATGTTATACTTATACTTTACATGTCAAAAATTGTTTTTTGATAGTTTGAATAGTTTTTTATTTAATTGCAATTTATATCGATCATAGTATTATCGACATTTTATTTTCTTATTTCTTTTATCAGCTGGGAGTCGTTACTTCGTTAGTTTAGATTTGTGAATAGAACCTGTAACTATCTGTTAACTATTTTTTAGTGTCTGTTTAATAAATTTCGACTTTATTTACGATTTATGAATATGCGCCATTAACTTTATGATAGAAATTTATATTTTGTATATCTTTTTAAGTTATCAAATATTACACTGTGTGACAAATTTTGATGAAATTGAAATACCTGGGACGTTTTACTATTTTTCTGGTAGGTATTGTCGAGTATAACAACAATCTGTATTTGAAATTTTCTAAACACCTCCAAAATCTTAAGTTACGGGTAAAAACCGGTTTTTCGTACCCGTAGGCACTTATAAACCTCTAACTAAGTTAAATATCAGCCGATTTGAAATTTATAAACGGATTTAGAAAGAAGAGACTAAGACCTTTTGAACCATATACATAGATATATATTGTTTCAGTAAATTTCAAATATATATCTGTGTCAAAAATGTGGTTCTGAAGGAAAAAAGTTTGGCGAGCACTGTTGTACCAATTTTGTACTCTGTATATACGTCAATTAAATTGTACTTTCATCATCCTGGAAGCTTAAGTACACCGAAAGCGTATAAATAGAAAGCGAAATACATCATACAGGTAGCTTTTTAACAAAAAGTCTTCTAACAAAATATTTAATAACTCAGTCAATTTCCGAGAAATTTTTTAAAACAAACCTGCGAATTACTTTTATTCAATTTTTTTTATACAAAAAAATATTTCCTAAGAACGTGTGCAAACCCAGTAAAAAAAGACACTCCAAAAAAGTCATGAAAATGTAGAGTTTGCGATCTGAAAGTAGTGCAAATTTCGATCCGATCTAATGATTTTTACATAGGGTTGTCATTGCAAGAAGTTCTCTTTTTCGATGCCTGGTCACCGAATTGGAAGCGATTTTAAGAAAAATGTTCTTTTTTGTGTTCTTTTGATAATATTTTCATCTAGGAAAAATGGTTAATAGTTACCTATTTTAAAAATTAGTTTTTTTTTATAGGAAATTAAACGCGAAACAGTATTTTCATGTAAATTTAAGCAAATAACTTAAAAATTTTAGACCAAAATTAGTTCATAAGTTTCTTAAAAAAAATTGATTTTTTTAAATATCTGGTGAGTAATTTCTAAAACTATTGAGGAATTACAAGGTTATGTATAACTAAAATAAACTTCTACTTGATTTTCTGCTAATTATCGGCAAATTTAAAATATCGATTTTTTGGAAGCAATGAAAATGTAGTTCCTTTAGAATGACTTCCAATTTTTTTTACTGGGAAGTAGAAAAATGTCGAAAAACCCGAAAAAATTATATTTGGTGAAAAAATACAGACATATATTTGAAATTTACTGAAACGGTTGATATTTAACTTAGTTAGAGGTTGATAAGTGCCTACGGGTACGAAAAATCGTTTTTTTACCCGTAAATCGAGACGTAGATGTAAACTTTTGCAAATTTTAATTAATATTAACTTTCTCTTCCGTATTCGCAAATATTGTCTCAGAAATACGTATTCGCATTCGCGAACATCTAAAAATTGGCATTCGATACATCACTGGTACATACATATGGTTACCTTAATATAGAAGGGGCATAACTCATTATTTTTTTGAAATCGAGTTTTTTTGTATATTTCGATAGAAGAACATTAATGTATCGAAAAATTCAAAAAGTTAGGACCTTTCTGTGTTAAGGTAACCATATGTATGTACCATATGTATATGTATGTATCACTGTGTTCAGTTCGATTCAAAAAATTATTGTGAAGAGAAGCTAAGCATATAGAAAATGTAATCTGTAGCCAAGTTTTTCTTGTGAAACCAAAATCAAAACTAAAAATGGCAAAGGCACGTAGACAAAGAACCATGCTATCCCAATTTACCATCTGCACTTGCACTATCCCTTTACTACTCTCAGGTAACACAAAGGGACTTGTTATTTATATGCATGTGAGTTGAAAACTTACAATCTCTTCTCAGTAACCTATCAAACCTAACCTAACCAGTATGAGTCTTCTTAAAAACATTTGCACTTTATAATGCGATTGAGACCCAAAAATCTCGAAGGTAAAGCAACACACACAAGCCTAATCGAAATTAAGTAGGAATTACGATGACGCGGGACTGTTCCATCATCCCAGAGCTGCTTTACTACTTGAAAATATAAATGTATATATGTACATACTATGTAAACACATTTGATTTTCTTAGACAAGCGAAAGATTTGAAAATTTTAATTTTTTTTATTCTACACATTTTTTAAGCCTAATTTCCTGTAGTATTAACAATTGCTAAATTAGCAAGCCTTGTTTTATCGTTTTAATGATCAAACAGCATTGCGCCATAAACACATTTTCCATATAAAATGACACAAAAAACTAGTCTCAGAAAGCAGTCGATAGATCGAATCTATTTTATTTTGAGAACGTTTTTTCTTATGCTCTCACATATAAATAAATATTCTCTCAAACATGTTACCATACATTCAATAAATTTCATACATTTTGTGAACAAAACCACAAAAAAAAAAAAATAAGCACAAAAGAAAATAAAACAAAAATTAGAGAGAATTTTAAGTTACTGCCGTAGATTTAATTATGGGCTTTGTTAATTTTACAGCGATTTTTCCTGAAATTGCGGACTTTTTCTGTTTGATCATTAAGGTTGTATTTGACAGAAAAATTAAAAAAAAAATTTCGGAAAACGAAAACAAGATACTTGTAACTTGTTTTGAGAAATTTTATTTGAAATTCAAATACATACAATTAAAAATACAACTTTAAACGATACAACCAACAAGTCTTGTGAATTGAGCAAATTTTTTAATAAAAAAAAACCTAAATTGAAAATCGATAACATGTTTTTTATATATTACCTTTAGGCCAATACTGGATACCCAACGTATTACTCTCTCATTGCTCCACACTAAGACATCACATAAGCCATTTTCACACATTTTTCTTCTATGCTCCAGTTCATTGCGATCGTAGTTGAGACGTTTTAGACACGATATGCCATATTGTAGGCTTGTACGATGAAAGCTATCAACCATTTTGAGTTGTCCTCTTAGATCTTTTTTCGTTAAGTGATCCAGCATACGGGCATCTACTAGACACTCCATAAATGTTGTGCGATATTGGGGTAAGCCTAAGCCCGGCAGCCAATAATTTCCAATCCATTCGTGATTCATGTCACCTTTATTGGAGCAAAGTATAATAAAACAAATATCCATATATTGATAATCTCTAACAAGTGTTAATTGTTTTTTTCTTCTTCCTTTATCTTTTCCTGAGTACTTCTATTAAAACGAAAATCCAATCGATATGTGTGTATAACTGTATGTAAATTTTCTTCTGCTTATTGAAAACAAATTTCTCAAGTGGTTTACGTAATTAATTTGCATAGCAATTTGGTACATCTTTATATCGGACGATTTTATTATATCCCTACAAATTAGCAGAATCTGCTGCGACATGAGCAACAAGCAGAAAAGATTTATCGGCAGAATGCAGATATGTATACATATATGCAAATTAACGAAATCATTTGCTCTACGTCCTTAAATTTATTTCTGTTAAACGACTTGAAGAAAATAATAGTTGCTCAATTCACAACCTATTGTAGGAGTCGTAGTTCGTACAAACGTTGTTGGTAATTTATGTGTAAACATTTGTTTATAAACAATGTTTTTATTAAAATTACCAACAACTCATGCACGAACTACGACTCCCACAATAGGTTGTGAATTGAGGTATACCAATTGTAAAAATGAAAAAGAACTCAAAATGTAAATATTTGCAATAATAAAATAATTATATAAAAACTCCATTTACACACTCATTCAATTCGAATTTTAAGCTCACGCTCAGTGAGATGTTTGCAAAATGATACTCGTATGTCCTCCGCGTAATCGATGCCCATCTTTATTTTACATATGGTTATGGCTATTATGTACTTACCAAATGCTAAAGTTGTTCGTGATGTTTGCGGGGCCGAAGGTGAAGTTAATGAAACCATTTCCTGAATAGCAAGACGTAACTTAAGCCTGTGCAAAGGATTACTAATGCCTGAAACATATTTCAAACATAAATGTCATTGTCATTAGCACCTAATTTTCTAATTACGAACCAATTTCTCTTTGTATTTCAGTGTCACTCAGAGCACTCATTATGGCCCCACTTTTAACATTAGCTCTACATGCGGCAACGTACCAAGCTGGCATACCAACCCAAAGCTCTAACCAGGCCACAATTGTGGGACCATTCCACAAAGCAAATGGTGTCCCCGCTTTCATAGCTTCCCCCAGTAAATCATTGCGATAATCATGCTCTCTGTAAAAAGAATTTCAATCAATTTAAAAATCTCTTCGAATATTTTGCCATACTTTTTTTGTCTTCCATAATCGACTGACGATATTTTCGACCCGGGCACACTCGCTATGCGTGGCATCATACCTCCTGTCATACTCATGGCATCATAATTCGATTCGGTTTCGCTTAAACCCATAGACAGATTGCCAATCGACATCATGCTTGGTGAACCGTCAGGTAAAGTGTCTTTGACACCTTTTACCTTTTCTTTTTTACTAAAGAATCTACCTAAACTAGACTTAATGCCCTTTTTCTTTTGAACTACCGATACGGAATCACGCCCCACAGCATTCGTTGGTGTTTGCAGCATAGACATTGAACCCATGGTATTGAAGTGACGACTTAATGATTCCTGGCTGCCATAACGTGAGCTAAGTGGTGAGAGACCATAGCCGGTATGCGCTATAGTCATGTGGCCTGAGTTATTAGTCATTTGTTGATTGGGCGACAGCCCCATTGAGCGTCTACGTAGTTCCTCTTGGCTGTGAGCCAGAGCCTGCGCAACACGTTCCAAGCGCATTGAACGTGCTGTTAAAGGAGATGCAGCTCCTCCAGAGCTAGAATCTCCAGTATTCGAGGTCATACCATGAATATCATCTCGCGAAACATCGCTGGACATCACAGGGAGATTCAACTAAATACATAAAACAAAGAAAAAATTTTCAAAAACTATCAAATCTTTAAGGAGCTTAAAGCCCGTTCAAATGTTGTTTCCAATTTCGTACATTCTTCTTTATAAGCATATCTGACATTTTTGCTATATACGAGTACATATCATCGGCTTGAGAGTCTAAACCTGCTAAATCCGTTTTTATGACATATGACATTTTAATCCAGTTCGAAATAGATAGAGACGCCTCGTCGACTTGCTAAAATATTTATTTTAATTTGAAGCTCTATATCTAGAAGAAATTTAGGGCCTAATTTTGTAAAACGCAACGCTAAGCGTTGATAAATTTTATAAAAAAAATATTTAAATTACAAAAACAAAATGCATATGAAATTTGTCAACGCTAAGCGTTGCGTTTTATAAAAATTTGGCTTGTTTTTATGGTTAAGCAAATGTTTATATGCATTTAGTTCCCGCTTTTGGAACTCGTCAGCAGACTTTAACCCAAAAAATGTTTGAATTCAGCTAACAAACTTCGTATGGTTATAGTAAGGCCGGGTTTACATCTGTGTGCCATGTGCCCAAAAAAGCATAACCACTAACAATGAACATACCTATTATAAAAAGCTTTTCCACAACGATATCTCTTGAGCCCTTGAACTGATTGAGATGAAATTTTCACTATTCTAAGCAGTTTTCAAACATAAAAATACTAAATGAACTTAGAAGATTGAAAAAAAAATTCGAATTAAACGAATTGAATTCGATCGTCCAATTAATTATGAAATTAAAAAAAAAAACTTTTTTCGAATATTCTTGATGTGTAAGGAATCGAAGATGTTTCTTGGTTTAATCCACGCGTATGTATATTCAGACATCATCGTAAAAATATTAATTATTATTAATATTATTATTATTATTTCATCAAGATCTGATGAAAACTATATTTTATAAAGGGAAGTTCAAAATCTTATTAAAATGGTTTGAATGTAGTTTAACCATGCGTCTTATCGAAGTCGGAAAAATCCTTTTCGAGTTACGAGGGAAATATACTGATTTACATAACAATAAATTTAAGAAATTGTGGTGAACACAATATATTTATATAAGAAACAAATATGTAATCAAATTTATGAGACTGTATTATATGTATGTATTTGTTTTACTCACTGTATGATATTTTTGCATGAAATCTCTGTTGGGACTATTCGGAGTGCTGCGACCACTCATGGGTGGACTTTGACGATCCATGGAACGACCGCGTGATAATAGATTTACATGTTCTAAGCTACCGACACGTGATTCTAATTCTTCAGCGCGAGCCTCTGTTGATTGTTTTTCTTCTTGTATTAATCTGCAAAAAAAAAAAAGAAAAAAAAATTAAAACATTAATACTTGGTGAAGTAAATCGAGATAGGCCACTAAATCAAAACATTAAATCAACAACTTTTATATCGTGCAGCTTACCCTATTATTGATCTGTGTACTTCTATTGATTGGACTTACCTGATTTCATTATTTATGGCATCTAATTGCTCCTGCAACATCATGGCTAAAGTTTGGGCATCAGTATGACCAGTTGGCGACATCATATCTGCATCGCCAAATAGAGCTGCCTGAGCTTCTTCACATTCAGCAGCTGCTACGGCTGCAGAAATTTCATAAGCTGCTTGCTGAGCGTGAGCTTGCTGAAGTTTTTCCCACTCCTGTTCCGCCATTGAACGATGGAACTTTTCATTTTCCTCCTGTAAACGTGACTTGTTACGCCTTAGAGAGTGCGTATCAAAGCTAGCATGGGAAGCACTACGTGAAAATGCCTGTGGACCATCCACTATACTACTTGGCGACAAACTACGTGTTAAAGCCTCTGTTTGTTGGATATTGTAAGCAATCTCTTGTTGCAACAACTGTCGCTTAAAGTTTTCAATCTCCAAGCGTGTTTTTGAAAGCTCTTTCATGATTTCACTTTTTTCGTGATGCAATTCTTCGGCCACTTTACGTGCCTTTTCCAGCTCTTGTGTAAGAGCATTCTTCTCATCTAGTGCATGCATACGCTCTTTCAAGTGAACTTGCAAGCGCTCATTGGACTCAGATAAAAGCTTATCGACCGTAGACGACAGTCGAATATTGTGTTCCTCATTCATTTTAAGTCTTTGGTTTAATCTTACTACCTCCGCATTTTTTTCCTCTAAATTCGCTTCCAGTCTTTGTATTCGATCTTCAGCCGAGCCATGACGTTCTTGAGCCTAAATTAATTTTAACGAAAGCAAAAATAAAATTCATTTTGTTTTACAATTATTTATAAACCAGATTTTAAGTATAAACAATTTCAAATGAAAATCGCAACGAAAATAATGTACATAAAATTGTGCATGATACGAGTACTGAAAATACAAGACGTTGTTAAAATGAAATGTGACTAAAAATGGAAAATAAAACTGAACATATTTTAAAAATAAATAGTGCATTTATGTTGTATGTTGTTGTGTTTTTTTCTTCTTTTTTTTTTTTTTGTTTGTTATTTTGGGCCAGTGCGTTTAGAGGAAAAACAAATTTAATTGAAAATAACATTATAATAAATAGTAATTATAACCAGGAAGTTTTTTTGCTCGTATCAATAAATCTATGTAAAAAGAACAAATTTATAAATAATTATACAAAGAAAAATTAGAATTAAATTTTAAAAACATTTAAATTTACGCTGTTTTCATTGATTTCCTCTTCGACGCATACGATATACATTCATACCTTATTTCCTACCTTTGTTAAAGCTTCCATACGTGCTTTAAGTTGCTCTTCCATATCTGGCTGCAATTTCGCTTGCTGGGCCAATTTCTGCTCCGACAATTCCAATTTCTCCTCAATCGCACTTATCTTTTCTTCATGTAGCTTTAAAGATAATTAAAAACTAAAATAAAAGGGGAAAAGTGTGGGATCTTTTTTTTTAGCGGAAATACCTTTAACTGCGCCTCTTTGTGCCTCAATTCTTGTTCTAATTTTTCATTTAAATCATGCAGTGATGTTGACTCGCGTTGTGCATTTAAATAGCGCTTTTCCAATGTCGCTATTCGCTCCTCCTTGTTAGTAAAAAAATTCAAATATTTAAATATTTGTATCTACATTACAAAATTTATCTGGTCTTACCTGGTCTTCTTTTTGTGCTACATTCTCCCTTAAATCTCTTTGTAATTTCGAACATTGTTCCTGTGATTTCATATAGTCTTTTTGAACTTTGGCTAAACTTTCATCTAATTCATCGCATTTGTTTTTAAGTGCCGATACCCGACGCTGCCATTCGGATAATTCAGAAGTCTGTTAATAGATAATTGTATATCTTAATAAAGTATGTTATAATAATGAAGTAACTCGCTTTAAAAGCCCTAACTGTAAAAGCACGCTTTACCAACAAGTACATTACAAATATATTAGTAATATCTATAAAAGGTTGATTAAAATAATTAAACATTTAATCATTTTTTTGCTATTGAATTTATTCTCTTTATAATGCAAAAAATTAGGAAATTACACCTCACCTGCTTTTCAATAATTGTCTGCAATTCATGTGTCTTAGCAGCGTATTCATTGGCCGAATTTATGGACGATTCATTGCTTTCACCATTTAAGACTAACGAATTCTAGATATGTATGTATATGAAAAAGATACCATTAATTCTTTCTTTGAGAGTTTCAAAAAGTACCTTTTCACTGACACCATTTTCGGTATTGCTATCACGTGAGGCTTGTATTGCACCTGATTTATATTGCTGAAGCTAAAAATAATAAATGAAATGTCGTTAAGAATTGGCTCAACTTTACTTGGTTTACAGATATTTCGGCATTTTCTTTATAATTTTTTAATTTAGTGTAGCAATATGGGTATCATATGAAATCTTATCAAGAATACTAGGATGATAGGCATATTTAAAACGAATTAACCCGTTTAATTAACCTTTAGTTGGTAGTGCCGTTTTAGGAAATAACATAACATTTATTATTTATTGTTTTTTTTTTAATATTGTTATCACAGTATTTTTGGATAATCTTTCATATGTATATTTATTTATTTATTTATTTATTTCAGTCTATGGACAAAAAGTCCTTTCAGACAACGATAACGATATGAAGGTAAAATACTAGGATAAATAACTTATAAAATAGTAAAAGATAAACAAAAAAAAAATAATTAAGGCTAATTTGTATGTATAAACAAAGTTATGAAATTAAACAAAATTCCAAACAAGGTATTATCTTATTACGCTTAGAAGAACAAGTTTAAACTCATTTTTCGCAGTGCTGAATTCTATGTAAGACTTTGATTCTCTTTGTAATTTAAAGTTAATTTCATTGAGAAACGCGAAAGCACGGGTTAATGTGCCATTACGGCCATAATTAGTCCGATGAAAAGGAACATCAAACAACTTAGTTAATCTTAAATTTCTATTAGGTATAAAAAATGGAACAGCATGAAGCAAATCATGACAGTCAACGTAACCATTGATAATATCGTAAACCAGAAGGGCGGATTGGAGTTTTATATGTCCTTCTAGAGTACGTAAGCCAATAAAAAGGCACTTAGATTCATAAGGAACAGAAATTAAATATGGCAATGAACGTGTAACAAATTTAATAAAGATGCATTGAAGTCTCTGATATGATACCCATATTGTTACAGAAAAGACCTTGTAAAACTTTGTGGATCCGTTACTCCAAAAGTGTCTTTCCAGGCGATTTTTTAACTTTTCTCAGAATTAAATTTTCTATCAGTTGGCATACTTTTTCTTTTCTTTTTATTTGTTTGAAATTTTCAAGAGTTTTAATGTAGTTTTACCTCTTCTTTGGTTGTATTTAATTCAGCTTCTAATGCGTTGTTCCGTTCCAAAGATAATCGCAGACGTTCTCGAACCTTTTCGTCAAGAGCCTTATGGTGCTCGAAAAGACTTTTTAACGCCTTCAAGACTTCAACCTCACTGGAAACACCGCTTTGCGCTGCTGCCTGTCTTTTAACAACAGTCATGCGTAGGGACCGTTCGTGTCTCGATACCAAACATTCCAAATGCTCTAAAAGAAGCTAAATATGTATATGTTATTAAATGGAATATATATTTTTCAATGAAAATATATATTCACCCTTGTATTATTGCGCTCAGCCTTAAGTTCGCCTATTTCTTCATCACGTTCCAATAAAGTCTCTCGGGCCTGTGTAAGCTCTTTGGTCAATGTAGCAAATTCCTTTACAATTTTTTTTTTTTTTTTGTTAGTTTTAGAGTTTTGTATGTTAACATCATATTACATTTATGTATATGAATATTTGTATTATTTATCTTACCTGTGGCAAATTTGCGTTAATTTGGCGTTGTAAGCTATCCCTCTCCTTTTCAATTTCGTGAAGCTTTTGTTCCGATTCACTTAGCCGTTCTTGGGCTTCTCTCAAGCTATCCATCAACTTGTCACGCTCATCGAGCATTGACACCATAAGTTGTTCAAAGTTGGCATCTTCGCCACTGAATTGTGACGATCTTTGAGAGATGCTGTCCTCTGATATGGTTGGCATCACATCGCACATCATGTTCCACATTTTATCTATACCTCATTCAATATGAAAACTGCACATATTGAAATCGCATAAAATAACAGAGAAGCATACATGTACATACATATATATATATACGTATTTTATTGAAGAATTCATAAGTATTTTTATTAAAGTTTAATTTTTAAAATACCTAACATGGGCGTAGTTAAAGAAAGGAATTCTTAACGCCAACGCCAACCTACATTTTTACACGATTCGCACCACCACTTCCCCAACGTATAAAAAAAGGAAACATAAAATTTATTATTGATTTGAAACGCGCTATGGGAGTCAGCCAATATTCTTTTAAGAAACTTTACTTCAGCTTTCTTAACCTTTATTATATTATATATTATTAATAATTTTGCATAAAAGTAGAATAAATTTGACATATGATGCAGCGACAGACAAAAGACTGGGCTTCTCTGCTTATAGCATTTTTAACTTTTTTCTTATTTTTTCATTCACCAAATGTCTACACTACGATTTGCACATTGACACTTTTATGCAAATTTCCCTCGAAACTTACATATTTTAGTCGCAGTTGAGCAGGATACACGCATTAACGATATCAACACATTGTCGACAGCTTTTTATCAAATTCTTTTCACAAAAAACATTAAAATTCCTTACAAAATCTTCTTAATGTTGAACGGTCGCCATATTTTACAAAAGTTTTTTTTGAGGCATAGTTGGAAATGTAAGGAGTGGTTTTTGGTACTTCTTGCAATAGCTACAATAATATATTACTCTGCAACTATTTACGAATGGTGCAAAAGAAAGTAAATAATATGACAGGTGTGTTGTCATATTCTCTTTCACCCGTTTTACACTGAGTCTTTACATAGCAATATATATTGCTGAGCACAAGCAAAATCGTTGGAAGAATAATTTTATTATTTTTTGCTTCCTGCTTGAGTCGGAAACACGAATGACAATTTTTCCCAGAAATTTTACACATTCGCAAGGCAGGTATGGCTTAAAATATATATTTCCAATGCAAAAATATGAAAAATATATGTATTTTTCCTATATTATGTTTTCAGATGACATCTTTTTATATATTGCTGGAATTCACTTTTTTGCAAAACTTAATAAAAAAAAAAAAAACAAAAGTGACTTATAGCAATCGCAGTCCACACGCAGGAAATTTCATTGATGCAATCAAATATGGACTAGCAATACGTATGTTAGAAATAACGGAAAAAACTGACAACAGTATGATATATATATATCTCTATCTTCATTGCAGTTGCATCCGATATATGTACATATCGTCTGTTGGTTATTGGTTTGCGGCACATTATATTCAAAATACATTTTGTTTGCAGCAAACCAATAACCAACCGACGATATGCCATAATAGTTATTAGACAATTTTCGTTACGCTATGTTATACACTTATACGTATGTTTCCCTTATTTTTGTAATATTTGTTAAAATCGCTGTATTTTGTTAACATAGCTATGAGTTGTCATCACTGGTCGCTGGGAATTGTTTGACACAAAAAATTTGGAAAAATCGAAATCAGTGTAATTTTTGCAAAAACTTTTACGAAAAGCCGAAAACTATTGAATAAATTTAAAAAAAATGGGGTAAATATAAGTTAAAGTATTGTTTTTAGTTTGCAATCAGGTAACATTAATTATATCACGATGAAAAAAGTAGGAAAGTACTTGATTGTAATGGTTGAGGGTAATAGTTTTTTCAGCATAGAAATGATCAGGCCAAATTGAAAAGAAAAACAACAAAATTTTAATGAATATTGCATATCTTTGTCATGATATTAAATTGATGTATTCATTTTAAAGAAGAAAAAAATATATATACATATATATTCTTATATGTATATTTTACATATGAGTAAATAAGAACATGGTCGAATGTGTACATATATAAAATACATATTATTTTAAGTTCCCCAGAGAACCATGTTTAAGTGCTAATAAGAGTGTTATGCATACCTTGTTTAATAATCATTTCATAAATCTGTCTGGAAAATCCAGAGAAGCAGTGTTATGTATAAAAGAGTCGTGTATTTTTCGTCAATATATTGCAAGTGTATTAAATATGTTTGTGTTGTTTGTATTATATACGATAGCGAACAACCGATATTCACTTGTCAGGCTCATGTATTCCATATTGATCCGAAAACCAAGCGCACTTGGATAACAGCTAGTATGAAGGCAGTCAATGTAAGTTTCTTTTATGACTCTTCACGCAATCTGTATCGTATCATAAGTGTTGAGGGTACGAAGGCGGTGATTAATTCCACCATTACCCCAAATATGACATTTACACAGACTTCTCAAAAGTTTGGACAATGGAGTGATGTGCGAGCTAACACAGTTTATGGGTTGGGCTTTTCATCTGAAGCTGAATTAACAAAGGTAATATTTTTCGTTGAATTCCAAGAGCAAATATTAAATCACTACTCATTTATATAGTTTGTTGAAAAATTTCAAGAGGTTAAGGAAGCTACAAAAAATGCCTTGAAGTCGGCTAATGGTAAATTTTTTTTGGTACATTTTTGTTTAAATGAATAAAATTAATATTATATCCTTAGGCTCTGCTGCAGTGACGCCCACTACGTCGGCCAACACATCGCCTATAAGCTCAAGAACTGCGGCTATGCAACAAAATGACAATGCTTCTATGGTTGATCCTCATACTGTTGAACCGCCCAATATGACAAACACTAATACTCAAAATGCCAATCCTGATAGCCCATCACATAAACTTTTAAGTACTGCATCTGAGATAAAACAAGACCATGTAACGGCTCCCTCACCAGCTCCTATGGTTAATGTAAGTTCTGGAGGAGGTAGCGGCAGTAGTGTTGTTGGCATGCATACAGGCAGTGGTCCGCCAACTAGTGAACAACAGTTGAAATATGAAAACGAACGTCTTAAAATGGCTTTGGCTCAAAGGTTGTAGTTTGTTGCATAGATTTAAAGAATGTAATCGAATTTTTTTATTTCTACAGTTGTTCTAATGCTAAAAAATGGGAAGTCGAATTAGCCACACTAAAAAATAACAATATTCGTTTGACCAGTGCTTTACAGGTTTAATTAACAATAATATCGTTTATGTTTAGTTACTATTTTATATCATATTTCTCTATAGGAATCTACCGCAAATGTTGATGAATGGAAACGCCAGTTGCATACCTATAAAGAGGAAAATATACGCCTTAAACGTGAAATAGAAGTAATACGTGCTGGGCCACCGGTATCAACAGGAGCTGTGAGTAGTGAACTGGTTGAAGAATTAAGACGTGAGCTGAGTGTTTTGAAAGCACGCAATGAATCACTACAAAATGAGCTTATAAATCAAGAGTTGGAGCTTAAAGCAGCCAACATTAATCTAAGGGAGAAATGTAACGATCAATTGGTAAATTTAGAGAACATTTTATTCTCCACTTTAATGGTGTACAAAAAAAGTAATATTCACAATAAAATGTGTGGAAACGCTTTGTACTCTGTATATGTATGTATGTAATATTACTTAACATATATATTTCCTATTTCGTTTTTAGATGGCTAAAATGAGTGAATTGAATATTTTGTTTGCCAAGCATTTATCGGAACTATTAGCTGTACAAAAAGATATGGAAAATGTAATACACCCTTCTAAAAGCACTTGAGATACAGAGACTATTAACTATTACAAAAAGGTAGCGAAATTTTGTATATTTTTTATTTATTTACTTTTATTACTTTAAAAATAACTCTTAGATTTCTGAAGAAAATGCGGCTTCATTGAGAAACTATTTACAGCCAGGTTTAGGTTTGCCATGTGCAGCGGATACTGAAAGTACACTTTCTAATGTCACATCTATACAGTCCCAGTTACAATCAATATATGAAACATGTCATGAACCTTTGAAAATCTATCAAAGTCTTCAATCAACTATTAACAGTAGTGGTAAAACATCTCATTTACAAAAAGCATTAGATAAACATACTCAGCTATTACATGAGCTAAAACATCAACATCAATTTAAACCCAACGCAACATCCCAAACTAATAACCCTGCTACTTTTGTGGTCTCCCCCGCCAAAAGTGCTATTGGAGGCGGTGGTGCAGCGTCTGGAGGTGCGTCGGGTAAAACTGCAACCATATTGGTTTCAAAATCAAAAACCAAAACCGGTTTACCCTTGCTCCTCAAAAATTCCATTAACAATTAGGTTAGTATGTTAATACATACATATGTACTATTATTATTATTATTTGCATCCTACACTATAGCATCAGTAGAGTAGGTTATTTAAATGTGAACAAATTTAAAGAATCGAATTGAAAACGAGCTCAGTGCAAGCCAATTTTTTAAGAACAACTTCGCACATACTTTTTTTACGTAAAATTTACATCATTTTTATTATAATTTATATATATATTAATATATTATTTATTGACCGTAGCATTTTGGTGCAATATCTTCTCATTTTGTTTATGTTATTTTTAACATCGATTGATTAGATTAAGAAAAGTATTTAAATTTTTTTCTATTTTTTGAATATTCAGTAACGAATCTTTTATATATATACACGTATGTTTTAAGAATTGTATCCGTTTTTTACAAGTATATTTTATTAGATTATTTCAAAAATATTAAAATAACAATTGTCTCTGCTATTCTAAAATATAATCGACAAAAATAATAAAACATACTTATAAAAATATTAATAAAAATTAAAGGAGATATTTTAAATGTTTATGAACTGATTAGTTTTCCGTTAACTTCAATGAACTCATAGTTAATATGAAAATGTTTTGGAATTGTTTGCTGTTGCTGAATATTTGTAGATTTTATTATTTTTTAAGTTATTGCGAAAAACCCATACCGCAAACACAGTTTCATAATCATTTTCATGAAAAAAAAATTATGTCACCACGAACAAATAAGAATATTAAATAAAAAAGTATAATAAAACTTAAGTAATAATGAAAATTAATATTAATATTTATACGAATATATGGTGAGGAAAATGCAGAACCTCTATGGTTAAAAAAAATTAAGCAAAAAAAAACTACTCGTAAATAAAAAGTAAATTATGACTAATAAAACAAAATAAACATTTATATTTGTATTAATCTACTGTAAAAGTAAAAAATAAAACTGTTAAGTTTTTATTTACAATTAAAAAAAAAACAAAGAAAATACTTTTTGCCCAGCAACCCAATAATTCCTAATACATACTCCAAACTATAAATCTTCGTTTCTTGTAATTGACTGGGTAAATAAGTCTAGTATGAATTATAATAGAAACAAGATAAAGTTCTTTCGTTTTCTTAAGATATAGATCAAGCATCAAACAACTTGCAAAAACACAATCTTTTTATTTTATAATTTAAAAATAAAACGAATTATTTATTATTAATTATTAACATATATTTACACAAAAATTTCATGAATGTGCCGTTTCTTATATCATCATTATACGAATAAGGACTTACTTAGTTCATCTATTGATTCCATTGTCCACGTAGAATTGTCATTGGGTGCCATAAAATTAATTAGTTTATTATGAACGATATAACTAAAATGGAAAACAAGGAGTTAAAATTTTTGTAAACTTATTTGAAAATCTTAAATACACATATGTACCGTAGCCTGCGGCCTTTACTTGCTCTAGTGTCTACCTTCCTTTTCATTTTCTGCCTAAGCTTCTGCAATTCTAGAAATTGTTTAGTTACCTCACTCATATTACTTGTTGTATTTGCCTTGTGTTCAATTAATTCTCTTAATTGTTGATGATAGAAATCACTGTCGTCGTATATGTTTGTATTTAATATATTTTGCTGTGTTGAATCATTTGGTACTGTGTTTTTTAGTCGTTGCGACTTTTCAATCAGAAGTGATTTGTTTATCAAAGCGTTGTCAATTTTCTTGATAATATCATATTCCTCACTAACAGATATCTGCTTGCTGCCAGCGCCAGGCTGTAAAAGTTTAGTGCGGTCATCCCATTTCACCAACACATCATTGCGGTAGTTCCGGAATTGTTTGAATCCGTCATCTAAGTATTGACTAACTCGTTTAAATGCAGGTTCTTCAAAGTTGAAATCCTTAAATGGGAGTGGTCTTTTAAGAGAAGATTCTACAACGTTTTTTATTTCTGGATACTGTGATGTGAGATCATTTTTCATTGACAAGAGATTTTGTAGCAATAAGAAAGTTTGTTTGCATGTTGTTTCCTTTAAGTCCCTGTACTTATTGTTGTTGTTTGCAAGATCTTTGAGCTCTTGCGGCGGAGGTAATAGATTTATTTTGTTTAAAATTTTTTGTAAATTTATACGTAGTTCTAGTAAACGTTCCCATACACGCAACTGATTTTGGACACATAAGCCTTTTTGTATCTCTATCTCGGCTTCATGATTAACTTTGCTAATAACTTCATTATCCTCATTTTCATCTTCACTACCAAGTTCGCTATCGTCGTTATCGTCATCTTCAATGTCTTTCTCGCTGTCTTCAAAATCTTGGTCTGAGTCAACTATTTCAGGCTGATGTTCCTGTTGATTAGGTATTGCTAGTCCGTTTTCATTATCGGAATAGTCAGAGCTTCCATAGTCTTGTTCGTCCTCACTATCATCGCTTTCAAAATCTTTCCTGGTCGCAAGCCTTCCTTTGTATTTATCATTTTGTTCTGATAAAAATTTTATGTTACGTTTTCTGAATTCAGTTGTTTCAGCTTGTGGTAACTCGTATTGATCAACATCATATTCTATTACTTTAGCTACCGTTGCTTCATCTGCAGAATCACTTTCACTATTACTTTTATTAGATTGGCAAATGGCTTCAGCAACCTTTTCCGCTACAGTTTTCTGTTTGTAATTTGTTTTTTTTAGCATTTTAGTTGAAAATTATACTTGTACGCACAATGAAAATAATAACAAATGTTTTGACAAATTGACATTACACGTGCAAATTACAGAGTGGCCACACCAGTTGTTTTTATATATGGGAAAAACAGATAGTCTGGCAAATCAACAATTCTCCAAACTTGGCACAACTTTTACGTATCTTATCCTGTGCACGGCTGCCAGATTCTACCATTTATCGTCATTTGGACGATTTTTATTTTTTATTCAGATTTTAAGTAACGCTGCTTGGTGGGGGATGGGGTTAAGTATTTTGTACGGTTTAGAAAATTGATACTGAAAATTTTATCAAAATAGAAACTCCGAAAAGCGTTAAGTAGTATGTGAATAGATAGACCCTAATAGCAAAATGACGATTCGACGATTTTTTCTTTACAAACGACAATTTTTTAATAGAATAAATATGGTAACTTTTACATGCATGTGTATCCGTATCCATTAAAAGATTTTAGTGCTGTTTTATCAATTTTTTTGTTTTTAAAAGTGATTAGATTATTATTGTTAAATGTTTCTTTGTGTATATTTTTTTACATATAGTATGTATAATTTTGTATATTTTGTGCATATACATACATATGTACATATGCATAATTTAAACACTTATTTGAAATATTTATTTGACATAAAGTCTTTATTTATTTAATTTGAAAATTTTGCTTGTTTTTATGGTGGAAAATAAAATAGATGCACAATCGAATAAAGATGCTTGTTTTGTAAAGATTTTTGTTTGAGGCTTTCAAACTTATTATGTTTGTATATTGTGATTCTCAATATGCTATTAAGAAAGAGTCTTACTATAAACATACGAAGTTCGTTAGCTGAATTCAAAAATTTTTTTTAATGATGAGTTCCAAAAGCGGGATCGAAATGCATATAGACAATTGCTTAACCATAAAAACAAGCATAATTTCTTAGCGCCAAAATTATTAGCAATCAGCTGTTGTATGCCTGTTTTTATGTTGCATACTTACATATTTACATGCCCCATTTGTACAGTATGAACATCATACTTATACAAATTTACACAAATGTAACGAACACTAGCAATATTTTACTAACAAAAGTGTATATATATGTACATATATGTGTTGACATTAAGGTTCAGGTAGCAAACATTAAATTTATGCACATACATACGTATGTATGTATGTACATACACACACACACATACGTATGTATTTAATTTTTACAGTGTAACACATCAGTAAACAGGAAATAAGACTGTTACACATATTATATACATACATACATATGTATATGTATGTATGTGGATATCGATGGTCACAAGTAGAAAAGCTCGAACTCATATTTTCACGAAATGGAGTTTTTCGTCACAAAACTTGATTGCAATAGTCTAAATAAAAATAAGGCTCTTACAATCAGTTTTACAAAGCAGTTGTTCAAGCACTTGTACTATTTATTATTATGTTTTTACCTTCTCCTGCAAAGTTACAGTTATTTGAGTTAGGGCCTTTCTACTTGTGACCAATGTATGCATATCGTCATGTGAGAACTTAAGTGTCCAATATCCAATAGTTTATAATGGCGTATTGGACACTTAAGTTCTCACATGACGATATGTCTACATACATATATAAAGAAATTACATACAAAATTTTTAAATTTACTGATAAAACACACAATTAAGTACGGTGTTTATTTTTTTTACTGTAAAAGCATATCACATAAACTTGATAATAAAATTTATGCTTTTGCATAAATGGATAAGTACCTACATACATATATTTTCGTTATTTAAATCAATATAAGCCGATGGCCTTAGTAGCTAGTGCTTCTACCCCTCTTATATTGTTATTGTATTTATCTATAATATCAATATTAATAAATAAATAAATATATAAATCAATCAATCGGACCCCAATTATATTATAACTTCAAATTGTGGATTTGTGCACCGATTTTAATGAAATATCCCAATAAACCTAAGAACGAAAACGCATTATCTTCTGAAGCTTTAATAATATTACACTACACTATTATTACGACACTTGTTACAATAAATATACATATGTACATAAATGTATGTATTTAATTTTTTACAGTATTTCTTAACAAAATTTTAGAAATATGGTGGCAAAAAAGCAATCAGTTTTTTTTAGAAAAACATATGTGCATACATACATAAGTATGTATGTATGCATATGCTCAAAGGAAAAGGACAAGATTTTGGTATTTTTTAAATTTTTAAAATAAACATTTTGAAATGTCTCTAAAGGTACTAAGGACTGAATGATTTCTGAGTTTCGAATTTTTTTTAAATAAATATGATAACAGTTGTAAGACACAGCCTTGGGCATCAAAGCTTGTATTTTTTGTTTGGCCTTGAAAGTTTTGCGTCTCGATCGCACTGGTTGATTGATTTGCCTCTTTGTATATTTAGATAGTTCTTTTGTGGAACTTCGTTGTTAACCACGCTGCTACCAATGTGAAGGCATAAATAATTCTTTTATACCTAGTCAGTCGCAGAAACATTTACTAAAATGCTTTTAATGGAATCTTGGGTATATGGTCTTATTTAAAAAGTAATGTTTTAAATAAATGCATTTTGGATATGTATGTATGTTTATAGATTGATTTAACAAACGGCATACAGCATAACGAATTATTTAAGGATATGAACAAAAGAATTTTATGTCGATTTTCTCGGAAACGTTCCTAAAAGAACTGCGACATTACAGCAAACAGAAACCAAATCGTGCCTACTATCACTTGCTCAATTTTATAAAGTTTTTCGTTTCTCTCGTAAAACTTACAAGCGTGGTTACATTGATTTTTGTTTAAGCTAACAATGTATTGTTTGTTTTTTTGCAACCAAATAATAAAACATGCATATGTAATCTATTTACTTACCTATTTTAATTTGTTTTTGTTGTTATGTATTTCTTTTCATATTTTTTTAGGACTATTATTTAGAAATGTCATGATTTGATTTTAATCATTATTTACAAATTGTAGAAATAATTTGCACTTTTTCATAAAAGGAAAACTGAATGAAGTATTTTGAACATGCACACATTTACATTTTGCACACAATATTCATATACATACATATGTACATATATTCATACATACAATGTACATATGTCCTGTTCGTGCTAACATATTTACATACATACATACATAAATATTTTCGCTTCACTTATAATAAATGGCTGGCGCTCATTAATGTTAAAAAATGTTATTAATAATGACAAGAATATACCAATATTTATATATATATGTACTTGAGTGTATGTGTGCGTTTATACGTAAGTGTGTAAGTAATGTAAATACATACATATGTACATAATACTAAAAATGCCAACAACTGTTGATTCCATTTTACTTACAATTTGTAGAGAAAGGGGTGGAAAAGAGTCTTTGACTCCCTCTTACAATTTATCGACTTTCGAGCAGGTTCTAAAGGAATGTTTGGAAACTTGTTATTATGTTTGTAAAAGTATCAGTAAGTAAGTAAATACATAATATGTACCATCATATTAGAGGATAAAATAAACAAATAAAATAAAATTTTAAAATAAATTAACGTCCTGTCTGTCCCACGATGTCGACAGAAAACGTTCTATCGATTACTTAGACCGAGTTTATATCTGTGTGCCATGTGTCCAATAAAGCATAACCACTAATTACTAATGGAAAACTATTTGATTCAGACACGCAGTTATTAATTTAAACAGTTTCATACATAACTAAATGCCACTTTTGTACAATTCAACAGGATTGGAAACTATTTAAATCAATAAATATACTCGTACATACATATATCTGAATCAAACAGTTTTTTTATTAGTAATTAGTGGTTAAGCTTTTTTGGACACATGTCACACAGATGTAAGTAAACGCGGCCTTATGTATATTGAAAGCAAAAATTTTATTAATTTAATTATTTATGAAGGTTATAAAGCCTAAGGTCGGTCGCCAGAGCCTCGTGTCTGAAAACAGGAGACACCAAGTCCTTTATGGACAGTGGGTGAGGTTGAAAATTGAAAAAGATAGGCTCTGTACACAAATCGACAAGTCAAATTTTGTATTCGCATCACTTTTCCATTGGTCTCCCAAAACCAAAGAGAAATCATATTATTTTTTTTATTGAAGTGTTTCATTACAAACTAATTATCAAAAATAAAACAAAAAGAAAACAAATAACATAATTAATATAATTTGGTATATCACAACAAATTCCGTACTTACTATTTCGAAAGAATATATTTTGTAGTATTTTTTCGTTTTAATAAAATCGGGAAATATTTTTAAAACATCAATTACATAATGGAAATCACAATCCACTTTGTTGGCAATATACATATCTTCCTTTTCTAAAGAATCAAAATATGTATGACTGGATCTAAAAATATGTTCGGTTAAGTCTCGGGGTAAATTATGCCATTCGTTACTGAACGAAATATTAAAATATTAGAGCTGAGTTTTGAGTTATTGAAACAAATCACCATATCAATGATATTCTGAATTTTATTTAAATAAAAAGGTTTTTGTTTTTTAGAAAATAAAAATTACTTCCTTCCCAACACAAAATTATATTTAATAAATAATCATTATTGTCGGAGGCAGTAAATACTATTCTGGGGATGTAAATAGCATAACCCAAATTGGTTAACACACATCCATCCTAAAAGTTAGAAAAAAAAAAATAGTTTTTATAAAAAATTATTATGTATCACTGCCGCGAAAAAAAACAATATAGAATTAATACCTTTAAGGCTCTACTCTTAATTTCAACAATAATAATAGCTGCAATTGTGTTTTTGTAAGACACCAGGCAGGATAAAAATTGATTATTGTAAACGTTTTCATGGTCTATTGCGAAAATGTTCAAGTTCAGTAGCGAAAGTACTGTTCTTCAGTGAACATTAAATATGATAAAGAAAACACACCAAAAAAAAAAAAAAATAATCATTCCAAAAAAAGAAAATTACATTGCAGAGAAACCAAAATATATACAACATATTAATTTGGAACAATAAATTTGAAAATGTGTATTAAACTAACATACACAAATATCGAGCCATAACCGCTAAAAAAACTTAACCGACACATATTTTGGACTTCGATTTTTTGACGAAAATGGATTATTTATGATCGCAAATATCGATTTTGGTAAAAAAAAATTTATTTCGAAAATTATGTCGCTTAAGCTTTTTTGGCGGTGAGGGCACGATATATTCATATCGCTTAAGATTAATTGACTGTTAAGAAGTGTTCAAGTCGTACTGCTCATAAACTTATATACATACGAGTGCATACAATTAACGCGTATTCATGTTAACGCACATACATATGCTCACGAAACTCTTAATCATTTTTATTTTAAATAACTTAAAAATTTTGAAACCACTTAATACACAATTTCCTTAAATTCTGAATTTATGACAAACGATTTCAATTTCTAATTGCACAGAGAACAATTTTCTTGCAATAAACACGTTTAATTGAAAAAAAACCAAAAATCAATTAAAAATTTGAATTAGTCAATTAAACTTTTAATTGAAAAAATTACATTTTGAATTGATTTCTGGTTATTTTTTTCAATTAATCCTGTGTATTGCTGGAACATTTTTTGTCTGTATAGTATTTTTTTTTTTGGAAATTGTTACAATTTAAGTTTAACTTTTGTTAGCGCAATAATAATCCCAAATTATTATTTAACTTATTCAGTAAAATATTTTTATTAAAAATTTAAAATTCAGGATGATTCCTCAATTGGAATATTTTCTAATAAGTTTTCCCACACAATGGTCGTCGATCATCCTCCTGTTCTTTTTTCCATATTACAACTTTGGAATCAGAAAAGTTTTAAGAGGAAAACACAATTTTACTATTAGAAGGAATAGTTTAATCCGTTGGTTGCATTTTTATGAAAAAAAAACATTAAATATTTTAATTGTAGTACGGTGTTATCAATAAAAAGAGCTAAGCGAAAAGCGATTTCTTGCTCTCCCCAGGGCTTAGAAAAATGAACTTTGAGTTTAACTTTTTTTTTTGTTAAAATATGGATGTGTATACAAATAAGAAGCATTTTTATATGCGGGCGGTGTTCGGGTCAGTCAAAACACTAGAGGGAGAAATGAAATCTATGTCAAAATCATCGACATATAGTACTCGTATGTATGGTCCAGTTGTGTGTATTTTACTTTTTTGTCGACTCTATCTGCCTTATCAGGCTTTGATTTCAAAAAGTAAAAAAATAATATAAAATAAAACGAAATCAAAGCCGTTATATGAATAAAAAATAAACAAAATAAAATATATAACAGCACATTATCAAATGATGTTCCTTAATGGAATTTTCAATTTCTTCTCGGTAGTCGTGAGAAGAACGTGAAAATTGAAAGACGTGAATTTAAAGAAAAAGAACAAAAAAATAGTACATACCTACATAATAATAATAATAATAATAATATTGTGTATTTAGAAATACATACATATACATACATATGTATGTATGTATAAAAAACCATAAAAATGATAGACAAGCAAATAAAATAATTAAAAGTAATATAATAATTAAATTGAAAGATTATTTATTTACCTTAATCTGATAAAACGAAACATACAAAAATATTTATTTCAAATCTCATATAAAAACTAAACAAAATAAAAATACTTTTAAAAGATTAATGCCCTAATTCAGTAAGAAGATTTAGGACGTTTTTGTTTGAAAATGCTTAAGAGTTCCTGTCTTTGAATTCTCTAAATTATTTTCTTCAAAAATGGTTGTAGTCTTTGATAATGAAAAATATACATAACTATTATTGCCATGTTTTTAAAACATAAAAATTTAATTAAAGTATTATACAATAGTTTGAAAAATACATGAAAAAATATGTGCTGGATATAATGTTTGGAACAAAATCATATAGCAAATACATGAACCTTCTAGCATAGACAATAAATAATAATCGTTTTAAAGAATCGAAACTGCTTCTTTTTTTCGTCCATAGACAAGACGATACAATCGTCGAACAGAATTAGGGCATAAGATTCTATTAATTAAACATAGTTTGTTATTCAAAATCTGTAACTGAAATATTGAATTCGGTTTTTAAACGTATACGATGGAACAAGTAGAAGAACTAAAGTGGTGGTCGAAACTTTTGAAAATTAACAAGTTACTGGTATTTTTTCAAGAAATTCTATTTGTTGTTATTATATCAGAAAATATTAATAAATAATAAATAGAATGAAATTCATATAATATATTAGAAAGAAACTATGTATGCGTATGTAAATGTCATTGTGACATTTTCACAGAATTAGAGTCAACTTGCAATTTAGACCAAATTTAGACGTAAATGCAAATTTTATTAACGATTCCACATGACAATGATACAATTTAAATAAGTTTTGCGTGATAATGTTATTGAAGTGTCACAATGCATAAGAAATTTTGAAACTTAACGACGTTCTCTATTAAACTGAACGCTGCTATATATCACAGACGACTCAAAGTGATATTGTCCGCTATTAGTCTCTGAGTTGACAGCACCTATCATACAAATTTGCTAATGCGCTAGGACTCACTAACACTAAACATGTGGTAATTTTTTAATTTTTTGTCCGATGATAACAATATAACGCCTAATACTTTTATTACAAACATTTTTTTAAGATACAGGTTTAAAGGAATTTTAATTATTTTTTTTGGCTTAATGGCGCAACTTTAAATAGTGAATTTAAAAAAAAACCTAAGAAATCCAAATTTTTCTGAAACCTAAAGGGCCGTAACTCAGTGAATTTTTATCCCACCAACACATTATAAAAAAAATATGCTGGTAAAAGAAAAACATATCTTTTCAACGGTGAAAAATCTTCTAAAAAAAAGCCATATTCTTGTTCAGCAGCCCCAATTTAGTTTAAATGCAGCTAATTTTAGAAGTTCTTTTTTTGTGGCATAGTGTTACGGGTGAATGAAGAAAACTCGATGATATGGATGTGTTTCCGTAGCAAAATTTTTATATTATTTTACATTTGCATTTTAAATAAAAGTTTGCACGTATGATGCAGAGCAGTGATGCATTTACGAACACACCCATAATTAAATAAAACATATGAGCATATCGCTCATTTACACCAAAAAAATTCATAACTCAAGAAACCTGTTTGCCAGAAAACGATTTTGAAGTTTTTTAATTTAAACACAACTTAATGGAAAAAGAAAATTTTATTTTTCTGTCAAAAGTTGAGTAAACAAGGTACATATGTATATGTATATTTGTACGAAATTAGGATTTTGAGTTATGGCGTTATTTGAGTAAATGAGCGATATGTGTATATGCCGATACATATGTTTATTGTATTTGTATATATTTTTGCAAATTAAAGTTTACGTTAATATGTAATACTATGTATTTATTTATACGTTTCCTTTACGAAAATAAACTCAATAATCGAATAAAAAAAGAAACAAACTACTGTCTGACTGCAAACCAATAAACTATCTAAAGTTAATTTAAACAAAAACTAAGAAAAAAATCACCGGCATATTTTCCCGATCTTCATCAAAGTGCGTGTAAATAATAAATATGTATGTATGTATGTACACATACTATAAATCAGAAATATTTTAATCGAAATTCTTGTAAACAAACTAAAAATACCAACAAACACAAGTGTTAAAGTAAAATAATTTCTTAATTTATTACAAATGGTTCAACAAAAAAAAAATTAAAGAACAAAATCTTTAAAAAAATTTGAACTTTGAACGATGTGTATTTACAATATATAGTCAAACCAACGAACATCATCAATCGATCGATATATCGGCCATGTTTAGTGATAATTTAATGACACCGCTGTTCTTTTCAAATTGTCTCTGCACTTTCTGTAGTTTCTCATAGCTTGCGCTTGTGTGTGTGTGTGTGTGTGTGCAAAAAATATTTCATAATAAGGTTTGTGAGTACTGAACGCATTTTTGTTTTTGTATTTAGATTTTATTTAAAGATTAACTTTTTTAACATTGTACCTATGTATGTATGTTCTCTAAACGATTGTTGTTGAAAAGAATTATTCATATAAAAACAATATACATACATACATACATACATATGTACATATTTAAAGAATAAACAAATGCATTTGTATTGTTCCTTTTAATGTTTGCTGCTGTTTTTTGTTTATCTAACAATAATTACAATACATAAGTATACGACTATATTATTACAACAACAACAACATAAGACAAACATAAACATGATTAAAATGCCAGAACAAGAGATTAATGAAAAAATCTATGATCATCGTGTTTTAACCGATTGGTCAAATGTTAACAACAACACAAATGGTACAATGCATTATTCCAAGGACATGATATTCAATGATGGTCATCGTTTATCGATTACAGTTTATAGGTAAGCTCTTGACACTTTTCAAGTTATTTACATTCCAATTTATGTTAAAATATTGGCAAAAGAATATACATATGTGTGTATGTATACATATCGATCGCTTAATATAAGAAAGGCGTAACTCGAATTTTATATATTTTACAAGAGAAGGAAAAAAACTGAATAAAAACTAAAACTAAAGCATTTACATGCAAGAATAATTTTTTAAAATTAAATAAATCTTTTATTTTTAGTTTTTACTCACTTCGTTCTTGAGGGAGGATGTAATTATACGTTGGCTACCAGAAAACGTGTGAAACGCAATTTCGAAAAACAATGAGATACCTACACCCTTTTTATATTAAGCCATCGATATGTATGTATGTACATACATATGTATGTATGTGACGATCGCAATAAAATTTTTATTTTGATAAAATAAATAAAAAAATTCCAGGTTTAGTTCAAAGCACATATACATACATACATATGTATCTACATATGTATGTATGCAGTATGTATGTACATATAGACATATGTATGTATTGCTATACTTCAGTTCAAAATATTTACATACTTGGGTGCTTGTTTACAGTGGCTTTCTATGGAAAATCCAAGCGGAACCGGATTTAAAATATTGCCAACTCAGTTAAATTAATAATTTATTTGAAACTTGAAAGAAGTTATTGTCACACAGAAAATATTTTTGGGGAAAAACAAAACATATCCAGCTGTAACAGGATTTTACTCTTCCTGGTGTCCATATTTTTTAAAATCATTTATAAACTTTCTGGTAAAATAAAACAACTGGAAACAAAATTCGAAATTCTCTCTCACTTTTTATTGCTCTCGCCATCCGTTTAGAATACGATATTCTCGGGAAGAATAGTTACAATTGGACTGATAAAAAAGTTCACTTTTAATTTTATTAGATTAAGATTTTCTCTTGCTTTTGAGAGACCAAAATTTGAGATTGTACATATATACATGTAAATTTTTATATCAGCATACATATGTATATAAGTATGTCAAGTTCTTAAATTTTTGGTTAAAGTTTTGAGCGCATAAAGCAAACTTTTCTAGTTCAGTAAGGTCCTTATCCTTCTTAATATACATAAGCTCACATACATACAAGTACGTAAATAGTTTGAATTATTTGAAATTCGTTGTAAAACGCCTCCCCAGAAATAAAAACTCACATACATACATACATACATACACATGTATTTATACTCGTAAATCCAATTCAGACATTTTAATTGACTAGTCAGTGTCTTTATCTTCTAGTCTACATCTATTTTATTACTGTCTACATTTAATTTTATTTTTGTCCAGTTTTCTCTTTGTGATCTCTGCAATCGGCAATTCAACAGTGTTGTTTCTATTAACAAAACGTCGTTTACGTGGTCCATCGCGGATTGACATCATGCTAATGCATTTGGCTATAGCCGATCTAATGGTGACGTTCCTGCTGATGCCGCTGGAGATTGCGTGGGCTTACACAGTGCAATGGAAATCGACTGATTTCGTTTGTCGTCTTATGAGTTTCTTTAGAGTCTTTGGTCTTTACTTATCGAGTTTTGTGTTGGTATGCATATCAATTGACAGGTAAGCCAAATAAATGCATGCACACACTCTCTGATAAAATGTTGTGTGGATGGGGAGAGAAAAACTCAAGTTGAGTGTTTATGTGTTGCTATTACTTTACACTATGTAGTTCTTTCTTTTTTGTTTGTTCTGTTTGCAGATATTATGCTATAATTAAACCTTTGAAACTTTCCTCAAATCGCGGACGCACAATGTTAATCATAGCCTGGTCCAGTTCCATATTGTGTAGCTTGCCGCAGGTATGTAAGCATGCGGGAATGCGTGTGTATTTAATTGACAAGTTGGTTGGTTGCATGTTTTGGGTCAGTGTTTCTTCACTTGCTTCACTATTTTAAGCCACTTAAAAAGTCAACGTTCATGGCTTTGTTTGTGTTTTTAAATCATATTGTATTATTACAGGCATACGTTTTTCACTTGGAAGAGCATCCGAAAGTTAGAGGCTACTATCAATGTGTTACATTTCATTCATTTGCCAGTGAATTTCACAAATTGTTCTATAACATTGCCAACATGTGCGTCATGTATGCCTGTCCATTGATCACTTTTATCTATTGCTATGGGGCGATCTACTTGGAAATTTATCGCAAAAGTCAGCGTATAGTTAAAGGCATTGGTAAATATTTTTTTAAATACTTATTTCTTATACTATAGTACACTTCAAGCCACCCAAGAGAGTCTTCAAACACTAAATAATATCTCGTGTGACAGACTGTGGAATGTATGAATGCGATTTTATTTAAATTAACAAGAGTTATTCCTTCAGTCTTATAATGCAAAAAATAAAAAACCTAAATAGTACATGAGAATATATTTTTTTTTCTCCCCTTTAATAGAGCGTTTTCGTCGCTCCAACGATGACGTCTTGAGTCGTGCCAAGAAGAGAACTTTGAAGATGACCATAACCATTGTTATTGTTTTTATAATATGTTGGACACCATATTACATCATTTGTATGTGGTATTGGATAGATAAGTCATCTGTGGGTGAGGTCAGTTCGTTAATACGCAAGGGGTTGTTTATATTTGCCTGCACCAATTCTTGCATGAATCCTATTGTCTATGGAGCTTTTAACATACGCGGCCGCGTTAATCACAATACGGTAAGTATAAGTCAAATTATCAAAAAAAAAAAAAAAAAAACAAAACACTTTCAATATCATACTTCTTTTACAACATAAGAATTATTATACTTATAATGTAAGCCTTACGGAATGCACTCTTAATGCCGGTCCAGACTTGCAATTTTTGTTGCAGCAATTCTTGAATATGTGTGAGAGTGTTGAAATAGAAATATACATTTTTTGTATTCCTCTCTCGCTCTTTTGCACTAAAAAATAAAAAGTTTCTGCAACAAAAATTGCAAGTCTGGACTGGGACTTTTAAATATTACAAATTATATTGAAATTTTCGAAACAGAACCCAAATACCGGGTGATACACGTTCTAAATGCTGATATGCGTGTGTTTCCCTGTGATACAAGTGCATGCATGTTCCTTTTTGTTTAAATATCTAATTTGTATGAAATGGTAAATACAAATTTTTTTAATACCTCTTACAGTAGTGTAAACAAACTTAGCACAACTGATACCTGTCATGCAATATGTTGAAAGAAACATTAAGATTATACGCAAATATTATGCTGGAAGTGTGTCACTTATTAATAAGGAACTGTTTCACATATTTTTAGTCATATTATGGATCGGACTTATTTTGTACCATCCTATTAAATTTCCATTCATTCCATATACACGTATATATGTATTATATTTGGATTTTACTACAGCTTTCTGGGATTTCTATTTAGTGTAGGTAAGGATGGGCTAAGTGATTTACGGCATCGTTAGTTTTTTCAAAAGTCACTGTAAGACGAAATTTGTTGCTTATAGTACACACAATTATAATTTATAATATATTTATTTCTTCTTTATATACATACATATCGTCGGTTGGTGGATGGTTTGCTGCAGACATAATGTATTTTGCTAGTTGTTCTAAGATTTTTGGGTAAAGGTTCCCTGATAAATAAATAAATAAATAAATAAATAAATAAATAAATAAATAAATAAATAAAAATAATAATTTGGGATTATTAGTGCGTTAATAAACGTTAAACTTAAATTGTAGCAATTCCCAAAAATAAAACACTAATAATGTATTTTGAATATACTGTGCCGCAAACCGGAAACCAACCGACGATATGTATTTATCTGCTCAAGAAGTTTTCAATGGGGTATAACAACACTAACACTATATATCACAGGAGTGGATGAAACAATATTTGTGGTGATATTACCATTCCTTATAATATCATATCATAGATTTGAAGATTATACATACATATTATGTATCTACAACTCGGAGGTCATAAAAATTGTCTTATTGTCATTTTAGTCCACCATGAGCAATCGCCACACATCTCTTTATCAGCGTGGAGACTCCTCTACTCAATTGCCGAAGCATTTACTAAATATTAACGGAGCCAGTGGGATATTGGCCACAACAAATTCAACTGCAGCTAACGAAAAAAATGAAATCAAAGTAAACAATGCGACAAAAATAGATAAACTACAAAATAATGAAACAGCGGCCATGATATGTATTAAGTAAGTGAAAATGACATTATTCAAAATAAGTATAGTACGCATTTTATATACATATGTATGCATATTTACCCCATAATATTTGAATATCAACTGGTTTCTTTTGATCATCAATAGTTTTCTTTGCTTTTCATGAATAATGAACAAAAACAATAATATAATTAAGTTAGCACAAGAAACTCTCTCGGGTTATAATAGCTTTAAATTGTTACATATAAGTAAACAAACATTTGTTAATTATATGAATCATTATTATGTTTATTACAATATTATACATTTGTTGGAACTGACAAAAAAAAAGACCATAAGCCACATACATAATATGTACATACATACAAACATAAATATAAACATATGTATGTATTTACATATGTATTTATCTACACCCTACAAGAAAAGTAATACGAAAATGATTCGAAATCTTGGAAGCAAAATATTATTGCGGCAACAATCATATTCGTATTGCGGAAGTTTCCCCCTTCGGGAGAGGTTGTGCGGCCAGGGCGATACTTCCAAGTAATACGAATGCAATACTTCTAGAAGATAAAACAATGATATTGCTAGATAATCATCTAACTGAACTATTTATGATATTGCCAGATTATCTTTAGGAAGATAAATTATTTATAACGATAGATTATCTCCCAAAATACAATTTTACAATTTTGCTAAATTAAGAAGAAGAAATATATATGTATGTATATATGTATATGTACATAAAACTACCAATAATTTTAATTTAAAGCAATTTTTTAAGGTCAACTAAATTCAATTTATCCTCACAGGAGTCATCATATTTTTACATATTATTAAAAGGAATTTCCTGAGCTAATGTTTTGAAAATTTTCTGATTGCTTTAATTTCAATTTCAAATGTTTTGAAAATTTTCTGATTGTTTTTATTTCAAATTAAATATTTATTTATAATATTGATATTATAAATTTATTGCGCATGTGATAAAACACCAGGCTGAACAAAAAGCAACATTTTAATAACACAAAGTACTTTGTTAAAGGAAAAAATAAATAGTCAATACATTTTGAACTGTATTGCTTTGATGATTTTCTTCTAAATGATAAAAATAAGATATTTTATTTATATCTTCTGTGCAATATACATATCTTCCAAATGTTTGTAGGGCATATATACATATGTACACATGTATGTATGCACACGTGCACACTTTTAAAATTGCGTTAGGAATCGATATTGATATTGAGATCCAGGCATTTTTTATTGGATCCTTTAATTACTGTTTCGTATCAAAGCCGTCGTATGTTTTTCTAACATGCCATCCCCAGACATTTTCCACTCTGTGTAACATCCGGGATATATGGAGACCAATTTAGAAGTTGTACATCCTGTTCACGAATTCAGTGACTTACAGCTCCATGGTATGGGTCCAAATAAGTTTTTAAATTGTGGAAAATCACTTTCTAATATCTATAATTTTGCACGACGATGCACTCAGACTTTCCGTTTCAAATACCAAGTCGATAGTACATATGTATGTACATACATACATACATACGTGCCACAGTATATCATACCACAACTTCGCTTTCCTTGTTGTGTCATCGTTGCAAAAGTATTTCTACCCTTTTAAGTAATGCAAATAAAAACTGGTCCACAGACATTAATATTTTTTTGTCAGAAAAAGGTTCGTTCAAAATTGATATAATTTCTTAAATAAAAATTAATTTCTGAATATTTTAATTGATCTATGTAATTGTCCTCGTAGTTAAAGCGTTGGTGTATGCATACATACATACATACATATTTAAATTTTAGCTACATACATAATTCAATGTTTTCTTGTCACTTTTTCAGTTGCGCTGACTCTATTGAACTTGCTAATCTTCAAAAATCATAATTACAACAAAATTAAATAAATGCTCCCAACTTTGCGACAAATACACATACGTACATACATACATACATAGTAGATATGTATGTATATATTTGGTGTTGTTTAATAAACAAACAAAAAAGAATTACATGTTTATTAGCTTACAACAAAGAGAATTGATTAACTTTATTACCCTACAGTTTCTCTTCCACACTCACACACTCACACACTCTCTGTTAATTTTCTTTATAGTATTCATTCATTGAATTATTACACACAATTGCACGTTACAAACTTAACTTAATAACAAAAACCAAAACAAAAACAAAAACAAAAAAAACATGTATTTTATTAAAAAAACACATTCAATTGTTTATACATGTATACAGGGTGAAATTGATTTGATTGATTGTGGCTGGTGGTGTTAATTAGTAGTTGAATTTATAATTTTAGTTTTAATGATTAAAATAATAAAAATAAATGAACAAAATAATATTTATTTATAATAAAAATATAAAAAAATGCGAATTTAATTAATTAAGTTGTTTCGATTTAATCCTTTATTAATATGTGTTCTGAAGATACACAAATACACAGATATGTATATACATAAATATGTACATATTTGCATATGTATGTATGTATGAACATATTTGTACAAGGTATGTATGGATAGTATACTTAATCAAAATCCAATATATTAATGACGTGTTTGTACATTATATTTTTTTTGGCACTTTGTTTGAAGACATTTAAAATTTCATGCGATTTAAAGTAAATTTAATCGATATTTAATTAAGTTTTGATGTAAGATGTCAAATATGTGAAAAATAATTGTGTGATAAATAGTAGAGAGCTGCACAAGCATAACTCAAATGACTTAAAAGCATCAACTTTTATTTCAAATACAGAGATCCTACTTTTTCTTTCCAGTTCTTCGACATCTATTTGACTTCAGTGAATTATACCAAGAAAAAAAAAGTATAAAACAGAAATAATCTCCTCGAGAATTCATTTGTTATTTCATCTTTAACTTTCGTATTTTGTATATTCTCTGTTTATTTGATTTCCAGGTACTTGTAAGTTCCGCTCATATTTTAGTTCAAGTTCAGCCGTCTTGTAATTTGCCGCTAATCGTCCTTGATGTGCGACCGCCACTGCAACAACTTATTAATCTTCAGTGCCCCTACACAGTATATACAATTATACATATGTATGTATAAATATATAGAAACATTTTTATATAATGCATATGACAATTCTGCTCATTGTAAAAAGCTCGTATTCACCCATTAGTTGTGTGCGGATTATAAAAATGAATTTAAATAAAAAAATACTATTGCAATTATTCAATATGGAGTAATAAATAAAATTAACGCCGCTAAACTAACACGTTAAAATAGTTAGTTGGTAATTTTAAATTGTCACTAAACAGCTAAATCAATTTAAAATTAATACTTAGTAATTCAAATAATATCAACAACAATTTATGTGACATGTTATTGCCTACTTTTCAAATAATACTTTAAACAAAATGTTGTGTTTATTCTGATAAAAATCAAAAATTTTTTGACTACTCGTTTTAGTATGTTGTCAGCTACATAATATTTGTTAAATACTTACTTTAGCTTTAGTGAGTTTAGAGCTAACTAACCATGTAGACCTGGCTGCTTATAAATATGCACATGTAGATTTGTGGACATACATACATATGTAAATATGTATGTATGGATTTATAAATGTAGACACTTGAAAGAGTATCAATATTTGAAAACAAATAGACAAACAAGTAGTTTTTATTGTATGGTGTATAAAATGCCCTGCAGTATGTGTAGATTGGTGATTTGAGTTATGACAAATAGAAGGAATACTAAATTTTTATTAGTGGCTGATAATAGTAAAAGTAAATACATGTCAAAAATGTCTCTTGATTTCTCAAAAAGTGAGCCTTGGCTTCACTAAACATGTGTTTGTGTGTGTGTGTATATGCTTAGGCTAATCGAACTGCAGGGTATATGAAGTGTTGTATATTTGATATACAAACAGGAAGATTTTTCTTCATTATGTCACATTGTGTCACAGACCATTTTGCAACTAATCAACAGATACAAGCAAGTAGTCAACCGCAACAACAATGATAAAATAAATACAATATACTAGCTAGCCTCACTTACACATCCGAAAGATACATATATTTAAATAATAAAAATAACAACAATATCAGAAGCAGTAACAAGCCAAAATATGCACGCAACGGGATGGCGCACCAACGGCAATGGCACAGCGCCACACATCTACGAACTCGTTGATGAGGATGGTGGTGATAAATTATTATACCAAGTCTATATTTGACTTTAGTAACTTTTAAATATTGCATGGACTAATTAATGCTGAGCATGTGAGTGATATTTAAAGTGAACATAAATATACTTATCCAAAGTCACAAGCACATGATTTAAAAAATACTATACTAAATTTTAAGTCACATGGGTTCGCCAGACAAGATTGTGTCATCTTAAAAAACTACAATTTTTCATACATAGTATAGCGTCACTACAAAAGTGTAAATTTTGATGCGCATATCTCGGCTCATTTCTCCAAATGCTAGAGTGTGCCATTACAATAGGCTAAGGTCTGTGCCAAGTTTCGCAGGAATAGGATAAGTAGAAAGAAGTGCATAAAATTATAAAACAAATTTTGGTGTGCGAGGCTCCGTATTTTTTTGACAATTAGACCAAACGACAGCGTTACCTCTCACACAAAAGAAACACTTTTTGAAATTGGTTATTAAATTGCGGAGTAACAAAAATCAAACAAATTGACGATGATGTAAAACGGAACAATTCAGGCTTTTCCAAAACTTAAAAAGTACAAGTTTATTTTATAAAATTTATTCACTTTGATAATCTAGATTTAAGATTGGAATACTTATTGTTAGTTCATTTTGAAGATACAATAAATAAATATATGCATTAAAACAAAAATAAACTTTGATACTCAAAATTGAACTAGATACATAATTACATACATAACCCTACGTCTACACCTAATATATGTATTTTTATCATAACAAAAGTCCAATTTTATATTGAAAAATAATTTTTTTTTATGTTAGCTCTTTTTTCTATATGGAACTGTCATGATAAAAAAATATCAGGGTAAAGAATATAGTTTCCCTTAATTTTAATTTTGGTGTTTAATTCGCTTTCCCAACTTTTTTAATAAAATACCGCAATAGAAAAAGGCGAAGTGTACGAGTATGTAATCCGTAAGCAATTTGTCTTGCTGCAATAGCTGCACACCGTTCCATCTCTGAAGTGATCACCCTAAATACATTTTTCTTTCTATTCAATGAAATAGATTTTTTTTATATTTTGTTTAGTTTTAAAATGAAACATAGAGCCGCAGACTACATTATAATTTAATAATTTTGGAAATTTATGCATGTCGATTTGCTGTTATTTGTTGTTGTTATTCTGTTGTTTTATTATTCCTGGTGTCTTTATTACTATTACTTGATGTTGCATGTGGCTAACTGAATTTCAAATAAAAACACAATACGGCACGATTTATAACGCCACATCCCGCCCACAAAATGCCACACTTTTTTATTCTTCATGATTATCCATTTAAATATGAATGAATGTGCTTAAGCTGAATGCATCTCCACAATAAGTTCCAATGACATTATACGCTCACTCATCACACGCTGCCATATTCATCATTTCGATGTACAGATACATACATCCATATGTACAATATGCATGCATGCATACATAAATATGTAAGTATGTATGTATATATGATACATAGAAATGACGTTTTTTTCGATACGAACTTTAAAGGCGACAAAGTCAAAGATTTTCTATTTATTATTATTATTTTTTTGTTATTATTATTTACATATTTGAATATCGTGATTTCATGGGTCTGTGGAACTGCATTCTACCTTTTTGTTACACTTTGATTAAATTGGTTTATTAAGTTATTTTGTGAAACGCATATTAATTAACCGTTCATTTATTCAAAGAAGAGAATTCATATTACCAGCAGAGTGTGTTATAGATGTTAGAAATCAAATGAGGGTGCATCATTTAAATAATTTTCACTTTTATTTCAACTTTAAAGCGCTTATATCTTTCACCTTAATTAGATTTTTTTTTCTTGAAACTTTTTGAAATGACGGCCAAATGTCTTATCATTATTAAATAAATTCAAATAAATTCAATACTCGGGACTGTCAAACATAATGAAAATTATGATACTTCAAAATAACCTCAAGTTATTTTACTGCAGTTTTTTTAGCGTTCCACCTTCGGAAATCATACAGATTTTTATGTGTTGCATAGAAAAGAAATTTAAGAACTCGAGAGAAATGCGGGCGCAAGATTCTCTCAAAAATTTACTAGAAAATTATACGAAATATTTGTGTATGTATTGGAACACAGTTCTAATAAAAAATATTTTAAATTTATGTCTAGCCTCGTTCAAAATTGTTAATCAAATTAAGCAATTTGTATTAAAAGCCCATCATAAATTTTAGAAATTGTGTAGCAAAAACAAAGTTCAAAAAAGGTAAAAAGGGTTGGGAATTAAGCATTTTTGGTGGAAGCTCTTCCGTACTGGATTACCAACTTAGGCTCAAATTCACAATCTTTAGTTAACTAATGCATGTGGTTTAACCATTGAAATTGCTAATAAAAATTTTTAGTTAACTATAGACTGTAAAATTGGACCTTAATGATTTTAACAAGGAATGAAACTTAAATAATCGATTCTTGAGAACTACTTACTTTGTTTATTTGGCAACATGTTAAAACTAATAGAATTATTCTTCTCATCAATCAACTTCTGCACAATTTTTAATGTGATTTGTAAGCGAGTAAAGAAATTTGGCAATCAGAAAAGTATGGAAAGTAATGATGGTAATGTCTAATTTTTTACTGGTATGTTTTTAAATATGTATAAAATAATATAAAAAAAATTGTGAGTAGAGCTTTCATGTTCAGTGTGTTCGTATTTCACTTGAAAATGTGGTGTGAAAAAAAATATTAACTGATAAAAAATATTTTTGGGTTTTAACAGCTTTATAAAACAAATTTTGTATGAAAATTTCATTAATAAGGCTCTAATAAAGCCAAATTATTTTTTATGAATAAGGCCATAATAATATACTTGATTTATAAAAGGTTTATAAAATACAAAATTTTTCATACAAAATTTGTTTTATAAACCCTTTATAAAATAATTTTTTTTTTAATGAGTAACTAGGGCAGTAAAGAATTAAATTGCAATTAAAATAATTTTTACTTTTTAGTTATTATTGGCTTAAAATTATATTTTTAACTCTAAGTAAAGAGAAAAGTAACTAGCTAATTTCAGTAAAATTATAAGAGAATTTTTTGAACTTTGCATGAACACGAAGAACACTGTAGAAGTTATTTATTTTTTCTTCATTAATATTTTTGTGATGTTGAAAATTTAAAAAAATAGCAATATTTAATACTCTTAACTGTTTGACTAGACATATTTTAATTTAATCTGAAGTGGCGTATTAGCTAATCATTAAATAAAATTATGGTGTGATTCTGGTAAACATTCATACATACCTACATATCGATGACTTAATATAAGAAAGGCGGAACTTGCATTTTCGATATTTTATAGGAGAAGCAAAAAACTGAAGAAAAACTAAAGCATTTCTGTGGACTTTTGACAAAACAACCTCTTTCAAAAACTGCAATTTTACAGGAGAACGAAAAAACTGATAAAATATCTAGTAACATTGATTTTGAAATATTGGGTGAAAAAGTGAAAGTGTAGTATTAAATTTAAATACTAAATTGAAGTGAAGATATGAATAATTCTATTCTAATGCCAAAAGATTTTCAGAAAAATTAAGACTAAAAAGATAGGATGTTTTGTCGAAATTGTTTTCAACAAAAAAAAAAATAACTTACATTACACAAGTTGTTTTGTTAAAATGGTTTTAAACAAAAACGTGATTCATATTTTGCGCTTATCTCAAGCCAAGTTACATATTTTCTAAATTTCTGTTTTGATAAAACAACTTCTTTGAAGAGAAGTTGTTTTGTTAAAACAAAATGTATATATGCAAAAAAATATTAAATACAATTTAGATGTTTTGTCAAAAGGATATAACAATTTTATTTCTTGCATTTTAGAAAATTTTTAAACTCTTTCAGATAAGATATTTTATCATATATTTTTTCCAAATATAATGAAAGAAGTTGATATGCCAAGAACTGTAGATTTTTAACCAAATGGCGTAGAAATGCAAGGATCACACAAAAAGAACCGTCTTGACAATTTATATTTAATATAAAAATCTTGCAAAAATTTCTTATTTCGAGAGAAGTTGTTTTGTCAAAAGCCCACAGACTTACAAGCAGAAATAATTTTCTAAGTTGCTATAAGTCTTTGATTTTTAACTGTAATATACTAAGAAAATGTTAAGAACGCGATTTCGAAAATAACTGAGATACGCCCTTTTTATATTAAGCCATCGATATGTACATAGATAGCAAATCAATAATACATTTGTAAATTTTGTAAAATTATTTCATTATGGTTTTATTATATTGCTTGCATTGTTCTTAAAGCTTCTTTATTTATGTACACTCGAAATATTTACGTTACCGAAACTTTCAGTTCAGTGCGACATTTTTTTTTTGTAGATTTACATACATACATATGTGTATCACAATTTGGCTATATATTCACCTCTTACGTACATACCTATGTACGTATTTCCTTTTTTTGTAATTCTTGCCGTGTAAAAGGTTCTTTGTATTTTCGACTACTGAAATAACCATTTGTAAGAATTTTGAATAATGCAGTAAGAAATAGTATTTTTACATACATACATACATATACTAATTGCTTCCAGAGTCCAAGTGTCTTTTAAGCCGCAAAGCTTGAATGCTACTGATTGGCGCAACAAATTCGAATTTGTTTATAACTGGCAATAATCCGCAACCATACACATATCAAGTCCACAGTGCAAGTAAGAAATTATTACATATTTGCACCTTCGGTTTTTTTTATAGCAGTAGTAATACAAGCCTACATACAATACATACATGTATGTGTATATAAATACATACATACATACATACATACATACATATGTAAGTAGCAGTTTAGTTGCATGACATTGCTCGCAACAAATGACATACGACAGCCTGTCAGAGGATCTAGTTTTATTATTTTTCGCATTTGCAATTATTTTTACTGCCTCTACATTTGCGTATGTTTTTGCTGTTGAAGATGTTAAAAAAATTCATTTAATACAAATATCACTCTCTAGTAAAAATCTAGCACTACTACTTTAGAGTAGCACTGGTATTTGTAGCCGATATTAATGTTGTTTTTGTTGTTATTTATGTGAGCGATCAAGTTTACAACACATAAAAATCGAATCAACAGCAGAGTCAGTGGTTCCGGCAACCACAGAAGCTTGACTGCTGGCTGCAGCAGCAGAAATAGCACGTGGGCGTTTGAGAAAATAACAATACTAATAATAATAAAACCAGAGAGTTTTCTCCAACACCAATAAGAAAAGGAAATGTTAAAAAAGAATTAGTGATGCCACTATGTATAGTATAGTGACTACACACATTCATGTATTTATTTATTCGTTATATTTTTCGAAAATGAAAACAGAATATTGATGACTGAAGTCATATGTACTTGCTTTTTAACCGACTTCAAGGATTAGGTTATCAATGCATCAATATTTATTTTATAATTTATACTGAAACATTATTAAATTATTAGACTAGTTATTGCCTAATTTACTTAAGCATTTTTTTAAATAAAATTTCATGAATTTTGATGAACGAAACTTTTTCTATTTGCTAATTGCAGCGCTATAGAAGAGCATTTTATGTAATAAAGGACTTAGAATGAATCTCTGATGATTTTTTGGCTTTTTCTAATATAAGTTGCTTCTCCTTTGCTCTTATTGATAAATGTAAAATTTTGATGCAACTAATTTCATAAAAAAATACTCAATCTGAATTAGCTACATAACAAACATTTCAGCTGAATTAAGTTATTTTCTTACTTTGTTTATTAAGAGTTTATCCCATTTCTAATAACAATAAAAAAAAAAAACACAAAATATATGGCAACACGCTTGTTTATTAAAAACAAGAATATCGAACGGAGATCAATACATACCGACAACAACAACAGGGAGCATAAATATGAGAGCAGTTAAACAAACATTTTGTTTGTGTTTGTGTTTTTGTTATTGGTTTTTCTGTGAATGGATCTGTTAGTGTCCGACCGATTAATCCAATTCGTCTTCAAAACAATCGGCCATGTCACAGAGTTCAATTCCGTCCGGAGTCGGAATTCAATCCACCCCATTTTTGTAGGAGAAAACTAAAATATAGAAATTTTTCAGGTGTCTCTATACTGTGGGAGGTGGTATGCTGGGATATGCTCCGGCTAGGGCTTGACATTTTGAGGTTTATTCAATTCCGATTCCGAACGGAATTGAACTCTGTGACATGGCCGAATATAATTATATAAGTATATGCATATGTACATATCGCACACTAAATCATAAAGAGTAACAACTCAAAATTATAAAAGTGCTTTTACTTTTTTATAAACCAGTTAATTTAAGAAATATGTAACGAGATCAACAATTTCTTTTGCAGTACAGTCTTCTTGAAGAATATAAAATAGCGTTATGCTTGTTTTTATGTCACATACTTGCGTCATTTGTACAGTATCAACAGTTCTTTGCAACTACTCAGCATCTGAAATTTTTTGAGTTGTGACTCTTTATGATTTAGTGTGCGATATACTAAAAGTTCAATTTGGAGCTTCCGTCCGAACTTTTGTGAAATTAAAATAAAGGCTGTTCCGTTCAACTATGTGTTGTTGTCAGAATATTTACAACTAACTTTGATGTTATTTGTTCATTAATAATTATCACATGTAATTTGGCTTAAAAAGCGTTACGAACTTTAGCCTATTCAATTCATAAGAATATAGAAACAAATACAGTTCGAAAAATAATAATTAAATTAACTAATAAAGGGTTTTTGTTTTTATTATTACTAAAGATGACTGAAATTTATTTGCTGGTGGTTAATCATTGTCTATATGCATTTCATTGTTGTGTCATTTAAAAATGTGTGGTTGAAGGCGACTGAAAATTTGTTATACATACTCGTGTATGGACAATGCTTAACCACCAGCAAATAAATGTCTTGAATTATTAAACATGAATAAATTTTTTTTCTTATGATTCTTTAGACTACAAGAACTAAATAATAATAACTGAATAAATCATTGAACAAGTGAATAGTTAATTAAGAAAATGAAAGCTTCGACTGGAAATCGGACTTAAACATATCTGTGTAATCCCCTTTTAATATCCTGTAAAACTTATCCGCCATTTTTTTTATTGTTTTCAGACACCTAACTGAGGACAATTTTATTTTTAAAACGAATATAAATCCATCCAGCTAATTCGAAGATACTAGGTATTAAAGAAATGTACAAATATACCTAAAAGATACTCACGAAAAACATAACCCGGTCCGATAAAAATCTATGTTTCAAATTTATTTATTTCACAATTTTATGATTTTAGGCTATCAGTGCAAAAGTGGTACAACCTGAAACTAATCATTATTTAATTGCTCTATTACTTTGTTATATTATGTTCTGTGCAAAAACGATTTTCAGCTCCATCCTCTTTTGAATACCAAAAGATTACCCTATTTTTGTATTGATAGTTGGTAGTGTAAAGAGTTTTTACCACCAGAACAGCAACAAAAAAAAAAATTTGGGTACACCTCTTTTGCGCTGATGGTCTCATATATCAAAGCAAACAGATGTGCGAAAAGCCAATTGTATTACTCGTATTTTAGCTCTTTATTGTTTGAAAAGTTTTTTTTTTTCGTTTGTTTTTTCATACACTGCTACGTTTCTGAACACCTTCATCATCAGCGGTCTTTCTCTTTGGTCCACTGTGTGTGGTGTCAGTTGATGTAGATTTCTGCTTTATATACTCAGCCATTATTGCAAATGGAATGATTCATCGTATTTAATTTGCTGAAAGCTTATTTTTGAATGTAAGTTGGTTTACAAAGCAACACAAACTTTAGCCTGATCAATTTATAAATATAGAAACAAATGAAGTTCGAACAATAATTAAAATTAACTATCATAATTTATAGTTTCGTAAGATATGTATATACGATATCTCAAAATTATATCAAATAATACGTGCAAGCACACATTCTCTGACATTTGCATTTGAGGTAAAAAGCATTGAAATCTCTTGCAATTTGTTTTTGTTGCACTGTTGCCACCGAGATCTGATTGGCCCTTGTGACTCAAATAAACCTTTAAAATATATATGTACATCCGATAATAACGTCTGAAATTAAATAATATGTATATGTATTTGATTTACTTCCATTAGCAACCGAAGTTCGGTTTATCCCGCTTTCCATACGTTCCACCGAACTTCGGATATGCTATGGAACATAATAAGAAACCGAATATTGTGTATTTTGGGAAATTGAGTACTAGTGGATGGATTTTCCCAGCAAACAAACAGATATCCACACATAATAGTAATACATATGTACCTGAAATAATTATCATGCAGAATTTTCAGATGTATTTATAAAGTATTTCAAAAGGCTTATTTATATATACATATGTATATTTCAAATAAATATGTGTGTCTGTATGTATGAAGCTTAACCGAAAATAGTTTGTATTATTAACTGCCACTAAAAAATAATGCAAGTTTCCCTAAATGAATATAGGATTACTTCAAGCTTTGAAACAATTTGTACTCATATGAGTAAAAATTTAAATTTAAAGTTGCAAATCAAATCATTATTGCACTTCAAACGTATGATGTTGTGTTTGTTTGGTTGTGTGTTGGATATTATTAAGGCGCATTGTGCACACTAAAGGGAGCAGTTTGTTGTACTCGTATTAAATACAAAAACAGCAGGCAGTTTATATGTTCCCCAACATGTGTAAGTGAGCACCTTGTTGCCTTCATCATAATCGTCATCATCATCGTGATAATCGTCGTAGTGAGTAGCTAAACAAAAATACGTTTTGTTCTTAAGATGTTGTTGTTTTGACTGACTGGCTGGTTGCTCTGTTATGATTATTTATCCAAATACCCAGTCAGTCAACGTTTGCACCTTGACCAAAGCAGTCGGGGCTCCTCAACTAAACTTAAAGAAATCCGAACACAAAAGGTGAATAAATAAGAAATGCCGCGAGTGACGTGATATATGGACACAAATAAAATTTTAAATGGATTCGTTTTTTATATTTCTAATAAATCCTTTTAATTGTTATTGCGTTGAAAAATAAAAATACTATAATAATTTTAAAGATCTTTATTAAGATCAATTCGGATTAACTACGGCCATATACATAGATTTGGATTTTAATTTCGCCTCTTTAACGAAGAACATAAAAACGATAAATTTTGTTTGTGCTTGTGCGTTTGATTTGTCTGATAGCCTTAAGTCATCAAAGTGTCAACCAAATAATTGTTTTTTTGGTGCTGAAAAGGTGCGTGCGCTCGTGTTTGATTGTTTGTGCCCTGGCTATTTCCTAATAGAATATAATTTTAATTTTTATCGCTTTTTTTCGACTGCATGAGATGCATAAATATATACATACATATATATAGACATACATACATACATACATATGTTGTAGGTCTGTAACTATTTAATACTTTAAATAGGATCATCATTATGATGATCTGTATGTAATATGCTTACCAAAGAAAGAGTTGGTCGGCGAAATTTGTTCAGTTGGTCGCTCGGTGGCTTGGTTGAATGCGTATGGATTGAATAATAAATGGTCTATTGCCGGGTTGCTTTGTCAGAAAGTTTGTGTTGATTTTGATTTGAATAAGAAAAATCTAATAAAATTACAACGCCTGTTTTTTTTAATTTTTCTGCTTTCATTCGTGTAAATTACGAAATTTTGATGAAAAATGTCTGTGGTGTGCTAAAATATGAAATACGAAATGTATGTATGTTAAGTCTATAAAAAATGTATGGCAATTAAATAAAAATATACGTTTAATATATTATTAGTATACGTATTTAAAAACTTGTGAGCTCGTTTTGTTAAGAAGAACGGTTTTCGTTTTATTTAATGATTCTTAAATAAAAATTTTTAACGGTTAAATTTTGTTGTTTTCTGTTTTTTATTCAATCATCATTCGCTGTTGCATTGTGCTTGACTGACGTTCGTTTATGTTGCGTGTGTTAAATTCATTTAAAATCTATAAAAAGTGAAAAGTTCCAGTATTATACATTAATATGTGCATATGAACGGAGCCGGAAGAGGAAAGAGGAAAAAAAGGACATTGCTTTTTAATCAGAGCCAGAGCTGAATGAACAATCATAAGGAGTTTACATACATATGTACATACATATATATGTACATGTATTAACTTGCCACTATAATATGTAAGTCTTATTTATATATAGGAGTTCATACATATTTGCTCATGCATTTAAGTTTTGTATTAATCATTTCTTCAGTTGTAGTTATTCAGAAATCAAAAGATTTAATTGAAACTGTTTAAATAAGTGATTTAATATTCTTATATTAAATTTATTAAAACTCTAAGCAGTTATAACCAGGGACCGAAAATTATAACTATTCTTGAATTAAATAAAAAAAGAAATGCAAGTACAAGAAAACATCGGACAACGTGGCCAATCACACCATTTTAGTTGTTTTCAACTAGATTTTTCGAAATTTTATTTTTAACTTTTTTAAGCAGAAATAATTTTTATATTTGGTTTGTATATTTTTGAGCAGAAATAATTGTTGTTTTTGATTTAAATTTTTTCGGAGCAGAAATAATTGTTATTTGTTATTGGGTTTCCGAGTGGAGGTGTGGTATATCACCACCTAATTTTTTTATTTTTCGAGCAATCAGTTTCTAATTTTTATTTCTGTTCGAAAAAATAATAATCATGAGATAACAGTTATTTTTCTTATGAAATTCATAAGAGTTATGGTCCCTGGTTATAACCGAATCAAAAAAAAAAAATAAAAAAAATCTAAAAACATCCGATTTTAATACCCACAACTAATTTGTATTTTTTAAATTTTCATTTATTAATTATGTAATATATTTTTATAACTATTTTGTTAATTTTGCTTAAACTGAAAACTTATTTTTGAGCTTGAGAAGAGAATCAGCAAATAATAAATTTATTCTCAACTTCTAGAATGAATCAATCATTTCTGTCTTACTAAGTGCAAAGAAAACTCCTAAACTCAGTTTTCGAAAGTTTTGAAACATATGTTAAATTTCGCAGCAATTTGGGAAAATTAAATGGTTTTTTCTTGGTACTGCCGACGTTTTGCACTTTAACGTTTCGATATTTACCTAAAAAAGATCATTTCGATATTTGACTAGAAAAGTTTATTTAAATAGATGCTTCACAATTTCATGAATCACTGTTTTGTGGGCAGGTATTAGAAAAAGTTATTAGAAATATCATAAATAAACTATAAAAAATATAAAAAAAGGTTTGCTTAACAAAATTACAAGTATAATTATAGGGCTTCAGGCGACTTAACTTTTTATTAAATTAGAGAGCTAGGATTAATGGCATAGTAATAAATCTCGTAGTAATTTAAACCCATTTGGCTGTTACTCGTATAATTTAAGAGCTTAAAACGAGATCGCATTTAACAAGAAAACGGAAATACATACTTACAAACATAAATGCTAAGAGGAGCCATTTCATTCTTCTAATTAAATTATTATTTCAAATAGTATAAACTTTTTCCATTTTAGATTTATTTATTTGTTAATTTGTCTATAAATATAAAATTTTAAATAAACAAGTAAATTAAAAAAAAGCTGAACAATATAATAATGAGTGTATCAGCAATTTGAATTTAATTTCAGGTGGGCGCTGAAATAAATTAACTATAATGGCTTATTTCGTATGCATGTGTAGATATATAATTAAATCGAAGAAAAATAATTAAAAAATATTTAGAAAAAGATTTTAACAGCAACACAGACAAGTTTTCTTTTTAAGCAATTAAGCCAGTAGCCATACATTTGGTAGCAACAAAAAAGCTAAAATCAACTCAATGATATTTGTTGTTAGTCGCACAAATTAAGAGTGTTCGCGGCTAGATCAACAAAATACGCTGCCATTTGTCTTAAAATTTATTATTGGCGTCTTAAAGATAAGAAAAAAAATAATACTCGCCTTTCCTACTTAAAATAGTTGATTCTTACAGAATAAAAATTTTTCCTTCAAGCTTAATGTACGAAAATTTTACACACCGGAAGTTTATTGTTTTGGTGTTAAGTGTCAAAAGTGTTTGAGCTTTCAAGACAGCCAACTTCAATTCCCAGAAAGCGCCATCTATCATCTGTTAAGCTGATATTTGAATGCATTTATGTATGTTTGTTGTATATATGGATGTATGATGAATATGTGTGTTGAATATACTCGTATACGAGTATATATACATATATATATTTCCTTGAAGTTTACGTTTTTAATGTGTTGAAATTTTAATCATGATTGACCGCAAAATAAGCTAAAAATTTAGTTTTCTTTTGTGTAATAAAATGAAAGATTAAAAGAAAATCTCCTGAAGAATTTACAAAATTCCCCAAAAACCAACGTTAAAAAATTGTTAGTTAAAATTTAGTTTTTTTTCTCTCTTCTGGTTGTTCGTACTCGTATTAATAAAATGCATGCGTAGGCGCCAAAATCTTTACAACTTGTATTTGGAGTCAAGTTATTTGATAAACAGCGAATAGCAAAACCCAACAACACCAACATCACAAAATCCATGAATATATACATGCATACATACACACATATGCAGATATGTACATATGTATGTTTTCATGTATGTATGTATGTTCTTTACATTAACATAACTGACACATGTTTCATTGTTGTTTTTGGTTTTGGCCTGGCTCTATGCAGATATGGGCTTTGTTAAGAAAATAGAATGAAAAAAAATAAAAATAAAACCCAAGCTTCAAATATTTCACTCTCATTTCATTAAGTGAACACGACAAATGAGAATAGCTGTGTTGAACACATTCGTAACATTCATCTTTGCGTTGTTCGTTTGTGTTGAAAACAAACTTATCATTTATGTCTATGAACATTTTCTTCAAATACTTACACCCAATGAATAATGTATGTATACAGATTTTAAGTTTTACATCTAGTTTTTAAATTATCGAGTTTAGATTTTTTACAAGCACGGATCATAGATCAGGAGGAGCTGTAAAACCTTAAAAACCTAAATATTTCATAATTATCGGCCATGTCACAGAGTTCAACTCTGTTCAGAAACGGAATTCAATCCACCTCAAGATGTCAAGCCCTGGCCCGAGCATACTCCAGCATACTAGCGCTCCCAACAGTCTGGATACACCTGACAAATTTCCAGTTTTCTAGTTTTCTTTTTTAGACACCATCTCCTACAAAAATGGGGTGGATTGAATTCTGTTTTCGAATGGAATTGAACTATGTGACATGGCCGTATTTTGGGCTGATTGAGTTCACTTGGAGGCCAATTTTATACACTTAGAAAAAGTCTCTGCGCTAACACGTGCATGGAAAAAATACTGCATGAAAGTCCAGTAGTATTGATTTTTACCAAAAACTCCTTTACAGGCTTATCCCAAGTTTTGGACCTAGTGAAGAAATAAAAGTGATGAAATGTATAACTTTCTCCGAGTGTATAATAAAAATCTTTTACGAGTAACTATTTGCTTTTTGGCTTGGGCGATTAAAACTGGCGCAGATAAATAAAATCTAAACATATAGACAGAAACATACACACACACACACACACACACACACACACACACACACACTCCAAACTCGTCTTCCTACACACCTTTTCAAATTTCATACTTCTTTTCAATTTTGCTAAACAAACCAACCAGCCATATAAAGTAAAAGAAACAAAAAAAAAAAAACGTTTGCAAAAGTAAGAACCAAGTACAACTTAGTTGGGTAGACAGAGATACGAGTAGTTGATATTCGTAGATGGATGCTGGAACAGTTGTTGATCATGAATGTCTGATCGCGTTTTCTATATCGGCGTCAAAATCCGCATAACCACATAAACAGCAGCTGTAGCTGTAGCTGCAAAAACAAAAACGCTCACACATTTCCTACGTTTACAAACAGTTAATAAAAGTTAAAAAAAAAAGTATGTATGTATGTATCTTTGAAGAGTATTGGTTGTGTGAATATCACCAATAACCAATATTAGGTGGACGACTGGTTGGTACTTGAATAAGTTTTTGTTAAATAAGGTTGATGTTTGTTTGTAATGGGCAAGAGAAAAGCTTCTGTAAAGATGACTGACTGCCTGGGACTGTTAGTTCAAGTATCGCAGTCTGAGAGCCGGACAGCGTGCTTGCTTGCCAGGCCACTCAATCACTGCAGCTGACAAACAAACGAAAACATTTAACGACAGCTTTTTTTTTCTTCGCATTTGAATGATATGATTGTACAACTAAATATTATGGCTGCTATGAATCTGCAACTGAGTGTGTCCACGATATTAATTTTCCTTAGATTCAGGGCATACAACGTGAACTCGTAAGTCTCAGACTGACTATTGATATTAATATTTATGGTTGTTTGATATTTTGAGTATGGGAGTTGGACATTTCAATATGTGCAAACAGAATCTACAACTGACAAAATATTTAAATTTCAGATGACTGAGAAGAAGTTGGGTTGTGTATAAGTATTTGACTGTGTGCGAAAATATCCGATTGTCTAGTGGCTATTACCACGAAGTGTAATAGAATTTCTTCAATGGGATAATAATTTTATGTTCTGTGGCAATAAGGAAAAACTGCTTAAGTCATATTTTACTGTTTTGCAGTAGAGCACTTTTAGACTTTCAGGTGGATTTTCACAATTCTATTTCTTCTACAGTTAAATTGGGAAATTCGGTAGTCACTTAAATTTCTTTTAAAAAATTTCATTCTACCCAATATAAATAATACATTTGATTTGATATATGCCAAAGTATAAAAGCTAAATTAAGCTATTATTCCATATGAGATTATAAAGCGCTATAACTTCCTGAAAAGAAAACGCACAAAATAAATGAAAGTTTACCCAGGGGTACTTTCGAACATGCAGGTTACAGGCGCACCACTAACTCAAAAACAGCTTATCTCGACTCAAGCACTTTTGCCTTTTTTTCCACAGATATGGATGTGTTAACAAAATGAAAAATAATACATCACGCAACTTAGTTTATTTTACAAACAAACTTTAAATTGTTTGCATAAAGATACTAAATACACAGAAAAAAGTATTCACCAATTAATGTTTTCAATCAAGAATTTAATTGATTTAATTAAATTTTTTAATTGTATTAATTAATTGGAGTGGGAAAACTTACTTGATATTATCAAACTGTTTATAGGTGAAAATTTAATTAATTTTTAATTGATATTACTAAAATTTTAATTGATATTACAAAATTATTCATATTACTTTCTTGTGTGTATTTTAAAAAGAATAATAGTAAAGAACCTTTCGTTAGGCACTAACTATCTTGATGTTTTTTTTTTAAGAGAAGCAACACTAAGGCAATTAATGCCTACTACTATTACTAGGTGTTACCTTCTTTAGGAAAGGGATAGTGACAGAGAAGAGAGGTGGTAAAGGGAGAGATAGAGGATAGCTTCATTCTTTTACAACTCTGCTTTTTGCACGTTTTTAATAATGCAGTGTTGCAGCGCCTCTCTGATGTTAAATGAGGTGTATTAATTTTTTGAAGCTGTTTTTGTAGCCATTTTATTGATTATTTTACTTCGCCGATGATTCTGCTACACAACGAAGGAGGGCGCTCTGATGTTACATTAAGATTAGTATCTGCTGAAGTCGGTATAGTTCAGTGACCAGTGACTATGCCTTCATCACTTGAACTTTCCTACAACAACTGATACACTAATGCACATCAGAAAAATGCGTCGTGTTATTATTTACTGACTGTTGGATACAGGGATTGAACCTAGAACCTTCAGTTTTGTAATCAACGTGCTAACTACTTCAGCCAACGCTGTTAAGATTAATGATCTAAGATTTTCTACTTTGAAGTTTAAAATATGATTCGTATGGTTAATATTTTGAAATTTAAATAAAGCAATGTGTGAACGAAATATAATATCAATACCAACCAATATGTTTAAAAAAGCTAGTAATCATCGACCACATTTTTGACTGTGATGTCCTGGCTAACGTGGCTTTCAATGAAATATGAACCATTGATACCGGCAGCTAAAAATCCACAGCAAACTGCGACTTTTTCGGGATCTCTTCTGACATCGCATCGTCTTAAATTCGAAAATTTTATTTATTGACGTGCCCATTCATCCGGAAATAGTATAAATATGATATTTCGATTAAAATTAGGGTCAGTTTTTAACTGCTCCAGGCTAATGGTCGTTTGCCTTCAGCTCCGCCTTCAGTTGAATTTTCTACGAGTACATTCCATAATAAGTGGAGGTCTATGAAAGGCTAAATTCTTGTGAGTGACGCGAAATTCTGGTGCACACTCTCACGAAATGCAGTAATTATTTCGGCACATCTTGCGTTTCGTTGAGGTACTGATGTTAGTTTATTTTGCTTACTGATCCCATGGACTTAAATTTATTTACCACGCGAATAGTCCTTTCGGTATAATGATTATGATGAACCGTGCGAACCATTGCCCGAACAACACCCATTGTGATAGAAAACTTTTTTCATTTGTACTTTTCTATTGTGATTTGGCAAAAGAGGTTTAATAAATGACAGCCAATTCAATAGATGTAGCCTCACCAATGTGGTTGATTTAACTGTCACAGTAGGGTCCCTATTGGAAAACATTTTAGAGACCTACACGAATTTGCTAAAGAGATTGTTACGTACATAATTTATATCAAGTTTGACAGTTAGTTTTGCCTTTGCAGACATTCTTTAACATACATATCCAGTCAACAAGCATTGTTACCATAAAATATCTGTGGTTGGCTATTAGGTTAGGTTAACAGGTCGCCGAGGTAAAAAAGTGTCCAGCTCATTTGGGTCCATTTAAAATTAGGTCTCTTTGTGTTACCTACAGGAAGAGAAAAAAAGATAGAAATACAAGAAAGAGAGAAGTTTAAGTTTAGAGAAGTTTGCTAAAGTTTCTGCAGTTGGAGCCAGCTATTGAACCATTCACTACTTCTAACAAAGGAAAGCAGTTCCTTGCGATGAACCGCTGATAGTTCCGTAAGGCCACCTGCCTTCCTAAAGCACGAAAGCTTTGATTTTCAAGTGCCGAGCATATGTGTAGGAGATGAGTTATTGTCCCCCGCTCTTGCTCATCTAGACATCCTGAACAGTAGTCGTTATAGTTATGAATATCCATTTCTTTCAGCATGGGAGCTGAGAGGCCAGTGTCCTGTGATGACTGCCACTATGTTCCGCATATTTGTTCGCTAAGCACACTTTTCGTCTTATTACGAGCAAATAAGCGAGTAGAAATTTGCCTCAAACGAAAAGTTTGCCTTTATTTTAAACTTCGTTGTTTGAACCTCGCCTCGACCTGGATTTAAAAATTTTGTGTTTTAAGCCCAATTAACCAAATAAGAATCTCTGCAATCACTTCACTAATATAAATTTCTATGATATTCTAATATGTTATATCTTTGGAAAAGACAGAAACGTGGTTCTTCGGCTATTCACTGACTACTGGCATATTGAAATTAAAATGGTTTGTATGATATTTTACTTGTCACTCAGTTTTCTTCTTCTCATATTTACTTAGTATAATAATTGATGTGCATTATTGACCTGCACAAGACCATTTATAAGACCTTTCAAGACATGCGACATTTTTCAAACGCTTTACTACAGCCAAATATTCTAAAATATACGCTAAACAACACTGTTGGCAATATTTTTTTTGAGTTCTTTGTCTTGCCAACAGTGTTTGTTAGCGTTTGTTTTAGAATATTTCGCTGTAGTAAAGCGTTTAAAAAATGTCGCATGTCTTGAAAGGTCTTATAAATAGTCTTGTGCAGGACTTTAATGTGCATCAAAAGAAACTCTCGCTTATACCAAATACACACAGAAGACAGAGGAACGTAATTCATTCGTCACTATGTTTTTTTTTGAGATATTCATAACATTTAAATATATTTTCATTAGCTCACAACTACAAATCAACGGCAGGCATTAATTTCGTCATTCAATTTAATTGTTTTTTGACGTTGTTGAAGAAGACAATTTTAGATGTTTGTAATTGACCATAAATTATTTATTTATTAAATCGTCAATTTTATGAAAGTAAAAGATAATAATAAGGTTAACATTTTAGGGGCGTGACACATGCCACTTTCAAATATTAGCCCAATTCACAAACTTGTGCAAATGGTCTTGCATCGTAGCATGTGCAAAATGGTGTAGAATATTGATACTCACCACTTAACAATTCCTAGTGGTGAGTATCAATATACTATAGTATAGTACGCATGTGCAAAATGGTATAGTTACTATTCACACAAGAGTGTGAATTGGGCTATTGTGTTATTGTAGGGGCCCAAGGTGTGCAAAAACTTAAAAAAAAAGTCGTTTCAAAAGAAGAGCACAAAACATAAGACTAAAATTGTATGGGCATGGCTCAAACCAAGATTGTGTCCTTACAAGGCCTCATTGAAGCAGAAGTATATAAAAGTCGAGTTTAAAATTTTAACGAAATATTCTCGTATAGTTTTTAAAACACATAACGTGTGTGCAGAGTTTCTATAGAATCTCTTAACTAGTCCAACTTGAATAAAAAATTTCAGCTTCCAGGTTACAGCGAAGTGCTCCACAATATTGAGGAGTGAACCACATCTCAGAAACCATTCACTCCATGGGGTGTTCCTACGTTTTAACTTTCATAGTTTCATGAGCAAGAGGGAGCAAAATTATGAGGATGTTAAAACACGCTGAGTGGTGTCGTGTAAATATACGCACTATGCTCATGGTCTGGTGCACTAACGTGCTCTTGGATTCCTATACAGATACTACGAGTATAGTCGCATCCACTGTGGATGAATGTAATTTGTTTCCTTGTTTTTTTATGGTCATCTTGTTTATGAGCAGTAATTTATCAAACATTTTATTCTAATTGCCGTCATAAAATGTTTCCCGAACAGCGTTACCAGAATGTCAAATTATTGGTCAATTATACATATGTATGTATGGATGAAAGGTACCTGTTTGTTTTATATATTTTTCCAATTATATAATTTATTAGCTAGCAACTTTATTGAGTTCAACGCTGAGGAAACGACTATCAAAATCATAGGCCTGTTTCTTCAAACGACAATAGATTTCATGCCAAAGTTTCTGGCAACGCTGTTTCCTATGTTCGCTTGCATTTTCGCATTGCGATTGTGTGTAAAGTTTTCAAAGTTTAAATTTGCTTAAATTGATCTTGTTAAATAAATGCTTATAGATATCTACATGTGCATTACATTCTTTTATTTTATTTTTTATTGAAGTGAGTAGATATGTATGTCTGTATGTATGTACTCGTACATACATTTTGTTATGTCAATGGGATTTTTCGTTTTGACGTTTTATTAAAATGTCTGTTAAGTTTAATGTTATTGGGACAAAACCCTTTGTAACCGTATTGTACATTTGATTCGTGGGTGGTTGTTTGGTGCCATGTTTATGTTCCTGTCTTGTCTTGGCTTGTCTTGTTAAAAATTAAAAGATAAATAATTAGTTTGTCGGCGACAATTAGTAACTTTTAGCTTGAATTGATTGCTGAGATTTAGTCTTACGATTTAAATAATAAAGGCACCGGGCGGAAATGAAAGTTCATGGAGTTGTTAGTTTGCTTTAAGTTTTCAACGGAAGTTGCAAGGTTATCGCATATTGAAACATTTTTAGGTGATTTTGAAAGTAATTAACGGAGTAATTCTTTGAAGGTGAGCAGGGCAATCGAATATCGCTATAACGAGTTTCATTTAATTAATATTATAAAGTTTTTTTGTACAAAAGAGATAAATAAATAACATAATTCAAAGCTCTAATTTAACTTTTGAATTAATAATCTTAAACTCAAGTGCTTGTTTCAACTTTTTCTAAAAACAACGAAATTCCTGAGTGAATCAAAGATGCCAAGAATAATGAATTTTTTGTCGTGTGTATGTACATATAGGGTCCGCCAGATAACTTTTGTTTTTGAAAATGCTATAAAAAACATCGAGTGTAGCTTCGGCTGTGTGGCACGTAGCGCCGTCCTGTTGAAACCAAATGTTGCCAATATCCTCCTCTTCAATTTTTGTGAACAAAAATTCGTTCAACATGGCCCGATAACGATCGCCATTGACTGTAACGGCCACACCTTGCTCATTCGAAAAAAAATGGCCCAATTATGCCCCTGGACCAAAATCCGCACCAAACAGTGACTCGTTTTGGGTGCGTCGGCTTTACAATATATGCGTGCGGGTTTTCTGTGCCTGCGACAATTTTGCTTGTTTACATACCCGCCAATATCAAAATGAGCATCATCTGAAAAGATGATTTTTTTTGGCAAAATTGGCATCTTCTGTAAAGCGGCCCACACACTACAACAGCATGCACGCACAATCAAGCTATTGAGCAATCAGGTTCGAACCACATAACATACCAGCAAGCTGGTACAATATTCACTTTTTAAAAAAATTCAAGAAGGGAGGTTATAAATAGTGACACAGTTTTTGCTGCAATTTTTATTGATATTTTGTTAATATTAGCAGCTATTCATAACTAAAGTGCTCAAATTCCATTTTCCATTGAAACAAATTATTTTTCAACAAATTACGATTTTTAAATGCATATTTACTTCTTGATAACTTTACTCAACTGAGCTAATTTCACCATACACAATACCAGCAAGCTGGTACCATCAGCAAAATATCAAACTCTGTTTGACATCACTATAGCAAAACGTACAATCACACAAAATGCACATACACGACCCAACCGCTGGCACAAACACTTGATTGCGCATGTATGCTGTTGTAGTGTATGGGCCCCTTAAGTCGATCGCAGGCCCACTTAGCGAAGCATTGTTGAAGCGTATACGCAACCATATTCGTTCAGCGGAAGGATAAAACTAATTATTTGTCAAATCAGACATGAGCTAAGTGTTACCATTCACGAAATAAGCACTAGTTGAAAAAAAAAACGTTAGATGGCGGACCCTATATTACATTTTATATCGAGACTAAGTTAGTTTTAGTTGTATTCGAATTTTAAAGAATCAATGAACTATTTTTTAGACAGTTGTTATTTTCTAAACTCTTTTTTTCTTTGCTCAACAATAAAGAAGTCAAATGAATGCAAATGAAGAACAATAAAACGGAAATCGATTAAGATTTTTCAAACCTTTATTATTATTATGTAGATTAGATATATATTATGCAAGAAAAGTATGTATATATGTACATATATGTATTTTGAAATAGCAAAATATATCGTTGTTGCGTAAATATACGTACTAAAAGTTTTGTTTTTAGAATGAAAATTGACTGCAGTGTAACCTTGATGCCACGTATCAGGCAATTGACACTTTGTCAGATTAAAATGAAACCCTTTTTGTTAAATCGTATTGAAATTCAAATCTGGATTTTTAATTTAAATTTTTAAAATTGTTGTATATCATAAGATAAAATAGCATTAGAAGTGGTGTCGTTTCAAGCGATCTGGGAAAGAAGATTAAAAATTCAAAGATCTCTCAATCAAATAAACAAATTTGACACTTTTGTAAATTATCTGAGGCGTAATAGTAAATAGTAATGGAATGCTGCTTGTCTTTTTTTTTTTGTTAAGCTAAACTTGAAGTTTACTTTTCTGTTTGATAGTTTTTGCTTTTTTTCTTTGAGAGTAAGTGACCCAATATGGTAAAGAGATGTTGACGTGATCCACAACAATAATAAGAATATGATGAGCTTTTTGTATTAATGTTGCATAAAAAACTAAGGCCTGGCTGGCTTATGGTTTTCTTTAGATGGTTATAGCATACATTATGTTAAAGCAATGATTATAATAAAAATGATGTTCGAAATGATGATGTGTGTCATCGTCTACTGTTTGATTGTTTTTGCTGCTGATGCACAAGTAGTTGACTGGATTTATATGGAGTGTTTGTTATACACTAATTTTGGCAGAAACGAGTACAACATTTCTGCAGAGATGGGCACTATTCACGTAACAAATGTGAACGAACCACGACGCATGATTGTCTAAAACGTTATCACCCAATTATGAGTGCGCTAGTATAAGTAAATGTAGAATGTATGGATGTATGGGTGTGTATTGGTATTTGAGTTTTCTTTCAAATATGGAATTTCAGTATTTTTGCTAAAGTTAAGGCTCAGTTACCCCACTGTAACGTAAAGTAACAGCAACAGTAGGAAACAGCTGATCGATATTGTTATGTGAAAAGTAATGCAAATGGTTATAGAGATGCAATGTAACGTAACCTACTTCTCATATAAAAATATCGATCAGCTGTTTCCTACGTTACTTTTACATTACATTACCGTAGGGTAACTGAGCCTTTAGGCTCTCTTCCAAAACGTATCCATACAACGTTTGTACACATTAACGTTGCGGCTTTTATATATAGTTTACATGTAAAAAGTTTTGAAACATTTTAACCCTGAAACCGAAGAGCTGGTTGCTTGTTTGCTCTCGACGATGTTTTGATAAGCTGTACTGCTTGCTGCCTTATGAAACACTACACTTTGTTCGAAGACAACACAATTGACGTTTCGGAAGTTTACGTAGTTAGATGGTTCTATAATGGCAAATTCATTCTGGAGTACCAAAGGCAAAGTTTTATACAACTTTGGTTACAAAATCAGTTAAAATATGAATAATTATTCACCAACATAAGCAAATGATTTTTGCAAACGAACAGGACTTGGTGTAAAAATATACTTAGGATTCCATCTCCAATTTCTATTAATACTACCTCATGCATTTATGCTTGTATTAACAATAGAATTGTATGTATGCGCAAGATCAACTTAAGAAACGAGTGTATCTTAAAAAGTCAACAAAACGTAATGCTTAGTACCAGGGTGACCGATAACATTTTTCAAAAAGTGGCACCAAATAGGGGATTTATTCTAAAAAAGGGGCAAAATTAAAAAAACGAGAAAACTACACTAAACTTTATAATTTTAATGTATTTTTATATAATTCAGTCCCAAAAAAAAAAGGGGACAAAAAGTGGCAAGGCAGTCGAAAAAGTGGCAATTTGCCATTTTAGTCGGTCAAACGGTCACGCTGCTTAGTACACATCGTGCCATAATGCCATAACCGCCAAAAAAAGCTAAAGCGACATAATTTTCGAACTTAATTTTTTGACGAAAAACGTACAATTAAGGTTATAAATAATAAATTATCGTCAAAAATTAAGTTCGAAAATTATGTCGGTTAAGCTGTTATGGCACAACATTATGGCATTTTGTGACATCGCAATGGTGTGTCACTAACTAGGCAACGTTGCAACGTTAGGTTGGGAAAGGAGACCCAATTTGGGTCTATTGTGATAACTTGGCAACGTTTGTTATTTCTAATAATATCCGTTGTGTAGCAATGCGTTCCAAACAAAAAATGTAATGTAAACGGCATTACATACATTTTGGAAATGGTACCACAAAATGACAACAAAGGAAGTGCCAACTCGTGGGGTGGTTACTGGTTTGCCGCATAGTGTATTAAAAATACATTATTACTGCGGCAAACCAATAACCACCCGACGAATTGTGTACTCAGCATAAAGGCTCAGCTACCCGACGGTAATGTAATGTAAAAGTCACGTAGGAAACAGCTGATCTATATTTTTATATGAGAAATAGGTTACGTTACATTACATCTCTATAACCATTTACATTACTTTTCACATAACAATATCGATCAGCTGTTTCCTACTGTTGCTGTTACTTTATATTACAGTCGGGTAACTGAGCCTTAAGATTGGTTATTGAGTACGATAAGAAATCGTCCTATTAAGACATTCATTTACAATGTTTTATGAAATTACTGAACATAATGTGCGAGCTTTTACAAAAGAGCTTTCAGCTTTCACCTCGACGAGACCACAACAGCCAATCAGATCGTGATTGCTTAGTCCTAATTTACACTATGCAAGTCTTACTGCTAAGCTGATTAGTTTGTTCTGTTCCCTTCGTCTCTCTCTCCTAAAAAACTAATCAGCTTAGCAATAAGACTTGCATAGTGTAAACAAAAATAAATTGTAAAGCTGTTTTCCTTTAATGCAAATGTCAGACTATGTGGTTTTGCAAGTAGCTGATCTAAAGGAATATCATGTAAGTTTCTCCAAGATAAGCTGCAACAATTTCTATGTGAATTTATATATAATGCGTGTATGTATTAAAGTCCTGCACAAGACTATTTATAAGACCTTTCAAGACATGCGACATTTTTTAAACGCTTTACTACAGCGAAATATTCTAAAACAAACGCTAAAAAACACTGTTGGCAAGACAAAGAACTCAAAAATAATATTGCCAACAGTGTTTTTTAGCGTTTATTTTAGAATATTTTGCTGTAGTAAAGCGTTTGAAAAATGTCGCATGTCTTGAAAGGTCTTATAAATGGTCTTGTGCAGGTCAATAGTATGTATGTATGTAAATGTTCGTCTCTCACATTAATTTAAAAGAAATAAACCATTATTATAGTCGCTTATATTTAAGAAAATCGAAATATGTATGCATATTTTCTTTTGTAATTTCCAAAGAACTTTTCAACCTGCTTTTTCATAAATACGAGTACTCACTCACACACATCATACATAATAATTTTTTTCTACTTCTAAACATACAATAATTATTGAATCTATTCGTTTTTCAAATCATTTTCATTCGGACAATTGATGGTGTAGCATTTAAAATTTACAAATGCAGCGATAAAACATTTAAACAACAAATTTCTAAAGTGTTATAAATAAATATTGATTTTCGTAAAAATTTAAGTACAAAAATTCCAAAAAATTTTGGTCAAAATATTAAAAAAACACAAGTGTTACTTTATTTGAATGTTTATTTTAAATCTTTAACTAAACAACAATAAAAAACTTTATTTGCTCTTTACAGTTTTTGGGCAAGATTGTGTAGTGGAGATTTTTTTCTTTTTTGCTGGAGTGGCAACAAAGGAATCATACAAAAATTTATCGGCTGTTGACACAACAATAATACCAAAATAAAATACGCGGCTTTCAAAACCGTTGTGTTGGCATTTCAACAACGTGAACCAAGAAGAAGTAGAAGAAGAAAAAAGAATACACTGATGAGCACAGGGAAAACAATAATCCACATCAGATACAACACCAACATAAATAAATAATTGCAAATTCATAATGAATTGGCTGAGTTTAGGTGTATTGACGGGCCTGCTATGCCTGACCCAAGTGGCGTCTCTGTCTTTGGATCCAGGTAAGTTAGCGCGCAGCAAGACATCGCTTTATACAGTTGTGATGAATTTTTATTGACTCTTACATACTTATTTCAAGTGTAAGTGAGTGTGCTTGTGTGGTTATAAGTGTGCGTGAAATTGTTACTTAATAATAAACAATTGATTACACGAAAGATAAAAAAAGGGTATTTAGAGATACATATTCTCCTTTATGTGTATGGATGGATGTATCGTATGTAGGCACCTTGAAAAATAAATAAAATCCAACTATCCAATCCAATTGACATTCGTTTGCTTTTAATATTCCTTTTATTCGAACACAGTGGCCTCATCAGAACTGGAACAACACATTAAAAAGGGTGATTGTGTTATATCGATGCGTCATATAAGGTGAGTAAATAATATAATGAGTGAATGAGTGAGTGAGTGAGTTGTGATGCATATTTTATTAACTTTCGGTGTTAAAATTAAATCACACACATCATTTAAGATAAATTCAACATTTCCAAAGATAAACTTTTCAAGTAGCTGAATTGTTTTTATTGAAAGTGACATAAATAATATTCGATGACGTTATTTGTCTTCTTTTTGCTTAAAAGGCTGTGCATATCCTTTTAAAATTGTTGAATAAAAGCTTTACGGTAAAGCTGGTAAATTTTCTCGGTTTATAATACTCGTACATTAGGAACTAAAAGCACGTTGAAGGATGTAAAATTCTTGTAATAAAGTTTTCATACGAGTACATTTAACTGATACAAACCAAGATAAAATTCCATCTAAATACATATATTCATCTATTTTTCAATGCAAAATCCTTTTTCAAAAAATTTGATCATAATCTTTTTTTTTTTTGTTAATTGTATGTGTTAAAAACTTCTTGCAATGAATATAAAATGTTAAATATTTTCACCCTTAGACCCAGACGCAAATTGCACATTTCAATCGAAGCTTTATTCATGATTGATTTCCCGACTCTTAAGCACAAAATGTCCTTCTTCTTGGATCGCAAACAGCAGCGCGTTACACTGGACATAAGTGCTGCTGGTAATGTTGAATCCTTGAACTTTGATATACCACACACCAATGAAACCAGTACTATCCGTTCATTGGCCTTGCACTTTCACAAAAATCGTATTTCGCTATTGGTGGATTGCAAGGAAACATCTTCGCATGACGTAGATATGAATCTTACAAAGTTATATACACAAATGGATGATCCAGTGGTGAAATTGGTGAGTTCAAATTTTAAACAGCATACAAATTTAAATATGTAACAGCCTTAAAAAAAATGAAAAATTAGTTAAGTTAATCAATTACCCAGCAAACAAAATCAAATAAAAATTTAATTCTATTAATTAATCTTTTTAATTAATTGAATTTTCAAACAAAAGTTTAATTGACTCAATCAAATTTTTAATCTATTAAACTATTAATTAAAATTAGTTCAACTTGCAATTAAAAGTTTTAACTAAAAGTGGAATTGTAACAATTAAATTTTTAATTTGATTATTTGTATTGTTTTATCAATTAAAGGTGTTAATTGGAGAACAAAGAGCAATATTTAAAATTTAATTTGAAAATTTGTTTTTGGTTATATTAAATTATAATTTGTAATTCTTTACTAAAAATTATTACAAAATAATATTTTTTGTGCCATTTACTAAATTTTTGTTTAAAGTGAAATAGGCGAATATACGCGAATAAGTATGCGAGTATTTGTTACATCATTGTTATGTAAATGCATAAATATGTATGTACATACATATATGTATATTTCTTTTCGAGAGTGTTTAAGGTAGAATTAATGCCTGTTTCGCTCAACCGGATAATTAACATTATTTATTATTACATGACTAAACATTATTCATAAAAAATAAGAAGAAAAAAAATGTAAACCGAAATTTTTATATTTTCTTTTAGTTCCGTGAACGCAAATATCCTTTGCATTTTGATGATAATGTGGACAGTGCCCTGCAAAGAGCCAATTGTCAAAAAGGTCTTAATCGCCGAGGAAATCGACGTATGCTGAAGAATAAAATTTCAGAAAGAGGTACATATGTATGTGTGTTCTTTTATAATATCCAAATAGTACATTTTATCGAAAATAACAAAAACGAAAGAGAACGTCTTCACTTATATTCTACTCTTAAGCTTTTAGAATCAATAAATCTTTTTTTTTGCATTTGTTTTAACTGAAAGTGTGACTAAACTTTTTTTAATACGAAAATTATTTTTTTTGCGCTTACTTTTAAAGAGAAAACCAAGAAACGTGATGTACGCAATTGGTTTAATCATGAACCTGGCACGAGCGCTGAACAATATCAACAACAAATACCCCTGGATGTGGATCGTAGAGGCGACATACCGATAATGAGTGGTGATTGTGAAGGTAAGATAATATGGAATGATAACTAATCCTAATCATAGTTACATATTTACATACATATATTTGATAGAAAAAATAAAATAAAATATTTACTATATGCATGTACAATCATCATACAAATTTATATAAATCTTTATGTAAGTTTGCAAATACATACTCGCACATATTTACATACATATATAAAATGTATTCCACAATACAAATGGGGTGTGCTGGCTGCCATTCCTTTGGTTTCAATATTTTAATGCGTCTATGCACATTAAAAGCATCTAAATAAAATATCCAACTTTCAGTCATTCATTGGTTTTGCATCACAAAGAGCATCAGTAACAACATGGTTAAAGTCGCAATAAGCGGCTATAACGAGCATTGTGTGGTAACAAAATGATTAGTATGTATTATACGAGTATTTAATAATCCTACCACCACATGCTACTTACGAATTCGAGCATACAGATACTCGCATGTATGTATATTTGTACTTACATATGTATGTATGTATGTATGTTTAATACACAACTTAAGCATTTACATGGCCTTAATCTTGTCAATTTATTTCACAAATCCACTACGTTAGAATCTTTTATGATTTTTATTATAAACTTTTGTATAAACATTCACTTGCTCTACACCAGATACTGCTTTGACGGGAAAGTATTTGGTTATGCAATGATTATAAAAAAAAATTCAAAGAGAGAGTCTTTAGGATATTTTGAGTAAAATATAGCTCTCTGGTCCTTTTTTTTTGTATGTCAGTGGAATAATTGGTCCACAGGTCTTCAAAACATGAGACTCAACTACTAAATTTTTTGTACTTCCATTGGAATATGAATCATATTTGGCCTTAAAGCAGCTACATATGTCCAAGCCATATGCACAATGTGCAAACTTTTACAAAAGAGCTTTTGTGCTTTCATACCGACGAGAGTACAACAGCCACATCAACAACACACCAGACAACAATGCTTCCATTTACTTTGCAAAGACACAAGAATAAATTTAAGAGCTTTCAAAGTTGTTTACCTCAAATCAGTGATGCAAAATGTGGCACAATTGGGCCATTTGTAGCACTTTTGGATGTTTGGTGGCCCTGTGGTACTCTCTGGGCTATTTTGGCCCTTTCAGCTCAAAATTCAACTAATCCCTTTAATCCTTTGAGTACACTTTCTAATTGAGTTTTCTCCATTGTAAAAACTACTTGTATTTTTCGAGATTTTTATTTAAACTTGCTTCCGAAATCTGCACCAGATCATGTTTTCATTGGTGAAGTCAATAGTATTGTACCACTTGCTATTAAACTTTTTCAAAAGGAAACAAGTTAATAATGAAATTAGGGCAGTATAGCAAGTTCCATAATTTAAAAAGCTCAAAGATTTAAGTAGAAGTAAATTTTGCAAAAGGATTTCTACCATTAAAGTTCGCTTAGGTAATCTTTTGAGTACAAATTTATACAGAATTATTCAAGGAACTCTTTCTATTCCCTAGTCCTCAGCATGTGTGGAAAGAATCTTTTCTTTCGACTGAAAATTTATATTGAAATCAACAATAAAATATGAAAATTCGCTTTTGTTTTCAATATACATTTTTAGCAGAGAGTTTTCTTTCGTTATTGTGAAACAGGCCATAATAGAAGAAATCGTCGTCATGTAAAAAATACTGTGTCATATTTAATATAATTAAAAGATTTAATGAGATTTAATTCCAATAATTCTTATGACGAAGATATTTTAAAACTTAACACAAAAAAATGCTTTTAAACAGACTAAGAATTTAGAGATTATGAATAATAAAGTTAGAATTACATACAGAATGTTTTTTAACTAAAATAAATTTTTTTAAGCAACATACATATATATCGTGCCATAACCGACAAAAAAAGCTAAAGCCACATAATTTTTGAACTTAATTTTTTGACCATAATCGATAATTTGCGGTGGTAAATAATCGATTTTCGTAAAAAAAACGAAGTCCAAAAAATGTGTCGGTTAAGCTTTTTTGGCAGTTATGGGTCGATATATAATATGAATTTACTTTAATTTAATAAAAAATACTTTAAAAACTTTGAATTTTTATCGCTAATTTCTGTTTTTGCCCTAAACAAAATAAATCACATGTTTGATATTATTAACACTTACATACTTTTGTTTTCATTCAAATTAACAGATTATAGTCAAGTACATTAAAGAACTTTTTTGGCCCTATCAAAGGTATTTTGGCCCTTTTAACTCGTTAATTTGGCCCTAAATCAAAAAACTCAAAATGCATCACTGCCTCAAATGTAAATATCAGTGTATGTGTGCTTGGACGTAGCTGCCTTAAAGGCTTGATTCTTTATCCTTACTAATACCTACTATAAATGTGAAAGTGAGTTTGTTTGATCGTTTGTTACGCTTTGATGCCCAAACCAATAAACCAATTTTGAAAATTGTTTCATCAATGGAAAACTACATTACCAGCGTCAAATATAAAATATGTTTTATGCGGTTCGGAGCTGGTGTTTTTATATTTGGCACGGATTTTTTCCGAAATACGTTTTTGGGCTGCTAGGATAATTTTCGTTTCCAGTTTCCAGTTTTAAAACGGTTTTTATGTATTTTTTTTAAACAGATGAACGCTAGCAGAGCAGCAGGTAGAAAGAAGCTAGTTTATAAATAAATAACAAAATATTTAAGAAACATGTGCTATGGACAGTACACCCAGATCCTTATGCAAGGCAGAGTGCGATACAATCGATGAAATAAAGTAATATAACGGGTGTTCCAATAAGACGTTTCATGCTGAATAGCCCACCACTGTAACAGTTGTCATCACTCAACCTGTAACTACTTGACAAATAACAATTAAGAGCTACGACGCGTCAACAACGAACAAATTTTGAAAATTTCGCGGTTACAATTAGCAAAACTGAACACAACTAACAATACCATCTGTCTTTTGCGCGAAAAGTTCACTAACCGTGTGATTTCTCGAAGTGTCGATCGCAGTTTCACACCGAAATCTGGCGATTTAACACTTTTAGACTTTTTGTTTTGAGGCAGGCGAAAATATGCGAATTGATGATGGAAAATTTCATGAAATTAGTATGGTCCCGCAAGCGTAGCCGTGGAGGACATTTGACTGATATTGTTTTCCTTACAACTAATGCCCAAATATATGTATCGTGCTAGTTAAATTTTATAAGTCAAACTCATAAATGAAAACCTCAGGTAAATTATCTGTTTGTAGAAATTACGGGCATAAATAAACAGTCGTTGATTTTGCTTAAAAATTATAATTTTTTATATATCCAAGTGAAACCTCTTATGGGAAGACCCTATACCTATATTGTTATTACGAGCATGTATGCACATGTATTTGACTATTTACTACTACAACAAGTATTCAGCCAACAAACACATGTTTTGCTTTTATTTTTAATACGAGTATTAAATACAACAGCCTACACTTGAAACGGGCTGTATGTCGTATGAGTAATTTTTGTTATTTGCATTATTTTGCGTTGCATTGCACACACGTTGCGCTTTTTCTCATGTGTCATTGTGAAGAATGAATAAGAAGGTAGATAGATACTTTTACATGCATAGATACATATGTATAGATATAATAGCATACCTAAATATACAATTAACATTTTGTTTAGATAGTTGACTTGTACAAACTTTTTTTTTTATTTAAAAAAAAAAAAAAATAAATCTTACAACTGTGTTGATTTCAAGTGAGGTAGTGGTTAATGTTAACACACTTACAAATAAATATATTTCGCTTACCATGTTTTCTTTCATTGTTATTATTCTTTTTTCATTTCATTTTCTTGTAGACGCCCTCGCAAAATCACTGAGCGATTTAATGGCTTTAGTAAAATTACTACGTGAAGATATCGCCCACCAACGTCAAGAGATTGCTTATTTGCGCATGCTCCTTGAGAATTGTGCTGGCTGCAAGGAGCCCAAAGGTGACAATAACATACGCATCGAACCAACATGTCGCACATCAAATCCTTGCTATCCTGGTAAGTTGGCAAATGAGACAGATATTGTACATACATACATATATATTTTGAAATAAATTTATTCAAATTTATTTCTAATACATTAAAGTTAATTCGTTAAAATAAATGTGCATAAACTTTTTTTTTAAGAATAGAGAAATAAACTAGTTTGTGTACATGACAACTTGTATTTAGTTGTGCTTGTAGCCCGGCCAATAATTATAATTTAATAAATTGTTGTCGGCTTTAACAAAGCCTTAAACTGAATTTTATGTGCTTTGTCTTACTGCATGCAATCAATGTATTAAAATTTATTTAATTTTCCATTTAAACGTTTAATAAACATTTGTTTTGTTGGTCGTAAATGTTCCATTTGCAAATAGACAATCATTTGTTTAAGCATCGTGTAGGAGTTTTATCCTCCAAAGACCATGACGCCGCGGCCGTTACCTGTTAAAATATTTTCCAGTAACGCGTTGTTGTTGCTTTTCATTACAACAATTAAATTTTTTTGTAATTATTTTAGTTTGTAATATTTGAGAATTGTTGGAAAATATTTAAATTTAAATTTACAAATAAATAATATATGAAAAGTTTAAATTTGAACTTAAGTATTTAGATAAACTCTTCTCAAAATGTACTCGTAAATACGATTTATAGGAGTATGACTGCAATTTTTGGCTGAATTGGAAAATTAAAAAAAATAGTTTTGAAAAAAATTATTATTATCTCGCAGAAGTGTACAAACTGTTTTTTATATTGTTATTGCAAAATTTGGAGTATGAAACATTTATTTGGATTGTGCGCATTTCTGACATTTTCGGAGGCACGGCTCCCAGCATGTGGACATTAATGAGTGTGGTAAGCTTTTTCGCCAAGCATGGCACAGTTGTTCGCAGGATACAGAAAACAATTGCACTAATTGCATAGCAGCTGTCATACAGGCTGCCCCAAAAGCGTTCCAGCAAGTAATCTATCTGTTCGGATGGGTCTCAGTCGAAAGTCTCTGCAGACAACTCGGCACAAAGATTTGATTTTTTTTTCTATAAAGTTCAATTCAAAAAGAAATTAGGTCTTGCTAATCTGCTTAAAATTTTCAAAGAGGATTCTACGATTGGTGGCAGAGGTCGAAATCATGCTAAACCACAACTTTGTGCCTCCCTTCAAGAGAGAATTGCACCCAGCTCGAGTTACAGTGTGGTATTGGCCGGGGGTTACTTCTTTGAAGAAGACGGTCGCAGCGTAACGTTCCAGTTACCGTTAAAAAATATTTGCTTCCTGAACTGCACCAAAGAATAATTGCATTAAGTTCTGTGTAGTTTCAACCAGATGGCTTCAGCCGAACCCTGTTATGGCAGAGTTACACGAAAATTATTTCACGAAGCTCAACTTTCGGTGGCCTTCCCGGTCTCCAGATATAACTACAAGCTGTACCTGTTGGTACACGTTCTTGTATTGTTGTTGTAGAGGCACAATTATTTAGTAGGGTATAGTACAGTGATTCTCAACCTTTTTTTTTGTTGCGGCACACTTTTAACGATTTCAAATTTTGTGTATTTCTTACTATCAAATTTAAATTTGTCTGGTCGCAACTAACACATTTTATTCATGATTAAAGCATTTTTAGATATCATTGGATAATCTCATGTTATGTTAATCCAAAATTAATTAATTGATAACATTTCCGTAATAATATGAACATAATAATATATTTATCTAAGATTTAGCGGCACACTTTCAAAATTTCACGGCGAACAAAAGTTCCTGCCGAACAGTGGTTGAGAATCACTGGTGTAGTACATTTAGATAATAATGAAACATCCCCAAATTAAAACAAAATATATATGTATGTCTCTTCAACTGATAGCCCAGTTTACTATAGTTGCAAAGAAAATATATAACTTCAAAATTTTGAAACCTAGTTTTAATTTAAATCAAAAGACAGTAAAACAATTCTTCTCAATGACCAACATTTTGTGAATTGCTTTTGCGCACTAAATTTTTTTTGTTGTGAAAAGTGATATTACGAAAATAACACTTTGTTACTTTTTTAAATAAATGACTCCTTTAATCAGTCAAAGAAGTTCTTAAGGGTCATAAGTGTAAATATGAAAATATTTCGCCACAAAAACTGCACACAGAAAAATCTCGTTTAATGGATAACTTAAAAAAACTGGACTTCTATTCGTATTAATTTTGTAAAAGTGTTCGCATAAAATGTTAAAACTAATTAACTTCATTAAAAGGTTCGCTGCTCCGCCAACTGCCAACTGCCAACACAAGTACTTAATAGCCAATAACATTCAAAGTATTAATTGTATTGTTTAAAGTAGAATTTTTTATGTTCTCCATTCTAAAAACATGTTTATGTTTCAATGTTTGATTTGTTAAAATAACAATAATAACAAACTTGTCTGCTTTGTTTGCTTATTTACATTGTTTTCTTTTTTTTTAATCATATTTTAAGGTGTCGAATGCTATGACTCTGCTGCGGGACCAAGGTGCGGCCGCTGTCCTGTGGGTATGATTGGTGATGGTAAAATTTGCAAGCCGGGCATTTCTTGCAGTGATCGTCCCTGTTATATGTAAGTATGAGTAAATAAAATTTTATAAATCTATATATTTTTGTCAAATGCATTTTTAATGACTCTACAACAAACAAAACAAACAAAAAAAAAAAAAAAACCGCAAGTAATTTTTTGCTTTAACTTCATTTAATTAAAAGACGCCGTCACAACAATCTGAATGAATGACTTGAAATGAAAAAAAATATGAGAAAAAATATAGTTGAACTTCTCTACAACGAGCGAGTGAATGAAAAAGTTTATTTTAGAGGTTTATATTTGAGTCTACACTTTGAAAAATTAATCTATTGTACTAGATATAATAAGTACCTAAGCTAACACAGAAAAACCCAACAAAAAATTACACATTACCATCAAAACTACTTGCCATATAATGACTTACTTTTATGATTACCAAATTTGATTACTCGCTTACAAATCACACTACCTACAAGTTGCTAAATGAGTAGAATAATTTTTTTTAGATTAAATAGATTACGTGAACAAGTTGCCAAATAAAAATAAATTCAGTAAAGTGCGACTTTGACTCGCGCACGAAGGGTTCCGTACGTTGGGCTTTGAGCATTTTTTAATAGTGTTTTTTCCGTTTTTTCAGCTGAAATAATTTTTTTTTATTATTTTTCACTTTTTTCTCGTTTTGGCGATTTATTTAATTTTGGCGATTTTTTTTTTAATTTTAGCGATTTTTTTCATTTTGGCGATTTTTTTAGTTTGGCGATTTTTTTTTTATTTTGGCGATTTTTTTTTTATTTTGGCGATTTTTTCATTTTGGCGATTTTTCCGGTTTTTCGCGATTTATTTTCGATTTAGATTTTTTTTTTAATTTGGTGCTTTTTTTTTGTTTTGGCGATTTTGTTTTTGATTTTGGCTATTTTTTTTCGGTTTGGCGATTTTATAATTTTGAGTTTTTTTTGTTTTACCGTTTTTGAAAATTTCAACAAGTTTGCTCTTACGGTTTCCAAGATACAGCAAGTTATCAAAATTACATAGTCGAAATTACATTAACTGATGGTACACCCTTTAATTAAAATTTTTTAAATTTTAGTGTTAGTTGTTGTAGTCTGTATAAAAATACACTAACTTTACAAATTTCAAGTGTATATACATACAATTGTATGTATATTACATTGGATTTTAACATTTTTCGTTGCTCGTTTTGGCACACCCTTTAATTTCCAACTCTCATGTATTTGTTGTTGTAGCGGCCAAGGGTCTACACACTCTGTCCAATTTTCAGGTCCGTAGCTCTTACGGTTCCCGAGAAAATACCCTGTGACGGACAGACGGACAGACGGACAGCGTAGCGAAAACAATAGGGTTCCATTTTCACCTTTGGTGTACGGAACCCTAAAAAGGAAGTACTTCTCAAGAATCGATTATTTTAGTTTCACGCCTTGTTAAAATCATTAAGTTGGTAATCCAGTAAGGAACAGCTTCCACCAAAAATTTCCCAATTCCAAACTCGATTACCTTTTTTGAAATTTTTTGCTGGGAAAGTATTCACCAATTAATATTTTCAATTAAGAATTTAAATGATTCAATTCAATTTTTAATTGTATTAATTAATTTGAGTGAAAATTGTTTATTATTACAAATGTTTCAATTGATCTTACAAAATTATTCATATTTTTTTGTGTGAAAGAAATCATCAATTTAATTTTGAATATAAAGTCTTATAAGATATTTTTCCAATACTGCTAAACAGAAAACTTGGCCATAAAGAAACTTTTTATAAATAAATACAGACATACACATATGTATACATATATGTATGTACGAGTATGGGTGAAATATTCCCGAAAATGCACACACAGTCTTCCCAAAAATAGATTCCCGTAAAGGAAAATTCGTCATTCTTAACAATTTAACAATGTTCGTTCGCTATGAAGAGCTTCGACTGTAATTTCGTAATATCAACGACACTATTGGCATTTGATTTGAAAAATTAAAAAGAAATTCTCAAACATTAAACACTTAAAAGCCGCTCAGGATATTAAAAGCAAAAAAAAAAAAAAAAGAACAACAAAAAAAAAACGATAAAAACACTTTTGGTTGGGAACGATTGTATTCTTAAAACATTAAATAGTTTCGTAAACTATTTATTATTTACTTTAACGTTTTGAATGGCTCATAAATTCTTCAAAAAGTCAAAATATTAACAAAAGCCGACAGACAGTTAAATACTTTAATTTAAAATGAACGAACGAACAATCGTGTATAGTGTGAATGCAGTTCGTATTCTAGAACTCAAGCAGATATGAAAGGATCAACAGGTGATCTAAATATATTTCAACTCTTCTGACAGTCTACACAAAATTTTCTTGTATTCAATTCGATAAGAATGACAACATTAACTATAAAATACATACGAATAACTAGAATGATTGTTGTGATTCTTTTTATTCATTTTTATGGGATTTTAATCGAAAATCATGTTTTTCTTGTTGTATATTTTTGTATTTCTGTTGGACCATAAATAACTTCATAGCTATACATACTTGCTCATATATACATACATAAGTATATACAATAGATTTTGACTTTTTGTTTTCTGAGTTAATAAAATCAAATGGATTTGAAGACGCCTGCCTCTCTACCTACAACGGGCGGCAGAGGAATATTAAATTAATTTTTCTTTTGTAAATTGATAAGCAAATCACTTAAGGAAAAGTATTATGGAAAATGGAATTTATTAATTTATAAATAACCCTGTATACTCGTGTATTATTTATGACAGGTGAATATCTTTAATTACACATAGTTAAAATTTATTATTTCCATAAAGATAAGGGAATGTTATTCCCACAAAAAAAATTGTAGTACAATTGGTTGATCAATTAAATATAAATATGTTCTTTACGGGACACTTTTGTCTACTATAACTCTGCATACAGACAATGCATTTTTTTGTTTTTAATATTGTTCTGCAAAATTATTGCAAAAGACCTAAAATGGAATATATAAAAAGATAATGGATATATCAGTAACCCGCAAGCCATACATACCACAATTGTGAACAATAAAATCACACACATGCTTATACTTTTTCATTTAGTCGTCACTGAGAAAGCGACGAATGATTTTTTGCTTAGTTTTTTTTTTTTTTTTTTGAACACACGGAACGAGATTGAAGTTGAAATTTAATAAATTTGTACAGTAAAAAATAAATAAAAAATAATTATGGAAGCTAAGAAATATTTTGTGTTAAAAAATGCTGTTGGTAATATGCAAAGCACTTTATGCTATGAAACATTAAAAAATAATATTGAAGTTAGTTTTAAAAAGTATTTTAATAGTTTTCACAGCGCAGCGAATAAATTTAATTTGGAATTTATACACAAGTTTTTACTTTTTGCTTAAGTTTTTATTAAATTGCTTATTTACAAAAAATATTCAAACAAGGAATAATATAATATAAATACAGCATGTATTTTAAATTACAAAACTTTTCTTCAAGTGTAACTTCGTTTTACTCTCATTTTCCTCACCAACACAAACATATTTTATTTTGCGCATCAATGATGTAGATATATGCAGACTTAAAGCTTTCACAATGAAAGAATCCTGAGACATGACAACACATATACACACACACACACATGAATATAGATATGTACATATCTTACCCTTTTATAATGGAAATCAATATAGATTTTCGGATTTTCGGTAAAAATTATGGAGGCAGACGTTTTTCCAAGTTGGTAGATTTTCTACCAATGACATGACAGCAAAAGAGAAATTAAAGCAAGAATTTTGTCTGTCTTCATATTGATTGATCTCAGTAACAATTTTAATGACCGAAATTTTTAAAGAAGCACTTGGCCTTAATTGGATCGTCATCTTACGTGGCAGCTTGCCATCTTCAAGCAACTAAGTAGAATCATGAGATGACGTTTTCATAGATAAAACTGCACTCATCCTAGTTTTGACCAATGAAAAAAGTCTATATTCAAGGCTAGATGCAGTGATCAGGCGTACTAGAGCGACAGCGTTGTATGAGGTCTATATCAATCTATGATTCTTATGATAGCTCATCTAGCTGTTTTTCTAGAAATTTGTATCGTGCAGTTTGCAATGCCGAATACTCGCAGAGCAGGCGAGCGGCAGTTTTTTTTTGGTTAAAAATATTTTTCTTTTGCAACAAGTATTCAGTAGCTACTCGTATTTAAAATAAATTATTACATTTATAAATATTTTATTCATCCAAATTGTAACAACAATTTGCTTTTAAAATAAAATAACAAATCAAAAACTTGATTAATTGAATTCCTAACAATAATTTACATGAACTGCAAACTTAAATATTTAAATTCTTTAGCAACAATGAAATGCATATAGACAATGCTGAACCACCAGCAAATAAATTTCAAATTTAATTAAATTCTTTAGATTAACCAATTTTTTTTTTGCCTGTGAAGTGTGCCAAACAAGTTTGGACGATCTAACAAATTAATTCATACAAATTTTGATTATATAAAACTAAAGCCGATTAACTATTAAAAACTTTATTTGTTCTCAGAGGAAATATAATTAAAATTCTACAAGAATACACTTGATGGGCCAACATTTAAATGAAATAATCTTTTGGAATAATAAATTAAACATTCTATTGTAGTTACGCGTACGAACATGTTTTTGGGTATATTGTTTTTCTAATTTTACTTTTTACAAAAATATTTATGAATTTGAATATCGTGACCGTGAGATATTATCATTATTATTATTACATATACAGTCTTCCATTAAGAGTTTTCTAACTTTAAATGTAAATTAAACACAGAGTGTGTGAGATATCACAGAAATTTTCATTCGTGCTGTAACCCACTCGACTTTTTTTTTAAAGAAAGTGTGCTGTGGCATGGTGTACTTTCTTATAAGAAAAGTATGCTATGCTACGATATACTTTTCTTAAAAAAAGTGAGCTGTGACACAATTGACCTGCTATAAGAAAAATTTGCCATGACATAGCACAATTTCCTCTAAGAAAAGTGTGATGTGATGACACAGTTGACATTTTTATAAAAAAGGTGTGTTGTGATGATACAATCGGCTTTTCTAAAAAATTATACATACTGTCGACTTTTCTATAAGAAAACTATAATGTGACACAGTAAGCTTTGCTGGGGGTGAGCATGTGCAATTTTAAGTTAAATTTACCTCCACGAGAGATTACTATTCCCTGAAGTCTAATGTGGTATAAGCTGTGTGTCCCATAACTTTGGCCAAAAGAAGCTAGTAATCATTACCCTATAGGAATAGCCTTTGACAGTGATGGCCTGGCCATCGTCGTTCTCACAGATGTATGGACCGGTGGCTCAAACTCACACTAAATACTGACTCTTTTGGAATGCATTGACCGCTCTTGGATCTCATGTGGATTGGTATCTTTCGACACAGCGATGCCAATTTTATTTGTTGATATACCCATTCATCCAGAAATGGGCCTTATCTTAAAATGCATGGATCGTTGCTCCAGCAGAACGAACAATTTTGTAATTTGTGTTATTGATGATTTTCAAAATGAACTAAATAAACGACAGCCAATAAGAAAGATGTTGCTCCAACAATATGACTGGTATCAACTCTTAAGGCTCGGAAGTTCCTATTGTAAGACCCGTTACTTAATCTTGTTTTGCTTATATAACCGAGAATCATTTTGTATTTACATAATTCCTTGGCTCACATATATACATGTACATACTGCTTGGTATGTATTTATCATGATATAAATATATATATATATATATATTTATATCATATATATATATTTATATATCTACGCCCCTTTCAGAAATAGTGATTCGTCCGACAGATGGCGCAATTTTTAGTTTTTTTGTGTTTTTGCACCGTAACTCAAGAACTACTGAACCGATTTTGACCAAACTTCATATACATGCTCTATAGGACGTGAGTATGATTTCTGTGTAGTTTGAAGTTCGTCCGACAGATGGCGCCATATTTCATATTGTACCACCAATGCCATATACATACAACACTAATGTTTGCTTAGGGCCAGCAACGCGGTCCGGGGTCAGCTAGTATATATATACAGTGGAATCTCTATTGAGCGGACACTGAAGGGACCATTGAAATGTCTCCGTACAAGGGAACTGTTCGGTCAAGAGAAAACTAAACATTTAAATGGAGCGCTGCTGGGACCTGTCAAAAGTGTCCATCTACAGGGGGTGTCCGCCTATAGGAAGTGTCCGTTAAGGGAGATTCCACTGTATATATATTTATATCATGGTATTTATTATGTTCGCTTTGTAGGTTTTATATATTTTTTATTGTAATTTAAGCCATATCCTCATACATACATATCGTTACCTTAATATAGAAGGTCCTAACTCATTTTTTTTTTTTTTGAGAGAAGAACATCTTATGTATCGAAAAGGGCAGAAATCTCGATTACATAAAAATAATGAGTTAGGGCCTTTCTATATTAAGGTACGGATATGTTTTCTTTACGTATGCGAATCCTGAAAAGGAACAATTACTAGGACTAGTAAAGCAGGAAATTTATTTGATAACTATTTTTTTTAAGAGCAGGACATTTATTTGTTAACTATTTTTTTTTCAACACAATACAAATGCATGCCAAATAATAACAGCATCCATTAAAATTGTCCAACTCTGGATGGATTTGTTCTCCCTAGTAACCAATTATAGTACATACATATATGTATTCCCATCGATCCTATAAAAAGCATAGGGCCTCAATTCATATTATTATTATTATTTGAGATTTTGTTCACCTCGGATGAGTCTATTGCATACCAGCCTGATGATGGATGAGCTGCCATCTAACCCTACACCACTTAATGTGGGTACAGACGTCCGCTTGCAGATCCACCAACTAGTTAAACAAGCGCTAGCCACTGTTGAGGTATGTGTGGCTTTCGTGGTACAGATTGAGAAGCGGTATAATCATCTTGTCGATGTTGCAAGGCATAAGCATTCACTGATTTTTAATTTTTATATCTAAAATCCATTCACTTTCCGCAACGTGTGACGCACCCTGTTACCTTCCGGTTTTCCAATTAGATACTGAGTTACTTTCCTCCATCACTTCCTAAATAAAAGCAATAAATGGAGGAACTATGAATACGAGACTTCCGAAATTACTCAAATACCCATTACACGCATGCATTTGTACTCGTACATATACATAAATAAGAGTAGATATGCCTGCATTTTTATAATATCAGTTAATATTGAAAGGTAGACAGTTTTTATATTACATTCGCTGCCACCTGATCTAAAAATATGTGTGTTCCAAATGTTGTATTACAACATTTTCAAGACATTATCTAGGTATGTATGTATGGCTGTGTATCGAATTTTCCTAGTAAAAATTTTCAGTATTCTTCATTAATGTGTTTTTTATTAAAATGAAATGAAATTTATTTAAGGCATCTCTCTGATTATGAATGTTTTTTATTGTATGCTGGTTCTTAAAAGCAATAATGAAAAATGACATTAACGACATACTGTTGATGCAATGGTGCAAGCACAGTCAGTCGTCACACACTCCTGCCTCACTCATTTCATTTCATTTCATTTCATTTCAGATTTTATGCAAATCAATTTAGTTTTAAAGAGTTAAACGAACAAAAAAAAAAAAAAAAAAAAATAACGACGAACAACAAACAAACAGCAAACAGTCAATAAACAAGACAAATAAAGTGGAAACAAGGCGCACCTTGTATCATTTTTTGAGTAGCATACACATACACATTTACATACAAGTTAACAAAGGAAGCTCACACAACTTCTTTAAGTCAGCATCTTCCCTACACCTACAATCTTTTGCTACGCTACGTTAGTATCCACATACTCGTACATAAATATGTTTGTATGTATCTATTCGATACTTATAAATGCGTGTAGTTATGAGTATGTAAATCAATTGACCAAGTTGAAGACGGCCCCATATCCATTTCATCTATTCGATTTTATTGCCTTACTTTAGTTTTTTGTTTCTTCCATATTTTTATTTTTAAACCATTAACATTATAGACTGGAACAAAACGTGGCTGATTTGAATGGTTTATTGTTGTAATTTTTTGTTTTTATTTTCATAAAAGAATACACTTGTTATATAATTTCATACAGAGATTGAGTTTCAAGTTATATTTTAAAATTTCTTATGATCCATTCTTAATGTTTAATGTCCCATTATATTTATCTTATATTCTTCTTCCATAATACATATATCTTATTGTGTTGAGATTTTGTTTTGCTAAAAACTTATGGATTTTCAGTTAAATTCTTAACCATCTTCATTTTAATTTAATCTTTTTTTTATTTATATAATTTTCATGTTTCAAGTTTAGTAAGAAATGAAATTTTCGTGTGGTTGCTTTGGTTGGTTGGATGATGGTGAGAGTGAGTGTATCTGAGTGTGACAAATTGAAAATTTATACTTAAGACAAATGAAAGCTTTAGGGAAGGGAATTGTAAAAGATTGTGAAAATATCACACACGAGTGGGTGCCGTCACTGTATCTAACTGGTGGTTAGTGGTGGGTAGTTAGTACCGTTTTTAAATGCGAAATAAAAATAAAGTTTATTCTCACAATTCATGTGAACGAAATTATACATAATAACAAAAATGATATTTGCAAGATTTATATGCATGCATACATATATAAATATATATAAATGTAAATTTATTAAAAAGTATCCTTGTTTAAGAAAAAACTTGTGAAGTGCGCCGTAGTATTAGAAAAAATATACATACCGCTCATTTACTAAAGCAACGTCCTAACTAAAAAAATGTGACTTTTGACTTAATGATGCAGAATTAATCCTCGCATTGTTATTCACTTTGTGTAAAAATTGCATACACAAAAATTTTATTTTTCCATTAAGCTGTGTGTAAATAGAAAACTTCAAACTCGTTTTCTGACAAACTAGTCTTTTTGAGTTATGAGGTTGTTTTAGTAAATGAGCGATATGAACTTACATACATATGTATGTACGTAATCCGTTCAGCTGATGTCCAACTGTAGTGATAATCCTTGATACCACAAACCAAATTGATGTCTATTCGTATACGGAAGTCAAATATGGGGTGCCTCTGTGGCTGAGTGGTAGCGATGCTAGCTCCTCAGGTAGTGGGTTAGATTAACGCCACAGACCGTAGGTGTTTTCCGCAGAAGAGCTAATCGCTTTACGGGTTGTATTTGTTTAAAAAAAACTACTTCTTCTTTAAAACAGAAAAGCCTTCAGAGTAGTGCTATTTATTTAACCCCAGCTGTTTCCGTGTACATACATACATACATTTTATTGCACCATGCAATTAGTCACTTAACTAGAAATTAACATAAATGAGTTTTTATTTAAGAACTATTAGTGAGCTTTTGCAAAAACCGCCTTATTTAAGTGTTTTTCGAATGACATATTTCATAGAAATTTTGTGTGGGTGGAGAGAACTTGTACTCAACTCAACTCAACTCAATTCCATTCAATTCCACTTTGAATTTAATAGTTTCTTTTATTTCATTCTCGCTTAATTTTTTTATAACGCGTTTAATTGTTTTTTGTAGTTTCTTCGTGTTTTATGACAGAAAACAACAATATTTTAAATAGACACCCAGAAGTAAAAAAAAGCACTTAAATCACTTAAAGAAATGGAAGCTTTGTATACAGTTGCATTAATGCGAAAGCCTTAAGAGCTTTTTTTTTTATTTTTATTGCTGCTAACAAAAGAGGAAAAAATGCATACTGAAATTTTTTGTTTATTAAATTAAAAAAAAAAATTATGTAAGTTCTGGCTGCACTGTTCTCTATAGATATGTTCATTGCAGGAAGACTTGCATGCTGATGTTTAAGCCCTACAAAGAAGACAAGCGGCCAAAGTATGTGGTCATCCTGCGTGCCACATCTTTAAATATTGTATTGATCCATATCTAAATATGTGCATCAGATCTCTTTCTAAGCTTACATTTTTTCAACACTTACATATGTATGTATGTATATGCCAGAATAGCTACTTTCAAGTAATATGCACAAAGTGCAAATTTTTACAAAAGAGCTTTTGTGCTTCACACTGACGAGAGCACGTTGGCCAATCATATCTCGGCAACAACAGTGCCCCTGCTCTTACTTCACGAGTAAACAAGAAATCTTAATGCTTTCAAGGCGGTTTACCTCAAATGCAAGTATCAGCGTATGTGTGTTGGAACGTAGCTGATCTAGAACCAGCTTTTTTAATTTACTTAAATATTTCTTCATAGAGAAACCAATGTTTGCCAATCCTACACACTTGGGAATAAATGTACGGGTTTTTTTTTTGTGTAGAGATTCAAGCGATCAAGAAGGCTATGCATTTAATAGCCGAAAATATGACTGATGATGAACAGGTCAGGTCAGGCAAAAGGGGTATATTGTCAAGTTAGAACTAGATGGGTCATTGGCGGAAGTGTCGGTGACGCCAATGATTAGCCACTATTTCAGGGAATTCCAAAATTAAGTTTTAGGAGCCACCAATAGTTCATGAGTTAGTAGGGAGGATTGCAGGGTCTCGTGGGCTTTTCACGATTGATTAATAAATTTTTCAGTTCGAATTCATAAACGAAAATATTTATAAGGTGTTTGTTTCTTTGTATTCGTAAATCAGTTATTTCTACGAGTAGTTTGTTAAAAATAATGCTTGGAAACCAATTTCGCTTTCATCTGCAATCAACTTGTCTACCTTCATACATATCTCACGGTAATGTTACGAATAATATTATTTTATTTGAGCAGCTTGTGGCATCAGTAGTTTACTATTTTTACAAATTCTTTTCATTTCTTTGTGGTCTTGGGAAAATGCTATTAAGTGTTTACTTTTGTTGGCTGCTTGAGTGAAATATTTTTACATTTAACAAATGTTTGATAATCGTAAAAGAAAAGAAGATCTCTCAACGAAAATAAAAGCAAGAATGTTTAGAGCCTTAAACGAAATCAAGCGTATAAAAGACAAATAAGTATATTTTTGTTTTCTTGGTGCAGTCGTAGTTAAAAGGCGATCAACACAACATTTGCATTTCTTTTTGTTATTCTGCAAAAAACAAAAACAAAAAGCTATATTGATAAATTAAAAAAAGTGTTTTCTTTTTTAACACAGAGATAGAGATATTCTTTAACTCCTTGCTTTATTATCCTTACACTCATATTTCATAATTCCAATTTGCCATTTGGGTTGGGGTTTTGTTTAGTGATGGATTTTAATTAGTGATGGAAGTGTGCACCGAATTGGGGTGATTCCGTCCAACACAATGGGTAGTATGAATAAAAAAAGTATTTGCTTTTTACTTAAAAATTTGTTTTAAAACCCCAAATATCTGTGTGTTTTTTGTTTTTTTAAAAAAATTTTTAAATAAAAAGCATATTTATACTACCCAATGTATAATTTTGAGCTAAAAAACTTGCTCTCATTTTAATATAGCAGTATATGTACATGTATATGTAAATCCATTAACCTCATATGTAAATAATATACTATTACAAAGCTTTTTAAGCTTTAATATTTATAGTGTGTCGAACAGTGTTTTCTTAAAAATAAAAGTGCACACTGAATTTCCCTAATTAACTGTAAAAGAAATAAATTTCTGAAAATGGACTTGAAAGCTTAAAAGCGCCCTCCTACAAAACAAAAAAAAAATGTGACTTAAGCACCTTTTCTTTATTGCCACAGATATTTTACGTGTGCTTGGATTCGAACTGCAAACAAAAAAAATTATGCATGATAGTGATTAAAATATTACTCACAGTCCCATCTCTACTATCAACTATAAAGAAGACAGACACACTTAAATCCTCCGCTTTAGCTCGAAGGCTTTTAGTTGTTTAAAATTTTGGTTAACTACCTACACATAAAGATTTTTGCGTTTGCTTTTCTTTCAAGTTTGTGTGCATATTTGCTAAATAATGTGTGAAAAAAATTAAAGTGCGTGAAACAAAAAAAAAAACTAAATAATGAAATGAAAAAGTCGGGGTTGAAAATATAAGTATAATCCATATGGTATAACGAAAACAATACACTTGGGAAAAAGCTCACAATGGATTTGAAAGCCAAAGTCCATTCCTAATTTACATATATGTATGTATGTGCAGTTAGATTAGATCCACATTCAATCGCTTAGAATAAAATTAGTTGTGTTATTCACTGTCAGGCGAAGTTTAACTAAAACTTCAACTTTACTTCGATTAATTGCTAAAATATATTTATTCTTCAATTCAATTAAACTTCCTTCAATACACAAATTCCATTCAATACTTATGAGATCTTTGGCAAATGGGTCTATCCTATTAGCAGAAAATAATAAAGAGTATTTAATTAAGCGCTTCCTTTTTTTAAAATTTAAATAAAACCAAGTGCTTGTGAGATATAATTCAAGTTTTTTATTCGTTTGTACGATGATACAATAATACTATGCGCGTGTATTGATAAAACATAAACAAAATTTGGCAGATCACATCACGAAACCAGCAAAACAGCTGGCGCTTCGAGGTTACCTGTATTATTGTACCATGGTTTGTACGTCCTCTCGATGCCTTTATTTACGAAATTTAAAGAGCGAATGTCTACTTCAGCTTTGCTTGATAGATTTGAGGGCCGCAGTGGTTTGTGGACTGTTTGCACAGACCTGCGACTTAAGAAAATTTCACAAAAAAATCTCACGGTGTCAAATCGCATGATCCCATAATTTTTATGGCCACCGTCAGCCCAAAATCCACACGTAACAGTGATATTTTCGGGATATTTTTGAATCTCATGCGCATTGGTATTGCCAGAAATTCGATAATTATGAGTACCATTTGTGAAGGGCCTACTCATTCATCGGTGAAGGTGACTTTTCCACGAAAATTATACTACCAATGTTACCAGATTTCAAGATTTCAATAAAAATAATTATCCCTGGAGATGTTGGAAAATCCCAACGAAACGTCGGATACATTAACAATGAAATAAAAAACGTCTTTTATTTACATTTTGAAGGAATTGAAGGACCTTGAAAGCCTGAATAGATACAATATCTATAAAACTACATTAATTTGAAAATTGGTCTCATACACGTCGTTGTTTATAGTCGTTTACCTTCAGCTCCTGCCTTAGTTGAATTTTGTACGGGTGCAGGACCAAGACACAATGCAAAATTAGCCAAGTTATGGTCTGTTCTAGTTATTGATTTTTTACTGTATCAAATCCTTCAATCAATCTTATTTATCTACCACACTGCAAAAATTTCGGTAGGACCATTATGGCAACCGTGAAACGGGCGAGGTACGCGAAACGTCCTCCGAAGAGAACACCCATTTTGAAAAAATAATTATTTCATTTGCATGTGTCGTTGAATTACATATACATATATCCGTCCATGGTGATTTGGCAAACAGATTGAGTAAACGTCCGTTGAATCGACGTTGGTCGCTATCAATTGTGGAAGCTTGCAAGTCCTTATTTTAAGATTATGTAATAATAAAAATAACCAAGGAGCTGAAACGTAAGTTTTGATTTTATAATCCAAAGAAGAGGCTGATATTAGCCTTAAAATTTTTGTTTGCTACTTTTATTGTTCTAAAACATTGCCTTCCAAGGTGCGGGAATAATGTGCTTAGTAAACCCAAATTATGTTTTATGTATAAGGCGATCACTAACTTTTAAATTTTCACAAAATTCTTGAGCGTATTCTTACAGTGTAAGAATAAGAACTTACCAATAAAGGTATGCATGCAATATTCTACGCATCTATTGTTGAAGAGAGTATGAACGCTTCTGCTTCAGCTTTGCAGGGATGTCAATGTTTTGCTTAGTTTTATTATTATTATTTCTTTGTTCCTTTAAAACAGTTTCCGCTCCACCTAGCAAGGAGGCCCATTTATTATAGTGGCCACATGTACAACGCCCAAGGTAATTTCTCGTTTATGAGCATACGCGCAAAAGCCTTAGAAAATACGAGTATTAATTTAAATTCAAGCAGTCGAAAATCCACAGTCTCGTTACAACAATTATGTTTGATGGCATGGCATAGACTCGCTTTAAGTGAAGTAGAAAAAGTTACGAGTAACAAACAAAATCAACCAAGTACAAGTTAGTGAGTGAATATGTAGATATGTATGTACTTACATACGAATATGTGTGTGTGTGTTTGGATGTGTATGATAAAAGAAATTGCGTAGGTGAACTCGTTCATGACAGTTGTCTTAAATGCTGGCTGCAATGCAACACTTAGATTTGGCCTGTATGAGTTGGTAGATGTATGTACGTACATTATTGTGAGTATTTCAACTTTATAAATGTTATTAACGCAAAGCCAACTTATTTTCTTCTTCTTCTTATATACTAAAAGCACTCATAAGAAGAAATAATATATAAAAAAAAACAAAAGTAAGAACAATGTTAACAATATCAACTACACATTTTTTTAATATACATACATACATACATAATAGGATCATACGTATGTATGTAGCAAAATATATTTGATGAAACCAAAATTGATCATACAGCAAGTAAGAGCAAGTTTATTAAATTTTTTTCTTTCTTGTGGACCAACACTTTGTGGGCTTTTATGTATTTTTAGTCATAGAGTGTGGGAAAGTTGTTCTTTTTTTTCTTTTCTTTCATGGCAGGCGAACTGTTAACGATCTTTGATGTGATAAGTTTCTGTATTTTTTTTGTTTTTGTATTACGGGTTTCCACATTTGCTTGGCATAACTTAAATATAAGCCGATCAATGCTTGTGATAATCTTTGTGGTCTTCCCCTCAAACGAAAATGATATGCCTATTGAAGTGTAACATTTTAAACACAAATACCAGAGTTGGAAAACTTATATATTTGTTAGTATATTAATGTTTGAAAAGTAGTAATAGGAAGTCCTTTCGGCGGATGTTTAATAAAAGGAAACATTAGAATTACATCTGTAATTAACAAATATGAAGAGAGTGAGAGAAAATATGTTAAAAAATTATTGCTGGAATTAGGTAATTTTGAAAAGAAATGTAAGACTGTTATTATGAAAATGATATAGTAAATCAAAGCCATTATAAATACTTGCAAGTTTTGATAAATTTATATGGTAATATTAAAAAGCTAAGCTAGATTAATAGGAGTTTGTGAACATACATATAGCCAAAAACTCTCAAATCGTTTGTTGCCAGATTATAAGGTCAACTATTCAAAATTACGGTGAAATTATATGTGTTAAGCAGCTCTGAACCGAAGAACAGCTCTCACGTTATCGTAATTATTTCTTAAGTGCGGTCAGGCCTGTGTTTGTTGTTTGCCCTTCGAGTGTTTTTCGTCTTGCTCGCACTGGATGACTGATTTGCCACGGATAACTTTATAGTTTTGCAGTTATTTTGTGGAATTTCGTTTGAAGGCATAGGTCGTGTATAGTCAGTCACAAAAACATTTTTCATAGCATCATGGGTATATGGTCTAGTCACTCTGCCCATTTTGTTTGCAACAATATCTTACAAAATTTACTTTGTAAAGTATAAATGTATCAAATAGATAAATAAATGTATGTTAAGTTAATCTTAAATGAAAGCTTTTAGTTAAAAGATTCCATTTAAGATATCCTTACCAAAACGTGAGTAAATACATCTCCTTAAGCCTCTGTAACGTTTGCTGGTGTTCCCATCTCTGGAATGATTGGTTAAAAGTTTCCCTCGTTCCCCTTTTTACAGCATTCAATCTCCTTGTGAACTTCACCATGGGCTCGTAAAAATTTGTTGTTCATGATTTGTTGGATTTAAAATTATTGACAAATTTTGTTGTTGTTTATTAATGCGTTTAATAGTGTTCGAAGAAGTGGCAGGAAAATTGTTGTTGTTGTATATTGTAGGAAATTCGGTTTGAAGCCTTTAATCTTTGATTTGCTTTGATAAATGGCCTTAAGGCATTTTTCCACGACTTCTACCATTTAATTTGTTATTTTGCTACCCACACACTTATTTATTTACACAATCATCACAATCACTCATTCAACTACGAGTACATACATACATACATACATACATACATACATACATACATACATATGTACATACATACATGTGGTTACAGAAACTGCATTTGTAATAAAAATCTTTAAATACGTTCTTCTATGTTAATAAGATTTTCTTGTAATTGTTATTTTATTTAGAAGCGTTTAAAGAAAAAAAAGGAACAAAAGAAAGCAAAAATAACAAAAGATCATATACAAATGTATGTAAATAAATTTTCTTTCGTACTTCAAAAAACTTTAAAAAAACATTAATTTGAGCCTTTATTTTGCCTTTTTACCGAACTTTTGGCTGAAAGTAAATACCGCTCGCCCGTCATTAGTTCGTGGTTGTCAGTCAAATGTTTAAATTCTTTATTTTGTGTGTTGTTATTTAATGTTTATTATTTGTTGCACACATACGTATAAATACAGTGAAACCTCTTATAATGGACCTATAACCGGACCCCTCGAATATTTTAGTAGATCCAAAATTAAAATAAGCGAATATGTAATTCTCTCATAAGCGGACACCTCTAATAAGCGGACAAAAATATAACGACAGTGAGTGTCCGGTTACGAGAGATTTCACCGTATTTATTTTGTATTGTTTTATTCTTATTCCTGTTTTTTTTTTCTCACAGAGGCGTTCATTGTCACGATACTGTGAATGGTGCCCAATGCGACCCCTGTCCCATTGGCTATGATGGTGATGGACGTACTTGCACTAAGCGCAATCCCTGTATGGATAGCCCTTGCCCATCAGGTGAGTAAACATATGTGATTTTAACTGAACTAATTATGTCCTTTGATAAGAAAATTAAACAGACACTGTGTGGTTTATCATTTTATCGTACACTAAATGAAGAACAGGGAAATATCAGAAAACTAGTGTAGAAATATCTACATCCATATATTTTCATATGTACGAGTACTCTTTATGGAAAAAAGAAAGAAGAAATATGTACGTATTAAAGTCCTGCACAAGACCATTTATAAGAACTTTCAAGACATGAGAGATTTTTCAAATGCTTTACTACAGCGCAATATTCTAAAACAAACGCTAAACAACACTGTTGGCAAGACAAGCAACAGTGTTGTTTAGCGTTTGTTTTAGAATATTGCGCTGTAGTAAAGCATTTGAAAAATCTCTCATGTCTTGAAAGTTCTTATAAATGGTCTTGTGCAGGACTTTAGTACACATGTATGTACTTATCGCTCCTTTATTGTAACATAGTTATAACTTTTTTGAGTTATGCCTATGATGTAATAAATTAGCGATATGTATGTATGTATATGCGTCGTCACTATGAATTATCCTAATGAAGCCGATAAGAGATGTACGCTATTTTAAGCTTTGATTAAACTCGATGTTGTTCAAACTACATATCGCTTTTATTTTTAATGCATGTACGATACGCATCAATTAATATTTCTGATTGTATTCAATTCAACTGTTAACTTCTGTTAATGCCTTGCATAACATGCTCGATAGAAAACGTGTCTCAGTGCTTTTTCTATTTCTAGTTCTCCTTCTTCTTTTCCAAAAATTATCAAATTATTTTAAAAAATTTTAACCGAATTTTTCATTACATATATGTGTATATTTCATTCTCACCACAAGAGTCTTTTTGACTTTAAGCTCCAAATTTAATACAGATTGTGAGAAGTTTATTGTACAGGGTGTTTTTTTAGAGGTATAGAACTTCGAATTGAAATAAAACACAAGAAAATCGTTTTAATGTCCATCAATTTGGCTTTATTGGAAGGATAATTTTATGCCATTAATGTTTAAATATGATTTCGGGCATGTGGCCGCCGCGGCTGGCTCGAATAAAGCCAATTCTACAGGTCCAATTTTCAACCACTTTTTCGAGCATATGGGGCCGTATGTTGGCAATAACGCCACGAATGTTGGCTTCCAAGTCCCCTAACGTTTCTGGTTTGTTGGCGTAGACGAGCGACTTCACATATCCCCAAAGAAAATAATCCAATGGTGTCAAATCACACGATCTTGGTGGCCAATTGACAGGTCCATTCCGCGAAATTATGCGCTCATCGAATGTTTCCTTCAATAAATCGATTGTGACGTGCGCTGTGTGGCATGTAGCGCCGTCTTGTTGGAACCACAACTCATCCACATTCAAAATCTTCAAAATCTTCCATAAAGTTGATGGACAAAGCTCCAATTGCTGTGCACGGTGGCGAATCGATTCATTCGGGTCCTCTTCAACACTTTGCTCTACAGCGGCAATAGTTTCTTCGGTGCGCACTGTTCGACGTCTCTGCGGATGCGTATTATCACATAGAGTAAACGTAGTGCGAAAACGATCCATGGTTAACCGAATTAATTGCTCTGATGGACGATTATGTCGACCATAAAATAGACGGAGCTTGCGGTAAACTTCGCGAACTGAACCATTATTTTCGAAATAAATTTGCACGATTTGCAAGCGTTGTTCTTTTGTCGACCTGTTCATGATGAAATGGCAAACCAAACTAAATATTAATCACTTGACAGCTGACAAAATGGCCGCCAGTTAAAAAAGTGATGCCAACTTAAAGTTCTATACCTCAATAAAAAACACCCATTACCTCATGATAAATCCTAACAGCTAATCCCTTCCTCTGCCATTATTAGCTTTATTGATTCCTACTACGCTTCTGAGTATTTATGTTTTATGTTTAACAACTTCGCGGTGTTCCCAACTTAAATACAGGCTAAAGGTGCGAAACATATTTTTGACATTATACCAATTAATGTCAAAGGGAGTTAAGTTAGTTCGGTTTATTTATCATTTTTCTTTTGTTCTTGCCTTACTTGCAACATAATGATTTATTGATGTGAAAAATTTTAACCTTTTTTTAACTTTTTTTTTTTTTGTTTTTTGGAAATTTGAAATTGATTTTAATAATAAGAATTTTGTGAATTTTATAGGAAGCATTATAGTGCCGACCCATAATGTACAGCATTATCAAAGGCAGTATACAGCGCGAAAATATTCAGTAATGACAACATAGATACATACATCCATTCAATAATGTTTTAAAACTAAATAAATATAAGAATTTAATTTGTAATTGATATAAAATATAAACAAATATATGTTATATTAATTTAATCGGCACAAATGCACTCTCACACATCAGGGGAAACACAATAAAATAAGGCATTTTAAAATGTTTATCCAACCCCGTGTAAATTCACATTAAAGTATTATACAATCCAAAATAAATTAAAACAATTAAAAAATGTTTACATTTGTAATAAAAATAAAACAAAAAAATTATTGTAATATACATACATTCATACATAATATCTATAATTAATACCTTTTGTTTTGTTCACAAATGCTTAATAAACTTAAATACACATGAGTAAAAATTAAAGGAAATAAAAAAATAAGAAAAAAAAAAATAAATAAAATAACCTAAAGTCCACCACACCAGAAAGTGGAATTTATATAAATAAAAAATAAAAAATAAATAAAATTATAAGTTTAAGTTATTTGTTCTGTCAAAATTATTATAGTTTGTAACACAGAAACTTCATAAAATAAAATATTTTGAGAATTTTTTTTTTATAAGTTAATATAATTTTAAATTTTAAAATGTGTTTTAATTTATAGAAGAGTACGAGTAGCAACAATTTTGGTAAATAAATTATTTTTTTCATTACTTTACTGGTTTTTGAGAATCATCAATAAAACTATCATTATAAAATTTATAACATTTTGGTGTGTTGAGAACTCAATTTATTTTTGTATATGGATTTTTGTTTAGTTTGTTTTTATCTTTTTTTTTTTTTTGTTTATATATAAATATTTTCCATTTTCTGGTTATTCATATTTGTATGTTTGTTTACAGAGAAAGCATGTGGTCTAACAAAACTAATACGACATAATTTTATTAATTTAATTTTTATGCAAACTAATCAAGTAACTTCACTAAAACTATACATAATATTATATAATATACATAAATATACAATAACAAATTAACTTTAGACCTTATATATACATATATAATACATATACTCGTACAATCGAGCCCCGATTTGCGTCGTTAGTGGTAACTGGGATTATGCGACGCAGAACGGCTCGATGTAACTCGAATTAATTAGTTCTATATCTCATAAGAGCACTGGGTTTCCATCTATTGCATCAAAATTTTAAATTTTAATATGAATATTATATTTTTAAATTCTTAAGTTATTTATTTAAATAACTGATTCACAGGAATTCACACTTCCTAACACACAACTATGCTGAGATTAACTTAAAAAATAAGCGTGAATGATACTTTTTAGCTTAAATTGTGAACGACATTAAAAGTGTCGATACTGAATGACACTGAAGTTGATTCCCCAAGACATCTAATTCGTTGTATAGTGAATTTGGCGCTATAAAATTCAAGTCGATTTTATTTAAATTAATTACAAAAATACCGAAGGATATTTATTTGACATCAAGTCTGTAATGTATTAACATGAATAGTTTTTATTTGTTTTTGGTTAAGCAAACAAATCTAAAAATACTTTGTACATATTAAATAAATTTATATTAATTGGGACTAGTACAACTCTAAAACCGTAATACACCTATAAAAATATTTTTCAACCAAAGAAATATATAACTTAGACCACTTTCATAATTACGGGCACATACATACATATTTATCAGCGATCGGCAATGAATCGTTTTTTCGCTATTCATACTGACTCATGAACTTTTAAATATAAGTGAGTAGACATAATTTAAACTCAACTACTTTGATTTACGCATACTCACGATGACATTGATTTATAAGTATGTATAGATTGAAATAAATATGAATGCGACGTCGACATCAGTCATAAATCACGTCAGTTTGATTTCTAATATCAGGATAATACTTATACTACTCACATTCATTCAGCTCACTCAACTCATGCGTGTATCTTTATTTAAAAGTTTAGTCATTAAACTGTTTGCAATAGTGGTAAACAGAGAAAAACATAACCTCATAGTGAGAAGGTCTCATTGTGAATCCTACTTATTTTGCATCGTCCATAGGCATTGAGTTAAGGAGACTCCAAATCAACAACGTCATGAATGTTGCTAAAGGAGGTTTCACACTATAATACAAGTATTAATACTTTTGACGAAAATGCATCTCTAATCTAATTTCTGTTTCAAAAATTTCAAAAGACAATAACAACTCAACATGTCAGAGTTGCATTTTCCACAAAAGTATTAATACTTGTATTATAGTGTGAAACAGCCTTAAGTACGAGTTCGATGCGCACTTCAAACTTTCGTTATGAGAGCGCATAAGTACAAGAAATTATAAGTCATGACTCAACTCTACTCACATTTTCACTACTCATTGCTATTCTCTGATATGTATGCTGGTAGACACATATATTACTTGAGTGTTATTTCTCTAAAGAAAAAAAGGAAAATACCAAGTCATTTCGACACATTGGTGCATATTTGATAAATTTTAATTGCAGTACCTAGATTCTGTAACTTTTTGCGAACCGAAAATCGTAATATTTATCGACATATTTGTTCGTTTGCGCTAACAATAATGTGATTCCGTATTTAGTTTTTTACGATAGCCTCCAGCTTTATCTTACTCACCATTTAATTGAATATAATATTATGTGGAAATAAGCGAAATGCAAAGAATAATAAAAAAAAAACTCTATGAATTTGAGCTTGTGATTATATTTTATTTTACCTCCAACCGACAGCGAACATCGTTACAATATGTTACTGAATAGCAAACTCGATAAATGTTCCTTATATTTGTTATATCGATACGATTATCGTAATAAAAGTTTCTGAATACAGCTACAGGACTAGCTATTGTAATAATTATGGTCCATAATATCGAAACAAGTAATTTGATTTAAAACCTTTAAGCGAAGCAGAGTTATATTAGAGCAGTTCATCCCGTACAAAGGGATCATTATATTGGACCCAAGTGAGCTGGACTCTAATTTTATACTTTTCCTTGCCAGCAGCCTGCTAACCTATCCCGAAGTTATTATAAAACTTAAAAGAATATAGGTGACTATTGAACCTGGCAACACTCGTACCGTGCACACCAAATTCCATTTTATGTTATTTGTGCTTTTAAAACTACAAAATTTCATGAATGATTCGCTTTTCTATTTGTTGTTATAAAACTGAGAAACTGATATTGATCAAACAAATTTAAATAAACAAAATTCAGTTAACACAGCAAAGATAATTATATTATTGTTGTAAAGAGAATTTTAATGACGCAAAAAATTTGTATATAAAACTTAATTATGTAATATTTTTTTAAATGATTTAGCTTTGAATTACTTAAATTCAAGGTCAGAATACATGTTTTATTTTGCTTTTAATGGCAAACAAACACTTTGTATATTTATATCAAAATATATACATACATACATATATCGGTATGTATGCATGTATTTGTGTGGGTCGAGTAAATCAGCGATTCTTATTAGAATTATTTTATTTTTATACAAAAATTGATATTAAAAGTTAATTGTTAAGATAGTTGCTCAGTAAGAAGAAAAAAAACGCTAAATGAAATGATGTACAAATTGATTAACTTCGAAATAATGAAAGCTATGATTCAAAATGATGTATAAAAAAAATGAATTTAAACGGTTTGGCAAATAAAACATCCTTTCGCATGTCCTTTTTTACTTGCAATAATAAAATTTCATTAATATCGAAGACACACAATTTCAAAATTAAAATAAAAAACTATCCTTTGGCTGTTGTAACTTTTCGATATGTCGACAATTATTGTAACCTGATGCAAAGTAATATTTACCTTGCATACAAATACATATGTATACACATACATGTTCACATAAAATTTTGAACAGTATGATGACCTCAAACCTCTTTTATTCAGTGTTCACTTTCTCTGCACTTGTGCCCTTTTGACCTTCAGCACTTCAATTCAGTTTCAAATCTTTTCTGTGTTATCTATCTTATGAACAAAATTACTCGCACAAAATTAATTAATTAATTAATATATTTTACACATTATATATTCTTATATATTTAGTAGTATGGGGGAGTATAAGTATCACTGCATATTTATTTTTAAGCACACAAATATTTTTGTGGCAATAAGGAAAAAGTGATTAAGGCAAATTTAAGTGATTTTTTTTAAAACATTCCTATTTCTGTAAAAAATGTTACTTTTTGCGTGACCATATTAATTGAAGGGTCTTATATCAATCAATTAAGTTTCCATTTCAAAAGAAATTCCATATTGAAATACATAAATAAACTGAAATTTTGCACAGCTGGGGGCAAATTACGGCATTCGATATCGAACAAATTTGCATAAAGTTTTAATTGTGTTTGTATGGAAATATCAACGATATCGTTTGACGTAATTTGCCACCTGTAGTCTTAAATTGGCAAATTATGATGTCATCATTATCTCAATTTTAGCTTAAGGTGAGTTAAGCACTTTTTCCTATTTGGCACGTACATATTTAGATATAGATAGAGGCCATTAACATTTTAAATTTATTAGTTTTAGTACTCACAATATATGTGTTCATATTATGAAGTTGTTTATAAAAATTTATATAAATTTATTTGCAGGAGTTGAATGCGTGCAAATAGGTGTTCCACCCTTCTTCCAATGTGTTTCCTGTACGCGTAGTCAACGTATCAATGGCACCTTATGTGTCGACATAGATGAGTGTGAATTGTATCAGCCCTGTGATCCCAGGTCAACTTGTGTAAATCAAAATCCTGGATTCAGATGTGAGCCTTGCCCTTTGGGCTATAGTGGAATGCATGTCCATGGTATATAATTTGAAATTTTTTGTATTAACTTGTATTTGAATGTTTGTTTTATTTTTCAAATAAAGGATATTATGCAGAGTACTGGACTATAAATTATCAAAAACAAACTTGTTACGATATAGATGAATGTACAAATGGTATGGAGCGGTGTGGACCGAATTCGATATGCCTTAATACACTGGTTAGTTTAAATAAAAAAAAAACATTGAATTATTTTCAATGACTTGTATACTTTTTTAAATATAATTTTGAAGGGTTCCTACCATTGCAAATGCCGCGATGGATATGTCTCTAATGGCACCTCAAGTTGCTTCCCAATAGATGATATGTGTCCAGATGGCACCATCTGTAATAGCAACGCCAATTGTGTACTTACCGATAGTAATAAATATGCGTGCAAGTGTAAAGTAGGATGGGCGGGTAATGGTTTGATTTGTGGTCAAGATCGCGACTTGGACAGTTGGCCAGACATGCAATTACCGTGTTCTGATCTACACTGTAATCGTGACAATTGCATCGATTTGCCGAATTCGGGACAAGAGGATGCCGATAATGATGGCATTGGGGATGGTTGTGATGATGATGCGGATGGTGATTTAATTTCAAATGACAAGGATAATTGCCCATTTGTATATAATGTGGATCAGCTGGACTCTGATCATGATGGGGTTGGAGACGCTTGTGATAATTGTCCATTTGTGCCCAATCGAAAGCAGCTGGATACGGATGATGATTCGTTTGGTAACGATTGTGACGACGACATTGATAACGACACAGTCATTAATGAATACGATAATTGTATGTTGATACCGAATCCGAATCAACTGGATATCGATGGTGATGGTATCGGAGATGTTTGCGATAACTGCCCCAGCATATCCAATCCATCGCAAGAAGATCGTGACAATGACTTGTTAGGTGATGCTTGTGATAGTGAGATTGATGGCGACAATGATGGTATACAAGATAGTGAAGACAACTGTCCTATGGTCAGCAATGCTGATCAATTGGATACCGACAATGATGGCAAGTAAGTATAGGAAAGTTATTAAACTGCCAACCGGTTGCGGTAATTTTTTCTATTTTAAATAGAGGAGATGCCTGTGATGATGACATGGATGGTGATGGGGTACCCAATTATCGAGACAATTGTCCTTTGGCCAAGAATCCTAATCAAATGGATTTAAATAGTAAGTAGTGATTATGATTGAAATTAAAAACATTCTTCTTATCATTATTTTTTTTTTGAATTTGCTTCTTAAGAAAATGGCAAAGGTGATTTGTGTGAATATGATGAAGATGTTGATGGTACTCCCAATATTATAGACAATTGTCCCAACAACTCTATGATATATTCTACCGACTTTCGCACTATTCGCTCAGTGATTTTGGATCCTGAAGGAGAAGCGCAGCTAGATCCTAATTGGGAAGTTCATGCTAATGGCTCGGAAATTATACAAACTTTGAATAGTGATCCCGGTCTTGTAGTAGGTCATGATGCTTTCGGCGGTGTGGACTTTGAGGGCACGTTCTATGTCAATGATGATACTGATGATGATTATGTTGGTTTCATCTTCAGTTATCAAAGTAATCGCAAATTCTATATTGTAATGTGGAAAAAGAATACACAAACTTATTGGCATTCCACACCCTTCCGGGCATCTGGTGAGCCTGGCATACAAATCAAATTGGTCGATAGTATAACGGGTCCCGGATCTATGTTGCGTAATAGCTTGTGGCATACTGGCGATACCAAAGATCAAGTAAGGTTATTGTGGAAGGATCCTATGAATTTGGGTTGGAAGGAAAAAACCTCATACAGATGGTCCCTATTGCACCGTCCTGCCATTGGCCTTATACGACTTAGAATGTTTGAAGGTGATAAATTGGTACTGGATTCTCACAATGTTTATGATTCAACTTTGAAGGGCGGTCGTTTGGGAGCGTTTTGTTTCTCCCAACAAATGATCATATGGTCGAACTTGATCTATAAGTGTAACAGTAAGTATTTTCAAGTTAAGAGCATATAAGATATAAAAATAAATAATTAATTTACTTAATTTTATTATAGCACGCGTTCCGGCCTTACTTTACAATGACTTGCCAGGACATCTGAAACAAAAAGTTGAAATTGATAGATAATCTAAATTGCATTTAAATACATAAATATAAGCAATTCAGTAGAATATATTGTTTTTTTTTTTTGATTTTTTGAAATTTAAAATGTTGGTGCTACGAATCTCGTTCTTCATTGTTACTCCCAATTAAAAAAGAAATAAAAAAAGTACTTATAAGTTTAACTGAATTTACATAGTTGTTTTTGAAAGAATTGAATAAAAATTAAATAAATAAAAACTATTTTATAACGATGGACTGACTGACTTCATCTGTTTTCGTTGTTGTTGTTTTATGCACATATTTCATATGTCATATATTTTGTTTGGGATTCCGGAAAAGGGATTTTGTTTAAGAGTCAATCAAATGGAACTCATTTAAACGGGTATGTGTTTTATATGGAACATTTTCATTCAATGTGTTTTTTAGAGCAATTAACCGGGTAAATAAATTATGAAGGGAGCAATTAAGCGGAAACTACTGTATATGTATTTACAATAAATATTTAATTGGCGGGCTTTTTTCCTCTAAATTCTTATGCATTTGTTATCAACTTGTAATTTCGTTTCCCAAAAACATCTGAAATTATTCTCCAATCATAAAAATAAAATATATTTTATTTATCCTGTAGGTCGAGGTATAGATGGATTATTTTACAAATGCCAGAGCATACTTTCAGGCTGACAAAAAAAATGCTGCCATACTTATAGTCACATTGAGCAATTTTGTCAAAAGCCTAAAGGTTGCACATAAAAATTTCCAATAAAACGTTGAAACATTGACATAAATAATAAAGAATAAGTTCTGTGTTCTATGAATACAAAAAAGGCTATTGCACAGGTGTTTCCACTCTTATCAATCGTACTTACTTCCAAATCTGCGTGAATAAAATAATTGGATTTCTTTCTATTTGAATCACATTCAACTAGAGATTTTTTGTTTGTTTTTTGTTAATCCTAATTAATTTTATTTATTAGAACATAAACTACACAGCTAGAAAACATATTCAATAACAATTTTGTTTCACTTATCACTTGTCCTATTTTACGAATATTTGTGTATGCAAGTATGTATGTATGTATGTTTGTATAAAAGTTTTATTTGGAATTTCCTTTAATATTTTTGAGTTTCCAATTTCATCATTTTAATATGAAATGTGATGAAACTAATATGTATGTATATGTATGAATAATTATTATGGAATATAGTTTAATCATTAAATAAAAATAATCATTAATTAATAAATATGCATTATTTGTATTCAAATAAGTTATATGAAACAGTATTTTTTTTTTATTAATTTAATTCATATTTTATGCGAATTTCGAAATGTATTTTCTTTATTGTCATTTATTTTATTATTTATTAAATATTGTACTTAAACTATTAAGTATGTATTTACAAATTATTTTATAAAACTCAAATTGTTCCTATGTATGTATGTATGTATATTTTCGTAAGTTTTACTTCAACTTTAAAAATTTCAACAGTTTACACTTTTTTTTATCTACTTGAACTCTTTTTTTTTTGTTATTAACATTTAAGAGAAAGGCTGCTTAAACAAATTTAAAATGTTCATTTAATTGGTCTTTTCACAGTTAATTACTAATTAATTTCAATTATTATTTAAATTGGAGCATTCATTCTTATTTGAAAATTACAATTAAATTGTTTCATATTTACCCAATATATGTATGTATTTACATTGTAAATATTTTTAGATTTTAAAATTTAAATTTGGGTTCGTTTTCTAATTAAATTTTTGGATTTAGCTGTCTTAGCATCCTAAAGGGACTTAGATGAAGTTAAAATAAAAATGCTTGGCTAAATTTCAAAGAAATTCGTTAGAGTGGTACTTTTTTTTTAAAATAGTACAAAAACTTAAATAAAAAGTTAGATATTCTTTTTTGTTTTAAGATATTTTAAAGAAGACAAATGGCGTGCTTCTGGAATGGAGCGAACACATCTCTGTCTGTACATACAAAAATTAATTGCTTAACTAAAGCAGCACGCCGTATTTCTGGGTTGTTCAATTTCAATTTAAGTTACAAATAACTAATTCTGCTACTTTGAAAGACTATGCTGTGATCTAATCACTATTAGGCCATTTTATTCCTTGTCGTGGCCATTGGCTCCCAGTTCCAGCAGCTCATGGGGTTCAGCGTTTAACTATTCCAAAGAAAAAGAGAAAATGAAAGCATTTGTTTTATGTGTTTAAGCAGTTATGCTACATATGTATGTATGTACATATTTATATCAAAGCTTACTCTGTCTACATTTTCCAAATCTTTTTTGGATAACTGATTGACTAAAATTGTGCCCAAAGCATCACACATTACATTAATGGTGGTACGGAAACGATCTCTACAAAAGTATATACAATAAAGTTAACGAAAACAATATTCTTTATCATATTTTAAACAAACTTACAGCAGCCAATCAACAGCTATAATAAGGGATACATCCTTAGGTTCCAACCCAACTGTATCCAATACCATTACCATTGTGACAAGACCAGCTTGTGGTATACCTGCCGCCCCAATAGAAGCGGCTGTGGCCGTAATACTAACTGCAACTATAGTGCCAAACGAATAGCTCATCTCTCTGTACTGAGCAATGAAAAGAGCGGCCACAGCTTCATATAAAGCCGTGCCATCCATATTAATGGTAGCCCCCACCGGTATAACAAATCGTGTCACGCGTGGATCAATACCCATATGGTCTAAGCATTTAATGGTCAAGGGCATGGTGGCCGAACTGGAGCCAGTGCCAAATGCTGTGGCCAACACCTGACTCAGCTTCGCAATGTAGGGATAGGGTAATCTGCGCGTACCCAGAAAGAATATAACTGCAATGGTACCTTTATGGAAGAACAAGACAAATTAACTATTTTCCCTTCAATTTTATGGCAGTCTACTTACCGAAACCATGTAGAAATAGACCAAGCATTACCGTTATAAAGTACCATCCGAGCGACTGTATTGTATCAGCAATGGAGTCCATTTCAATGATTTTGGCTGCAATCAGAAAGCCTACGCCCAAAGGAGAAATCCTTAAGAATAATTCAATTAATTACTAAGTCAACATATTTTTTAATATTTCACAATTTTTCTTTTGATTGTGCTCTTACCAAATAACCCAGGAAGTGATAGTCATCATGGCTTCACTCAGTGTTGTAAAGAAATCTTGCAACAATTGACCCTTTTCACGCATTCTGCCAATGGTGGTGCCCAAAATGACACTGAACATAACGAGACCCAAAACATTAGAACCCTCACGCTGAGTGGGCTTGAAACCCCATTGTTCCATTGGCACTAGAAAAACATAACAAATCGAAGGAAATAAAATAATGTTTGTTGAAAATATCAAATACTTTTGCGCAAACTTCCATTGAAAAGGCAAAACAAATCGTATGCAATCAAAATATATTTTATGAAAACTTATTATATTCTAAAGGCTATAATCATTCACGGCCTGGCTCACGATGTCGACAAGAAATTTTCGTTCGCTTATTTATATTGAAAATAAAAACAAAATAAGAAAATTTGTTTTTGTTTTCAATATAAATAAGCGAACGAAAATTTCCTGTCGACATCGTGAGCCCGCCAGTCAATATCCTAATTGACGGTGAAATTGTCAAACAGAAAATGACATTTCATGGCCAACCTCATGGTGAACATTGTTGCTCAGACATATGCTCGGGCATTGATGTCAGAGCATGAACAAAACATGGACATGAGCGGTCTCCATTATCCATTTTCGATGTTCAACATGATGGCCATACCAAGTTCATGGCTAGTGGAGACCCCCATTTGCCATGTCCGAAATGATGCCCATACTAATTTCATGGCTAGTGGAGACCGCTAGTAACATTCTCTCAACAATGCTACCATAGTTTCAATAAATTTCATACATTTTGTGAAACAGGGATGGTAAAGTTGGTACAATTGTGCCTTTTTTGGTACTATTCATACTCGGAATTAGGACACCAAATTGTAGTACCCTACGTCTCCACTAGCCATAAACTTGGACATGACATGAACATGACGTCGGCAGAGCAACTGTGAATAATTCATCAACTTCCTTGTGTTGGTGAATACGTGCGATGTCCATGTTCAGGCATATCAAAGTATTTTGGGCTTGTGCAATCATCAATGCAGAGCATGGATGAAAGTTGAACATGAGCGGTCTCCATTAGCCATTTGCGATGTCCGATATGATGCCCATACCAAGTTCATGGCTAGTGGAGACCGCAGTAAGCAACCGTCCGAATTTTCAGAAAATACAACCCTGGTATGATAAAGTTTATGAAAATGTTCAAAAGACAAAAAGAATTGATTAGATAAGGGCTGTATTTTTCAAAAGTCACATTATTGTGTAGGATAGTGAGTCCTAGGCTTATATAATGATCTAGAATCTAGACAATAACGTCATAACTCGAAAAATTAAATAATAAAGCAGAATTAATCCTTCTCCTACAAAAGTTTTTTGTATACTAACCTCTTGAGAAAAAAGTATTTTTTTTTCTTTGCTTTATCTAGATTCTAGATATGACTCGCCTACTCAAACAGCGTCATAACTCAAGAAACTAGTTTTGCGGAAAACGAGTTTTTGGAAAAAATTTTCAATTAACACAAAATTTAATTCGAAAAAAATATACAATTTCCTCTCAAGACATTTCTAGGAGGATGATTTATTCTGCTTTATTAACACAAAAATTGCATTTTTTGAGTTATGACGTTATTGCTGTAAATGAACGATATCTAGTAGAACTATAAAAAAGAAATTTTCTGCCTTATCGTGGTTGGCGTATTTCAAATACGACTACGACTGTTTTGTAATAGATTAAAGAATAACTGTTGAAGTCTTCTTTAATCTATTACCAAACAGTCGTAGTCGTATTTAAAATACGCCAACCACGATAAGGCAGTTTATTTGTAATTTCAAACGAGATCAATGACAATTTATACATCAAATATTTCCAGTTACACAGATTTTCAATGTCAATCAAATTAAAATCAAATCTTATACATAATAATTACTTACAGGGTGGTACGATGCTGGTGTTTTCGAAAATTTCTGTGCGATGCTGAAATAAAAAAATAAGGCAAAATGATTAATTAAACATTGTAATGATACGATACCTCAAAGATACTTATCATTCATTATGTTATCATTGCTTACAAAACACTTCAACACACATTTGGCAAAATGAGACCTTTTGTTCGCTTTCAACATTAGGACACACTTTTTGTGAGGGGGGAGGGTGGGGGAGCGGTTTGAAAATTTACAAATTACACACATTGTTTTCGCTATGGCTCATCGCAATCACAGCAAATGTTGTGATTTAATTTTGAGTAGCAGCAGAAAATGCTAAAGTGAATGAATGGATGAGGGAATTTAGATCTTCTTGTGCATGTACAAGTTTTTTTTTTCCTCATTTAATTTGGAATGAAAGAGTGCCCCCATATGGGTATGGTTGTGACAGCAAATTATTAGAAATGATACTTTGACAGTTTGGATTTCGCAATTGCAATTGAGACAACATAAATACATACATACATACGTACAGAGAGAAAAATAAAATACGAATACGCTGCTGCGATTTGTTTAATTGAATTGAAGAGGAGACCCTAGTTTATAAAATTTAACGCACTTTAAACTCCTCTGGCCCTCTGGCCCTCTCACCCTCTCGCATACATGACAATCTGTGTATGTAGCACAATCAAATTATATTGTGATGCCAACGTATCGTATCGCATCATTGTTCGTTGTTTTAATCGGAGTAGCAATTCTTTTATCTGCAACATGATTTAAATATTTTTAAAAATTGTTTTTTTTCATGCACTTAATTTTATAAATTGAATGATTGCTGATGCTGGTGATGATTACTAATTTTTAGAAAAAAAATGATCAATATTAAAACTTGTTTTAAAATCAAATTTTTTAAGTTGACAGGGAAAAGCATAAAGTACATGTTTCCGATTATTTTGTTAATTCTCAAATGTGGTTTGAAGTGTTTGCTTATGCCAGCCATACACTACACTACACAAGTTTAGTGCGCAAGTCTGGCACTGCATAAACTAAGCTTGTGATACACACTGCACAAGTAAACTGTGCAGATTTTATTTTAAAGCTATAATATAAATATAAAAATAGGAACTCTGTCCAGAATATTTTTTCTGCGCCCATTTCTTGTTTTGTCCACTACACAAGTACACTGTACAGTTTTACAAACTTGAGCAAATATCAAAATCGATTTGTTATTTACTCAGTTCACTGCGTAAATAGCACAACCACCCGCATACACTACACAAGCACACTGTACACTGCCACACTTGTGCAGTAAACTTGTGTAGTGTATGGGCGACATTATTTATTTTTTAATCTACCTGGAACATGGTGGATTGTATAATGTTGTCGGTGAACATGTTTCTGCAATCAAAATAAATGAAAATAATTAGACACAAATATAACAATATGAGAACTTCAATCCAAACACACCTCACTAAATCCATTAAAGTGTCGGGTGTCAGCACTTTAGAGGCCTTATCCACAGATTCCATGCGCGTCTCCACAATTTTAGCACCTTGACCGGGTCTAATTGTTGTTACTAAGCAAATACCCAATATTACAGCCGATATTGTGGTAATGAAGTAGTAAACAATTGCTCTAGAAAGTTTAAATTAATACATGTAATTAATTTACTATTTCGCTAAGGTCTCTTTAATATTTGGCATCTCACCTGGTAGCAATTTTACTTGACATGCTTAAGTCTAGGCCACCAATAGCACTGGTAATTGATGAGACTAACAATGGGACAATAAGACATTTCAACATGCTGCAATTTATAATTTTTATATATAAATTTCAGTCCACGAAGTATTTGAATTTGATTGTTTTGTACAAACAAAAATTGGATTATTGAAAAGGTTCACAGTGCTATTAAATTATTTTTTAAATAATTTACTAATTATTGGAAATCTCTTTGGAAAGAAAATCTCTTTAATTATTACATCGTTTCAGGAATAGTACAAAAATAAAACAATGAATTGCCTTATTAGAGGGTACTTTAAAAATATAGCCGCGTATTCGTAGCCAAAATAAAGTATACTTTATCCCCATATTCATGAAATTTAAAATGTATTTTATTTCCAATTTTTCATAAAAAGTTTTCCTAAAATGGATTTCAAATTAATTTTTTTTTATGAATATGGGGGTTAGAGTTTAAAAGCAGTATTTTTTATAATAATACTGGTTTTAAATTTTTAAAGTATACTTTGCTTTGACTATGAAACGCGCCATAATTTTCAAAAGAAAATGGCGCGTAGTCATAGTCAAAACAAAGTACACTTTAAGAAATTTAAGCCAGTGTTTTGTATGGTAATACTGGTTTTAACTTCTTAAAGTGTACTTTATTTTGATTATGACTACGCGCAATATTTTTAAGAAATTCTGAAAAATTCACAGAATTATTTTAAAGATTTTAACCTATTCAACCGCTCCTATTCTGGGACCCTATTCCGTGAAAAAAGTTTTTTTTGTAATTATAAGAAAGTTGAGTTGTTTTTTTTCCTCATTTGAAATATGCTATTCCTATTTTACTTCACAGGTACTACAATGTAATCGTTCAATTTATTCTCGGCTTACACAACCGGGCAGATAAAATATTTTTTATTATGGGAAATAAGAAAAAATGATTAAAATTTTATTAACAAGGTCTAGTACAAACAATTTTAATTTATGTATGCTTTTGTGAAGCCTTTATCTAATGCGTTAGCAAATAGTTTTACTATCTCGAAAAAAAGACAAACACGAAGAATCTTACAAGCACTAGCTGCTTATTTTTTAATTTTAGAATATCTTAAATAATTTGTTTATTTATTTTTTCTCAACCGTATCACTTTGAAATGAAACCACTTCATTTTATAACACTTTTGATCAAAAACTTTAATAAAAATGTTTACTCAATTCAAGGCTCGTGAATTGTTGTATTGTTTAAAATGTTATTCGAAATTATTTATAAAATATTTTTGTTTCGAGAGATTATGTTAGAAATTGTCTCTTCAAAATCAACTCTGAACGATAAAACATGGCTTGTGAATTGATTTGATCGGTTGATTAAATTATAAACAATTTATCCAAGTCTTTTATTACAGTGCACTTATCCTTCATTTAAAATATACTCGTATCAACCTAAATCTAGTTTATAACTTTGTTCTGAAATGTCCTAAACTAGAAGCTTTAGCTTTTTAATTTCTTTCTTTGTACTTTTGGTAATAGAAGTCGATTGTTAGTTCTAAAATTAAAATTTTGCACTTACAAATTGGGGAAAGTGTTGTTAAAAATATACACTTCAGCATTGTTTAAATTTGCAATCTTGAACAATTAAGCTGTTGATTTTTTTCTTTTACTTTTTCTTTAAATAACCCAATTTTCTTAGCAACAATTCCAATTTTACTCACCGCAAAAATATTTCACCAGGAAATGATATATACATAATTTCACGTGGTGTCCATTCGCCTGTGCTGTTCTTTATTATAAAGCCCACAACACCGCCCAGGAAGACACCAGTGACCGTCAGCATCGTCAGTAGATTCTCCTCCATGAAGGCTTTAAACTTGTTGTCGTTTTTCGGTCGCGTCATTTTGACTTAATTATTTATATGTATGTGTTTTTTTTTATAAAATTGTATTAAACAATTGGCCCACAACAGGACTAGACCTCAAGAGTCTAGTTTTTTTTAAAGAAGTTCTTAGCTCAATATCTTTATTTTATTTTGTTTAAATCACCGTCACATAAACTATAAAAATTATGATTTCTATTTTTCAATAATTGTAACAAAAATTCTTTGATTGAGTACACCCGTAATACGAGTACACAAAACTAACAAGGGTCCTTTAAATTTTTGTATTATCAAAAGTTTTTTCTGCGGTTTGATGCTTTTAAAATATTTAAAATAATAAATACACACATGTATTTTAAATGTTTGTTGTTACTCTTATGGATTTTAAGTTCTTGTCTCGTCTACGTTTAAAATAATACTAAACGTTGCTTAATTCAGACCCTGCAATATCAAGCTTATCAAACGAATCATACACATTTTTGAAAAAATATTTTTTTTATTACATTTTACCCACCAAACAAGGGCTAATCTATCTTTTGTTATTTTAGGAGACAAAAATTTCACTATGATTTTTTGATTGTATGTTTGTTCTTTCCATAATTTTTTTTACTACCCTCCTAGTCATGCGCCATTATTTAACTCTTCCTCTTTCGTTTAGTTCTCTTAAATTCAATGAGCTTTTTTCACTGAACCCGTTCACAGCTTCTGTTCAAAAGATCATTGTTAAAATTTCCAACAACACATTATTTATTACAGGCAAATTATCGGAGAAATTGATCACGTTCAAGTTTAAGTCAGTGTGTAACAAGAAACCGGAAACTTTCAAGTAACACGATACACACACATACATGCAACATCTGTTTACTTGTCGACTGACACGAGACTAAGCTCCAAGTTTTGAGTTACCGTTGGTGACACAAATGTGTTAATAAAATTCAACTGCCTTGTTGGTAATTTTTCTGACACTTTTTCTCAACGACTATTTTTGAACCTTTCAACGAAATTGTGCCTTTATGATCAAACAGAATTGCGGCACAAACACATTTTCCATACAAATTGACACAAAAAAGCAGCCCCAAAAAGCAGTCGAGAGATAGAATCTATTTTATTTTGACAGCGTTTTTTCTTATGCTCTCACATATAAATACTCATTCTCTCAACAATGCTACTCGTACCCAGCGTGACCATTTGACCGACTAAAGTGGCAAATTGCCACTTTTTCGACTGCCTTGCCACTTTTTATTCTCATTTTTTTAGGGTGAGTTATATAAAAATACATTAAAAATAAAAAGTTTAGTATAGTTTTATCCAAGGCAAATTCATTTCCAGGTAATATCAGGATTACAAAAACAATGAAAAAATACAACAATGAAAAAAACAACATGGGCTGTAGTTCATCCAAAACTTCAAATATATATGTACATATTTTCTTTAACATAATAATAATAAAAATTATTCACATAAATTTGAAAATATTTCTCCACGGCAGCTACCACTAACAAAATTTGCAACGTTTAGCACTTTTCACAATTTTTGAATAGTTTTTTCATATTTTTAGATTTGTTTTCACAGAATTTTTTTAATAAAATATTTTTTATATTGAATTTTTTTTAAATTTTCTTTTAATTTCTCTTTCGTAAAAATTTTTTGAAGTTTCGGATGAACTTTAATGATCAAACAGAATAAGTCCGCAACTTCAGGAAAAATCGCTGTCAAATTAACAAAGCCCATAATAAAATCTAAGGCAGTAACTTCAAATGCTCTCTAATTTTTGTTTTATTTTCTTTTGGGCTTATTTTTCTTTGTAGTTTTGTTCACAAAATGTATGAAATTTATTGAAAGTATGGTAACATGTTTGAGAGAATATTTATTTATATGTGAGAGCATAAGAAAAAACGTTCTCAAAATAAAATAGATTCTATCTATCGACTGCTTTCTGAGGCTAGTTTTTTGTGTCATTTTGTATGGAAAATGTGTTTATGCCCCAATTCTGTTTGATCATTTAATTTGAAAAAAAAAAATAGCTCAGCTGCATTTCCGCTACTGCCTTGGTTTTATAGTTTTTTTGTTAATTTTTCCCTTTTTTTGATAAATCCCTTGTTTGGTGCCACTTTTTGAAAAATGTCATCGGTCACCTTGCTCGTATCATACTATCAATAAATTTCATATATTTTGTATTCAAAACTACAAAGAAAAGTAAGCAGAAAAAAGGAAAATAAAACAAAAATTAGAGAGCATTTGAAATTACTGCGGTATATTTTATTACATATGTCGTTTGTTAATTTGACAGCGATTTTTCCTGAAGTTACGGACTTATTCTGTTTGATTATTTTAACTTTTATACTACGGCTCAAACAACAAATCTACATACATATTTAGAATTTTGGAAGTTTTGGTGTATGTATTTAGTTCTCAGAAATCTTATGAGTTTCGTTAATAAATTCGATATTTTTAGGCATACACGCATAAACATGTTTGTTGTGTGTAGAATCTACACTGTGGATGGATTTTTGCTAATTATGTCATATCAATCAAGCAGACTATTCGGAATTTTTTGTGAGCTACGCCTTTTGGATTTGACATGCATTAATATCACAAAACTTGCTAATTCTGTTTTAGATATTAAATGAAAAATACCACAATTTTATACAACATTATATAAAGAAATGACGTCATAAATTTGCATATATGTATGTATATAAAATTTAAAAAATTAATTATTAACATAATGCATCAAATATGATTCTTCGTTAATTTTTATGAACTCTACTGAAGACCTATGCATGTGTATACATAATTTTGAACTATTTTCAGAGTTTATTGAGATTCCAGCTGATTGGAATACATTTTTAATGAAATATATTAAAGATTAACTGCAAGAGCGGTTAACAAAACAACAGTGTACTATATTATTTCCGTCTTTGTGATGCTTGTAATTCATTTTTTGCGAATTTCTTTTGAGTACCTTTTTTTCACTGAAACATGGTTTTTGTGACACTGTCTGAAAATATTCAACGGTAACGTTGGTAAATATCGTAATAGAAAACAACTTATTAACATGTGCACTTGACTATGTCTGTATGTATGTACATATGTATGCATATAGTAATATATCAATAAGACAATAACAAATAATTCATATGGCAGTAAAGAAAAAGTTCTCAAGTTTGATTTAGTAATTTTTCAGCAAAGCTTTAGGTGTTTTTTACTTGCATTACTCTAAACATGCTACTTTTCTACGTGTAATTGTGTATTTTTTGTACCAACTTTGGCACTTAGCTATTCCTTTTTATCGCAGAATTATTTTCGTCATTTCGTAATTATCAATGTTTTCTTCAATCTTATAGTAAAAAGAAATTTACATTTTAAGCAAGATATACTACGTTTATACGCGCACTATTTGCAAATAAAATTATTTGCAAATAATTTAACTCACTGTTTATACGGCATAGCAAAAGTACACAAACTTGGTAGCACTTCTATAGAAAGTTTACTTATGTTGACAAAAAAATAGTGTAAAATGCACAAAATATCAAATAATTATTTGTTTTAATTGTTATTATTTGCTTCTATCAATGTTTTTTGTGCAATATTTATCCATTTATTGTTTTTTCTTATGAAACATTTGTAAGCGTGGCAACCTTTTCCATTTTATTTGCAAATAGTGCGTTAAACGTGAATAGATTTCTGAATTAGTAAGTCGCAATAAAAAAAATAATATGGCAACAATTTACTGTTTTATTTGCAAATAAGCCCTGCGTATAAACGTAGTAATAAACATTTAAGGCAGCAAACAACTTTTGCACCTGTTAAATTAATATACTCTATCACACAAAATTTTAACCCGACTACTTAGAAACGTAACTTCAATAGATTACGTGCCATAACCGCCAACAAAAAAAGCTTAAGTGACGTAATTTTCGAACTTAAGTTTTTGACCAAAATCGATTACTTGCGGTCGTAAATAATCGATTTTCGTCCAAATAATGTATCGGTTAAGTTTTTTTTCGGAGGTTATGGCCCGTTATGATACATAACGAAACATCTATGGTTTTTGGAAAAATATTTTTAAAATCACATACGATAATTTTCTGTGATGCTCTATATAATAGAAAAATTAAAAAAGTCTGAAATAAATGTTCTATTATCGAAGTTAGTTTTCTAAAATCATGAGATTTCAAATCGACTCGATTTACAGAAACGGTTGATTCACAATTTTTTTACCAAATTAATAATAATAATTTCAAGCTTAATGGTCCAAAGTTTTGTAATCCCCCAATATTTGTTTAACACAAGATCAAGTTATCATTATCATTTTTATCAATTAATTGAAATGCAACGAAAGATATACATACATATGTATACATACTAGAGTTCGACCGATTAATCGGCTTCGGCTTCGGCCTTCGGCCAAAAATTGGTAATCGGCCAACATTCGGCCTATGGCAAAAATCGGCCGATTAGCCGAAGCCGAATATTTTTCATTCCAAGCTTGAAAAATAACATTATTTTTGGTCGTTGCTCGCCGACAGTTTTTATTGTGTTTAACGTTTTGAAAGGGTTGCTTTGAAATACAACCCTGTTGCTTTCTATTTTCTTTTACTTGGACATTCTTGTGAGTGATCATATGAAAAAGCAATCTAGAAATTGCAAAATAGTTTTATTTTTCTTGTTATGTATCCAATAGATATTACAGATATTTCAGTGATCTCAAAAAAGCAAACTTTTTTCTTAATTCATATAAAACAAGTATCATTTTTAAAATTTAAAACATTCGGCTTCGACTTCGGCTTCGGTTTTGGCCGAAGTTTAGGATTTTAGCCGAAGTTCGGCTTCGGCTTCGGCAAAAAAAAACACCTTCGGTCGATCTCTAATACATACATACATATCGATGGTTACAAGTAAAAAGGCCTTAATTCGTATTTTGCAGAAATTGAGTTTTTCAGTGATTCCAATACATTTCACGCAAATACACTTCGTCACAAAAATTTATTGCAATAGTGTAGCAGTTGAACTGTTTATTATTATGTGTTTACCTTCTCCTGTAAAGTTAAAATTTTTTGAGTCAGGTCGTTTCTACTAGTGACCAACGATATACTAATACTTGACATTTTTATCAAATAAAATAAGTATACATTCCCTTACAACGTACTTAAATAGTTAATTGTATGTAGGTACGTGCTGTAAAAATGGATATAATATTAATTATTTTAAAATATTTAATACTATATTTTTTATTAAAAAGACCTTAAATTGTCATTTATTTTCTATTTCTGCTGGTATTGTAAAATAATACAATAATGCTACTGAAACGTTCAAAAATAAGCAAACCGATATCTGCAAAATTACTCTCAAACAAATTTTTATATAAAAGACTTTTTATGAATGACAACAATTTTGATATTTTGTCTATCTTGCTGCTACATGTGTAATAGTTTATTTTTTCTGGATCGATAATTATGATTTAAGCACTGTAATGAAAAAACAAAAATATTTAAATTTGTTATACCAATTTTTACACTGTTCATTATATTTTTCTTTGTTAATTTGAGATCACTACTAGTCAATTAAATACTTTACTGTGTGGTTGGTATAAGCAAGTCTGTAAACGATCTGCTGGATACACCAATTACGGCTTGAAATATAAACAGGAAATAAAATAAATTTCAAAATTTGTAACTATAACATCATCATGATGATCACGATGATCATCATGCTTATTTATTGTAAATGAAAAGTATGAAACAGGCCAGGGAGGTAGAAAGAGAAGTAGTTGATATTCATTCATTCAATTAATTTGCATGTATCACTTTGTGCGATATCTGAAATTGTAATCGGTATGTCAAAGGCGCACCCCTTCACATTTTTAAAGGTCTACAGCTTTACAACAATTCACAACAAATTAATTAACAAACAATTTGAAAACAACTTGCTAAGCAATTTATTTCGTTTAACACATTTTTTGCGTTTTTTTTTTAATTTGAATAAGACTTTATTAAGTAATTTCCTAATCGCACATTGTTTAACATTAATTTTCTATTCTGTTAATTGTTTTAAATGAAAAATAATTATTTATCGCCATTCTTTTGTTTTTCCGTCTATCTCGAGTACTTAATTATTTAATTTTGCTACATTTTATCAATAAGTCTGCTGAAAACTTATTAAATACAATAAAATATTACTATAAGATAAAAAAAAAGTTAATTAAACGATAAGATTGTAGTCTTACAATAACTAAGGGAGCAAAAATTAAAATTGTGATAAAAAACAAACAGCAAAATTTATTTTATGGGCAAATGTAAAATAATGTAATTTTCCTTATCGGACCAGAAAAACTAGATATTGTTACGCCTCCCGAAGAAGAAGTGAAACAATGGAACACAAAAATTTAAAAAAGAATAGCTTCCTTTTTGGTTTTGATGATGGTTGGCACTGTGTATATATATACATATATACACCCCCATATTCATAAAATTTAAAATGGGTTTGAAATCAATTTTATTTAAAATTGTTGTTCATTCCCGCTTTTTGAATTTAGTTAACAAACTTCGTATGTCTATAGTAAGATTCTTAATACGTTACTGAGAATCACAATATACAAACATAATAAGTTTGAAGGACTCAAACAAAAATCTTTCCAAAACAAGCATCTTTATTCGATTGTGAATCTATTTTATTTTACACTACGTGTTTGTTTTGTAAAGATTTTTGTTTGAATATTTTAAAGTTATTATGTTTGTATATTGTGATTCTTAGTTACCAAGGTTGGCAAACGGTATCGTAAAAATACCGATACCGATTCAAATACCGCTAAAATTAGATACGGGTTTCGTTACCGATACCGAAATCCATTTCGGTTAGAAAATACCGGTATCCAGACTACCGTTTACGTCCATACCGGTACGTACCGGTATACCGATTCCGGGAAAAAAATTAATGATAGGTGATTTGTAGTTGCCAAATTTTTATTGTGTATTACAACTTTTTTAACCATGAGACAACTGATTTTTTTCAGTTGTATTTTGGTTTTTATTTCGTCCATTGTGTTCGTTTTGCTTTATTATTCCAGACCCCAACCAATCCCATTTGTCAACCAATATTATTGCCATGTTCATAAAACATAGAATCTCAAGGAAAAATGCAAGGCCAGAACTAAAAATATTTAAAATGTTTTGTAATGGATATTATGGTTTCAAAAAACATAGCATAGATAAGAACATTTGTTTTTCGAGCATTAATTCGAAGACAACTAAAATTAGTTTGTTATTCAGAATACCAAAAAAACAGTTGTTTAAAAGTTAAGTTGTTTCAGTTTCAATCCAACCTTAGTTGATCTGTAAACCGTAATATGGGCAAAATTTACTTTCTTTATTTGGTTTTGGTCTTGTTTACACACTTCACCGTAATAAATACGGTTGATAGAGAACAAACTTCTAAACTTTTATATTTGAAGTTAAAGATTCCTCTCTTGAGATGAAGAAAATTACCTTCTTTAACTTTTTTAATGTTAATTGTTTCTTTGTTTTTAAGTTGGCTAAAAGAATATTGTTTATTCTTTGAATTGAAATATTCAAATGTTCGTTTCGGCTGAATTTTGCGAGAAAGTTATAAACAATATGGGTCTAGTACAAAAATATTGCCTAAGAATGTGTCCAAAGTATAAAAGTGTCGAAAAAAACCGAAAAAATTATATTTGGTGAAAAATATAGACATATATTTAAAATTTACTGAAACAAGATATATGTATATGTTTCGAAAGGTCTTAGTCTCTTCTTTCTGTATCCGTTTATAAATTTAAAATCGGTTGGTATTTAACTTAGTTAGAAGTTGATAAGTGAATACGGGTACGAAAAAGCGGTTTTTTCTCCATAACTAAAGATTTTGGAGGTGTCTGGAAAATTTCGAATTTTTGTTATACTCGACAATACCTAGCAGAAAAATAGTAACACGTCCCAGGTATTTCGATTTCATCAAAATTTGTCACACAGTGTATAGACAAAACTTATATTTTTACTATTTTGTTTAATTAACCAAAATGTATACTTTATATATGTAAAGTTTGAACTGTAGTCTCTTTGTTTCACATTTTTAATAAATTATTGTTTAATAATATGTAGTATAAAAACATATAAAGAAACAAATAAGTATATATGCTTTTATAAATATGTTAATATGTAAAAATACTCCATTTTTTGAAGTAATTTAATAAAAAAAAGATTTTTTGATATGCCCACTGCCTGAAATAATAAATTTATCAGTAATATCGGTATAGCGGTATTATAAACTCGATAACGGTATGTACCGGTAATACCGATACCGAAATAAAAAAAATACCGATACCGTTACCGATACCGAAATTTAAAAAATAATTGTACCGGTATCAATACCGATACCGTAATTTGTTTCGGTTTCCAACCTTGTTAGTTATGTACGTGTTAAGAGTCTGACTATAAATTAAAAATTAACCAATTGTTTGATTTGATATTTATTGAAAAAAATCTTAGATAAATCAAAAAAATTAAGTAGTGCCACGTACAACTCGGTAGTTATTTGATGTCTAAATTCGTAAAATTTGTTATACATACATACATAAATTTTTTTTAAATTATATAACTCTACCAGTAAAAGCAAAACGGGCAGTTTTACGAATTTAAGCAGTAGACACTAAAATTTTTGATACAATAGGTATAACGGCCACCCAGAGTCGAACAATTTGAATGATTTACTGCCCTCATTACTGCAACCATAAAATGTTTACGATCACGTCTCTTTTCCATTGTTACTGCATGAATTTCTTTTTATATTCTTGTCATAAAAATTCATTGAATTTAGTATCACTTTTTTCTTTTTAATACAGAAATTACCAATTTGATAAGACAGTGCCAATAAAAAAAACCCCAATAGTATTGAATTGATAACATTGAATAACAAAAGAAATCCGAATGGTCACAATCATTTGACAACATGGAAAGTATTTCCAATTTTGTACATGTATAAGTTTAGTAAGTCTTCTCTTATTCACAGCATAAATTATAAAATATACGCACATATCGCTCATTTACTCAAAGAACGCCATAACTCTAAAAAAAACCCCGTTTGCCAGAAAACTCGTTTTAGGCTTTCAATTTACACACAACTTAATGGAAAAAGAAATTTTATTTTTCTCCCCAGAGTTGAGTAAACAAGATATTAAAAATTAAAATTAAAAAATTAATTCTTTGAGTAAATGAGTGATATACATGCATATGTATATGTGACCTTCTCCGAGAATAGGGACCTAGTGTGTAAAAAAATGGGTTTGGACTTAAGAATGGATTCTGGTACATAAAAGGGTGTAGAATAAGATGAAATGAGTTTTTCTCAAAACTTCATTTTCACACACTAGGTCCCTTTTCTCGGTGAAGGTCACATAGTATGTATGTATAAAAAACAATTAAGATTTCAGTTCAGCATTTCAATTCTTTAAAATTAATTGCGATTATTTTTAAAGAAATCAGCTGAATCAATGCGCATTTTCTATGGCGCCACGCATGTCAAATTCAACAATCGCTTGAACTTTAACAAACATTTGTAAACATTACATCATCGCTACTGCGCATTACATCCATCACGTCATACTCTAACAATTGTTAATAAGCATGTACTCTAACTATTCTAACTGATAAACATACATACATAATACGTTTTTTGTTTCTAAATCATAATTTTCTATATGTAGCAATAAGGGATGTAGTCGTACCTTAAACTCATATTCCACTTTTTTTTTAATTCAAGGACAGAAAACAATAAGAACAATAGAAGCTTATTTAAAGTTTACTGCCGTGCTAAACAAACATATGTATATACATACAGTGTTGAACAAAATAGTAGTTGTGTATAATAAATATAAATTATAAATTCATTAATCATAAATAAAAAGTAGCTTGGGGTGAAATCGAATTAAAAATATTTATTAGATTGCTTTCAATTGCATCTTTTCATTTGTATGGCAATTTTACATTAAATTTTAACAGCTGATCACAAACTATTTTTTGTGCTCCCATTTTGAAGTAATTTTCAAAATAAAATTGACTATCAATTTTGAAATAGCTTCAAAAAATATATTATTCATTCATTCGTATTAAAAACATATGTAAATGAAATACACGATAAAGAATATAACTCTCTGCAAGTGAGTCACTTCTTAAATTTCTATAACTATGTATCTAAAATTAGTTTAAAAATTTCCAACAAAAAATACATTTTTTTTATTATGAAAAAAGCCCATATGTAGGCCCACATTCTTTACTGAATTTTAACACAGAATAATAATTCAAATAATATTTAATTAAACCAAAAAAGGTGTGTTATTTGCAAAAATGGAAAAAAAGTTTCATACATACGAGTATAAAACTATCAGCCCCCGTCTTTCTAATCAAGTTCGATTTCAATTCATTAATACTTACATTTCTTTCAGATACATAGTATGAAATGTAATTTTTGTATTTTATATTCAGAAACAGAAATATTTACATGTGTGTGGACAGTTAAGGTTGCTCGTTACAGATTTTAAATAAATTTTATGGGCATTCAAATTCAAATGAGATTTTTTTTCCAACACGCAACATTTGATCAGCATTTTTAAAATACAATAAACTTTATCATTTTAAATGTTTCTTATTATTACCCTGCAGGAAATAGAACTGACACAATACTAGCCACGTGACCAATCCCCAAGTGATAGGGACCAGTCCGAGTTCCAACAATTACTATGAAGCGGACCAGTCACTTTTACATGGGGATGGCCTAGGATGGGTTTAGTTGATACTTTGTATGCACCTTGTGACTTGTCACTGTACTATCGGACCTTTTCCGTGTATAATATAAATTATATAAAATGTCATTCCGACATTTATGTAACAGTAACAACGCAAACTTGAACTATTTTTATTATTTTTAATTTTCAATAAAAAAAATTTTTATATTCAAACTATCAACCTACGGCATGGCAGGCTAGCACACTACCTACCCGATCATAGGGGCAGGGCACTCATATTTCAAAAGTATAAATAATTACCAGTTAAGCTTAGGTTAATATATACATATGTAAGTATAGTTACGGGGCTTGTTCCAGAGTGACTTGGCAGTCTATTTATACTGATTCATCATTGTTTAACCTTCACAGTGAACAGATGTCCCAGCGAAGTCTTTCTTATATATACATATGTATGTATACTCAACCAAAAAAAATATTCGTAGTACATAATTCATGCCCCAGCGGAGTGTTTCTTATATAGACAAACTAAAGAAAAAAAATATTCGTAGTACATATAATATATAATATTCGTAATAGAATCCTATTGAACTATGGATGAAGTTATGGAAGTGAACGAACAAAAGTGTGTTCATTTACCCTATGAAGAGAGATGAAGAGAGAGAGAGAGAGAGTTGTTCTTCAACATTCACAAGTGAAATACCTTGGATCAGGGATGGGAATTGGAAACTTGATTTCGTGCCGAATCACTTGAATAGTGCCAAACCTATTTTTATAAATGTATTTTTAATAAAGAAAGTTATTTTACTAATTAAGTAAAATAATTATTTGGGATTATTAGTGCGTTAATAAACGTTAAACTTAAATTGTAGCAATTCCCAAAAATAAAACACTAATTATTAACTTGACTGCACCAAGTCAAAAATACTTGTGTGGCAACACTCTATTCTTATATAGCTGTTGTTGTTATTTACATTTATTTTCTTTACATACTTTTACAACTACAACTAGAGCTGAAAAAAAGTCAGCCAATGTAGTAAAGTAAGAAAATAAAAAACATGTTGATTATTGAGTTCTTGTTTCAACTTTGTTATTTGTTGAACTTCTCATTTGTTTAAATGAAAGTTTATAACATAATAAAGGTTCCCTGATGATCTGCATTAGCAACAGTGAAATGCGCATAGGATCCAGCTAAACCCCTCAATAATCAATTTAAATGTATTTTTAATAAAGAAAGTTATTTTACTAATTAAGTAAAATAATTATTTGGGATTATTAGTGCGTTAATAAACGTTAAACTTAAATTGTAGCAATTCCCAAAAATAAAACACTAACTATTTTTATATAATTTAAATGTTGGTACTTGATGTTCGTTTACTATGGTCCTTGAATGATGCATTATCCTGTATAGAAGAAATCTATTAAAGCAATAGTTTACCTACTAAAGAAAACTAAAGCTATTTTAACGTGAACACGTTGTTCTATCTGTCCGCTTGACCGTCACCTGGGCGAATGTGAAAGTGACTGCTGACTGATTTTTATGAAAATGTAAATATAGTATTTTTATGTAGGTATGTATAAAACAAACATATGACGAAAACACAATAATTGAGGGCAAGGCAACGTTTAGCGAGCTCAGCTAGTCTTGTAACATAATTAAACAAAATATGATTCTAAAGAATATATCGCTCATTTACTAAAATGACTCAAAAAATGGAATTGTTGAGTTAATTATGTAGAACGAATCCTGATATTACCAGTGAAAAAAATTGGAAGTAATTAACCATAATCGCCAAAAAGTGACAGAAAACGAGCGAGAGTGCCACAGTGCCAGCTCACATCCAATAGTGCTAAAAATGGCACAATTGTGCCACATTTCCCATCACTGTCTTGGATACAACTTGATCGCCGGCTTACATGGAAACATGACTCTCTAAGCTAACACAAATGAAACTTATATTAACTCAGATACAACATTGGCTGATTAGCTAAAATTAAATTCTCATGAATAGTTTCAAAATTATCACTGCATTATTTTCTGTCGCAATCTTCGGTATTTCAAGTTTGTTCTTGTATAGATTTATAACCCTTGACACAAACATTGCGCTTTACCAGAACTCTATTAGTGTCCTAATAGTGCATTATAGCTCTGTTAAGCTATAATGTACTTCGAAAGGACTTTTGCAATAAATGAGGCAACCGAGATGGAAAAAAGTAATGCAAATTTATTGACAAGGTGCTTCTCTTCCTTTATTATTGCCCATGAATCTATTTCTGTAAACCGATCGATTCGAAACCGCACGATTTTAGAAAACTAACTCCGACAATAGAAATATTTTGTTATATTTTTTAAAATTGTTTTATTATTTTAGAGTCCCAAATATCATAATGGAAAGAAAATGATTGTGTATGATTTTAAACACGTCTGCAGGACCATTATACATTTTTTGAAAACGAGAAATTTACTCGGATTCGGTTTACAGAACAGGGGCCAAATTACGGCACTCGTTATCGAACGAAATTACGAAATATTTCAATAGAGTTTATATGGAAATGTTTTTAAATTTCGAATCGTATCGAATGCCGTAATTTGCCGCCAGGTCCGATTGCCAAGTTTTTAACTTGGCATTTTCTGAAGGATACGCACTTTTTTTTTGAGTGAATGCTGGCGGATAATATTGGTCATAGATTCATGTCCAAGTGGTCCTCTAAAAACGTGCATACTCAGAATTTATTGAAGTTCGAGTTTTCAGGAGTTCTTCAAAAAAACTTTAAATTTGCCCTTCCTACATATTTTTATTGACATTTTCTCATGTGAAAACTCTGTATCTTAAGTACATACCGCTTTTTCGTATTTATCTTTAAATCCCGCTTTTTGAGGATATATTCTTCAAAGTCCCGCTTTTTGATGGGTCATGTTCCGCTTTTTGCCACATCTGGCCACATTAGCTATGGGGCAATGCTTCAGCTTCCAATGTAGAGAAAATCCAAGGAAAAAAAGATATATTTATACTATTTGATAGGTTCAGGACTCAGCCACATCATACATGTTCAGTGCCACTAGAACGAGTTCCAATTCAAGAAAAAGGTGAATATGTAATATTTTACACGATATGTCCTCTTTTCACTATACACTACTCCCTACTTTTGGTAACACTCCCATTTTCTCAAGTCATAGGATGAGTACGCTTGGTTCAATTGTCACCAAATTGTCTGCAGGGTACATTTACTAGTTTAATTACATAAATAAGTACAATAAATTTGGGAGATGTAAATAAAACTATTAAGTTAATAACACGGAACAACACAAAATAAAATAACCAGGTTCTAGTGACTAATGGCCTAATTTTGTAAAACTAAACGAATTTTCGTTTTCGTTTCTGGTTGGAGCGAAAACAAAAATATTTCAAATTTTGTAAAACGCTACGTTGTTTTCGTTTCTTGTCAAAATATTATAATTGAAAAATATATTATTCATTATAAAAAGCTGAATATAAAAATATTTTCAAAGTCAAATTTAATTAAATTATGTAATATGCACCAACGAAACAAGAAATTCTAAATCAACGGCGTTAGAAAAGGGCCATAAATACTTATTGGATGTTTGTGAAACTTTGAAACATTCAATATTTGAATGCTGGAGTGAAATGTTAATGTAAATTCCTACATTCATACATTTTTCATCATACACATGGATTCAGTCAAGTTCCTATCCAAAATCTCACAAGTGCAATCGACAAGGTCTCATATCATTTCTAGGCAAACTGCTTACTTCACAAAATATTTCCCCACATAAAGAAATAAAGAGATATCCGCTATTATCTTCAGTATTATAAAGGTAAAAATATTGCCAAGTATGCAGATTGCATAGAAATAACATGACACCCTAACGGTTATAAATTAAAACACATACATATGTACATATGTATGTAATATTGTGATAAGTATTGTGCCAAAAAAGAACTTTATAAAAAAAATGTATCTCACTACTTTTTATGGCCGAAATTTTTAATAGGAACTTGGCCTTTTTCACATTTATATTTTTGTGAAGATCTAACTATTGTTTTCTTTAATAAAACATTGAAAATTAAAGATTGCTAGTCTGTTATATTTCTATTAATGATCACTGTGCCAGTTTAAAAGGGCAGAGTTAAATAATATAATGGGTTAAAGAGAGATACATTATAGTATAACATCACGTTATAAATTCAATGCTTTCGAATTTTTCTTGATCGTAACTCACCTAGGCCTACTTGTGTAACAAAATATAGCTCTGTTGTTAGCGTTCAAGTGCTTCATCAATTTGATGACTGTATCAGTGGTCAGTGTCAGTGAGTATGTCTTAAGAAATGCACTTTTTGCATATCAATTTATCAGGAAACTTTCACTACACACTTTCAAACTTCGGATTAAATTTTATCATTTTACCATTGACAGGAACAAAGCAGTTATGAGGGTTTTAAAGCGAATGTATGTGTAAATATAGGCACTAGTCAGGCAAACGCATACATATACATATAAAAAACGGAGTAAAATGCATGCTTGTACGAATGTGCGTGTAAAAAATATCATAACAAAGTACCCACGGGCGGCCTTTTGCATATGTTTGACCTAGATACTAATTTACTCATTATTGCAGCAAAACTAATGCAATAATGTAGTTAAAACTTTTAAAACGAATACAATTTAATAAACGTTTTCATATGACATTTAAGTCGTTTGAAAACGTTTGCAACTGTTTTATAAAATATATTTATTTTACGTAAGATGGAATTTTCGTTTTCAAATGCTTTACAAAATTCAAAATTAAAAACAAACCAAAAATTTCTGTTTGAAACGTTTCGTTCTGTTTTACAAAATTAGGCCATAATTCTGGCAGAGAGGAATACAAAAATGAATCACTGAATTGAAAAACTTTTATTAAAAATTTTACGAGGAAGTTTTTTATATAATATTTTAACCTCTAACCTGCATAAAAATTAAAATGTGTTTGAAATGTATTTTACATAAAAAGTTTCATACAAAATTTTCCTAAAATAGATTTCAAATACATTTTATTTTTTTATGAATATGGGGGTAAATCTTATCCGCATAGATTTTCTTGTTCCAAAAAAAAAGCGGATAAAATATGCTACAAAAATAGTTCCCATAAAATTGTTCTATAAATACCTTATTCAAAAAAAAATGTTTGATTTATAACCCAATAAACCAAACGATATAATGATAGCCCGGATGATATAAGTTATCATAAGTGATATCGTTTTAGAATCATTGGAGATATATTATATTTACTGTTAAACATGTTCAGTTGGTTCTTGCAGATTATTGAGTTTTATTATCAAAATTCATGCTCGGTTAAGAAAGTGCACCGTGCTCCACTTTCCATTTTATGGTAAGTTGGGGCAACCTTCTGAGGCATCTATTCGGAATCTTGTGACTAACTAAACTTCGTACCAAATTTACATTATTGCACATTAAACCACCAACCCCCTTATGTAGAGTGCAGATAGAGGAAAACATCATAGATATTGAGGCGTAGCCACGTTCAATATTTACATGAAATCATATTTAAATATTGAATTATATAGATCGTTCTATCGACTCAAATATCGATTTCATACATTTCCCTAAATTTTATGTGTTTTTTTTTAAATCAAATCTGAAAGTTCTTAGAAAATCACCCATTATATTTTATATCTAAACTGCAGGGGTAACAGGGTGCCGATGTCAAATCACCACAAGAATTTGCAAGCGAGGTGGAACTTCATTCAACTACTACTGCTATAAATTTTTGTTCTACCCTGTCTTGTTGTTTTAGAAAAAATTTTATTTTGCTGTGCAGTGTAATTAATAATAATAATGACAATCCTTATGTATTCGTTTGTATGCAAAGCATTAATTGCAGTTACATTACATTTATAGATACGACAAGACGTACATAATTAGCATTAGAGATGAGCGCGTGTCGAATTTCTCCAACACGACACGACCCGCACACGAATACCAAGATGTCCAACACGCACTATAAAAATATTCCCAACACGAAACTTCAGAACACGCACGAAATAAAATTTAATAGCAAAAAGCATTTTTCATATTCAAATAGAACATTTTTGTTTAATTTCAGAACTTTATGCTTAAGAGACCCAAACAAATTTGCTGGTTTTTGCGTGTTTGACGATACAAAATATAAAGTTTTGTCTTTGCTTTTTTTCGTTGAGTGTTTTATCGTGTAAAGTTTGCTCAACACTATACAATCCGAACACGCATGAGATCAGATTTTCTGTCACGTACACTTCGTCTTGAGTCATGCGTGTTTGTGTAACGAAACATAAAACACTCTAATTAGCATAAGGATATTCTCAAATAAACCTCTATATATATATACATACATATATGTATATGTAATTTAAAAATTTAAATTACATAAAAACTAACTCCTTAAGAAGTATGGAGCACAAAGTAGGTGCTCGTATTTATTTAAAGAAAAAGAGTGGATTGTTATGCAGGGTAAAGATAAATTGTATCATTTTGTTGTACTAATAAAATTTACGAAAATCAAGAAATTTTAAATTAAAGAAATGGGCGATATGTAGTTATGTCTATACCATTGGTGGGGCTGTGAATTGATGAACTGTCAGTGTATTGAGGTTGCCAGCTACCCACCAAGCATAAAGCCACACAGTTAAAATATTAATTTAAGTAAAACATTTTCTAAACAAACAGTCAATTGTAAAAAAACTTTTTCAAACTTTATATTCATATGGTCCACAGATAGCAACAAGGTATAACCTTGAATTATGTGTTTGGCTTTAAGAGTTCAACTATGATTTTAAAATTTTATTTGGGAGTGCTTATAGCATACTAAAGTAAGATACTCGTACTTTTAAGTAAATTTAACAATTTAATGTTGTTGAATTGAGATTTGTTGTTGTACATATAGTTTTCAGTTAAACTGATAAGTAATAGATTTCTTACATACTTAATCTAGAATGTTTAAATATTTTTTTAAACACTCGCCTCTGACTATTGGACTTTGAATTATTATGTGTGTAGCCTGCTTTGAGCAGTTCAGTCCAATTATTTTTGCAAATTTTTTAGTACTAGTGTTCGCCCAGTGGTTGAAAATCAACCATTAACGCACAGAGGTGGAGAATAGAATGAAAATATTTAAAGTTTGATGAATTTAAAACACAATTTAAAAACTATATTCAAATATACATATGTATAGACTCCAAGGTAAACCACTCTCTTAAACCACTTTCTTAACTACTAAATACGAATTTAAAATTTCATTTATCGGCATAAATAAGAATAAATTTTAAGCAAACTATTTAAAAAAAGTTGTTCACTTTTTGAACTAAATGTAATTAGATATTTGCTCCTAGTGTTTTCACTTCATATTCATTATTATTGCCCAAAACAAAAATATTCGTTTATTTTTTCATTGAACGCTTTTTCTCTAAAGTTTTAGACTCCCCATTAAAACGTTTGTTACAAAAAAGTTTCTATTCCCTATTCTTTGAGAAAGACCCCATATGTATGTACGAATATGCTAGCCTAATAATATAAACATTCCATCATATTCCAACATTCCATCATATTCCAACATTCCAGTATGTTCAGTAATTTAAAGAACAGAAAAATAATGAAAACAATGAACAAAAACAAAACGCACACAAAATAAACCAAAAATAAAAAACTTACTTTGTGCTGTAGGTGAATTTAACTTTAATCAAAGTTATTAATAATTAAAAAAATATATTATTTTTAAGCATCTAAAGAAAAATAATACAGTACCACTCGTTATTTAAATATCCAAATTTTATTAGTTTCAGCAATAATCATTTAAGTACATAGAAAGATGGACATAAGAATAGAATGAGCAAATAAAATGCGTTTTTCCTTCTGAGTGTTTATGGAGTTGCCAAGCCAAATTGTTGTAATTTTTTTTAGCAAATTAAGAGAGAAAGAGAAATCATGGCTTTATGATTGGCTAATATTCTTAATTGTTTTTAACTATCTTTGACACAAAAATGTAGAAGAAAAAATACATTCTGCACTGCTCCTATTGTCAATCTATCTAACAAAAAAAAAATCAAGCGAATACGTTGAGTTTAAGTCAGTTAAAATGGTTCTTAACTTTTTTCACTTGCCTATTTATATATAGATTTTTAATATTCAAATATTCACACAAAGTCAAAAAACATTATCTCCTTTTTCACAATAAAAAAATTGCACGGAAGGCCCTCGTATATTACAACTGCCATAATTTCGAGTTGTCCATACATTTTAATGTATTAAATGCTCTGAAATTAAATGTTGACTTTTTCTTTTTTTTAAGTAAATTTTATAATAACATTAGAAGTTTTTTTCTTTTATGTATCCCATTTATCCTATTAAAGATAAACTGAACATTCCGTGTATATCTGAATTAATTTTTCAATGCTTCTACCGAAATTAAATCACATATAAAATGTTGGAGCTACCTCAGACATAAAGAGTTTTTAATTTTCAGCTGTTCACTGTAATATCATTTGATTAAATTTAGAAAATTAAAGGTAATTTTTTTTTTGTTAATAACTCAATATTATATAAATACTTAATATCGGAAGTTCATGATTTAAATTTGGGAGTATTTTAAAAACTTACTTGATTAATTGTTAAAAATAAAATTGTTCATCATAAATAAAAATAGAGCAATTAGCAATAAATCAAATTTATTGCAAATTGTACGTAAACATAAAAATGATTACAAAATTTTTCACAAGCAACTAATTTATTTCCCTATTATTTATGTTTGTACGGCATATTCTAATATGTATCCAGCGGATAAACCATTCTACAAGGACAGTCATTGACAATCAATAGAAAGTAATTAAAGAAAGTGTGAATAATGCAAAGTGAAAGTAATGCCGCGTAATCCTAAAAAGAAATATACAATAAAATAGAAAATAAAACATAATAGACATCATAATGAGGTCCTTAACACAAATCCTTAAAAGCAAACAGCTGCTTGAAATATTTGTACATAGTCGTCACACACACAGCAGCAGGAAAAAATACGAATTATTAAAAAGAATTTAGAAAATCTATGTTATGTATTATGTATGTATTATGTTCATACATATATCCCACAGCATATTTCACGTTTTATAAGTACTCGTATAAAAATAAATTCATCCAAACTTGTTACTCGAATACGCAAATTTAAGAGGTTGAAACTATATTTTTAACACATAGAGCCTATTTACAGTTTTATAATAAATTTAATTGGTTAGAGTTATTGTGAATCAATTCGTTTTTTTCTCGTTAAAAACTTATTAACTGAATAATGCTGCAAGTGAGAAGTTCACACGTATTTATGGCTGTCTTATGGATGGCAACCGAACTTTAATTGCGTTGCCAGTCGCCAAATGTTAATACGTACAACAACTGACAAGTAATACCCGTTAATTTGAGTTGCCAAAGTTTTTAAAAGTTTGAGTTGCCATACTTTTTAAAGCAAGGTACAAAAAATTAAAAGAAGTTAAATAAACTACTCCTTCTTTGAGAAGGCGAAAGAAAGTATGCTTTAAAGCAAAAATTTTAAAAATAAGTATAATTAATAGCTATGCAAACGAAATTTCGTAAAACGCAACGCTAAGCGATGACAAATTTTATTTGTATTTATATTTATGATTTGATTAGGCTAAAGTTCGTATCGCTTTCTAAGTCAAATTACATGTGATAATTACTAATGAACAAATAACAGCAAAGTTAATTGTAAATATTCTGACAAACACTTAGTAGAACGGAACAACCAGCTGTTTTCGCTACACGTTCATCGTTAGCGTTTTTTTTTTTTTTTGTGTTCGGTCAACTGTGTGTGGTGTCAGTTGATGTATATTTCTGCTTCATATACTCATATCATATGTATGTATATTGTTAAAGTAATTTACATTTTATCCATACACAATTTTCCCACACGTTTTATGAATTTCACCCACTCTATTTAAATATCAATTCATATTTCAATGACGATTTTCATTGACTTTTATATGGAAAAATTACTTTTAAATGTGAATGGATATTTAAATAGGGTTGGTGAAATTGGTCCTTAACGTTGCGTTTTACAAAATAAGATCCTAAATGAAGCTAATTGCAAATGCGTATATTTTGTTCATGTGTTGTGAAAATACTTTGCATTTTTGCACGCATTTGTATCGCTTGCACACCTTGCACTACTCCAGGTGAAAACCCTTATTATTATAACAATCGGTGAGCTCTCTGAATCTAAATTATTAAAATTAAATAAATTAAATACTTCTTGCAAAAATTTAACTAAACTTTTCTGATCTTGTTTTAAAGATACAGTATAATAGTTTATTTAAAATTATTATCTTCAAATTTGACACACTTATTTGCTGTTTGTTCATACTCATACATTTCATTCAACCATCCCAAACATTCAAAAATATTTTGTTCTATATGAAAATCTTCATAAAACCTACACGTGGGTGGCTTTTTCAAAATTTTGAAAAAAAAAAATACTATATTTACAATCCAAAAATAATATTGCGATGTTTGGCCCTCTCTATGTATTGTGAGGAATAATAAATATAAGACCAAAAGTATTTTTAGTTAGTTTTTATTTTTAGTTTCTGTTCGAACTAATTTTTGTTTCTTTGTTTGATTTAACTAGGCCAAAGTTCATATTTTGGGGAAGCCACGTGATATTTTTAAGGAGCAGATTGCACCAAAGACATTCGTAATTATTCTAACAAACATTAGCAGAACGGAACAACAACATGTTGTTTGCGAAGCCCGGTACACGTGTTTGTGTGATGTCAGTTTACGCAGACGAGAGGAACGCCGATGAAAGTTCAAAGAAGAAAAAGTAATAAGCTTAGCAATAAGACTTGAATAGTGTGAACCTAGACTAAATAATATTGTCCTTGTTTCGTCCTGTTGAAGGGCAACATTTACCAGTTTCACTTACTTATAGCTACGCTAAGTTTACATCTACAATGATTGTATTCAATAGGTTGCAACTGAAGTAGCATTTTCCCGAAATAACGTGTATCTAAAATTTTGATTCTAAATTCTAACCCATCCAGTCTTACGCGTACCTGGTCGTCTTGTTAAGAAGTAACAAATCTGATAATAAATAAAAAAACATTTAATTGGATGTTGTCGCACTCAATGTCAGTCAGTCTGGCATTCAAATATGTACTCGTAGTATTTGTAATTAATAATTATATCGCTTTCTTAATGCATTCTGTCTGGGTGGGACGTGCTGCTCATGTATATTTTAATGATTTTAATAAAGCTAATATAAATAATAAAAAAACTTAAAAACTTTTGTAAACATTTAATATTTATTTAAATAGACATAAAACTTGCCGTTTTATTAATGAAATTTATTACAATAATTACACGGTTTGAGAAGGAAAATATTTTTCTTATTATTATTTGCATATTTGCATATGTGTGTACAAACATACATACGAGTACATACATATGTATGTATATTCGTTTTATGCATATCTGAGGAAATAAATTTGGTTTGGGATACATACATATGTACATACATATACATATAATAAAAGTGATAAAAATTTATTTTCAATTTGCCATTGAGTCAGTAGTAATTTTTTCAGTCATCAGATCACAAAAAGCCAAAATGCTCTACGGCTGCAACTCTTAAGTCCGAGCCACATATAATCCGTCGACGTCTGTCACACTCAGTACTTCTCCGTCAATGCAAATTACTAAGGTTGGGCTATTAGGGCCATAAAGGCAAAGAACATTCTAAAAACTGAACTGCTATTGTTTTCATATTTAAAATTTTTCAATTTGCAGAATATTTATTGCTCTAAAAAGCGATAGAAAATCATATTAACTTTTTTCGCCTGTCCAGTCGCTTATATAATTTGTATGTTTGAGGGTGCTTTAAAATTGAGAGTTTTGTAAAACAGTGTTACTTTATAACAAAATAAAATAATACAATTTCATATGCCGGATTGTTTGTGCGAAAATTATTTATAATTACAGCAACTTGTTGTTAATAAAACATTTATTTATATGTATTGATTATTTGCAAAATATAATAAAAGATACAATAAAAAATTGCGTTCTGCTGCAACACAAGACGGTGTTATCGCTATACAGATAGCTGTACATAGTTGTAGCAGCTAAGCTCTCAAAGGGTTAATGCATATATTGAAATGACGTTTAAGTGCATTAGTTGTTGTTATGTTTGTTGTTGTGTTAAAAATTAAAAATGTCTGGGCACTTGTCTTTAATAAATTTCAAAATATTATTTGTTAATGCATGTCAGATACACTAACAACCTGTGAACAAACCTGTGAAAAAACTATACTACAATTGTACTCAAATAATAGTTGCGTTCCTTCAAAAGTGTTATTTTTATTTTTATTAAAATGTGTTTACGCAATACGGAGGTTTAAGGTAACATAGATATCTTTAGATGATTGGGTCTTAAAAACGTGTTGTAAATAATTCTTTATTGCGAATGCTGCATGTAAATTTTGTTTAGTGATAAAACCAACTCTTGGTAAAATCACCAAAAGTCTCTATAATCAGTTTTATGTAGTTTTTCTTAATAAATATTTGATAATAAATTTCTTTTTTACCTCCGACCACAAAAAGGGGTGTTATAAGTTTGTAGTGTGTGTCTGTGTATCTGTGTGTCTGTACGAGGCCACGTACAAACCAAACGGCTGGACCGATTTTGATTTAGTTTTTTCTGTTTGAAAGGTGGCTTGATCGAGAAGGTTCTTAGTTGTGTTTTAAGAAAAACGGGTTAACCGTTGAGAAGATATCACATTTTTCCCCCCGAATAGGTTTTTTAATTTTTGTTATTATATAATGTTTTTTTTATAAATTTTATTTATAAATTTTTATAAAATAATAGTAAAAAAATTTAACAGAAAATCGCCAAGAGCACAAATTAAATTCCCCAAAGTTATTTCTTGTAATTTTTTCTCATTAAAATTCAAAACACTTTAATGACTTTAATTAATATAAGAAAAGTCATCAATAAGGCATTGCTTTAATTTCTTGATTATTTTTTGCAAATAATTTTTATCAACTTGTGACTTCTCACAAATTCCAGATATGAAGTACGGAATAATGACGAAATCATTAAACAATATGATTTTAAATATTATAATGGTCGTAATGTTTGAGACAACCTTACAGACACTTGGAAAGACCCATGTATGACAATATTGCTATAGGGAAAGAAATATTGGATGAAAAATTAGCTTGGGAAAACTAACCTGCGTAATTGGTGCTTTAATGGCACTTGTCATGGTTGGCGTAGTTCGATTTCGACCAAGACAATTTGGTCATAGATTAAAGAAAAAATGTAGTTAGTCAAAGTCGAAATACGCCAACCATGATAAGGAGAAATATATTGTGCCCAGATCAAAACATCCTTTAAAGAACTCATTATAATTAATTTTTAACCCGTTTTGCTAGCATCGCTTTTTGAAAGTAAGGTGGCTTGTTCAGTCGTTAATTTTAGACAAAAACCCATGTAATTTAAATGGATTTAATATATGTAAATGATCGGCTGAAAGAATTGGACCCAGCTCTATCGGATATACAAATTAATGATATAAACCTATAGTTTTAAGTAATAACTGCTTATGTCTCAGAAATATGCATATACATACATATGTATGTATGTATGTATATGTGTATAATATATTTTATAAAAAAATATGAACATGCGTACAACCATGTGTTTATATGTATGTATGTATAAGCAATTTGGTATCAATAAAACAAAATCGACAAAAACTTGATTTATTAACGGCCTGTCCCACGATGTCACCAGATATCGTTCGATCGACAATTTATATTGCAAACAACAATAACATTAAAAAATTGTATTGGTGTTTTCAATATAAGTATTCGATCGAACGATTTCTGTTGACACATTGTGGGACTGATACTGGGTGCATCCCGGACCATCAATTTGGCTTTAGAAGTCAGCATAGCACTATTGAGCAAACGCATAGATTGGTTCAAATTATAAGGAGGACTTTTGAAGAAAAGAAGTATTGTTCTGCCCTTTTTATTGATGTTTCTCAGGCATTTGACAAAGTATGGCACAAAGGCCTAGTTTTAAAATTGAAGACATACCTACCAATAAATATACAAAAGCTTTTGGAAAGTTATATTGTTGATAGGACATTTACCGCTGTGGAAGGAGGCTTCATGAGTGTACCCGAATCTATATCTTCTGGTGTGCCACAGGGTAGTATTCTGGGGCCAGTCTTGTATCTAATATATACTTGTGATATGCCTGTGAGCAATAACATCCACACTTCTACATTTGCCGATGATACAGCCTGTTTGAGTATTCACAAAAATCCTGATGAGGCATCACGCAATCTCCAAGCACACATTACCCAGCTTGAAATATGGTTGAACTTATGGAGAATTAAAGTCAATGAACAAAAGTGTGTTCATATAATGTTTACCCTAAGAAAAGATACCTGTTCCCCCATTCGAATCAACAATCAAAATATTCCTCAACATTCTCAAGTCAAATACCTTGGCATACACCTTGATCGAAGGCTTACATGGAAATATCATATTGACTCTAAGTTAACCAAAATGAAACTTAAATTGACTCAAATATATTGGTTAATTGGCAGAAATTCAACACTCAGCCTAGACTGCAAACTTTTGATATACAAGTCGCTTTTGAAGCCAATATGGTGCTATGGAATTCAGCTGTGGGGCACTGCTTCAGCTTCAAATGTCGAGAGAATCCAACGAAGGCAAAACAAAATTTTACGTTTGATAACATCTGCTCCATGGTACGTTAAAAATTCAAATATTCATCGTGATTTAAATATGCCACTAGTGAGTGAAGAAATTGCAAAATACGCAGGCAAATATTTAACTAAACTCGAGTCACATCCTAATCCGCTTGCCCGTAATATTTTGAGCTTTACTGGACACATCCGCTTAAAAAAAAGGGACATAAGGGCTCTTATACCCAACACTCCAGATGGGACTGCTTAAAAATACTTCTTTTTGATTATCACTACTTATGTATTATTTATAACTATCACTAAGCTTATGTCCGATATTGGTCGGGCCTAATAATTATATTTAGATTTAAGATTTGATTACTTATTGTTAGTTCATTTTTGAAGATACAATAAATAAATATGTATATGAAAAAAAAAAAAAAAAAAAAACATCGTGGGACAGGCCGTAACCCAGCTAGCATTTGGGTGATCATTTTTGGCAGAAATATCTTATATGATTCTCTACAGATCGCTTTTGATGATTAAAAAGTGATTTATCACTTGGGCGATTGAAAGAGGATTCACTTATGATTCATCTATATGATCAAATAATGATTTCTTGAAAATAGAGGAACATCATGCAAACCGCAAAAAGGTGATTTAAATGATTTAATATGAAAATCGCTCAAAAATAATCAGTAAATCGTATCATAACTGATTCTGTGGTATGATTCATCTGTAGGGTACCATTTTCTCACAACGGGAGTATCATTTATGATCGAAAAATGAGCTCATATACGGTTATTTTTCCCGTCAAGCTGATTCGGAAACGATTGGATTATGATTAACGTGACCAGAAGTTTTTTACAAAAAGCGGGACACGATCGTTCAAAAAGCGGGATTTTGACGAAAATACGTCCAAAAAGCGGGATTTTTAAATAAACAACTATTTGAAAGCGGGATGTGTAATACGAACATAAAAAGTTTCGTATGTACTTAGGAAACACAGTTTTTAACTCAAAAGAATCGATTTTAAATAAACAAAAGTTTTTATTAACAAAAATTTTTATTTAGTAACGTAAAATAAATAAAATTAAAGATTTTTTGACTTCATTTACAAAACAAAATACGATTTTTATACAAAACAATGTACAAAAACTTAAGGCGAATGATAGCAAGTGGCCTTGTTAGTCCATATTATCATCAACTGACTACAGCAATGTGTCAAACTCTTTATAAAAAAATAAGCAAGAACTTTTTATTTTATTATTGACAGTTTGGTGAATGTCAGTTGTTATTCTCCTAATAAGCCCTCTTGGTAATAAATTCCTAAAGCAGCAGAATGTCTGCACATATAAAGCACTGTAACAAAAGGATCTTTGAGTGTGTACATTTGTATTTTTATTTTTTTCATTTGAGGAGCTGCCAGATCCAAAAAAAATATTTGGAATAAATTTTTATCAGTTACATATTAATAAAAATATATTAAGAGATAAGAAATTTCAAAACTCTAAAAAGCGGGATAAAGCGGGATAAAAATTCAAAGCGGGATCAACCTCAGAAAAGCGGGATAATCGCGCCTAAAGCGGGATGTCTGGTCAGGTTAATTATGATACAAAATGCTACCTGGGAAGTGTTTATACGTGTGTACATATGTATGTATTTTCTACCTATTTTAATTAATAATTTGGGTTACAAAGCAAAAATATACATACTACATAAATATTATCGGATCAGTAGTCAGAGGTTTGAGTAGAAACAAAAATAAAACTGAATGCGCAAATTATAGTATTAAGAAATAACTACAAAATATATGTACATAAGTATATACATACTCGTACATATGTACATGTGTATACATTTAAAAATGCAAGTTCTTTTTATTATCGCAATGTCATATGTACCTTAATATAGAAAGGACCTAACTCCTTATTTTTTTTAAATCGAGTTTTTTTTGTATAATTTTATAAAAGAACATCTAATGTATGGAAAAACGCAAAAATCTCGATATAAAAAAATAATAAGTTAAGGCATTTCTATATTAAGGTAACAATATGCAATATGTACATACATAAGGCTCATTTACTTCAATAGTGGCATAACTCAAAAAATTCGTTTTTTGAGTTAATAATGCAAAACAATTAATCATTTCGAATTTTAGATTGTGTAAAAATTTCATATAAATAGCTTGTACTATCACCACGTGAGAGAAGAATATTTTTTATGTCTTCATTGAGTTGTATGTAAATTGAAAACTTTAAACGCGTTTTCTGCAAGACTAGTTTTTTTTGAGTTGTGACGCTATTGAAGTAAATGAGCGATATGTAAAAAAAAATTACAAGAAAGATGCCAAAGAAAAGTATACGAGTACTTTTGTGTATAGAAAGAAAGAAGAAGAAAAAAGAGAAAGAATTAGCACACTGTGCTAATTTAATTGCAAATGTTCCTGTTTTCTCAAAATACTCGTATACAGTGAGACCTCTCTCATAACGGACACCTCTAATAACCGGACAACTTTTGTATACGAGTATCCAACACGTTTATTACTTTTTCCATACAAAATGCATTCACATAACCGAACACTCTAATAACCGAATGCGGACACTAAATTTTTAAAAATATTGTTCTAAATACATACCTCTCATAAGCGGACAGAAGTTGTGAAACAAGGGAGCAAGAGTTGCACTTAAAAAGTAGTTATTTCTTTATTCAACTGTGATTCATACTTGCATTAGTGTCATAGATATTGGTGATTCCCCGCTTAAAGCAAATGTAAATACTAATGCATTGAAGACAACAAATAAATTGTTGTTTATTCAAAGAAGTCGTTTGCTTAACTCATGTCCCAAAATGGCACACGTAAAAAATAGTTTTTATCAATTAAATAAAAAAAAATGGAAACCCAACAGCTGAAATTATACCAATCTAAGAGTTGAAGCAAATAAAGAATTGAATTTTGCAACTACAATAAACTACCAAAACATATGTACCTCTCTCATAAGCTGACGCCTCTAATAATCGGACAAAAATACCGCGACGTTGAGTGTCCGGTTGTGAGAGGTTTCACTGTATACTTACATACATATGTATGTATGTACATAATTGTCCAGATCAGTAGAATATAATTTATTATTTCCCACCTAAGCAGAAGCTATCCATATAATATACATACATACATATGTACTTAATATACATTTTTAAAGGAAGTAGAAAATTAATTAAAACAAATTTATAAGTGTTGACAAATATGTACGTGCATACATACATACATATGTAGGTATATACATACATATGTACAAGTTGTTACTAGAAAATAGTAAGATCTTTGTTTGTTATGGCCATATCCATAAAAAATATTTTTGATTTATAAAAGGTTCAAAAAAGATCTCCATATAAAATTTGTTGTATAAAGACTTTATAAAACATATTTTTTTTTAATAAGGACTTTAAAAATGATTGAGTTGTCCATTCGTCAGCTTAGTAGCTGCTACAGTCCTCTTCATCCGCATGACATACTTCATAAAATCTCTATAATTTCATACATTTTAGAATTGAAATAGTGTTACTAACAAGCTAAACTAAATAATAAGTTAGACAATTCAATTGAAAGTGTTGATTGACAGTTGCGAGCTATTTTTGAGAGGTCGGAGAAGTCAGTATACATTTATACATATGTATATTCAGACACTTGAGGCAATTGTAATCGTGGACAACATTAAAAACATCTTGCTATTATCACTTACAACGTAGTTAAGGTTTTCTTGCTCAATGCACCATGTTAAAAAAAATAAGACCGTATATTGATTAATCGACTTTAATAGAAAAATTAAATCTTGCTGTAACTCAAATTAATAAAAAAAATCACCTTTTGAAATCAAAATTTTTTACACAATATACGTAATAAAAATGTGTTTTTTTTGCATCCTTTCCATTGTGCTGTAATGTAATATTTTAAATGTTTGTTTTTTCTTAAACAAACACATTATTCAAAAATAAATTGAACACTTAAAAATAAAATAAGTTTTCTCTATAAGCCGCAAGCCGCAAAATAACATTTCTAATTGCAAAAAACTTTGTAAGTATGTACGTACATATGTAGGTATGTAGTATATTTACTATTATTTAAAACTTTTTTATATACATACATACATACATTGTACATATGTATGTATGTACATATGTATATTCTATAAGTTTTTACAACTCAAATTTAATTAAACTGGCTTTTCATAGAGTTGCAGATTGTATCTGGACACATCAAATTAATTACATATTTAAATCTTGCTCTTTATACAAAAAAATTAATGCCAATATTGTTATAAAGAAATTATCAAACAGAAAATATCACGAAATATTTATGAGATAAGACACATTGCACTGCACCATCAGTCACCAAAACTTTAGAAAATCAGTGCTTTTTATATTTCAACTTGATAACCGAGAAGACAGACAGACAACTTTGCCCTTCAGATTTTCGTTTAGAACTAAACAGAAACGTTTTTAATTTTTTGAACTCTCATACTACTCGTAAATAAATTTTTTTCATTACAAGCGCGCCAAACTAACTAAACAGCAAGAAAGAAAAACAAAAACAAAATAAAAACAAATAATTAACAAAATACATACACACATACAACTTTGAAAATTTACAAATAAGCTCACTCACTATGAAAATACAAAGCAACAACAACAACAACAACAGAATAACATGAAGAGCATCAATGTGTGATGCAATATCATCTCGTGAGTGATGAGCTTTGAGAGTTAACATTTCTCAATGATACGCAGCGATGCCAATTTAGCGCGTTTCGCGCTAGTTTTAGCGCGATTTAACTACGCCAAACGCCCTTTTTTTCATCTTAGCGCGTTTAATAAAAAAGCGCTAACTTAGCGCGTTTTGGGTAAAATCAATTACATCATTTCAGTTAAATTTTTGTTTCTTTTTTTTGTATAGATTTACCAATTTTCTAGTATCCAAAACTCTGATAATTTTTTTTTTAATTTCGTTAATGATTCAACTGTTGGAAATAAAATTTCCTTGCCTGTGATTATAATTAAAAACGCATTTTAATACTGTAAATGGCAAATATCTTTAAATTTCACAATAACAAATATTTAGTCGTACTCGTGACTCGTAAATTATCAAGCATCTAGCTGAAGTACAAGAATCATTTGAATCGCAAAACTATTCGACATTTTATACGAGTATGTTGTTACTCGTACAAAGTTTGTTAAAGAAACTTAAAATAAAAACTAAGGGTCGTATTCAAAAAAAACTTAATAAAGCTTTGCTATGCAATATTAAGTAAAGTTGTATTCAAAAAAAATTATTATATCAAAATTCTAAAGCAGGCACCTACGTTTGTTAAGAGTACTTTAAGTTGATATTTCCAAAATGTGTATTTTGCACCTCAAATATTTTTGTTAATACAGCACATATTGATTCATGATACATCTGAAAATGAAGCTAGAAGTGTTAGCTCTTATCTTAAATTTATTATTTCTGTCACGTTATGGAAAACATCACCAAATTATTCAACTGATTGGAAATACATAGCAAAATCCATAAAAAAATATTAAAATAAATTCAATTATACAAAAATGTTTTAGTGATGTACATGCAGTGAAAACGAATGCAAAAAATCTGGATATTGAAATACTCATTTCATTCGAATAAAATAAGTTGTGATAATTTTTCTTTGTTCATCATATTATTTTTACTTTTACTTCATAGAAATGTTTATCTGTTTTCCTTTTCCTTAAATGTCAGAAACTCATATTTTTTAAAGTAGGTTGCTTTACTTCAAGATAATAAAGATTTATTTAATACAATAAAAAATTATTTGAATACTCGAATGAAATTCTATTCGATGTTGTACATCATAAGCTGTGAATTGGTTGTTGAACACAGTGGAGTTACCAGTATTTATTATTAAATTACAAAATAATTAAAGTTGTCTTTTGAATACAATTTCTTAATAAAGCAATGTTAGCCTTAAAGTGCTTGGTAACTACTATGAACTTTAAAGCTCAAGCAAAATATTGTTTTGAATACGACCCTAAGGATTTCGATTATTTGGTGATTCTGATTATTTATTAAAATATTTTAGTTATTTAGGATATAATTTCGAAGAAGCAATATTGCAAAATCTTAAAAGAGTTGCTAAAAAAAGTATATTTACTAATACATACAGCGACTTTTATTAAAATTTAATTTAGCGCACAGAAAAATAGCGCGTTTTGGCTATAAATAATTGACAATGCTGTAACTCAGCGCGTTCTAGTGCGTTTTGAGAAGGGGAATAGCGCATATACGTATCACTGATGATACGTATATGTGGATGTCAATGTTGCCAGGCCTTTTAAACATTAAATGATGTAAAAAAATATTTACAAATGTTATATATATATATGTACATATATGTATGTATATGTGAAAATTTCACTACAAGTCTCATAAATTAATTTCTTTGCACCGGAATTTAACTAAAGCTGCTTATGTATTCTCACTTAAAAAAATACTTATAGGTATTATAATAATTTATTCGACCTTTTAATTTAATACATACAAGTTTTATTCAAGCTTTATGTCCTTTTGTAAAAAATCATAACAATTTTATTATTTTATCGATATTTCGCTGCAACAAATTGAATTATTTTTAAAGTGTGTGTTTATTCTAAGAAGTGCTTCCAACAAGTCATATTGCATTTTGTTACATATCTTTGTTTTGGTAGCGTTCATTATTGGTTAATCTGCCTTGATACTTTTTCTTTATTAGAAACAATTCACTATGAATAGTAATACACATTTTTAGACTTGCCAGACTCATATTTCTTCGTTCAAAAATAATTCTTGTTACCATCAGTTATAAAAAAACCCAAAAAAAAAACCACTAAAATTTGGTTATCATCCTCAACAAATCCCCAGATTCCCAATACGAAATTTTCATCCCCAATTGCGAAAAAAAGTCCCCGATTTGGGGACAAATCTCCTAAGCTAGCAATACTGGCAACATGTCTCAAAAAGACATTTCGTGGACTGTAGTGCACGAAAAAATCACAAGCTGAAAGTTTTAAAAAATGCGAAAAGTGTTTGATGTATGCATTTAATTTTTATTTCCTTGGCACAAGTATAATTAAAGAGTGTAAATTTCACCCTTTGCCAAAAGCTTTTAATATCACCAGCAGATTTCTAAATCTAGGTAGTTACGAGTACTACTTTTAAAATTTCGAGCTTTTTCTAAGAAAATCATTTGGCACGTTTTTATTTCTCACTTTTGTGAAGCGTCTATTGATGACTTTGAAATTATTTATTGAAAATTAATTACATATTTGAATGAGTTTCAAATTTAAAGCTTTTGCACTCACCTCTGATCCCAACGATGAAAATTGATTATGGAAAATGAGTTGTAAGCAAATGGATAGACTATAGGACCTGATGATGTATTTGGGGAAACAGCGGTGCAAATAACATGCATACATTCTGTATTTCAGTGCGAGAATATAGTATCCTTATTCTTTAAAAACTTTAAACTAATTAGGAAGATTTTCATTCCTAATAGAGAATTGAAGAATAAACTTTACCTGAAAAAAGTTCTTCATTGAACTTTAATACTTAAGAACATTTTAAATTGTAATCGAAAAGTCAATATTACTTCTTTGAATATTTAGTTTACTTAAACTAAAAATTATTTGTTTCTATTGATTTTAAAAAATAAATTAAAAATTTAGATTAAACAATTAGTAAAGTTTAACTTTTGGGATTCACAAAGTAGGTGATTGATTACACATACGTGCTCAATATATTATTAAATTATTTAGCTTATCAGCTTTGTTTATTAATATTGTATCTTATATGTTAAATGTATAGGGTGTTTTTTCACAATATTATTATATTTAACAATATTATTAGCATATTTCATTACTAATAATAATGACTATAAAACAATATTGACACGAATTTAGACTTTCCTGTTATGACATACATATAATGGTCTCTACCTCTAAACAAACACCATATAATATATATACATATACATATACATATGTATGTATGCATGTAAATATATACATGCCCTCATCCAACTTTAAACATTTATTTTTATTTAATTTCACTTTACTTTTAAAAGTGAATTATTAAACAAGTCACATATGCAAATAGTTTTTTTTTTTGGTTCTGGAGCAAATCTGTTTAAATGTGTGAATGTGAGTTTGCACAACACGATCGCAAGTTCTTGTAAACAAATATTCCGCACAACAATGAAGATGGGCAGTTCCGGTCTATTTATAACGAGAGTAATTGGAACTTTTTTTTAAAGATTGGATATTTGTTAGATTTTGTACGTGTGTTTAAAATGTGCTTGTGTTAAGGCCACCTGTTGCAAGCTTAATCAGATCTATCACAACAATAAATTATACAAATTCAAATAAATAAAATTATATAATTTTAAGTCCCGTTTAGGTATAGCACACACCTACATTTAAAAGTTTATTCGTCACTCTTTTCCGCACAATTCCACAGCAAATGTAATCAAACGAACTGTGAATGAATCTTACCTGCTGGTGGGAAATACATGAGCATACATATTCGAGATGATATTTAAATTTAAGTGTTATGACAGAAAAGAGCTTTCTGATTCCGTCGGTGAGGCATGTGTTAGTGTTTGTGTTAAGTATACGAGTACTTGGGATTAAATTTCGCTATCTGATGTGATTGTAACCTAGATAGTCATGCCAATTAGATATTTATATGAAAAAAAAAGCAAAAACAACTGCTGCACAATAACGATTGTTTTGTAAGTGAGAGATGTAAGGTATCCAAACCTCATACGTAAGAGAACAAATAACAATTTTCTAACACGGATATTCATAACAATCCAAAATTGGCATTTGAACTACATAGTACATACATTATTTTTGTAATTTGTAGATAATTTAATATTTTGTACGCTAAACTCATATAAATTGTGTCAAGTTTTAAAATTTATTGAGAACATTTTTAATATAGAAATGTATAATATATTATTAGTATACATATGTGTACACATACCGGCAAATTTTTAAACTAAATAAGCGCTTTTAAGAACAAAAAAAAATAGTGATCACGTTGGAGCCTTATTTAGGGGGGGGGGGGGGGGAAGGCGTTAAAGTTTAATGTTAAACAACAACATTTGATTTAATATTTTCTACAAAGGTGTTGAACATACCCCACACCTCAGATGTTAAGAGAACGTAGTTTCATTTACCGAACAGGCCAAAGGGGGAAACGTTAAACTCCTTAACACATAATTCCGATGCAGATACATGTAATTGTTTTTTTTGTCTCCTCTACCAGAGTTATCAGAAGCCCGCAATTTTGGAAAAAGTTCGAAATTGTTGTGCGGTGTAATTCTATTTTATAATTGTTTCGACTTTGCTTTTCATAAAATTGTATTATTTGTTTGGTTTTTGAACTATGATTTTTTTGGTGAAACAACAAAACATCACAGAAGCATTGCTAACACAACGCAGCAAACACAAAAAAAAGATACGTCTGGCAAAAATTTCCCTCCATTTCACCTTATCTAGTTACACTTTTAAAAGCATTAAAAGCTGACACAGCAGTAGTACATCAACATATCCATCCCTTTTTTCGATTTTATCGGAAATAGACTTTTTTATTGAAATTAAAATTTTATGGGCCTCCACATAGTTTAGAATTATAAAAATTGCAAAATTGTTGATAACTTTTAAGATACAGGCTGTACAATTTTATCGTAAGCGACAATTTACGTACAAAAACAAATTTGAATATTTTAAAAAACCTTCTCCTGAAAAATTTAATTTTTGTCGCTTACGATAAAATCGAAAATAAGGCTCGATATGTGTCTTCATACTGAAGAATCCTGTAGGAAAGTTTAGCACTTCATTGAAATAACTTTTTTATCTATCTAGCACACTCATACATACATACATACATACATACATCCATTTTTAAAAATTATTTTTGGGGCTTACAGTAATTATCTCAACCCGTTTAGCAGAGACACACACACGAATAAATTTTAGTGGAGAAATTTTTTAGTAATAGAGCAAAGCGAATCCATACTGCTTTCCACCACGTTTGCCATTTTGGCCGTATAACATACATATATTGGAACTTAATGCTGCCACATAGCTGTTTTATAATCAATTAAATGGGGTTGTTGACTTTACTTCGCCACAATATTTGATTGGTGGCTGTACTATCAACAGGGCACCCATATTAATATTCTTCCAAAAAAATACAGAAGCTCGCAAACAATCTTGATCATTATTTATATTTATATTCATATAGCATTTATTGTAACACATTCATATCTCAAATAATGCTATTTTGGATTATATAATATGGAATAATTCGTCATATCATATTTAATCCTATGCAAAAAATTAAACAAAAATGGCTTGTAAACTCATCTCTTGAGAGAAGAAAAATTATTAATATCTGCATGGAACTGTATGTAAATGGAAAACCTTGAAGTCGGTCGTTTTATGCGAAACTAGTTTTTGTGTTTTTTTTTTAAAGAAGCGATATTTTCACTACAAAACCTAAATTGAAAATTAAAAATTAGAAATAATTTCCTAATGAACTTTAAGGGAAATTTAAAAATTGCACAAAGTCTTAATTATATTTTACTGATGCTTGATATATTTGAACTTTCATCATACTAGTAACTAGGACTTATTGTGTTTGTCAGCACCTGAGAATAAAGTCTTAAAATAAAATTGACTGACATCTATTTAAATGCAATTTCAGTTCTTAAGTGATATAAAATTTACGTGAAAAAATTTTTGGATTACGCACGAGTGCATTTATTCCCTCGTTACCTGGCTGCAACGAATACAAACGATAGTTTATCTGCCTGCATTTTACATACAGTATGTATCGAAATAGTTACATATGTAAGTAAGTGTGTGTGTTCCCAAAGTGTTTATGAGGTCTTGTTAATGTCAACCAACAGTCATTCATTCAATTGGTTTCAAATGTAATTCTCTTTGTTTGTTTTTTCTGCTTTTATTTTGGTTCACAAATCGATTAACGCTAAATCCTCGTACTCTGCAGTCTCGTTTAGTTCCTCTGATTTAGTTCAAGTGTTACTAATTGTGGTTTTCAAACAAATTTCGTCAATGATGCAAAAATGTCTTTTATAGTTTTAGCAGTTTACGGGCTGACATGTCCAAACACCTTTTGTTTCAAATAAAAATAAATATGTATGTATGTATGTATGTACGAATGGTTGTTTTTAAGAGACTTTATAAAAATATGTACATGCATATATACATATGTATGTACATAGGAAAAGAATGAGTGACCTTTCTGTTAAAAAATATTGATGATGAACTTTTGATATGCTTGTCACTAAAGAGAGCCGCATCAAGCTGTAAAAATTTAAGTTTATGTCAATGTCAATGTCAATTTTTAATCATTAAGTAGCTATTGTGTGGTGAAATGTGAAGAAATGGGAAATAGTTGATGCTGCAAAAAATAAATGACAGCAAAATTTAAAATGAAAATCATACATATGCACGTATGTACAATGTACATGTTTACTTATTTTAGAAACAATGAAGAAATTGCATGTACATATGTATGTATGCACGTACATATGAATCGATGCTAGTATTTTCAGGATTAATTGTGCTTAATGTAATATACATATCGCTCATTTATTAAAACCAAGTCATGTTTCAAAAAAAAATTGTTTGCAAGCACACAAGTTTAAAGTTCTCAACTCACGCACAACTTAATGGAAAAAGTATATTTAATTTTTCTCTCAAGAATTGAAAATTAAAGATATTTGTATGAAATTTTTACACAATAGGGAATATAAGGAATTCTGTATCATTAACTCAAAAATCCATTTTTTTTTTTGTTATGACGTTGTTTTAGTAAATTTAGATATTTTGATATCTACTTTATTTTCAGTTTCATCGAAATTCAATATAAAGCTTTAAACATTTCACAAAAAACTAGCATAGATGGGGAGGGGAGGCTTTTTGAAAGTAAAATTTTTTTTGTGTATCTTGTGTTAGCGTTATAAATTTATCATAGTCACAACTATTTGACGCTATTAAGAGCCAAATCGTACTAACCAGCCATAATAATATGTAATTGTTTAAATATTATATGTTTGTACCCTTCATTATGAAAGTGCATTTTTGCTTCAAAATATCAAATAAACTCTAAAAAATCTTCAATAGATATTTAATAATTGTTATATAAATTTATATAGTCGATACTAGTACAACTCTAAATTAAAATATTGCATAATATGTATATACAAATGTTTTCCGATTTGTTCAAATGTAATCTACTAAATATCTGTAGCAAAGAAATTATGACTTAGACCACTTTCATAATTAAGGGCACATACAAACATATGTTTATGAATTTGTTTCTCACTACAATAGGTATGTATGACTCTTTAAATTTTTATTGCTTTTCCCCATAGCCTCATTTATGGTTTATACTTTGTTCATTACTAATTTATAAAAATAATTCTATATGCAATTCGTTATTGCTGTTTTGACTAATTAATTTATCTTTCTTGAAAACAAATAAATGTGCAAATTAAAACAAAAAAAATGTGCGAAATTGGAAATGTGTGCAAATTTTCATGACAACATTTTTGCACTAGTGAAAAATATTGGAAGACAATGAAATAAAAACCCTCCGAAAATAGAAAAATGATCTCGCGAATATTAAATTACAAAGTAAACATGTAATGAAGTCAACAAGGAAAAAAAGAGCAAGGATATAAAAACTAATTTGCATAATGCGATAATAAACAAACGACTTACAACAAAACAAACAAACTAAAGCCTGCAAAGTCAGAATACTCGTAATAAAAAATAGAAAAATCCCTCTCATTAGCATATTCAAATTACATACATACATACATACATACATACAAGTATATTATTGAGCCCAGGCAGAAGCAAATCAACAACAACAGAAGCCAAGAACAACATGCAAATTATTAATCCCTTTTGGTACTCACTTTTGCAATTAAATGAATTTAAATGAGAGTAAAGAGTTTGCTGAGGAACTTTATCTGCATTTCTTCATTTTTTAACTAAATTGTTTTACCCACGTTTTGTTTATGCCAATAGACAGGAAGCACACGTTTTTTGTTGTTGATTTGTGATTTATTGCAGCCAAACACACTTATCACACTACACTCACACAAATTAACATAAATACATACATACATACATATGTACATGGATCCATACATAAATTCGAACGTTATGAAGAGCAACAAAACCAAATCGCACAGCCGCACACACTCACTCTTATTATTATTATTATTATTTGTTTTTTTTTTACTCTTGTATTTATGATGATTGTTGTTTGTTTTAATGAAACCTTAATCAACTATTTAAGTGCATACATACAGACAGGAGAGGTACGTACATATGTATGTACATACACACATACAAATCAGCGACAGTAGTTTTTGTGTTTGCTGGAAAAGATCCTTTAGCGTGTGTGAAACGTGTGTTAAAAAACATTTATGCAAATATTTTTCGAACAGCGGAAATATTTTACACAACAAAATTTTTTACATTTTATCTTACGCAGCTTCTGTTTCGTTATATGAATGACCTTGATTAGTTTTGTGCAGCAATCGGGGATGGAAAACGGTTTTTAGAAAATATAAATATTTATAATGCAATTTGCAAATAGGCTGGAAAGTAAGCCACGAGATAAATATTCACCCTTATTGCGGTTGGCGAATTTTACGGGGATTGGAGAAAACGCCTGCATACACACGACAGTTTACAAATCTATTTAATTTAAAAAAAAAACACTGAAATGGAAGGAATTAAAACGTATGCCTTATTCATAAAAAATAACTCTAGTTTAGTTCATAGCCTCTATTCATAGTTCAAAAATTTAACTAGTGAGCGTAAAAAATCAAGTAGTTCACTCAGCTCAAAGTTTTGAATGGTTCATTTTAGTTCAAATGAATTACACAAAACTATCGGGTCTGTTCTGTAAACCGAATAGTTTTTAAAAACGAAAAATTTTCAAAAACGAGTAAATGTATATTTGGTGTTCTTCAAATTACTCGATTTAGTAACAACATTCGAAATGAAGTTGGACTAAAATATTTGGAAGCAAAATATATGCATTTAAAATGTCCGGCTCTAAGTCTGTGAGAGAAAAAATGCTTTTATTCATACAAATAATTTTTCCTCATCCTTGGAGCAAAAATGTAAACACAAACATTATTGTGTTCTTAAAACCAATTGTTACACTCAAATATATCAAACTGCATGTACATAAAATGTAATTCAGTTATAAAAGACTTAAAATTGTTAATCCTAATTGTTTTTTTCAGTGATTTATTCGAATAAAAGCAGATTCGATTTACTTCCGACAAGGTGTGTTTACTCGATTTAAAACCGAATAAAACTATGTGAATTCGGTTTCGAGAACACCAACAATTTTGCTTCGTTTTGAAATCGAGAAATTTACTCGAATTTGGTTTACAGAAGAGGGCTTTAAATTCAGATTTCCACTTCAGCTAGATTAAAGAACAAGTGTTGGTGTATCGAAATACGCCAAGTGCGATGAGAGGGATTATGTTATATAGCCAAATTATATTTCGCTTGTAATCAGAATACCTGCAAACCCTACATTCTGAATTAATTGCAGAAAAGATTATGGGCCTAATTATGAGTGACGCATTTCCGCTTTGACTATGACGTTTTTGTATTCGACAAAAGAACACTGCGACATATTATCGAAGTCGAAATACGACACTCGTAATTGGGCCAAATCTTCTTCAACTTCGACTACGACGATTTGTCGTTACTTAGCCCAATTAGTTTATGCGTCTCTTACTAGAAAAGAAAAATAAATTTTCGATCGATAGTTTAAAAATCTTTTTTTGTGTTTGATTGTTGCATTGTCAAATGAAAATTCTTCTTCACTTTATGAAAACTTCTTCTATCAGCAAATGCAATATTTTCCTTAAAACAAAATGAACTATTAATTATTTTCAAAACCCGACTCCTCATCCCTGGCAACGTTTAAATTAAAAGAGCAATCGCAAGGAACACATGTACATATGTTTGTGTGTATGTATGTATGTATCGTAAAAAATGTTTTTAAATGGAATAGGCGTTTTATTATGGTTAATTTAAGTTTAAACATTTTTTTTTTCATTTGAAGGGTTACTTACATTCACACCCCAATGTTTGCGCATACTAACAGGACACCCTTGAGTAAAATTAAGCATAAATCCCTAAAAATCCTTTTGATTGTAAATAAAATAAATACAATAATCCTCTTAAGAATGTTACAAATAAAATCTATAAACCCTTTTTATAAAAAAGCTAATGTTGTAACAATTTTTTTAATTATCGGCGACTTTAGAAGGGTTTTTTTTAACCTAATCCATTCAGTTACCTAAGTAATTTTAAAATTTTAAATATCTCAATTATTCCGACAAAGTTTATTTAAAATACAAAATATACAAATAAATTAAGTACTTTCATTCACTGCGGCTTCTGGATTGTTTTCCTGATCGCCACTGTCATGATCGGCAGTATTACGATTATGATTGCTTACTAAAGTGAGTTCAATTTCTATTACAATACCTCTATGAAGGCCGTCACCACCAGCTTCGATGTCAACAGGAGATATGCTCGTGCCATCTGCATCATTACTTGTGGTAGAGCTGCTGGCATCATCTATGTATGGTATGGAGGTGTTTGATTGAAATCCAATGAATTCCATTTGTACTACGTCAAGATTATGGCGAGAGTCATCACAATCGGAAGAATCGGTAGGAGCTGTAAGTTTTCCATCTTGATCATTTTTAAAATCATTGTTACTGCTGTTGTCCGCTGTGGAGACGTTGCAGTGATCTTCCACAAAAGCCAGCCTGTTTACCGTTTCGTTGGAAGAAGCGGAAGCGGAAGCAGATTCAGCAAACGCATCATTAGGTTCTGCATAAGGAATATCCAAAGCGTTGGCGAGTACTAAAATTTTTGTACTTTCAGAAGATAATGGTGTTTTGGATATACTACCTAATGCTGAAGATGAAATACTTGAATTGTTTTGCGATACTGGCGGAGTTATTACTACATTTTCAGTATTAAAATCTCCACTTCCTCCTATTAATTTCTCACTTGAGCTTGAACCTAAAACGTCTCCACTAGCTTTAATATCACTCTTGTGCAATTGGTTGACATTTTCACAGCTCGGGACTTCGTTATGCTCCAAAGCTGTTTCGGTGTTCCCACAGGTAACAAATTCATGCCCATTTCCTGCTTGTTGTATTGTATGTACTGAGGGAATTTCAGTATTAACACCTATTTCTTGGTACTCTGATCTGCCAGCTACATTCATTAATGTAGTAAAATCTTGGTAAACTTCTCTGCGTCTAAAGATATTTCGAAGGTTTTGAATCCTTGCAACAAGTGATGAACTGTCATTAGCAAACAACGGATGACGGCGGCCTCTTCTTATATTCCGCCTATTAGTACTTCCAAGCCTTGGAAAATTTTCGTCCGCTGATGTGTTGTTTAGATTGAAAATACTATAAGGAAGATAACGTGACCGTCGACGCATTAATTGCATTAAATCAACTGTTTCTTCACGAGCACTGGATTGTCGTCCACGTGATCGACCATTTCTGTGCTGTTTTCGACCAAAATTCATACTTTTGAAAAAAAAAAATTTGAAATAAAAACTTTTGTATTGCCAATTTGTAACAAAAGCCGAAAAATAGTTTTGCAAAACTTAATTAGAAATAATTTGAAATTATTTAAGCATGTAAAATGAAAATTTTATGCAACACTTCAAAACTGACAATCGAAACAATAAAAATATTACTTGTAGTGATAGCTTCATGGCATGGGTAGTTTTAAGTTCGATTTTCCTTGGGGAAAATGTGATGTTGATTTTTCGAATATAACGAAAATAGACCAAATAGAAAATCGCTAAAATCGCTCTTGAATTCATGCACATACATACTAATTTAATATTTGTCTGTATTTTTATTTGTATTTTGTAGGTGTATAGGTGCAGTATATAATACAGTCAGGCTGCTGTAGTTAGGTTGCTACACAATGTTGCATAACTAGTGTTCGGATGTAACCTTAATTTCCTTCTTGATAAAAACATCAGTTGGAAACTAAATGATCTTTTCGTTCCCTCCATTTCAAATCTGTTTTGTGGTAAAAATAGTATTTTTTCTATCGGGAATGAAAAGCAAGTGAAACTGCTGTGAACTGTTTTCTTAGGATAAGGGGGAATATGGAAAATATGTCTCAAGAAATACACTTCTTTGAATTCCAAAATTCAATTTCGCCTTAAGGCTCTGCAAGAAATCAACGAACCATTTATAATTTTTCCTAAGCCTTGATAACGTCACTTCTTAATTTTTTTCTATACCTTCGTGATCATTCGGCCAACCTTAATTTTGCAGTCTTACTTTAAGTTTGGAGAGAAATAAATATGGGCAATTCCATTGTGATGGGAGTTACCATGACACTGATATTTTTTATTAGAATTAAAAAATATAAAATACTCGTACATTTATAGTTTAATAGAAGGGTGCGGTTACCAATGATGTTTAATAATTGGTTAATAATTGCTTGACACTGAAAGAAAATGATTTCTGCTTAGAATGGACATCAGAAGACTGTGACGGTGTGACTATATATCTCTAATCACAGTTTTTACCGAATTATTACTTTAAGGATGTATTATATAAAATCTTCCGTAGAAAGCAAACAATAATTTTAGAGTAGTAAATTGTTCAGAGTATTTTTGATTGTGTGAAATGTTTACTGCCTGGAAAAAACTAATTTTTCTTTAAAAATTGTTTTTCGAAAGAGGTCGCACACATACCTCTTTATGCTATTGGTGTTACCTAGTATAAAAACTTGAAGAAAAGTTCAATATCAACAGGCGGAACTCTGATTCTTGCAGTTTTTGGGTATACCAGGATTCTCAAGAAACCTCTTTAAAGAGTTGCTTAGATACTAAGAGAAATTATTTTTGATGGAGTACAAGATTTAAAATTACTAATCTTATATGTATTCAAAACGCTTCAAATTTTACTTTCATCCTTTCTGCGTTGTCTGGTTTTACGTTTTATTTTTCTTAAATAATTCTTTATCCAATATAATTTTCTTTTACATTGTATTGAGATTTTCAAAAATATTATTTGTGAATTCTCAAATGGTTTTTCAAAGTCTGTCTAGTGATAATTTGGCAAAGCACCAATGAAATGCATATGGACATGCTTAACATTCCTCTTTCGCTCTCTAAAGCTAAATGTATATCATATTTTCATTTATTTTTTTATATTTAAAATTTTTATTATCCATTGAAAACATTGCATTTCAGCGCTTATGTGACGGGTGTGAACAACCATTTTCTGTAATTAATTTCTCGAATATTTAAATGGAGGTTCACAACATTTTGTTATATTATCACTTGCGCTTACTTTTTATGGTTGGAAAGTGTTGAGTATTTATTATGTACAGTAAGAATTTTATAAAACTTTATCGATTTTTATTTTGGGTGGGACCAAAAATTTTATATTTCAACTAAACCGCAAAACTCTTATTATAATACTTATAAAGAGGCAATTTCGACCAAAAGCAAACAAGAGATTAAAATTGTTATTAAATATAAGATATGGAATAAAATAAACCACAAAATAATGGCCAACTGTGGTAAGAGGGACAGTGAAGTGTTCAGTATTTGCTTATTATTTCAAAGCGTTTCCAAATTGATAAAGAAAGCAAAAATGTTAAGTAGCTCTGGGTCGAAGAACATAATTTCGCGTCATCGTAATTATTTCTTAATTGCGACCAGGCTTGTGTCTGTTGTTAGGCCTTCGAGAGTTTTTCGTCTCGCTCGCACTGGTTGACTGATCTGCCGCAGATAACCGTAAATCTTGTGGTTTTTGTGGAATTTCCTTAACAACCACGTTGCTACTTCCTATGTGAAGGCATAGGTCGTAGAGTCAGTCACGGAACTTTTTTTTTTGAAAATACTGTTAATAACATCTTGGGCATATGGTCTAGTTACTCCGCCCATATTCGTGCTACACCATACTATGCAAAATTTACTTTGTGTAGTATGTTTCAATAAATAAATAAATAAATGTCCTTGTTTTTTTAAATTTAATTTATCCATAACTGTCATACGCTTGTTAATATCTGCTAAATGATTTTTATTAAAAATATTAATCAGGAATAATGGCGCTTATTACGAGTTGCATTCGATTTTCGATCTTCGCTGGGTATCGAACATCGAAAATCGAATGTTCAATTCATATTATGAGCATCGACAATTTCGTTGAGCAACGAATTTTCTATCGAACAGAATTTAGCTTTCGATGAAGTATTTTAGTATAAAAAAAATTATAAGCGATTGTTATTTATTTTTAGGTAAAGTTGTTGCAGATTTTAAAAATTACTTTGAGTGATATTCACAATAAGGGCATTCTTTGTCGAATGCTCTTCATAATACCAAATGAAATTTTTGTTCGATCAGTACTTTCGACTACAGTTGAAGATCGAAGTTATTCATACTGAGGGACAATTTTTTAATCACTACATTGACTGTGATTGCCAAGAAAAAATAAGTATATTTTTCAATAAAAAATTAAAAGTATATTACTTTTTTCCTGTGTGTGGTCGTTTTCCATAGAGTCGCCCATATACAGAAATATAAATGATGCGACTCGAATTAAAAGTGGCGTTCAAGTTATTAGCAACTTTTGTTGAATGCCTTTTTTAATTATTTAAATTGCATACTGTCAGGAATGCACTTCAAGTACATATCTATGAGATGACTGGTAATGTTTGTAATTAAGTTTGAAAAAAAAATCTAGAGAAAATTGGGCATTCCTGACAAAATGTTTTTAAAAATCTTTATCTGAGAACAGAGTTAAAATTTACACCCACATACACAATTGATTTGTCTTTATTTGTTTTATTTATATTATTCAATTCAATCTTTGGCTTAACAACTATTTTAAGAAGTCGATTTCTAAAACAATTTAAACTTAATGCGTTTATAACCGTTAATCAATTATAAAATTAAACTTAAACTTAAACAAATTATTACTCTATTTATGTAATGCTACGATTAGTTGAAGAAAACTTTTATTTAACGTGTGTGTTTTATGGTTGGAAAATGTTAGCTCAACAAAAAAAAAATTTTTTTTTATAAAATGTTCCAGTTGAAAAGAGGATGGGAAATTTGGGGTGAAACATTTACATAAGTGTGACTAGACTAGAACAACGTTTGATGCACTAAATGCTTAGACAGAAAGAAGGCTTCAGTTGAGTTCGAAACAAAAGCTTACAGTAATATCTCTCCACGAAACTTATACTTAGTGTCGTGTACTTACATATATAGTTAATATAAAATAATATAGTTAATAATAACAAAACCTTTGAGAGATAAAATACATACGAGTATGTACGAGTATGTGTAGTGAATTGTAGATATGAAGTTTTATTAAAAAACTCCCGCTGAGATTGGCAAAATATGATTTTCCATGACTGGCAGTGATGTGTGAGCTGCATAGAGGGGAGTTGTTGAGGAATCCATTTGAATATTCCATTCGCCGTTATCGCCCGAATTGCTGTAGTAAAAATCGGCTCCTGCACCGGAAGTATACGTTGATAAGGTTTGGTATTGTTGTTGCTGATGCTGCTGATGCTGATGCTGCTGCTGGTGGGGATGGTTAAGCATGTTATCGTTGAAACCAGTCTGGTAGTTATCAGTAGCTGCATACAACGTTGAACTTGATGGAAGGTCGCCATCAAACACTGTTCCATAGATATCAGTTGATGTAGGCGCGGCAGGAGCTGAGGTGGTGGCGTTTGAGTAATAAGGAGGACTTTGTTGTTGTGGATGTAGTGCTTCATTTACCAAGGGCACAGTTGAGTTTACGTCAAAGCCAGTAACAGTCGAGGAAATAAAGTTGGGAAAGTAGTAGTCATCGGAATTGTAACCTGAACTGCTGGTAAGACTGGAGGTGTCATCACAGCTTTCGTACATCCATTTGTGGTTATCATGAGCGGAAAAGTCATGGCTCACATTTTGTGCAGTTGATTGATCATAAATGTTGGCCGAATGTTGACACAAAACCGAGTCTTCGATTTTAGAGTTGTTATTGGCTGAATACTGCTGGGCATAAGTGTAGTTTGTCACATGATTCGAGGATACACTTTGGTGATTTTCTGCCGTTTCATAGTGAATGCCATAAGACATTTGTTCCAAGGCCGCATTGTGGCTGTTGTTATAGTTAAAGTCTGCCAAGGAGGAGGTGTAAGTCGGCATATTCATCTCTGTTTGCCATTGTGCATTATTACTTGAGCTGTCAAGCTGTGCGTTTCTGGCACCATTAGAATAGTTATTGTTGAGATTAGTAACAATTGTTAAGTTGTTTTTCTTTTTAGAAGTTTGTGTGACATCCAATTTGGTACTTTGTCTTTTCACACCTCTTAAACTGCTCAACTTTTCATTTAGGGCAGCATCCCTAGCCAAGATTACAGCCAAGCTGCGGGCTCTGCGACCGCTGCCCAATAAACGTCTAGCTTCTGAGGAACCTTTGGCTTCCGGCCTGGGATGATCATGGGTACCTTTAGCTTGAAAGAATATAGCATTGCCGGAACGACGCCAAAAATGCGTCACTGGATAACCACAGTGACCACGGCAGGCTTGAATTTCCAGACGGCCTGTGCAATTTCTAAAATACAATTTTCAAAGCAGGAAATTAATCTCTATCACATCATTTGCAATGCCAAAAATTATTTATTTTTTAACACTTCCCAAATGCTTACCTATTCGGACATTGTTTTCCTTGTTGCTTACGTCGGGCTTTGTCGCATATTGCTGGCCTGAGGTGTACACTGTTGCCATTTGGCAATTTACAATTGGCCGAACATAGTAAAACGCCCAGACAACTCTTTTTCAAAATATTTATATTGTGATTGTTAGTATTTCGCATAGCCCAGCCGGAAGAATGTTTCTTGGCATCTTCATTGCTGGCCGGATAAACCAAGCGGCAGTGACCGTTGGCCCAGTCGTGAAAATCGTCATATTCATTTACTATGGGTATAACGGTATCATTAATATCCCAATCGATTTGCACACGAGATCTTGTGGCCGGGGGACTAGTGGCGCCACATGGCACTATTAAAGGTGTATTAATAACCATATTGTTTTAAGTGGAACTTTTTTTTTAGAAAATAAGTTGAATTGTATGTTATAAACTCGTTTTGTATTTAAACACCAAAACACTATTACTTTCAAAAAATTTACGTTTAAATGTTTTATTTTTTCATCTTATATTCACGTTTACACAGTCTTTAATGTTAGAGTTTCTTATTGTTCTTTTTTGTTGTCTCTTCCTTTTATTACTACATCTATACCGAACACAACTTGTGACTGTTCGAAACGACTGCGCAATGCTGACTGAATTCACTCTGCAAATGCCACAAGCCTAAGTTCCTTACAACCAAATCATTCTATAGCGGCTACCAAGCACTGAGGGTTGTTTAATTTAGTTTCTTCACTGGGAACAACAAATGGTGAACCTTAATCATGTTGCACGCACACAACAATATCTGAACAACTCGGATTGGTTGCTTTGGAGTGGATAAACAACTATCCATTTATCCAGAAAAGTTATCCAAGCACTTCTTTCTTACACTTATGTTACTTTATTTACTTGCATTTAGACCTTATGTGTATGTATGTATGTGTGTTAAACAAATACAGTTGAACACCAGAAGCAGTACGTATGTATGTATGTATGTATGCACTCGTATGTGTGTATGTACTCGCAGTTGGGAGTTTAGATTGTATTTTTATTTAATCTTGTGGGTTTCTCACTTAAACTCTTGCAAGTGGTTACAGTTACTACATTGAAATTATCCACGTCCTATTGGAAAACAATGGTTTTTGCGTAATTACAAACAATTATTTACACTGTCACTGAGTTATGCACATACACACATACATACATACATGCATATGTATGTAATTAAATATGTATTTACTAATTATCTATTCATTTCCATTTAAAGAATTGCAACTTCAACTTTGCTCAAGTAACTTGCGTTTAATACGAGTATTTGTAGTTAACCGAAAGTAACTTCATATAACATCATTATTCATCCTGACCCTTTTTTCACAACTACATGATTTTAAGGAACTTCTTAAATTCATTAATACCGGTGTTCATAAACGATTTTTAAAGTTAAAGCATTCTTTAAACAGGGTTCCTTACACAAAATTGGTGTGTTAAACTAACACTAAGTTTAACAGTACTTTATGCATACAGGTATAACTTCGAAGCTTTCGTTACTTGCAGCAAGTTTGTATTTAAAGAAAACTATAGTAATATGGAATGGAATAGTAATTGGTATCGGTAAGAAATTGCTTGTAACGGTATCGATAACGTATTGTACGAGGGTAGCGTTAGTTGAAGTACTTAGCACGTTGACTACAAAACCGAAGTTCCTGGGTTCGAGCCCGGCAAAGGGCAGTCATTAAATAACAACACCACGCAGTTTTCTGATGTTCATTAGTGTCCCCTTATAATAGTTGGAAAGTTCAAGTGATCAAAAAGAGACAATAAAATTGCTACTAAGCACAGCTTCAGAAATTTAGTACGTCTCATTGACACCAGAGGCGCTGCAACACTTCATTATTAAAAAAAAAACGTGCAAACAGCAGAGCTGAACAATAATGAAGCTTTCCTCTATCTCTTCCTTCACCGCCTGTCTTCTCTATCACTATCCCATTCCTTAATAAGGTAACACCTAGTAATACTAGTAGGCATTCATTGCCTGAGTGTTACTTCTCTTTAAAAAATATATAAAAAACTATGCACGTATAAATAAAAATAAATATTAATTGGCGCAAATTCGTTCTCATAACCCTGCACGTGGATACCGGCTGGTAATGAGTACCACTGTTTTGTCGTATTTCTGCTTTGCATACCCAGGACGGTGCTTGGCTAAGGTTTGGCGTTTGGTTCATGGATAGAAGATATGTCCGCATCAGCCAGAAGTCATGTTGGAGGATCTACACTCTTAGGAGTGCCGTCTCTTCATGCAATGATGGTAGTGTACTTCATACTCGCTCCATGTTGGTGATTGGAGAAAGATCGGTCACAGGAGCTCAGTACGGTTATGTCTCTGCTGTAGTTCCCTATTCTCATTGTAAGTAGGCAGAGATATACTTTTAAATATATGCACTCTTAAAATTGGTACGCATAATCCACGGTGGAACAGCATATGTTAATGGATGAGTGGCTAATAGAGAGATCAGTCAAGAGTTAGCGAACTCTGGACCAGCGAGCTCCAGTTTTACTTAGTGCCCACTCTAGGGAGGGGCCCTGCTGTTCTGTTCAATGCCCATTATTTAAAACAACATTTCATGGATAAATATCGAGTTATATCCGCTAAAAGAACTTAAGCGACATCTTTTTCGAGCTGCGTGTTTTGACGAAAATCGATTATCTACAATCGAAACTAATCGATTTTCGTCAAAAAATTAAGTTCGAAAATTATATTACGTAAGAAAATATGTTGGCTTACCCGGAGGTAACATCTTAAACCATGTGGAAGCATTCCCAGTATGCTATGCCGCATACTGAGAATGCTAGTGGGCAACCTGATACGCTTCATGCTGACATTGCAAAACCCCAAGGGCTACAAGTGTCCGAAACTGAGGACTCAAATGCGGGAAAGATCTAGTCAGACAATCAAAGCTTATGCTCTGATAGATCCGATGCTATAACAAAAGGTAGTAGCCTACACGCCCGAAAATAAGCCCAATTATTTCCCAGGATACTCCCGATTATAGACTTTTCTTTGACATGTATTACACATGTATTAACACTAACACTTTCATATTTTCCCTTGCGATAAATATTCCAAGCAAACCAAATATTTCTCACGCATTTCAATACGAACGTCGTCATCAAATCTTTAAAATTTTTAACATTATCAGATAAAATTTTTGCCTCACAGGAAGATCGTCCAAGATATGGCACGTTACAACCCCTTCAAGGCCATTTCCTTTGCTGAAAAAAACCAAGGTGTTAAGAGCAACACCAAAACAACATTCGTAATTTATGTAAGTCAAACAAGCAAAAGATTTCTACAAACTGATAGTGACACACACAGCAAAGGATCAGTCAGTAAATGCATACGCTTAGAAATCTGCAGTTAAGAAAACGGCAAAATGGGAAGGACGTTTAAAAACTATAATTTACACTATAGTCTATAATTAGAGGCACTGAAGAAAAATGCACAGAGCATCTTTGTTAAAAGGAAAAGTAAATTATTTTAAGGGTGATATTAATTGAAAAGAAACTGTTAACAAATGATTTTGTTTTGCAACTGTTGTGACTGACTTACTTTTGTACGATATAAATTGAAATTTTAAGTGTAAAGAAAAAATGCAACGGATTAATAAGCATTAGAAAAACACTTTATGTACTCCAAAGTGACTTTAACAGAGTTAAACGGGTTGTTAAACACACAACTATTTTAAAAGAAATTTTATAAGAGAAGAGTTGCTGTAAAGAAATCGTAATCAAAGAAAACTATACAAAGGAGAAAAGGTAAAAATAGGTGTGGTAGTTTAATTATGCCGCACAATTAATATTTGACGTTGTCAATTAACAAATTAAGTGATGTTAAATTCGAGACAGAACAATGAACCAACCAACCAACCATCATCCATACGATCTTAAAAGACGGCAATAATAATTAGATGACAAAAAAAAAATAAAACGAACGAGTTTATAAATTTTAACTCAGGACAGAAAAGGATCATTATAATAAACGTATTAATTTCAAAAAAAAAAAAAAAATTGTGCACATCAAAATATTACAGATCTTGGCACGACAAACAATAAAATTTAAAACCCAAATGTCATCGTAAATTGTAAAAGTTTTTAATAATTTTAAAAGCGAAACAAAATAGATTCCATCAACCGCTTTGTTTTGAGGTTTTAAAAACAAGACAAATTCTAAATCCAGTGCCAAACACTATAAACACAAGCAAGCATTTCTTTTTAGCTAAATCAGCCAGCCAATTGGCATCCTGTGGTGTTCGCATAGAAATTTCTCTGACCTTATCTTTAGAGGATATCATAACTCATAGCCCTGAGGGATTTCTATTTTATATTTTCACGTTATTAAAATTTTCCTCAAATACCATCATATTTTTGGTTAATTAACTTTTTAGCGAAATAGAAAAATTAAATACGGAATACAAACATATACATACATAAGAGAGAGAGTGAGTGCGTTTTCACCAGCAAAAAAGGACAATTGTCAAACAATGAAAATCCAAATACAAAATGCATTCCACAACATTATTATTGTTATTAACTACCGAACTTTCATTTATACCTATTTTAACTATTATTGTTAATGTTCATGTTAAACGAAAAAGATGATCGCCGCTGATAAGGCCAAAGCCATCACTATGATCAAACGACGATCACACGCACAGTGTACGAAGTGATACTCTGCTTTGTCAATTACATACACACATTTTTTCATTTTCGAACCTCTTCGATTACTAGCAACAACCCTATTTATTACTCTTGACTTGATTTGGGAAAACTCTGTCTTAATTATTGTTAAAAGCCTAAACATTTTAACAATTTTCTATTGTTCACGAATTTGAAAATTTCAATTTTCTATTAAAGTCCTCATGTTGATAAATGAAATATAAAAAAATAATAATGTACTCACACGCACACACACACACACACACACACACACACACACACACACTTTTTTCTCAATACTTTTGTTGTTGCTTTGACTGACGAGTGCAAGTAGGCTATACATACGATGGTCGGCAGCATTCATGGTAAGTGTTGTTGTACACAACAAAACAATAGACGCAAACAACCTCATAAAGATTTACACCAACTGATAACCGCAAAACAGCAAGGAAGCCAACAAGAATACGTACATACGTACAAAACAAGAGAAGAAACTAGCCAACAAACTTCGTTCGCTCTGCTCGGCTCGGCTCTGCAACAAAAATATCTAAGTGAACATTAACCCATTGTAGGCAAATTTTTACTTTGAACTTGTATTTTATTCCAAAACGAAATACGATTCGAATCCGCAAGCGTGAACTTGTATTTTCACTCTCACTCTTATTTTTTGAAATCGCTCAATCGCAATTTTGGCTTTGAACACAACTCAATTGCTTATGAACTGCGAGCATTGACGATATACTGGAATATCATACAGTACGAGCGCTATTTGGTAATGGTCTACACACATATGAAAATTTCAACTTAAAATGTACTTAAACAAGGTTAATTTAACCTTTTTCGGCAAAAGATTTTAATTTAATTAATATGTGTTTCATGTTAATCTAATATGATTTAAAGTAATCTTGAAAGAAAATGTTTCCTTTTGAAATATATAACTATATTTCTTGTTGATTTAACATTCCCGTACTGTTAAATCAAAGAATGAAGAATCATATTGAATCAAAATTAATTCAAGTTGGATACTCAAATAACACGAAGAACCTTGTTGAATCAAAGTTATTTCAAGTTGAAACAACATTAATTTAATTTAATGTAGTCATTGTATTTTACGGCATTGTGTGCATTGGCACAGGCATCAGGAAAATGGTTCGGAACTCGTGGCGTGGTAGTTACCGTGCTTAGTACTGCAGCCACAACAACCTTAAATTTTCTTTTGATACACACTTACGGTCTAATTCATAAAAAATATTTTAGGTTTATTACAGGTTTATTTGACAAATTTCCCATAGAAATATGTCAAATAAGGGGTTAATAAGCCTGAAATATTTTTTATGAATAAGGCCGTTAATATATACCATCATAAATAAAATTTTAATTCAACATTATATAATTGATCATTTAACATAAAATTTACTTTAAATGAAAGCTATACAAAGTTAAAAACAAATACAAACTGCGAAACTACTTTGAATTGTTTCCAGGTATCGAGCCTGAGACCTTTGTACTACAAGACTGGTGCACTGCCTACTAGCCAGCAGCAGGAAGTTTTCGCTGGTAATGCGAAGTTTGTCGGCTATTTACGAGCATCAAAATAAACAACAACAAAACAAAAACAAGTCACAAGACAATGCACAACAGTGTATTGCAGCTGTGAACAAAGCAAAGAAATACCAACACATTTAAACAACATATTATTTCTTGTAAATTTAATATGAATTGTAATCAACATTTTTGCGTGGCGATTTTACATTGGTATTTTTTTTTTGTGTATACAAGTTTATTCAAAGAATGAATCTTATGTTGCTTTATGCAGTACATGCCGCTTTTTACATGGGCAAGGAGATGTTTACTGCGACCAGGGGCCCTCAGAGAAACAGAGCAGTCACCCATTGAAAAAGCATATGAACCGAGTATTATAGAGTTTCTTGCAGTGACAAATCTTTTTAAAAATCATTCGAAACTATCCAGATTTGCACTACTTCTGGATGCTATGCAGCTTAATTTTTTACTAGTTTGTTTTTAAAACGATTTGAAATCGTACAATTCTTTACTATAAATTAATCGATTTAGAGCTCAGCACATCAGTTTTCTTTCTGGTGGTCGGTCTGCATCTTTTTCACATTTCTGGAACTACTTTGTTACGTGTTACATGAATCAAAAACAAAACAAGATTGCGCATTGCGCAAGTCCGTTATTTCGCTTTCTTGTGTGACGTAGACATAGAATATGTGTGAGTGGTAAACAAAGTAAATTTTTTGCATGGAATACCCAATAAACCACTTCATAAGCTAAATATAAGTTGTTTATGATGTCCAGTTATTTTGAACGCGTGAATTTTATATTATTTGTTAAAGTCATAATATTTTGTCTTATTGAATGAATAGAGTGTCTTAAAGTTCAGTGGTGTTTCTACATAAATTTATATTTAAAAAAGTGTAATTATTATATTAGAATACATATACATATTCATTTTAAATATACATACCACAAGCATGATTAGAAATTTTTTTTTCCTGGAAGCATATGCTATAATTAGAATTATATGCTTGTTGTATACTATAGGCTAGCAATATTGCGAACAGAGGCACAGCTAAAAGACATATTCTCCTCTAGCTTGAAAAGAGGAGCCCTTAAGCTCATGTCAGGGAATATACATATGTATGTACACATAAACCAGTATATTCCCGTTGCGCTTTTCTCCTCTAACTTTAAAAAATTGCTCTTCTCTTTTACAATTTATTAAACATATTTAATGTATCCTTAATTTATTATTGTTTCTTCGAACTTGTCTTAGAAAATTCGTCCACTTAAGGTTTAAATGGCTAATTCCCAATTTGATTCCCAACAAAGAAGTACTTGCCCGCTATCGTAACTTCAATGTCCACACAACTTGAATTCCCAGCCAGCTAACAAAGTCATTATGTAGTAGAGTATCCTGCAGGGTTTCACAAAATTAAACAAAACAAAACAAACAAAAAAAAAAGTCTGTGTTGAGCTGATGTTAAACTGCAGATAAAACACCAAAAAATTTTAACATACACACATACAGATTGGAAACACAGCAACAATAATAAAATAGAATTTTTGAAAACCATTTGTTCAGAGAAAAAAATTAAACAAATGCTAAATGCTGTTGAAGCAAATAAAAAAAAAAATATGTACAAGTAGGTATATAAAGAAACTGATCTGGTTTTAAGCAAAATTGCCTTAAGCGGATTTGGCCAGGTTTAAAATATTTATTTATGTATGTACATATGTATGTAAATATGTCAATGAACCTGCTAATTGTATTGTTAGATAATTTAAAGTCCTTAACAAGAGTTAATACCCTTAATAATTTGTTTATTATAACACAATGCAAACCATAAGAAGATTACAGGCATTCTAGGAGTTTGCGTGTAATATTCATGGACTTAATGAATTCTCACGAATCGCCAAATTTAAAATTAAGAGGCATACATAAATATTTTTTTTGATAAAAAAGAAATTAAAACAATTTTATTTGAACTTGAAGAAGAAGCAATAGATTTTAAATTGCAAAACAATGAGCATTTTATTGTAATTCGTATCAATCAAATTTCAATGAGTATTTTTTTAATGAAACGGATGTGATTGATTCACATTGAGAAAGAAGTATTTAAAACGTTTTTTTTTTTTACTTTAATTGAATTAAAGACAAGAGGGAAATTATACTCTCACACCCAATCGAAATATACATAAATACATACATACATATGTATATGTATGTATGTACGTGTGTATGTAGATACGAGTACCATAAATTAAGTAAAGAACAAAAATGTACAGATCAATTGTCCATGATGACAATATTCAATGTTACGAGTATAATCGAATGATGAGGACTTATTATTATTATTTATTTCATGCATTAATAAGGAAATTATTTAAATCTCTACACCCAACAAACTTTTAACACACAATAAAAGTGCGATGAGAACCAAATAATTAAATGAAAAAGATTAAAAATAAAAACAAAAAGCTGCGGGCGTAGGTACATACTCGTAGATTCGAAACTGTTAAATTGCAAAAAAAAAAAAAAAAGAAACTGAACAAAATGTCAAAGAATTTATTTTTTCTACACAGGGTGTAAATAGGCTCTGTGTGTCAAGCAGATACGAGTGAGTACTCGGCAATAAGCGCATGCATGGCTGCTCAGTCTTTCCCACAGAAGAAATCAATCGCATTTGCTTGTGGATATGAAAAATTGTAATGTTGCATAATACTCGTACTCTCGTATACTCGTATGATGATGGTATTGGATGTTAAAATTTTCAATTAAAATTATGTTGCTTCTTTTTTAATTTTCATTTAGATTTTTACGTTTAAAGAGTTGTTGGATTTTAATTACAAGCGATTTTTTTTTCTGTTTAGCTTTGTTTCAACTTCAACCCTTAATACTCGTAATATCTTTATTGTTCTTGTGGAATTATCAAATATTTTTTATTTTCATAACATTGTGGAGTCTCTTGGTAAAGGAAAATTTTGAATTTTTCTTTAGTTTAAGTAGTTTTATTAAAATATATTATGATTTCATTTAAATATATTATGCGGGCCTTGATAATGTCAGATTTGACATGCGAAAGGACGATTAAGAGAAAAATGTTTTGTTTGGAAAGATTATTTATAACAATTCGTTTTCTTTCTTTTTTCAGTAAAAAATATTATTTTCCGGAAACTTGAAACACAAATATGCACATAATTGTATTATTTTACTTCGATAAATACATATCGCTCATTTATTTCAATAGTATCATAACTCTAAAACTCACATAAATAGCTTGTGCCATTACTTCCTGAGAGGAGAAATATTTTTTCATGTATTCAATGAGTTGTATGCAAATTGAAAACTTAAAACGCCTTTTCTGCAAAACTGGTTTTTTTTTGAGTTGTGGCACTATTGAAGTAAATGAGCGTTATGTATGTACATATATAACATTTATCTCAGTGCGCTGATTTACACGGGATTAATTGTGCTGGCATAACATGCCAGTTTGTGGGTGAGAGAGGCAAAGAGAGGGGTTTTGTGTTTGGCATAATTTTTCAACCAGCTACAACCCCGCATTAGCAGCACAAAACCAATACACACACAACTTAAAAATCTGCAAGTGTTAAATGAATACGAAAAACACTAACACACACACAAAGCTGTGAATACGTATACATTTTTATGTCGGATGAATTAGTCTCGTGTGTTCTTAAAAAAACAAAAATTGTGCCGCATAAAAATTAGTCTCGTGTAAACTACCTCAGTGATAATTACAAGCCATAAAGTATTTTTATAGAAATATGTATATTTGCACGAGGCAAGTTTTTTAATTTAATTAATTAATTTTTTAATTTAATTGATTAAATTAACTCTTGTACCGAAAACTCTCCCCAAATGCAAATCTACCTTTCAATAATTTTCAAGAGATAATACTTTGATTACACCAGGGAACTTAATTGTTATGAATATTATAATAAAAGTCAAAAGATAATAGTTATTATGTTCATAATTTAATCAGGCTAAAGTTCGTATTGCTTTGTAAGCCAAACTACATGTGAGAGTTATTAATGAACAAATAACACCAAAGTTAATTATAAATATTCCTACAAAAACTTAGTAGAACGGAACAATTAGCTGTTTTCGGAGGTCACTACACCTTCATCATCAGCGTTCTTTTGTGTTTGATCCAGTGTATGTGGTGTCAGTTGATGTAGATTTCAGCTTTATAGACGGAACTTTTATTGCAAATGGAATATGTGAGTCGTTTGGACCAAGTGACACGTACCAATATTTACTGTCGTCTTGATGTGACGTCGACGACGCCATTCACAATAAGGGGTATTGTTGAGGTTTTTTTTTGTTTTGCTACAGCCTCAACTGCGTCGGAAGTTTTTAAATTATTAGTTTTTGCTATTTAACTAATTTTACATACATGTATTTATATGAATGTAATTTGTTATGTAAACTATATAAAAAATGTAGACGTTGAATTCAAATAAATTGTTTACTAATTTTGATAAAGATAAGATAAAGAAAAATCTAACCGCATTGATCTGAAATAAAAGCTTAATTGAGTGGTCATCGTACATGAGGTTCTGTAGAATCATCCATATTTGAATAAATACGTTAAAATTAAATTAAACTAAATATGCTTCTTAAAACTAGCTTAAAAATTAAATTAAATCAAGAGTTACAATATGTAGGTGGCGTTGGCTGAAGTAGATAGCACGTTGACTAGCAAAACCGAAGGACTTGGGTCCGAACCCGGTCTCCGACAGTCATTAAAACACCAACACCACGGACTTTTCTGATGTGTATTAGTGTCCTTTGTATCATGTGTTGTGGGAAAAGCTCTAAGGTACTGGTTACTAAAACTTCACCGGCTTCAGCGGATGCTAGTCCTAATGTAACATCAGAGCAAGTGACCTCCTTCGTCAGTATTGTGTAGCAATCGGCGAAGTAAAATAACCAATAAAATGGCTGCTGAGCACAGCTTTAAAAATTTAATACGTCTCATTGACACCAGAGGCGCTGAAACACTGCAAATAAGCGTGTAATAGAACTAAGTGTTCATCTATCTCCTCCTTCAGCATATAGCAGCGGTAGTCCTGCATTAGCATTTAGTGGTTATGCCCTTTTGGACAAATGTTTGCCAAGTTTGACCGTACCCTTAGACCCTAATAATTTTTCAGCATTTGTGCAAAATAGTTTTAAGTATGGTTGTTGCTAGATATCTTGAATATTTGGCAATTTTGTTATATTAAATATTGTATCTACGAAAGTCTGGGAGAACGCCGCCCTCCCTATATACTACAAACAACATCTCGCGCAAAAATCACGTTTTACAGAAACACTTTTTGAAGTAGAAGACCACTAACTAGACTCTCTATTTCAAGCGAAGCAATAGTTTTTGGCCTGGTTTAATTTTTTCAATTATTTTCCGTCTCGTTATGAGGTTTCTGCCTTCATTTTAATAGTTACATGAATGAAATAAAGGACAAAACTTTGAAATTTCCTTTCGCAATTACAGTTATGAGTTGCACATACATATGCATACATACATACATAGATACATACATACATATGTATATATGTATGTGTGTTTAATAAGCAGCTGCTTTTTTGCTTTTAATTTTCAATTGCAAACATTTAAATGAAATTCAATTTGAATTCTCAAGTGACCGCCATGAAGATTGTTCAATATTATTTCCATACCAAATACTTAAGGTTTTGGAACGCCTTAAGGCGTTACGAATGCGCAAATAATTAAAGTACTTGAAGATTCAGTGTGCAGTATATTTTGCATTTGAAGATTTCTAAAGTGTGCGCTCATGTAATCGATCAAGCAAATGTGTAACATTTTTATTGTTATACGAGTAACTAACCAATGTAGTGGTGGAACAGCAACATAAGAAAAATGCAAAAATCCTTAAGATACTTGAAAACTCAGTGATATAAATGTATAAGAAGCAAAAAAGGACACACAGATCAAAGAACAATAGAGACGTTTTTAAGCCCATTTGCATACAAACTGTATTGAACTTTGGCACAGCAACAATTGTAAAACAATACGGCATTATAACAATATCAATATCAATATCAATATCCATTCATTCAAGCAACGTACTAATGTACTTATTTATTGTGAAAGGTTGCTTGCTGTTGATAATTTTAACAAACAATTTCGCCAAACAAAAGATTTTCTTTAAGAATCGTCACTTTTTGGTGAATGAATCGAGTGGTGCTCTGTAGTACGTGCAATGCAAACTATTTCGTTGATATGAACCGAATCTTGGGTAAATTTCAAAAATACTCGTACATACTTTGTAATCTATACTCAAGGGAAAATCCGTTGAAATTTTCAATATTAAATAACCGACAAGAATGCAGATATGTATGCATATTTAACCATTTTGTAAACATGCAAAACAGACATATTTCTTACATACATACATACACACATACATATGTATGTATATACATACATAAATTGTTTGTTATTTTAAAACAATCTATTGAATTCATGAGAAATTTTCGGATTGAATTATCCGTTGTTGATAACGTATGAAGGGGAGACCCATTTTAGATTAAATAAACTAACACATGCACGTTTACTCGAACAACGTCATAACTCAAAATAACTAGTTTTGCAGAAAATGAGTTTAAAGTGTTCTTTCTCTCTCAAGAGTGAGCGTACAAGATATTTATATGAAATTTTTATACAATGTGAATAACATTATGATGTTTTAAGGTTCAATGAAACGTGCCATAGCCATAACCATAGAAAACAGCCGTTCGAACCAAACTAATGGGCAACACTGTATTTGATTATAGGTGACACGCCATAACGCCATAACTCTCACCATAACTAGAAACCAATTGAATTTTTGTTTGGTTATGGCTATGGCATTATGGCTATGTTACGTCTAATTAAAGCTTTAAGTTATAACATTGTTCAAGTAATTGAGCGATGTGTATTTGCTTAAATGTGCGATCAATATAATTCCAATTATATGACAACTTGAGCTAATTTTATCTTGTATGGAATTATTAAAGGAATTATTGCATTAGTGTCTATATAATATATATAATGGCTACATACTAGAGATGGGCGCGTGTCGAATTTTTCCAACACGATACGACACAAATACGAATACCAAAATGCTCAAAACGCACATAATATTAATATTAATATGGCACCAAGTTGGCACTGTCAGCTAATACTATCTGCCACCAAAGCTAATGCCATCGGTTCACGTACAGAACTTTAAGCTTCAGAGGCCCAAACAATATCAAAAAATATTTGCTCTACTGGAAATTCATTCGTTTATATTTTACATCTAAAATCGTTTGGTGTTTTTCGTATCAATTTTGCTCAACACGAAACAACCCGAACATGCACAAAATCAGATTTTTCTTCACGAACACTTCATGTTGGGTCGTGCATGTTCGTATCACGAAAAAAAAAACTCGGCACGCGCCCATCTCTACTACACACCTTAAACAATCGTGCTCACTCTATCTACTTCTTGGGACAAATTACGGCATTCGATAGTGTTCGAAATTTTAAAATATTTCTATAAAATTTCCTTCCATAACGAAGGAAATTTCAATCCCTGTTGTTACAAATTTCAACCCCCTTTAATTTAAAACTTGATATGATTTTTGTTATTTTTTTATCAACAGAATACGGAGTGGACTAAAGTAACCGCAATTGCGGTAGTAAGTCCCATAATCACCCAAAACACCTGCAATATCTCTTCAATAACGAGCATGACAAAACGAAGAATTTATGCCACATTGCGTTTTTCGTTTTATTTTAAAATTTAAGAGAAAAAATATATTTTGCTAAGTAAAATACATAAATGAAATAAGAAGATCTAAAATGTTGCAACATTAAACAATTGTGTTTAACCGCAAGGAATACCTCTCACTTGCCTTTATTTCTGTCATTTTAAGCGAAAGCTAATTCTATGAGTATAAAAATCTCTAAATAATAATTTGTGTTATAAAAGTAAAACCTCTTGAATATTCATTAAGTGAAAAATTTCACTAATTTTTGAGACATTTCAAAAATTTGTGTATAAATTATTCAATCGTAACCAGAAATCTATTTATTTCTGTGTGGTTTCTCAACTGAATGCATGTCTAGTAATAATATTGTCTTTAACCCTATAACGCAAGTGAGGACAAATGGCATACTCCCATAAGTATTTGGTTATATTCAACTTACATACATACATATATCCTTCTCATTTATAACATTTCACGATTTCTTTAAAATTTAAGTCCTGCGCGATTTGCCAAAAAAAAAAAAAAAATGACCTCATATAGGGTTAATACAATAAAAAATTTTATGTCTTTATATAACGTACTGTGTTATGAAAAAAAAAATTAACAAATTTGATCAAAATCACACAATATCGGGAAAAAAACAACATGTCTTTCATTAAACATTCAACGATGCGTGAGAACTTCTCTTCTCATTAAAAGCGTTGCAACGATTTAAGACTGCTGAAGAATATAATTTTTTTTTTATTAAATAATCGAGCTTGCAACCCCTAAATATTGAAAGAACAACAATTTATAAATACATATATTAACAAAATAGTTACAAATTTATTTTTTTTTATTTTATTTTACTATCCTGACCGTAGGAATCCGTTTGCTCATGCCGCTTCAAGTGTTTGAGGTCTCTGGGTTTCTTTTTAACAACTTAAACAATATGTATTCGTAAATGAATGGTTTTGTTGGCGAAGACAGGGATGATTATTGGTAGCTTTAATATGAGTTGTGTGTGTATCTGTCAAGTGGCCTCTTATAAATTTGCAACATCACAGACATAAGAGGCTGCAACAAGCTTCGAATATCGTGCTTGCTTCCAACTCAAGTAGGAAACAAAGTTTGTAGATTTAATTTGTTCGGCTTATGCATTACACACATTGACCACAGCAGGCTGCACGACTACACAACTTCAAATACCGCTAGCTGCAATTGTCGCCCAGCTACTTAATTTATTATTTTGAAAGCGGCAGCGACATCATAAGCAGCTGATATTGAATACTTCAATATACATATGTATATGTACATATTTCAGTTCTAAAATGTATATCACGTAAATATATAAAAACGAATAAATTTTAATATATCTCTATATACATATATGTACATGAATTTGTATATGTTCTTTCTGTTAAATAATATCCAAAAGTTATAAGCTATTTATTATTCATTTCAGATTTTGTATTATGTTGGCAACAGTATGTTCTTTCATTGTCGCTTACAAAAATAGAAATTAGTCTTATTTGGCCACAGCTGCAGCCGTGTTTGTATGGTCGTGTAGATGTGTTGTCGAGAAAATAATAATTTTCATGTACCACGCACATGTATTCCATTTTGTACAGGTTGCAGTCGGTAGCCTGCTGTCGTGAATGTGCTTAATCCATTATGCACAATATATACATAGTAGGGATGTAGCGAATACCAGTTTAGCGAATGCGAAAGCGAATAATACATTTTAATTTTTGCGAAAGCGAATGCGAATGCGAAAGCGAATGCAAATATTACAATTCGTTAAAATATCACATGCAAATAAATTTATATAAGAGTAAGTATATATAATAATTAAAAATAAGTTTACACAATGTTAGGCAATCCACTCATTCGTACTTTAGCCCTAAATCCTGGTTCTCTGTTCAACATTTCATGTGAAATGCTGTCAAATACATATGAAGAAAACTTGGAATGAATTTTTCCTGAAAAAATCTTGCAGAAGTAGTACTCTGTTCATCTTGGGAAAAACATATGAAATCTATCTTCAACATTTTAAGTTTTCATGAGAAATAATATGAGTGGCACTTGTTTCGCGTGGAATTTACAACAAACAAGGACAAGTTAATATTGTTTGGATTTGAAATTTGTTGTACGAAGTAATGAACGTCGTTCAAAAGTTTGAACAGACTAGTCTTAAGCAGAAAATATTTTCGCGCAAATCAAACACTGTCTTTTCTTTTTCAAAACTGAAAAATATTTCCAAACACCGCTGCATTTGGGTTTCATTTTGATACTTATGAGAACTTATTAATAGAAAAGTTTTCCGCTAAAATATTAATGCTTTACATATATTTTTTTCATGCTGGCTTAAAATAATTTTCGTCTTTAAATTTAAAATCGTAAACTATTTTCGTAAAAGAAATACAACATTTTTTTTGTCTTTAGTATTCGCTTGAAATATTCGCATACATTTTAGCGAATGCAAATAGCAAAAGTAAGCGAATTATTTGCGAATGCGAAACCGAATGCGAACATTCGTTACTTCCCTAATACAAAGTTGCTTAATTTATGAACTGCTGAAGAAAGGATTTATTGAGACCAGCAGTTTTGCCAGTCGTTTGAGAGAAAAATAGCAAAATTAACATTTCAAAAAAAGGCTACACGAAACCAAATTTTTAATTTATAAATAAACAAAAATTTTACTATGGATGCAATAAATACTGAGATGTCAGTACTCCAACAAGGACTTTGCTTACTTCAACCACAATTCAAAAAGGCTTACAGGACTCCAAATTAGTTAATGAACAAAACACATGCTGAATAATATCAAGGAATTAAAGTTCGACTTATTTCATAACGCACATAATTCGTCAGATCTAGCTTCCACGAACCAAACTTCAAAAAATGGCTCGGTGGTGTAAGATTTTCCTGGTAGAGTCCGTAGTTGGTGGCTATTTTAAGGAGGTAGACAGTTCTAACTACATATAAACATTGTATCGAGGCTATTCAATGTCACTGGGAAAAGTGTATCGAGATAAATAGAGATTATTTTGAGAAACGAAGAAAATTTATCTCAAATTTATTGTATGTTATTTGTTAAGTCTGCTAATTTTGTTACCGCCTTCGTACATATATTGAAATCATAAAAATTTCTAAGGCTTTCACTGGGGCACGATATTTTCTACTTTTCGATGTAAGTATGCACATTAATTTCTTTGTGTTGAATGTAAAAACTATCTAATACATATTTAATAATTTTTCATTGTATTGATTATGCACAATACATTAATCTGTATTAATACATACAATTAAAGTAATACCTAACAGTCTTTAGTTCGCTTAAATTTCATAATTAAATACCTTTAACTCTCAATATATGTATTTAAATAATCAATCAATCATTCAATCAAAAGTTTGTTTTTCTGAAGGTTTTTTTTTAATCAAAAAAGAGAAGTTAATGCATAAATTTCGAAGCTCAGCTGGCAACAGAATAATATGTTTTTCAAATCTAGCAGGCGGAATACCTTTTGTAAAAAGTACCTCTAAAAGCGTACTATTCAAAAGAATTGTACTAAGAAAAAGTTTCTTGCAAAAAGTACTTTTTTAGCAATGTAACTTTAAAACTACAATTTAAGTCAATTTTCACAATGTACGATTAAGAGTTAACGACAGTTTTTCATACAAAACTTGATGTTAAGCAGAACGGAACAATACATATTTAATAATTTTTCATTGTATTGATTATGCACAATACATTAATCTGTATTAATACATACAATTAAAGTAATACCTCACAGTCTTTAGTTCGCTTAAACTTCATAATTAAATACCTTTAACTCTCAATATATGTATTTAAATAATCAATCAATCATTCAATCAAAAGTTTGTTTTTCTGAAGGTTTTTTTTTAATCAAAAAAGAGAAGTTAGTGCATAAATTTCGAAGCTCAGCTGGCAACAGAATAATATGTTTTTCAAATCTAGCAGGCGGAATACCTTTTGTAAAAAGTACCTCTAAAAGCGTACTATTCAAAAGGATTGTACTAAGAAAAAGTTTCTTGCAAAAAGTACTTTTTTAGCAATGTAACTTTAAAACTACAATTTAAGTCAATTTTCACATTGTACGATTAAGAGTTAACGACAGTTTTTCATACAAAACTTGATGTTAAGCAGAACGGAACAATTAGCTATTTTCGTAGGTCGCAACACCTTCATCATCAGCGTTCTTTTGTGTTTGGTCCACTGCGTGTGGTGTCAATTGATATAGATTTCTGCTTTATATACTCAGATTTTCAGTGCAAATGGAATATGTGAATTGTTGTTTTGATTCATCGTACTACAATTTGTTGAAAGCTTTTTTGTAATGAAATAAATAATTTTTTTTTTATTGTTGGCTTATCATGCAATAACATTTCGTTTATGCTTACGAAACTGACTTTAAACAAAAGAATTTTTGAAAACCTCTAAAAAAAACTTCACAAACTTGTAGAAAAATTCTCAAAATATTCGCAAACATAATAAATTAAGAAGCTTCAAACAAAAACTTTATATTCATAACAAAAATTTTTATTCGGTTTTTGTATCTGTTTTTATTAATTTATAGAACACAAATGTGAATTTTTATGTGCACATATTCAATGTTTATCTACTATTTGTAGTCCCTTGGTATTTTGTTAATTGTTAAAGAAAAAAATCATTTTTTGCTGCCATTCTCCCCAAAAATATTTTAAATTAAGAAGTACATTGACCTCGAAATTCATTATTGTGTGATTTGCATTCAACACAAACCAATCGAGGAATTGAAGAAAGTAAACTGAAAGATTATTTATTTAAGGTTTGACACATCGTCGTAATATACGAGTAAAACAAACTTACAATATTGCACTTTCTGCCTTCCAGCGCACAGTGGTTTAGCAATTTTTTATTTTGAAAATATCTAACTTGGCTGCTGGTGAAGAATTACATCTTTATTATAACTGTGGCAATATGGAATAATCGCTTGAGTCGACTTAAGCAAAGAAGTGTTTTTTTGGAAATTTGGACGCTAACGCAAGAGATTAAAAGACTCTAACGCGTAATTCTTTTTTGGTGTGCCAATGTTTGCTGAAGTCGACTTAAGCGATTATTCCATATTGCCACAACTATTATATCTCTATCTCTTATGAAATATCATAAAGATAAAGTTTTCAATTGATGTGCATGCACAGACAGGGTTGGCAGTTTTTTTTCGACTTATTTCGCCAAATTGATTTTAAAAGTCGCCAAAATCAATTTTATGCAGTTTTTCTTAATGTATCGTTACCTTCATATAGAAAGGCATTAACTCATTATTATTTTGAACTCGAGTTTCTTGTATATTTCGATAGATACGAGCCCTAACCACTATTAATTCGTACACCAAGCATTTTTGGACAAGTCATCATTCCAAGCTAGATGTTTCAAACAATAATATTGACTGCAACTCAAACGTTTAATTCTCTGGACAATTGTTTAATTATCTTTAAATCTATAAAAAAAATTTAAATTTTAGGCTAAATGTTTTGAAACAAAAACAAAAAATAAAGTTCACTATTTTTATAAAAAAAATATTTGACTCGTATCAGAAAATTCATCAAAATAAAATTGATTTAATTTTCTGCAGAACATTTTTGGTAGGACTTATTTTTTTAAGCAAATCCTTCAACAAACTGATTTTCCTGAATTACAAAAATTTTGAACATCAATTTTGTTAAAAAGTAAACATAAAAATCGCCAGTAAATTTATCGCCATATGGCGAGAAATCGCCATATGTGGCAACCCTGTGCAAGCACAGAGCCGTTTAATAGAAAACTAAGAAAATAAGTGGACTCGATAAATTGTCCGATCCGGATCTCTCTCTAGTTTAAATTTTATTAAAAGCTTTTTAAAATACTGTGCAGCGACCGACGAAGCTCAGTTCTTATCTGAAATCAACAGTGATTCACATTTTCGCTGCATAACTTTGTTTAATAGATCTATTATTATTCATTTTTATTATTGTTGTTATTTTGGTTATAGAGTGTTTTATTTTTCACTTTATTAAATTTAATTAAAGATTTCATGTCCATATTTCAGGGTGTTTTTTTTTTTTTTGTTGTTGCTTGATTCCATATTTTCCAACACAATCATTTCTAATTTAAACATTTATTTGTTCATTGTTCTGTTTCGTATAGAAATTATTAACAATTACTGACTTATTTCCCGAAAAAATAAAATAAAATGGAGTTCTTATTTTTCAAATGTAAAAATAAATGAATGAATGCATTTTCAAAAATACCATGAACACACACACACACAAATTTCTTTTTATATATTATTTATTTTAACGCATACTTTTTCAATTAATTTCAATTAAGCTACACACTCATATCATCCGTTTCCCTATTCTTACAAACTTAATAGTACAAACATTAAAAAAAAAATTTTACTTAAATTGGTTTAGATATTTGAGTATGCGACTGCTGTTAAACTATTCATATTCATAATCATTTTAACTGTTCACATAAAATGTTTAAATTAAGGTTCAAGTGCCTTTGGGGATACCTTTCATTAAAAAATTATTAATATTGTTTTCAAAATACGAGTATTTGGTCCAATATCTAATTCTACAGACATAAAAATATTCACATAACTAGATATTAGCTGTAGATACATATATTTACTTTCTCTCACAAATTTTTGTAATTATTTACAAGCTTAAACCTTAAAGCTCAAAACTTACAACTTACGACACAAATAGCCCTAAAGGGCTTTAAGGCATGAGTTTAGAATTTACAAAGTGAAGCAAACAAACAAAAAGGTATTCAATAGTTTTCACACCTTTAATTAATGAATTTGTTACAAGTAATAAAACACAATTAGCAGATTTTTTTTTATTATTCTTAAAAATCTTTTAGTGTTTTAGTTTTCCTAGACAAGGTATTTTTTACAACAGACTCTCATCATAGCACAATACAATAAAAAATAAACCCCTGGATGCGAAAATATCACCCCTTAATCAGAAGGACATTAGCAGCACCCAAGAGCAATCAAGCGAGAAAAGTTTAAAATTTTAACAATGACTGACTACACTTTTTAATAATTTAAAAAAAAAAAATGATAAAAAAAGAAAACAAAACAAAAACAAATATACTCAGGCACATAATTGTCATTTTAAAGTGTGTAACGAATTGTGCTTGTCTCTTGTATCGCGCAGGACCAAAAACCATGACTAATGTTTAACGTATGTTTACACTGGGAGACAAGATTTTTGTGTCTAAATCCGTGTGATTGAGAAGGAAAGACCAGGCAAAGGCAATCATCATTATTACGACTATTATTGCAACAACAATACTGATCACATTATCTCACTGTCACGCTAATAAATTTGCGCATTTGTAAGTTAAAAAGCTAAAACACAAAAAAAAAAAATTAAAGATAAAGGCAAAAGGAGTGCCAGGGAAACTAAATTGCATAAACTATAAAAGTTATTTTGAAAACGAAATTTAAAAAAATTTCCGTATTACAGAGTATGTTATTGTCAACATCCGAAAGATAGATTAACTCAACCAGAAGGCATTGAAAAACAATAAAGCAGACAGACAAACACCGGGAACTTACAAAGCGCTGTACTATTTCTGAGTTATTGAAAAAAAAAAATAATTCATTGTAAGTACAACTTTGCGAACAATGAAAACAAAAAACTTAACGCTGACACGCGCTCAAAATTTAAAAATGTTTCGTTTAATTTTGAAAACTATCAGTGGGGTCTTTTCTTAATTGAATATGAAAATAAAAACCAATAATTTTTAAAACCAAACTCGCTTTATGCAATAGAAGATATTTTAAAGTAATCATTAGGAAGTTTTATATATGTATATGTTTTAGCAATGAAACAAACGTACATACATATTTTATACGAGTATGTATTCGTAGTATATTAAACCTTCATTCAGATATAATTTTTCACATTAGTGGGAAATGCGGGCACAATTTTTTTCACATTTATTTTGCTGTTGCATTAAATATTTCGACGGTTTAATTTTGAGTACCAACTACATACGAGTATCACGTAATTAATTTATTAAAACAAAAATAATTTGCGGAAATATTCACATAGATTTAATGATTGACATAACGAAAATTTACATGCATGTTCCCAATAAAGAAATCGAAAACCGATCAAACTTGTTTAACCTAAACATATAATGTAATTTTCTCAATATATTTTCTTTTTTTCCAAATCGTGTCCGGTGTTTAAAGCCAAAGATAGGCGCCATCTTTCTTTAATATTTGCTTAATTTAACATTAGAAACTGATTGGACTTCTGCATCCGATCCTGAATCTGGGGCTGCCAGCACGTCTCCAGGAAGACAGTTCACAGTGGAGATTTATCTGACACCGTTTGTGAGGGTTATACCGGCCATGGTCGGTCGTCAGAGCCTCGTCAGCTAATAACAGGGTACGCCACGTGTAGGTGAGGTTGCCAGTTGTGCAAGAGCGGCTGTAGGACCGCATCACTACACCATTAACACCAATTATAAGGAGGCCTTACGCTCCTTATAAGGAGCCAAAGGAACCAATATACATATATAACATATTTTCTTAAGTTTTTCCAATCTGAGTCCCCTAAACTATTCCATGTAGGTATATCTGATATATTTTTCATATAGAATATTTATCTTCTGATTTGACTGAATGCTGCACAATGGCACAAGTAGGATTCGAGTGTTCCATCATATTCCATGTTATATCATCAACAACATCCGTGCAAGCAAAGTGATTGTGAACTCTGAATGTTCCTTTATAATGTCAACCAATTGCCGAAGTGCTGGCCTTGTTAATCTTAGAATATCTTTTAACTTTTCTCTATTTGGTTTTCCCCAGAGAATTTCAGACACTCTTCTAACAGTAGGGTTCTGCCAATAGGTAATGTGTCAGTTCATTTTTAAATTATCGAAAAGTTTTGTAATTTTCTAGTGTGATGTTATCCAAAAATTATCCCATCCTTACCAGCTTAACCATCTCTTCTGGTTTCTGGTATATCCTGGAATCCAATTATCTCGATATTTTCACAAACTTATTTCATTTTTGCATTTAAGGACGTTTCGAGAGTCACCTTTATAGTTTCTTAAGGGTTCAATAAGTTCTCTACTATCCGTAAAGATACGAATTGGTATTCTGTTTTGTTTAGCCATTTAATACCCTCCCGTAAGAGCAGTGAACGAAATCAGTATTATGATCTGGAAGGCAAAAGAATTTCCGCTTATTAATTCACGTCGTAAGTTTCGCTACCCGATTGTTCACCCATTTTTGATACCGCTGTGTATAAGAGATATCTAGGGGTATTCTCTATTATTGTAGCTCTCTCCCATTCCATGTGGGTAACGTTGCTATTGGGTAATATCTCTATTATTCTTTGGTTTTTTGGTTGTATGTCCTCTTGTTAGACATTCTTCCATTAGGGTGCTGCATATTTGACATGATAGATGGCATGTTTTTCATCGCCTTTATTGATGAGGATCTTATTGCACCACAGATGCTGATACAGCACTGTCTCTGTAATTTTTGAAAGGGTTATACATTAATCTTCTTTTCAAAAGATATCCACCACACTAACGATGCATACGTGATGATTAGTCGTGTGAAGCCAATGTGTTATCTTAGATTTTATTCCCGACTTGGTACCAGTTCCTCTTTTATACAACTTCCAAATTCTTTGGTCTTTTCAGGATAATCTTCAATCAAGTATCACTCCTATATAATTGACCTTATGGTTTTTTGTATTGTTTTATTTTGAAATACAAACAAATTTCTCTTTTTTTTTGGTTCAACACTAAGACCTCGTTCTCCGGACCAGTTATGTGATAAGTTGAGAGCATGGGTACTGATGGTGTGTGATAATAAACGAAAAGTGTGTTTGATACAAAATAGACGATACAAATTGTTGTGAATTAAGCATATGTGAATTGGTCAAATAAAAATAATTAATTAATATAAATGCTCAAAATCAAATGTAGGAAGTATATTGGAGGCGTCAATAATAATGTTAAAATACACTTATTACTAAAAGATTGGAAATAAAATTAGATAGTCGTATGTATATTTTGCTATAAAAACAATTACAAAAGAATTAAACAAACTTGCTAAGAACAGCATAGTAAGTCTAAAAGTATTCATGTATGTATTTATTATAATGGTATTATTCGGTGTTTGATGCAAATGGTCTTGCGTAATTGCAAATGCAAAACATCGTAGCTTTTCTTTGGATTGTGTGTGAATTTTGTTATTGGATTTTAAAGAAAAGCTAGGATATTTTGCATTTGCACTTACACAAGACCATTTGCATCAAACACCGAATACCGCCATTGTATTTCAAATAAACAAGTACAACTTACAACTTATAACTTATTTTCAAGCTTATTTTAAAATCTGCGTTCTCTTATATATGACCTGTTCCATACTTCCAATAGCTATTCCTTTGTAAGGACACATATTTTTTTGTTTGTTTAAACTATTGAAGCAACTATTGTGTATGTATGTTTTAGAAAGTTTATTTTCAATATTTATTGCCAAATTAAATTGTGATAACAAAGCAAGCGAATTTTGTTAATAGCAGAAAATGGTGTCATTAAGATTAAATTAATGTCTATTATTGTTTAATTCATCAAACACGATTTAATCGCACTAAATAAGCCAGAAATAAATACAAAAACACACGCAAACATAAGCTCGCACAATATATTAGGTATGTGTGGCGCAATTAATTGTTCAGGATTAAGAAATTTTTCTTCTTTCTTTACCATGAACTCGTTAAGAATTGCTTTACACGATGTCTATTTATCACAAATTGCTTGTGTGTATATTATCAAGAAAGAATTATGCTTTGCTTAGCGTTTAATTGCAATAAGTAAAAATCTGGTTTCACACGACATGTTTTTTACACCTGACATGTCAAATTTCCCACTGCATAATTTATGCACGCCGAGTGAAAGCTTTAAAGCAGCTATGTATGTCCAAGCCATTTGCACAATGTGCAAGCTTAAGGAGCGTTGTGCTTTCACACCGACGGGAGCACAACAGCCAATCAGATTTCGTGTATAACAATGATTGCTACTTACCTTGCAAAGAAACAAAAACAAATCGTAAGAGCTTTCAAAGCTGTTTACCTCAAATTCAAATGTCAGAGTATATGTGTTTGAACGTAGCTGCTTTAAAGCTTTGTTACTATAAAAATCAGGCAATGTCATATTGCAAAACTTTAATTAGAGCACATTCTATTTTGAGCTCACAAAGCATCCGATATCAGCTACTCTGATATAAGAAATAGGTGGTAGGAAAGGGGTTATGGAAGATGCCACTAAAAATATACATTTGAAAGCAACAATTATAATTCATCTGTGAATTGGCTAGTTTGGCAACAAATTTAAAGTTACATGTGAGTCACAAAGCTTGCAAATCCAATGTAAAATGGTACAGTCTGTGTCACCATAATTTTAAGACATCGAAGTCAATCTGAAAAACTACTTTTCACCAAGAAATTTAAGTTTCTATCACCAATACACACACGGTTTAGTGAACTATATTTCAAAGCTGGTCAATTATTGAAATTATTTAAATGTCAATGCATGTAATTAGATTCGAAAAGAACCATTTTTTAATTAACATTACAATTCGAACGACTTTGATTTTCTCAAAGGAACATTGACAAATACACATCGTGTAAACGCACTTGAAAAGGTACATTTGCAATGCGAAGTTATCAGTTTCCAGTTGTGCTGTTATTTACTCAAGTATTTATTTTATTTTTATTTTTTTGTGTTTTTATAATTGCTTCCTTAATTGCCTTTGTAACTTGTCGTGCACTCGTATTCCAAAACATCCTTTTGATCCGAATGAAAAGGGGCTAATTTGAACGAAAGAGCAAAGCAACATTGCAGAGGTTGGATGTAGTGATGTAGTGTTATTGACATTCGAGATTAACATCGCATTATGCTACTTGTGTAAACACTTTATAAAAGGATTATTTATCCCCCTCTAAAATGTTGCTTCAAAAAAGGGGAAAGTACCGCAACTTTAGACATTGGGAAGCGTTGGAGATAAAACTCTCTAAATGTGTATAACTATACAAAATATTCCAAATATAAATAAATAAATTTTTGTTTAATTCTCAGTCAGATTGCATACCTTTATCCGTTTGGCAACTTTTGATGGGAACAATTTGTTGAGACATCAAAATAAAAAGAGAGAGAAAACAATTAATTTGATTTTCATAAGATTACGAATTAGCGAGTATGTGAACACTTGTACGAGTATGTAGTATCTCGCTTCCATTATGTTTGTCTTTTGGAGTTTGTAATTGCTATTGTTTGTTTCTGTTGCTGTTTTGTTTTGTTTTGTTTTGTTTTGCTTTGTGATTATCCTTTGTTTGGCCTAAACTGTTCATTATCCTGTTACTCAAACACAAATGTAATACAAAGGACTTTTCAGTTGTCAGTAGACGGAAATTCTGTTTGAAGTTGTTTGTTTGTATCTGTAGATGTCCTATTGTATGATTGTTAATCTTATAGCCAAGTGAATGTTGTGTGATAATTTCCAAATGTTTGAAATGTTCATTAATATTCGTTATCATTTTGCCGTAAGATACTGAGATTTATTTTATGGTTCAAATATTATTCATATGATTAAATCGAAAAGTAATTAATCATTTAGTTAAAAAAACAAAATTTACAAATACTTACTTCACAACATTTTCTACTTAATTTCATGCAAAATAGGCCAAATTATAATTATAATAATAAAGATTTATCCAAGAATGTCTCGAAAAATTTTTTAAATGTAATTATACAGTTTAAAGGAAAATAGATCTCCTGCTTCTTTCGAGGAAATGACATGTAGAGAAATACAACATGAAATATATTATATAGATATATTAGAGGTTCATTTATCGAAATTTGCAAGAAAAAAAAGCTCGATTTGGAAAATACAGTATAACCTCTCTAATCCGGACAGATATAGTTTCAGCTACTGTCCGGATTATTGGATCCTCCGGACTACAGTTAAAATAAAAAATTAATCGTAATACGTTTATGTACATCTATATAATTTACTTTTATTACCGAAAAGAAGAAAAACTACATACATATCACGAAATCCACAGAAAAGTCAACATTTTGTAAAACGTGCGTTACGTTTTTTTTTTTTCTTTCCATGGACAATTTAAAAAAAACCATTTGATGAAAACTTTATACAATTTGAACAGAATATGCAAAGGTTTTATAAATCGTTTTCTTTTAAGTTGCATCGTTGTAAAGCCAACTGTATTGTCACGCACGTGCTACACTTTCCCGTGGATTTCATGATATAAGAATTCATTTGTGTTTAATTAATTTACAGAAGACATAAAGAAAAATATTCATTTTGAAAAATAAGAATTTATTTTTGTTCGAATACACATATCATTATGTAATTTACATATGTGCTCTATTTTTAAATTCTTTTAAAAATAAAATTTCCTTTTCCGTCGCTTTGGTTTGCTCAGCCCATCAAATAGCTTTTGAAAATAGTTCGCTTGCTTCTTTATTTGAGATTGTGTTTTGAGCATTCTCAGGCTCCTCCAAAGAACTATCAATCCCTCCAATATTTTGGTTTGTAATTACTGATTGGATAACGAACAAATTTTACTGTGAAAAAACACTTGTCCGGACTATAGAGGAAAAATTACTAAACTGTCCGAAAAATTCGAATGTCCGGATTACTGGATAGTCCGAATTAGCGAGTGTCCGGATTAGAGAGGTTGTACTATATAATGAGTTAGAGCGTTTCTATATTAATATATTGTTATTATTTAAGTGCGCATAACGGCCCAATTGCCTAAATCACGTCACAAAAGTGATATTTATGCGAAAACAAAAACAAATTTTTAAAAATTATAAAAATGTTGTTTTTGTTTTCATGAAAATATCAGTTTGGTCACGTGATTTATACAATCAGTTGACGATCGTTCAATACATTATTCGTTTTACCAGCTCGTACAGTCTTGTTAAAACTCTCAAATTCAATATTTTAAGTGCTCTGGACACTATCAATTACACTCGTCAATCAGTGCATATGAGTGTTTGTCGGTTAAAACGAAATGTATAAATAAACGCGTAAATCACCAATTGTGTTTTGACTTCGTAAGGCTATATAAAAATTGTTCCTCCATTATAACAAGAACCACAAAGAAACTGTTGTTGGAGACGATCAAACAAAATATCAAAAAATGTTTACTACCATCATCCTGCCGATAACGCATAATTGTAGTCGGAAAATCACGACTGCACGCACACAACTGCGTGATTGATGAAATTATTTGATCGTCTCCAGGTCACTTTACAGTCATAAACGAAGGAGTAGACTACTCCAGAGCAGAAGCTACACTGGTTTCAATTATGATTGGACTGAAAGTATTGAATTACAAAACGGTGACCAATTTTTTTCCTGCTTAAAAATTTGCCTGGGATCGTTTGTTTTTGCTGGCTCCAAACTACTGCAGCCATCTATCTATACGTCAGTTTTGGAACTCTCCTCGTATTATATAAATATTTCGGTTATGTATCTACAATATTGCTTGATGGCTATTTATTCCTGAATATCTAAAACCCCATGATTCGTTTAATAAACCACTAAACAGTCGTTACACTGGAATTACACAAAATGCTAAAAAAAAAATCTTCATGACGTTTGATGGGATTTCTTGCTACTATTTGTTTGATTTTTTCCTCTATTATTTTTGAAAATAAATTACAGTATTAATAACAGCAATCAACCAGTAAAATGACTAAAGACTGCTGCATAGAAAAAATCTGCCAGAAATTTACACACCACTCGGAGGCATGTACTGGAAACTAGTGTTGCAGTCAGTAGCTGAGATAAAAGTAGTGGAAGTGGTTGGTGCTGCTGCTGCTGGTGCTGGTGGTGGTAGTGGTGGTGGCAAAATTGTGAATTGCAACACTTTATTGTCACATTAGATCAACAATATGCTTTTAATAACGTCAAAAAGGATACAGGAAAAAGCAAAAAAAAAAAAAAGCATATGCTTCGTGTCACAATCATTATAGAGTGTTTTTATAGCAATAAATAAGGGGAGTGCGTGCGTGATGCTCAACTGCATTTTAAAAATGCTGTTTCAGTTCAGGGTCGAAAGTGGCAAGAGTTTTAAAAAACCGAAGTTTTAAATACTCAAACAACAAAAAAAAAACGACAAACATGAATTAGAGGAGGAAAAGTATTAGAAGTGATGTACATAAATTTTAATGTTTCTTTCCGGTAAGCAGTAGCACCTATTATGCAATTTTTCAAACACAAGTCCTTAAAAGTATTGAATGCAAAGTTTGTAATGAATTCTACGTGCGATGCTGCTTTGCAACGAGTGCTACAAGTAATCGGAATATCAATTGCTAAGAAATTTAAGCTTATTCTCGTAAAATTGTGTAATATATGTAACAAACAAACAAAACAACTCGGAACAAGTCTCGCATTCCACTTACATTGAAAGTTCTTTACACAAGACTGCAATTTACATCAATAGACAGCAAACATAGTGGACTAAGCATGTGGACGCGGATTGTGAAGGTACAGCGTCCTTTGTTCTGCTAGGATTCACTATCCTTCACAATCGTGGGACGTCTCAGAAAATACAACCCTGGTATGATGGAGTTAATGAAAATTTTCAAAATGCAATAACATTTCTTCAGATCAGGGTTGTATTTTTTCGTAAGTAGTGCAATTGTGTAGGATAGTGAGTACCAGCCTTTATTGAATATTCCTTGACAGATTTTTTTATTAAAAAATCATCACATTCTTAGCTTAACTCAATAATTTCAATAATACACACAATCATGCACTTGGGAATAAGCGTATTATTTTATAGTGATCAACAAGTTAGTTTCCGGGCTTATAGCCTGTTATTTAGGCATTTGTTATCTTGTTTCTTGAAGAAATCAATTTAAAAGAGATATTTTGGATATTTTTGATTTACCTCATCCGCTTTTAATTAATTTGTCTAGCAATGCTGATCATACTTTATTAGCTATTTCTTAAATATTTCATAATTATGGAAGTAATAACACAAAGTCAATATTTTAATAAGCAATGTGTACATTGCAATATAACAATATCTTGCAATAGTTTAAAGAACTTAAAATGAGCAGCAGCTGGTTACGCTTTAAGGACTTCACTGAAACACATTGAAGAGAACAATTATTGCATTTTTAGTTAAGGAGTCGAAATAAACACCTTTTGTTTTAACATTAATTACGTGCTTAGAAGTACTAATGCCTGTTTTCTTATTTATTTTTTTTTAACCACAAAGAATGTGCGATGAACGAACGAACGAGAACCCCTTCCGGCTGTAATACAGCTTATGCTCAGTAAGTTTAACTCAATTGTAGGAAAAGTGAAAACAACAAAACTGTAAAATAAAAATTGTGCCCATTACAATATTAACAATGATGAAGATTATGGTGATCATGATCATGATCATTGCCGTCGCTATAACTTAATCATGATCATTATGATGATGTTACGACGTGGGAATTTCTAAAAAGTGGCATGCGGGTGTGGATTTAGTTGTTTCAATCAGCTTTTTTGGTTTGGTTTTATATTTTTACATCATTTGCTCATATTCGGTTGGTATTTTTGAAACAATTACAGAAAATTATGTTGAGATAAGTTTTTTTTTGGTAAATAGTTACCAAAAAAAGCATTTTCATATATTTAACTTGTTGATTTATTGTTCTAAGACTAAACGGTAGTTAGTCTTAATTTTATAAATGTTTAAAAATCCCTCAAAAGACACCTCAGGGCTAAAAATGATGCACTTGTTTGGACAATGTTTAAGCATCTATTTCAGATAATTAATTATAAATAAATGCTCAACTTGATGAATGCTAGATAGTTTTTATAATAATAATTATGTCTAACTGCTAGTCAAAAGATGCTGAGCAGTTGACCCGGACCAGAACAAGACAAATTTAATGTCTGCTTTTGCAATAGATTTAGTTTTCGCGAACATTTCATCATGATAAGCAGACATCTCGTTTCTCATCTTCACTTTACTTCGTATTTTTGGGAGATTCACTTCTTTTGTGAACACGCCAGTATTCATAAACGCTTATTAAAGTTAATGTTGGCTTAACGTAGGAATTGTTTATCAGTAAACAAGAGATTAAAGAATGCCTTAACCTTAACGATCGTTTATAAATACTGGTAAGGGGGCTAAGAAAACTTTTAAAAATATATTTTTATATCTTAACAGAGCGATTTATAGTGGTAAAAAGTGATGAAAAAAACGTTAAATATAATTTTTTTAATGCCGTGAATTGTGGTCCGATCAGCACAATAACGGAAAACAGTATCAGTCAACTGGCCGCCATATTCTTTTCATGAAATTTTCCCTTACTTCCTCGATAACTTCACGAATTCCATTTTGAATTGATGCTATTGGGCACTATTGCTATTGACCTTATCTTTCACGTAGACCCAAAATATAAAAGTGTTAAATCACAAGATCTCGGTGGCCAATTATGATCGCCTCTTCCACATAATCACACTGCCAGGAAACTTTTCACGCAAAAGAGCAGTGGCATCGTTACTTATGCGGAAAGTTTCATGAAAAGAATATGCATATACACATATACATTCATATATATCTATATCGGCCCTCAGGCGCTTCTCTGGGCAGCCTGGATCTATATAAGAGCTGGCCACCGAGAGAAACACGAGAGAAATGTATTCGCGTATGTGTATTCATTTGTATAAGAAGCCGATTGATGTTCGGCACTCTGGTGCTACTTTGGGAAGCTCAGATGTATATACATACATACATATGTACATAAATATGTATGTTTGTACTCGTATTTAAATCTAAAACTTTTTTCCTTGTGTTTTACTTGAGGAAATTCTGCCTGCTTTATTTGGTGTTCTCATCGGCTTTTATATGCCCAGACAAAAGAATATTTACAAATATTAATTTAAAAATGCGCTCATCTCTCCAATAAAAAGCAAATATCACAACTCTTATCACAAATTGATGACATGTAATATGAGCTGGTCGCTGAATGTGATCTTTTATGAACGTTCCAAATGCACTAACGTATACAAATACACATGTACACACACACACATACATATATACATACATGCATATGAGTATGTGCATGCATACAGCCATACATACATATGTACATATAACAGATGAAAGTTTTTAACATGATTTTTTTTTATATATTTATAATTCAAGATCATCAACGCGATGATGATGACTTTTCTGATGAATAAAACAACAATAGCAACAACGAATGAATGTCGCGTGCCAAGAGATAAATAGAAAAGCCAACAGATATAATTTAAACAGCTCATATTACAATATCTATTGAAAAGAATAAAGAAAATTCCAATTTGATGTACATACGTATGTATGGACATCACGCTATAATAGAAATTATTATTTATTTAATTTTGTTTTTCTTACAGGAAAATCGTTATATGAAAATTCAAAATTTGAATTTTTTAGGGTGTCATCATGCACGTTATAATTAAAACTATTTTGTTAGTTCTTAATGCTACGGAAGAAGAAAAAAGTTATTAACATAAGTGCGGTTGAATGGTCGGTCGGGTGGTCAGATGGCTTTTTGATTGGTGTTAATTGTTTTATCGCGCCTTTCGTGTACCGCACAGTGGGAACTGGGACTGTTCTGCTGCTACCGCACCTCCGCAGTTACATATCTGTGGCAAAAAGGAAAAAGTGCTTAAGTCGAGATGAGCTGATTTTGAGTTAATGGTACCTCTGTAATCTGCATATTCGAAAGTACTCCCGGTCAAAATCTTAATTAATTTGTCTAATTTTTCAGGAAGTTATAGCAAAATTACTTGCGACTTATCTTTTTCAGACTTCTAATCTCATTTGGAATAATAGCTTAAATGTATTATTTACAGTGTGTAGAACGATGTTTGCTTAAAAAAATAAAGGTTCACAGAGAATTTCCCAATTTAACTGTAAAAGAAATAAATTTCTGAAAATCGACTTGAACGCTTAAAAGTGCTCTCCTGCAAAACAGTAAAATATGACTTAAGCACTTTTTCCTTATTGCCACAGATATATAGTGATAAAATAGTTTATAGTTAAAAGGACTTTCATTTTCAAAAAATTAATGTACTTATCATGCAACAGTAACATATATAATCACCAACTGTAGAGCTGTCGCATGTTTTTTTAAGTTTTGACTTTCGTAATTACATCTTCTATTGAAAATCTTAAACCTGAATCACATCATGACATTTATCATGAAGTTTTGTGAAATTTGTTGAGTGAAACTTTTTCCATTTGGAAAAAAGACTGACATATACGAGTATCTAATTTATATTAAGCATTTTTTCATGAAATTCGTTGCATGAAACATTGACATTCATTTGTCAATAGCAGGCCTGATGAAGCAAATCACATTTTAAAAAATGCTTCGGATATTCATGCTGCGCAAATAGAAAGTTTCGTGCAAAAAATTTCATGAAATTTCGTGAAAATCTGCTTAATGTAAATTAAGTAATATTTACATAGAAAAATGCCTTGACATAAATTTTTTAGAAAAGAAAACTGGCGAGTTCTTACTTGTTTTCTATTGACAAATACGAGTAAGTAACGTTGCATGCAAATAATTTCATGAAAAATTTCGTAGGATGATTTCATTTTTACTTGCCGCACTTCCCACAATTTAACTTGTTAGCCTTGGCTAATAAAAAAAAATACACAATTAACCAAAGAATAATAATACATATATTACCCAAGGACAACATTACCACTCTCATGTGTGAGATAGTCCCAATTATATACTCGTATGTACGAGTACAAATTAACTGCACCACCATAAAATCAAAAAATTGGGAATGGAAGCGAGCACCAGTAATAGGGAATAACCATAAAACTGTCCTATAAACGGACGGATTAAAAATTTGTACCCGATCGGATAAATTATTTCGCCTGCCACATCATAGTACAGACTGATATCACGGCCATTTGCTTGCTAAAGCAAATTCAAAACAGAGTACCAGTCCATATCTTTACGGATAGTAGAGAAGTTACCGAAACCTGCGAAAATTCAATAGAAGTTTGTGCAGGTATTATGAAAATATCGAAATAATATGGATTCGAGGACATGAGAATATCGCTGGAAACGAAGAAGTGGATAAGGGTCATTAGCGAATAGCATCACACTAGAAAACGACAAAAAAATGGGCTATAGAAAAAACACATTAGATATGGACAGAACTCTAACGTTGAAAGAATGACCGAACTTTATGGGGAAACTAAAATAGAGAAATGTCAAAAGATATTCTAAGATTAAAAAGGCCAACATTGCGGAGATTGGTAAACAACAAAATTAAATTTTTCGAAATAGCAATGTTCTGCTAACTGATTCTTGTAGAGGGGTCTAAAAAGATACACGTGTATCGGCGTTTTAAACGTTTACATTTGAAACTCATTTTACGGCCTATTTAAAGTTGCAATCTTATGTAATAAAAAATTTTATTAAATCGTGTGATACTTAGGTTTTTGGATGTATAGTGTCTTCGAATAACATTAATTACATAAATAATGGGAGAAATAACGTATTATTTTTCTAAAGCAAGACAATGCATTCCCTTAGAAACGAGAGGGTAATTTGATTAAACAAAATAATTACACAATGATTACCACGTGCATTACCACATCTGCAGAAGAAGGAATGTATTCTTTTTGCTTATGACGAGTTTTATGAATTATAGAATTCATTCCTCGGACGTATTCAAATAATTCCTTACTTTCCTAGGACATGTTCTATGTTAACACTAATGAATTATGGAATGAAAAATTATACATGCTGTGCATTACCTTCTCCTTTACTATTCATTACCTTTTTCCACTTGATAGAAATTAATGAAATTTCTCCTCTCAAGTGTGAAATTTTTAAACAACATTAAATACGATATGACTAGCTATTTTGCATCATTAATTTTTTCAGATATATTGCAATAAAACAGCGATATGTATGTAAAAAGCTAACATACTATGTACAGTGAAACCTCTCATAACGGACACCTCCCATAACCGAACACCTCTAATAACCGGACAAGTTTTTTAGATCCAAAATTAAAATAAAAGAATAATTACCACTCTCATAAGCGGACACCTCCAATAACCGGACAAAAATGCCATGACCGTGAGTGTCCGGTTATTAGAGGTTTCACTGTATATACATAGTATGTATGTATGTATGTATGTATGTATGGTAGCAAACTTTTTCAATTGACAAATAAATAAAGCACGTGTAAATTTGTTTGTTTCTTATTTTTTCTTATGCTAATTCAACTTTTAAATTTATTCAAATATTACTAACTGACTACTTACTGTTGATAATATTCTAATTATAGTTTGCGATAATTTAAATTTAGTGCCTACTTTTGACGAGCAAATGTACTCCCTTGGCATACGGGTATGATAATGTAGCACGAGCTAAAACTGATAAATAGTTCTGGCTTCAAAATTCATTCAGTCATTTAAACTGAGTTCCTTGTGCAATAATAAAGGTTTATGCTTAACCCTTGTTGTTATTAAGTGGCCGCAATTAGAAAAACCAAATGAAAACATTGTTTGGTTTTGATAAGGTTAACGTATGAGTACTAACACTGAAGTCAATTGTAAATATTCTGACAAACACTAGCAGAACGGAACAACATGCTGTTTTTGAAGTCTGCCACACACTCATCAACAGCATTTTTGAGTTTGGTCCAGTGTGTGGTATCGGTCGATACAAATTTATTTTTTCAGTTCAAATGGAATATGTGAATTATTTTGGTTGATCGTATTAGAATTTGCTGAAAGCTTTTTTGTAATGAGAGATCAGTTTTGCCATCAAATTAGTATTAGTAAATTTAAATATTTACATACATACAAATGTCCAATGCATTGCACATACATATATGTGTTGTATGTATGTACGAGTATGTAGAAATACTAACATACATATGTATAACCAAACCCGACTTTAAGGTGTAAGTTGCCAGAGTTTATTGTTAAATGTTTAAGGGTTTGTTAATAGAGGCCTTTGGTTTACATATTTAATCCTATAAATTGTTAAACAAATAAAATGCTGAAACTGATGTTCCCAAGAAATCGAAACCCAAGCCAGAACAACACAATTTAGAGCAACCAGACAGACAACAGACAGGCAAATACAACCAAACGTATGGACAAAGCTGACAAAAGATGCTCCTGCGTTGAAAAATGCATCAATTTGTATTGTCATTTGTAGAACTGATTCATACTAAATACTAAATAAATAATTTGGTAAAAAAAACAAGATATTCGAGCGTGTGTGTGCCAATGAAATTCGATATATTTACGTTATATTTATGGAACAGCCTTTAAAACAACAAAAAGAACAAAAGAAAAGCTGGGAAAGATACACATCATAACAAACAACTAAAATGGAACAACAACATACTTTTTTAATTTTGAAAATAAACAACCAAATAAAAAAATTACAGAAAAAAATACAAAACTATATAGTGGGACATATATGTACATACGTCGTATATGTACATATCGCACACTAAATCATAAAGAGTCACAACTCAAAAAATTTCAGATGCTCAGTAGTTGCAAACAACTGTTGATACTGTACAAATGACGCAAGTAGGTATGTGACATAAAAACAAGCATAATGATATTTTACATTCTTCAAGAAGACTCTATTGTAAAAGAAATTGTTGAAGTCGTTATAGACAAAGTAAATTTATATAAAGTATATGCAAGTACTCAGGTGATTAATTTTTTTCTCGTATAGTGTCAATGCATTAATGTCAAAAGTTGTTTACAATTTTCGTACACCATTTTGTTTTGCTTTGCTTTGTTATACACAATTGTGTGTAGTGAAAAAGTTGAAATAAACTTTTACTTAAAAAATGTGTTTCAAAACATTTAAAAATAATTATACCTATTTAATTATTAAAATAAGTATGTAGCTTTTTTTATACTTATTTCACGTAATAAAGGTTCATCAAATAATAAATTTACTTTGGTTTTGTGTATCCATACATTTCCTTTTTGTTGTATGCAGATCTGGGACTTGCATTAAATAAGCAAATGCATTGACCATTTTCCCGCACTAAACCAAATCAATACAAATGCAAATTTATTACATTAGAACTAACTTTGATAATTAAAGTGCAATTTTTTGGCATTAAACTAAAATCTCTCCAAAGTAATACATTAATATTGCGCTAGCACCAAATCGCATGGCGAAAAATAGAACGTAAATCTGTACATACATAAATATATACAGGGCAATTATGAATAAAACTCCCAGGGAAATTTCTCCCTTTTCCAATTAGAATTTTTTGTTTTCCCTATCACTTGCCATTAGTTGGAGTTGTTCCCTGGGAGTTTTATTCATAATTGCCCTGATAAACTTTTTTCTATGTACATATCGCCACTTAAGGCAAAAATCATTTTTCAAGAGAAAGACAAAACTTGATTAAATTGTTCCAAGCAAGCGGTAGTATATTCCGTTTATAAAAATCACCATTTTTTAAGATATAACTTTACATCTAAGATAAGAGGTTTGTGACTGTTCAAAATGTGTGGTTGAAGTCTACTGACGATTTGTTACAGCAACAATGAAATGCATATAGACATCGCTGAACCACCAGCAAATAAATTTCAAATTGATATAACTTTACAATAAAATAAACGAAATCCTAAGTCCTGATCTTTCATTTGTATGAACGTACTTATATAGGTGCCTTCAATGTTCCTTTACTGTATTTTTTTATTTGTATTATCTGATAAAAATATGATTACATTTTATATAATTTTACTGTGTACAATATGTGCTATTGCAATAATATTGCATTACATTGCAATAATATTGCAATATTAATTCATTACTATTAAGAGATTTTATTTAAGTGCAAAAAAATAGTGCATTACAAGCATCAAATTTAAATTTTCACTAAAATTTTTGTTTTCCAATCAGTGCTTATGAAAAGTAATGCAAGTAGCCCAGATCTGGTTATAATCATCTGTTTTTGACATTCATCCATTATTTTTACACAAACAAAGCGCATGTTATTTTTGTATTTTCTTAGTTGTTGCATATACTTTATATAAATATACTTTGGTTATAGATTTCTTCAATTAACTGGTTTGTATAAAAGAAAAGGCACTTTTATAATTTTGAGTTGAGACTCTTTATGATTTAGTGTGCGATATGTACATATGTATGTTTGTATGTATGTATATGTATGTATGTATGAAGTTGGTAGCTTGGATTCATATAAATTCTGTGTATTTACGAGCGACTTGGTGGTATTATTTACTCCTTTTGCTCTTGAAAATATCATCTGGTACTGTTGTGTAATATTGATTCGATTTTCTTTGGTTACTGCTTGCTGTTTGCTACACAGATATCCTTACAATAGAAAGGATTTACTGGAAAAACGTAATCAAAACCACCTTCGATATTGATGGTTTCAAACTAAAACGAATCGAAAATACTTTTGTATGATTATATAAAATCTCTCATAGAATGAAACGATTAAGAATATGAGTTTGATAGCTATGACGATGGTGATGTTGATGGTGATGATGATGATGATGATGATGATGATTATGATGATGAGGTTAAATGTGAATTGAGTGGATAAACAACGAATGAAAGACGAAACAAAACGCCTTTTGTCCAAAAGCAGCTGTAACTGTCAAAGCAAAGTAGAGCTAGAAAACTCATGGTACTCGTTCGTACATACTTTATTCATTCAACTCACGGACTAGAATGAAATATTCAACCACATTGCTTAACGCTAAAGGGGCACAAAATACAAAAATCTTAATTCGAATAAAACCAACAAGCCATACTCAGTCGATCAGGCCAGACAAACAGACACTGATGACTGAAAGTCAAAAGGCTCGTGCTTATACTCGTTTTAAATACAACATATTTTTAGCTCTTGTTCAATTTCAGTTTCGATTTCCATTCAAAATCCTCTTAAAGAATCACATGGAATAAAAAGCAAAATAAATAATAATAATAAAAGAAAGAAATAAACTATTGTAATGATTTCATATAAAGTGTTAATAGAGTCTCTTCAAATAATGGCAAAATAATTGAGTAACACACTCAATATACTCAATATTTATAACAAAGAAGTATTTCTAAAGTAGGGAAAACATCCAAAAAAAAAGAACAATAGTCTACAATCAACTAGAAACTCCTAAGGAAAAAAAAGGTGCACTCCCTCTTCATTAAATAATTCAATAGCAGAAGGCTTAAATCAATCAATCTTGTCTACATGTGTCAAAAATCTGCAAAAATTCTCCACCGAAAAAAGTATCGAATTAAAGAAAATTCCCACAAACAAATCTGCCAAACATTTTCTTTCGCCTAATTCATTTGTAATTCACAAGCCAAACATTTCAAGAGGAGATAATAAACATTTGTTGTGGGTTTATAACCCTTTTTTTAATTAAATTTATTCCTTTCTCTTTTCCATCGGTTGGTTAAACGAACAACTTTTAACCAACATGTGCAACATCATTTAATATCCAACAATTTTGCTGAAAGGAAGAAGACACACCTTTTTACTCTAACTAAGCCCGACTGTTAGTTTGGTTATGGTCTAAGGAACCACTGTGTGTTTTGTTGTTACTACTTAAGTTTTTACAATGTACAATTTTGCATCCCAAAATGGGATTAATGTTTTCTTACATATGTTTTGTATAAATAAATATTTAGTTTGTTAACAAGTTAATTTTAATCGTTTCTTTTTTCATTATACCAAACATAAGGATAAGGATGTCAAAGTTGACATTACGACATTTTCCAAGCGGTATTATGCATGGATACACACACATGTGTATATAAATTATGTTTGCAAAGATACAAACGAATATTTAAACGTGCGGTTTGCTGAAGAGATGACTTGACTTTACTAAAAGGCAATACACAAAGACATTTAAATTTATGCTTATAGAAAATTGTATGGTCTGACTCTTTTCTAATAGAAAACACAACTGAGTCACAGCACGCTTTTCTTATAGAAAGTTGTACTATGGCACAGCACACTTATCTAATAGAAAAGTTGCTGTACCCACCGGTTTCTTAAATAAATTTTTTCTTTATGATAGATAGCCCACTTCTCTAAGAGAAAAGTAGCCCGTGTCACAGCACGCCTAAAAAAATGCCTATGACACAGCACACTTTTGTTACAAATGGGCTGACTGTAGCACAGCACACTTCACATATAGCAAATCGATTGTGCCTAGCTGTGCCCGTCACAGCACACTTTTCTCTTAAAAAACTAGACCCTATGACAGCATAATTTTCTTACAGAAAAGTCGACTGTATTACTCTCACTGTGCTGCCATATAGTGAACCATCTTTTTTATAAGAAAAGTGTGCAGGAACACAGTGAACTATCTGTTCTATAAAAACAGCTTTCTGTCGGACTGTCGACTCTGTGGCAGCATACTTTTCTTTAAAAAAAAGTCGTCTGTGGCACAGCACAATTTTCTTATAGAAAAGTCGACTATGGCACAGCACAATTTTCTTATAGAAAAGTGAACTGTGGCATGGCACAATTTTCTTATAGAAAAGTCTACTGTGTCACAGCACACTATTCTTATATAAAGTTGCACTATTGCCCAGCACACTTTTCTGATAGAAAAGTTGCTGTACCCGCCAGTTTCTTAAAGAAATGTTTCTTTTGGCATAGATAGCGCCCTTCTCTAAGAGAAAAATAGTACGTGTCACAGCACACTTTTTAAAAAAATTGCCAATGACACAGCACACTTTTGTTACATCGAGGCTGATTGTAGCACAGCACACTTCGCATATAGCAAATCGACTCTATGACAGCATACTTTTCTCATAGAAACGTCGACTGTGTTATTCTCACTGTGCTGCCAGTGAACCATATTTTTTATAAGACAATTAAGAAAAGTGTGCAGTCACACCGTGAACCATGTGTTCTATAAAAACAGCTTTCGGTCGGACTGTCGACTCTATGACAGCATTCTTTCTTAAAGAAAAGTCGACTGTGGCACAGCACAATTTTGTTTTAGAAAAGTCGACTGCGGCATACCACAATTTTCTTATAGAAAAGTCGTCTGTGGTACAGCACACTTTTCTCTTTTCTATTAGAAAAGTCACTGTGCTATCACACAGTCGATCAACTTTTGTATAAAAAAGTGTGCTGTCATATAGTGAACCATCTTTTTTATTAGACAATTAAGCTGTCACACAGTAAACTATCTTTTTTATATGAAAAGTGTGCTGTCACATACATATGTTCTATGAAAACAGTTCTCTGTCACAAAGCCAGTCACTTTTTCATAATAACAGTATGCAGTCACACAGTAAACCTCATTTTCTATAAGAGCAGTTGTACTGTCGCCCAACTGATAATTTTTTTTGTAAGAACAGTGTGCTGTCACAGATAAGAGATAAATGCTACTCTAACTTATAACAAAAATCCTGAGATTTTCTATTCTGAAACAAAATAAATTCTAAAAAATTTGTTTTTAAAATTAGAATAAACAGCAGATTATTTAAAAGTGAAAAAGGAGTACAAGAAGAAAATTAAGATTGTAGTAGTATTTTGGAGGAATATGCCGCTAATATTCTTCCACTATATATATGTATTTATGTATATCGAATGGTTCTTAGTCCTGTTTTGGGATCCCCTTTCAAACAAAACAAATTCGCATATTAAAACAAGGCCAAGTACAAAAAATTTGCAAAAATTCTTTAATGACTCACTTTTGTCCAAATAATACACATGCAAATGAAGTATTATTAATCAAAATATATGAGTACTTCGCATTCGGTACAAAAAAGATTTTTTTCAAACAAAAGTAATGGATGCGATGTTATGAATACATGTACAGAGCCTTATTTTTTCCTAATAAAACAGAATCATACAAATGATTGAATCAGAGAGCCTTCCGCATGTCACAAGTGTATCAAGATTCTCAAGTTCATTATGTTAGACCAGACCGTATGGAGTCAGTTCTTGTAGAAAAGCCTTTATTTAGTTGCATAAGCATTAAGACGAATCTTTAAGTGTTTAAGTGTATGTATGTATGTGTACATGTGTTGCAAGATACAACAAATTGAATTTATTTGATTTCAGCTGGTAAATATGTTTATAGTAGAAGGAATAAAGTGAAGCTTCTTCAAATGGTTGTTAATTTTTTTTTTTCTTTAATTTTTCACACTTTTGTTTACGAAAAGTAAAGAGAAAATATAAATTTCTACAAAATGATCACTCGAATTGAAGTGATTTCAATCAGCTAATATCGCAACAGGAACAGCGTGAAATTTTAAGTTTCTGGCACGACTCGCAAATAAATTTTGTGGCAAAAATGCCAAACATTTTACAATAAAATAGACAGCCAAGTATAATAGTCAACCAACCAAGTAACCAACCAACCAGTCAAGCAAGAAACCAACTTATTGTCTGAAAAAATAAATATAAAAATAAAAATAAAAATAACCAAAACGACCAGACTACTCCGGCTTGGCTGCACTATCAGATTCTTCAGTTTTTAGGTTGGAAAACAACTCTATTTTGGCACTTTGTGTTGTTGCGTTTGTCCAACCCATGATGACCCAATAGGTGTATATGTCAATTTGCCTTATTCACACATACGCACACACACACACACACACACACACACACAGTGTAGCATTCAAATGTTTTTGCAACTAACAACTCAATGGGCAATTTTTATTTCTATTCACAACCATTTGATAGACGATTGTTTCTTAAGAAATCAATGAAATGAAAATTCATTGGAAAATTTAACATGTTTATTTGTTTTGTGTTGCTGTTGTTGTTGTCGTTGTTGCTACAACAATGTTCTCATTTTGCAGTCAAGTTTCCAAAAAATTTTATGCAACATTCATCCATTTGTTTGCTTACTTGGCATATCATCAAGACAAATCTCTGCTGAAATGTTTGACATAGCAGAAATTCATTAGATGTTTGCCAAGAATTAACTCTTCAATATTACTGTGGTCCATCTTTACGACCAAGTGCAACAGCAACATACATATGTTATGTTACTTATACCAAAATTCCCCTTTCATCTACACAAATCAGCCATTCAAACGTACAATTATGGCAAACGCTTATCGCACGAGCTAAACAAATTACTTCACTCGTTTGTGGCATGTGACAAAAAACAATTAAATTTAAGTGGAAACGATAAAAATTTTACTCAAATACAAAAATTGGTTAATATTTACATACTCGTACATACATACATATGTACATACATTTAAACCAAACCGCATATTAAAGGACATAAATAAAACTTATTTTGCATAAATTAACAATTGAAGCATCTCCTACAACCCCACCCACCCTCGCTCCGACACTCACTCACTCGCTCACCTAACAAGTAAGCACAATTGTAATAAAAATAACTATCGTCATAAGGACTGCTTTCGATGGATGAATGAGTCACTTTGTTAATTTATTCGTTTTTAGTTTAAATTTCAAGTCAGCACGCTAATTGGAATAGCATCAGTTGTAGATTGTTTGATCGTAGCAGTGGAATTCACCTCCTTTTCTGTCGCTACAGATGATACACGAAGCCGTGAAGCGTGACTTTAGTCCGATAAGAACGCAAAAACTCTCTTACAACAGAAGCGCTAATAGTTTTATTTTTTTTTTTTGCATTTTAATAATTTAAAACAACATCTGTGGTCGATTGCTGTTAAATTACACAGAGAAAAAATTTTTAAAGCAAAAATTTAAATTATTTGTAAAATTTATTTTTAAGTTTAGTTTCTATGTAAAAATAATGTCCAAAAACCAAAAATTAATCATCTTCAGTACCTGGATTCAGTAACTTTTATTACGATAACAGTATCGCTATAATATACATATATATACGATAATTTATCGATTTTGCCATCCAGTAAGATATTTTAAGGATGTTCGCTGTAAAAAAGTAAAATAACTTCATTTAGTTTTACTTTAATTCTTCTTTGTGCTTTTTGGTTATTTTGACATTTTGTATGCAGGGATGCCACATGATATTCAATTAAACACACGGTTCCCAAAAAGTTACATAATTTTGTTGATTTTTGTGCTTCAAAATTACCAAAGTTCCAACAACTTGTTTGCTTTACTATTCTTTATTAATTTTAGGCAATACACAATTATTTTATTTTATATATTTTAAAGAAATTAAAAAAATTACAAATAACTATATATCGTCACCTACACTCAAAAAAAAAATTAACTAAAACTTAGGAAAAATTTCTAAATTTTAATACAAAAAAGCTGTCGTATGGCGCCAAAGCTGTTTTTTACTTGAAACCAGTAAAATATTTACTAAATTCCTAGTTCATTAATGAACTAGTTTATAGTAATTATACTTTCATATTTAAGTAAAATTTTCCCATAAAATTCAGAGCTTTGCAAAAAAAGTTTTTCGTCTTTCATCTCAAATTTACTAAATTTTCCAATTTTTTTGTCTTTATTTCTAGTAGTTATTTTTAATTTTAATAGAATTCTATACCAAATGATATGTTATTTATTATATCTTCATAATATTTTATTAATAATTCACCATACATACATATTAATTCCTTGAGAGGAGACAAGTATTGAACCAGCAACCTTCTGATTGATAGGCAAGCACTCTAACCAATTGCCTAACAAGGCAGCCTGAATAAGCATTGAAATTATTGAGTTTTAAAATTTTATTTCATTTACAAAAAAATAAATTTCAAGTTCAAATATTCCTCGAAAATATGAAAAATATACTTAGATTTTTTGCTAAATGCAAATTAATAATAAATTCTATAATTCAAAGAAAAAATACTTAAAACTGGTAAATGTTTTCCTAAAATTTAGAATACCATTTTACATCTTTTGAGTAAGTCAAATTTCATGAACTAATCAGGAGTAATTCATTTCCTAAAATTTATTTTTTGATTTAAGACGAAATTGACTAGTCCTTAGTATAAAATTTCCTTCAGTTTATAAACATTTTCCTTCCTACTCTTAGTAAACATTTCCTTAAATGTAAGAATTTTTTTGTGAATTCTTATGAACTTTCTTTGAGCATATGAACTTTTTATTTTTTACTCATATTAAGTAATTTTTACTAGATTTTTGTAAAAATTTACTTAAACTTAGAAAAAATTACTTAAATTTAGAAATTTTTGTTAATTGAATTTAGGAAAAAAATTTTCTTAATAATAGTACATGTCTTTTATTTTTTTTTTTTTTTTTTGAGTGTAAAATGCAAAATAATGTAACATCACTTTTCATAAGTTTAAAGGAGAATTTATTATTAATTATAGCATTTTTACATAAATTAAGCTCTCTTTGCAAATTTTTGACACCACGCTAACTTAAAATTAGTATAACAGTGATTTGCAACTTCCGACCCTCAAGCTATACAAATCGTATTAATTATTATAGGTACTAACTAGATATTAAGATACAATAAAATAAAATACCAGCTATTCTCCATTGCAGTATATCAAACAACGATGCCCACACAGATATAAATTTTAATTTGGTGCAATTTAGCGGAATATATGGTTGGTATATGTGAAAAGTGTTGCTCTGAAGGAAAAAAGTTTGGCGACGACTGTTGTACCAATTTTGTACTCTGTATTGTTATACGTCTATTAAATTATACTTTTATCATCCTGGAAGCTTAAATACACAGAAAGCGTATAAATAGAACGCGAAATACATCATAGAGTTAATATTTTAACAAAAAGTCTTCTAATAAAATGTTTAATAACTCAGTAAATTTCTAGGTAATTTTTTAAAACAAATCTGCAAATTACTCTTATTTAACTATATGTTATAAACAGTATGGTTCCAGTACAAAAACACTGCCTAAGAACGAGTCGAAAGTAGAAAAGCGTCGAAAAAACCGAAAAATTATATTTGGTGAAAAATTACACACATATATCTGAAAATTACTGAAGCAAGATATATATGGATCAAAAGGTCTGAGTCGCTTCTTTCTAAATCCGTTTATAAATTTAAAATCGGTTGATATTTAACTTAGTTAGAGGTTGATAAGTGCCTACGAGTATGAAAACCCGGCTTTTTACCCGTAACTCAAGATTTTGGAGGTGTTTGGAAAATTTCAAATACAGATTGTTGTTATACTCGACAATACTTACCAAAAAAAATAGTTACACGTCCCAGATATAATGATTTCATCAAAATTTTGTCACACAGTGTAATTCTTTTAATGGAAAATCTGAAAGCATTACCCAGGATTATTTCTAAAAAAAACACAAATTGTAGACTCTGAGTGAGTACAGAGAGATACAATTTATCAATTTTGAAGAAATTGTTTATATATGCAAACTTTCTAACAAAAAGATTTAAATTTAAAACCTGGAGATTCTACAGGCACATTTCCAATGCTGTCAATTTTTCTTCAAGACATGAGAGCTGATGGCCTTCGTAGCTAATGCTCTATACTCTAACTTAATAATAATTATATATTATTAAGTAATTAATTAAAGAAATAAGTAAATAAAAATTGGAAAGACATTTTAGTAAATTCAACCTAAATAAAACAAAATTTCGGAAACGAATTTTTACAAAGAATTATTTTTCTTAAGATTTTTTTAAATGAAACATTTTTTATATTTAATTGAACTGTAGTGAATTTTAATCAGAAATAATTTCTTAATCAGGCTTAAGTTCAGTAATTTCAATTCTTACCGAAAGAAATATTTTTATTAGTTAATGTGAGTTTCTAAAGAAGAGAAGAAAAATTAAACTAGACTTTATTAGCTGAGGGAAATAAAAATACTGCATTCGGTAAGAATTAAAATTACTGAACTTAAGCCTGATTAGGAGATTCTTTTTAAATTTAAAATTTCAATTCAAATTGTTGTGATGCTACTATTTAAGAGAAATTTGAAAGTCAAATGTGGATCCATAAAATATATGTTCATAATTTAAAAACCAAAATTACAAAATATATAAATATGTTTTTGAACTATATTTATTTTTATGGATGTTTGTGTTATTTTGTTATTTTATTAATATGTAGACTTTTTTTTTGAAAATATTCCAATCTTTTATCAAAATCATGTGACATCTCTGATCATAATCACCCTTATCGTGTTTGGCGTAGGCGTATTTCGACGACTGGCGTATTTGTAGTCGATTTTTTATTAGAGTGGTATCGTGTAAAATTTTCGCCTAAAACTATTTTGTAAAAGAGTCATATTGTAATAGATGACTCTATTTTATTTGATTACGAAACATCCTGTTATGACAACTGTCAAAACATGATGTCGTAGAAGGTTCAAAACAATAAATAAATTATTTATTTTGAAAATAATTAATAATATTAAGTGTGTGATTTTATTCGTCTTCTGAAGACGAAGAAATGTATGATACAAAAGAATTTAATCTTTTAAAAAAACAATATACTACATACATACATACATACATATTTTTCCTATCAAACAGAACGTAAGTTTACATTTGTTTGTTTTTAATTTAGTACATACACAAATATTTTTTCCAAGATTCATTACTTATATTAGATTAAATAAGAATGGTTTTAATTATGTATTAAAAAAATATCATCCAAATTAAACAACCCCCAAAGAAGAACTAACTCTGGACTATCAAAATTGTTGAAACTATCAGCAACAATGAGAATACTTGCCAAAGGCAGTTACCAAAAAAGTGCTGGATATGACTGATTCCTCTACAAATTTTCTAGACAAGTCACTTGCTTACATTGTAGAAACTACACATTAGTTATTTTTGTACTAAAATGTATATTATAAACGACAAAATTAACAAAATATGCATATAATTTTATTTTGATGATTTTTTCTGTAATGGCGGCAACAAAAATCTTAACGACTGTTTTCGCCACTTTTGACAGGCAAAAACGCCAAACGCGGTACTATTTAATCGACTTATTTGTAATAGATTTCATAAAAGTGTCGCATTTACTGGCGTTTTTGCCAACCACGATACCATTTTATAAAAACGCCTAATTTTCGCCACGAAAACGCCAACCACGATAAGGGTGAATGTAATGAAAAATTTTTGACAGAAACTGAAAGGAATTTTTAAATAACTCATTTTTCTTACTGATGTTAAGTTTTTGCCAGTGTACGAGTACAACACTCTCGTGTCTCTCGACAACACATGAAGTCAAAATATGTATTCCTCTTTCAAGTTGCACCCATCGCCCAATTGTCGGACACACATGCAAATGATCACACAAGACTTTAAAAACTTCAACCAAACTGATGATTGCTTCGTGCATTTACCAATTGGTTTTTTTTTTGCTTCGAAAATGACGCGTCATATTCCAATTGTATTTTTAATTTATTCATTGTTGGCAATAAACAAATTATAAATAACAACGAATTAAGAAAAGAAAAAAAAAATTACTGTAAAATAATTTTCTACCACTCTAAACCAGCAAACAGTTAATGGTATCAGATATATTTTATTTGTATCATAATAACTGATGACATTTTAATGGCAGGACACAATGGGTGATACTGTTTTAGTGGAAACTTAATAAAAAAAAACTTTAACCGTCATAGTCATCAATGCCACTGCCGGCACCATGTTTGCTCTGACGTCTCCAGTTAAGAGGGAACAATCGTTTCCATAATTCATAGCGTTCGGTGTTGAGACCACCGCGCATTATCAACTCGTCGCCTATATCCAAATAATGTTGCTTTTTATAGCTGAAAGGACGCCAGCGCATATTTCGCAAATGCTCATCACTGGGCTTATTTGGATCTCTGAAATGTAAACATTTTTACTTTCTAGTATACATCTATCTGATCTGATCTACATACATATGTATATACATACATACATACAATGTATTTACATACGATAAAATAAATATGTATGTATAAATATCTCTCACTTACTACAACAACATCACAACTCGAAAAATTTGATTTTTGAGTTAACAATTAATTAATTTTCATGCAAATATCTTGAGAGACAAATAAAATTAATTGGAAATTTTAAGTTAGCTGTCTATCAAACTGCATAGATTTTTCCTTTTTTGAGTTATGACGTTATTGAAGAAAATGAGGGATATGTCTATACGCATCTTTCTCCACATAATATGTTTATTTTTAAATTTACCCTTTATAGGCAAATGAACTGAACATTCGTGTCAAGACATTGACCATGGTGAATTCATCATCGTCTTCGGTAAACATACGACTAACGGAAGGCTCCACGAATAAATACATCAAGTCATCGTGATGAACTACGCCTTAAAATGTTATTAAAACCTCAAAATGTAAATATACACACACATATGTATGTTTATATACATATGTATATATGTGTGTATATACGTAGGCATGTATTTATTTTATTTTCATACCATAAGGACCATTTTCCGGATAATTGATATGACTTCTTTGACCCTGATAGGAAAACCTATAGTAATATATTTTGGTTGAACGTGCTGCCAAGTGCACAAAGCGATGTACGGCAAAACCAGTTAAAGCATCCGAATATAATTGAGTAAGATTATTTAGGGACTGTTGCAAACTTAAAGATCGATCGCCAAAATAAAAGTTCCATAATTCACCACTGATATTTGCCGCTTTGGGGCTACTGCTATTGTATAGGAAACATATGGGAGCCACTTGATCGAAATGATATTCAAAAGAGCGCAGTAAGCTTTCGTTTTCCAAAATACCTGTAAAAGCATCGGTACTCAAATGCATTCAATTGTAGTTAAAAACATTTCCTCCCTTACCTATAGCCGGCCCGACAAATTCATCTTTTGTCATGCCCGTTATAACGGGTATTTTCATGAATTCGCCATTTTGATAGGACTTAACTGGGCTCTCGATTAGAAAACGCTCTTGTCCAAAATCTCTCTCTACAACTGGTTTCCATAAAATGAGCGGGTTTTGTCGTCCAAACTCAAACATGCCGGTCAAGCTGTTGGCGTATTGCAAATAGTGTTTCTGTTAAACAATAAATAAACATTAATATTTCCTACTCAGAAATTGGAAAGCAGCTTACATTTTGTAAGCAACTTATCATTTGGGTGATATTTTCAGTCGAACACTTTAACGATTTAGCCTGACGCTGAGCCAAGTCCAATTGTTCTTCTGGTAATTCCCACTGACCCGTAACCGAACCGCTCATTATTATGGCCTTGTGAAATAGATTACGTGACATCGGTGACACCATATGCAAAGTAATACTCATAGCACCAGCACCATAGCCCAGCAGGGTAATTGAACTAGAATCTCCACCAAAACGTGTTATATGCAATTTCAGCCAACGCATCAATAACACTTGATCCTTGAGTCCTAGATTACCGGGAGCGTCTGTGGTTCCAGTGCTTAGAAATCCCAAACTTCCCAAACGATAATTGAATGTAACTAGTACGATATTGCGATCCATTAAATACTGGGGACCTGCGAAATTTTTACTCTGTCCAGAAAGCGAGTAAAATCCTCCGGGATGTATAAACACAATGACGGGCTTCTTAACATTCGGATTGTCTTCCGAAGGCAATTCTCTGGTATATATATTTAAGCGCAAGCAGTCCTCTGAAACATCTAAGCTATTTAGTCCAGGTTGTGGGCACATGGGACCATCAACGGTTGCATCGAAGATATCAAACCATTGTTCTACTGGTTCGGCCGGCTTAAAACGCAGGTCTCCTATGGGTGCTTTTGCATAACGTATGCCTCGGAAAGCATAAAAATTACGACCGGCCTGGGAGGTCAGCAGTGTGCCACGTATTTTACCCAAAGCTGTTGTCAATACCAAATCCGATAATTCCTTATCGCTGCCCTTTAATGTGTCTTCATTATCTTTGCTTATTTTCCCATTTGCAAAACTCATTGCCACCACTAAACTTAAACAACACAAAAGTTTAACACGCACACTTTTCAATTCCAACATTATCCACGAATACTTCTGCTTAACTGACTGCACTTCAGTATGGAGAACAGCTTTTATACTTGCATTCTTACTTCAAGCAGAGAAGATTTGGCGTTAAGAAAATAAACTTTTCGAATTAATCATTCCGCATAACTACTCAAGGTTTAATTTATTTGCACATACATACATACGAGTATATTTAATAAATGAACCTTTTTCCATTTATTCGAGACCTTTGAACAAAGAATATTCAGTATTTTTGCAGTTAACAGACAGGGTTTGCCACAAAAGGAAAGCAGGTATTCAATTATTCCATACATGCCAACTGTTGTTGTTGTATTGCAAAGTAAGTTGATTATGTTCAACTGCTTTGTAAAATTTATTTAGAACATTTATTAAATATTACTTGCAATATACAGCATAATTTGTACATGCTCGAACTGTAGGACTTGAAGTTGTGAAGATAGATGAATTTGTTGTAGTTTGCTAGGAAATCTAAATTATCAAATATGTGAGACAGAATTAGCGAGATTTGGATCTCTCTTTCAAGTTCAATATTTTGTTTTGGCCAGTGTTTATGATTCTTGTAGAGCTGTGTAGAAATCAGAAATAATCGAATAAAATCGAAGTACATTAACATAAGGGCATGGTGAGCCAGTCAGTCAGTTAGTTTGGGTTTAAATTTGCACTTTCTGCACCTCCATATCAGAGAATGAAAAATAGTACTCAAAAAAAAAAAGCATAAGTAAATAGTCTTAGTTTTAGTAACTGAGTGAGCTCACATATTTTCTCTCAAGCAACTATGACTATAGGCGATTCCAACACGCAAGAGTATCCCTACTTCGTTTAGGCGAAAAACTAAAACACGCTACAACTAAAAATAAATGGCTCATACGTATCAAGCACATTCACTCTCTTTCATACTAATAGTCTGAACATGCTTATAGGCTATACGCATTATACTCGGGATATTTATTCATCATTCGCCACCATATACATACATTTGTGTATGTAAAATAGAATGGAAAATGTGTGGATGTGTTTGACTGTTTGAAAATATGCTTTATGTGTGTTGTGTAAATAAAATAGCCCTGTATATAAATACACTCAAGTGTAGCCGATGGTTGTTGCTCAAACAGTCTATAAATTTTAGCTGTAGCTGTTTGTGCTGCGTAATTTAAAAAATTTGTATAAACATAGTTGTTGGATGCTTATAAATATACGTATTCGGTTTAAAATTAATATAAGTTTTTATTTAGTTTCACCTTGATCCACTTCCCTTTTTCCGATTGAGCTGAAATTTTACATCCATGTATAAATCGGATGACAACACAATATTATTATGATATAGAGTTGATCTGATGATGGCTGATAATGGTTTTGGATATTTCACTTTTTAGTTCATTTTATTAACAAATAATAAAAGCTTGTTTAAAAAAAAAGGTTTTTTTCCTCTGTAGTCTTGTTTTTAGCTGTACTTATTTATAATTGTTTGACGGCCAATAAAAAGATACTGTTGTAATTCTCTGCTCCATTTCTGAGGAAGCTTTCAATGTAAAACTTCCAATTTTCTCACATGGAGTTTTCTGATTGTGGTGAACAAAGCTATGAGGGATAAAAACACGACGAATGGCCTGCACCTAAACCTAAATAACAAATAGATTTCTTTTCGGTTAACAAACGAAGGCATTATCACGTCAAATGCACTAACCTTAAATTCATTTAGAACTTCGGAGTAATTAACATTTTTTTAATTCGTCTCATTGATTTCCAAAGTAGAGAAGATTGGTTATACACATGTGTCTCGTAAATCCTCTGCTTGGCCATTTTAAATTCTTTTTAACTCAAACTTTCATAAAGCAATCATCAGTTTTTGAGTGTGAAAGAAAGCCCTATGTGGCTTATGCCCGTTATTTCTAACCATAGATATCTACTAGTGTACAGATATATATCGTGTAAGTTAAATCTTATAAGGCAAACTCGTAGGTAAAAAACTTAGGTAAACTACCTGTTTGTAGAAATAATGGGCATTAGAAGCACAAAAATATGTACCCCATTTCTGTAACTTGTGAGAAGTTCTCGCATCGAGAAAAATTAAATAATTATATTCGTTGTCCTATTTTACACAGGGTTACTCACATAAAAACTTGTATAAACTTACAAAAATATCAACAAATACAGTTTTTTTTTTCTTACTCACCCTGTGTTTGAAGGATGATAACAATTTTTTCGACTCGAAAAGTTCTCACATCCCTTACAGAAACGAGGCAATGAATTCAAGTTTAAGAAAATTGAAAATTTGATATAGAAGTTATTTAAAAAATAATAAATGTACGTAAAACATTTATGTATAAAGCACCCCATACACGTTTCAATTCAATTGGCAACTGAGTCGGCTGTTGTCCAAATCAAGACGTGCATGGCTCTGTCAATTGATTGGCAGTTGTCGAGTTGGTTGAAGGAAAATCAAAAGATTTTGAATTTTTAAATTGACTAGTAAATCCTTCAATTCGAGTCTCTTGATCAGCTGTAAAAATTTATGTTTGCAGAAGAAAAAGTTATTATTTTTTGAAATTGAATTTTGAACAAAAAAATATAAAAATTAATGAATGAATGCAATAGAATTTTTTCATTTATAAATTTGTATTTGTGCAAAAGTTGAATGAAAATCTTTCAATTCAGTTTATGAAGTGTGTGGCCAAGAATCAATTCAATTGAAAGACTCAATTGACAATTGAATTGAAACGTGTATGGGGTGCTTAAGTAAACAAATTTAGTCAAACATTGCAGCAAGCACTTTTTCAGATTATTTAGTATTATAATGAAATTTTCCAATTTAATATTACTATTTTAATCAAGTAAAAAACCCCCCACTCTCAAACAAAAAACCATAAAAATAAAATTAAATTTTTTCCCAGGATCAAAAGTTTTCCGTTTAATCTTTAATGGATTGAATCATAAATTAGAAATTTTCAAGGCAATCTTCAAAAAAGGCATGTCCAATTCAGCAAAACTTCCCACACACACACACACCCCACCCAATTTCAGGTCTTTATGGTCATACAAAAAGGCTTAGAAAGAGTCTTACTTGAGGTGTAGATAAAAACGGTTTTCGAAAAATTGCTCTATTTTTCCCACGTTTAGTGGCTTCAAAGCAGCAAGCGGATACATGAAATAATTGCGTGTCTTCAGCTAATAAGCTAAAGTGTTAAAATTGATAAAAACCAAATTCAAGAACTTGAAACTAAATGCCCTTAAATAAGCGCTAATGACTCTTAAACAAATTGAAACAAAAAGAAAGGAAAGGAAAGCCAGGCAGGCACACTCACGTTGTACAAACCCTAAACGTTCGGACAAAAAAGATACAAGCACAATAGGTACATACCTTAAGATAGAGAAAATATTAAATGAACTGTTAAACAATTTGGTTTGGTTGATGGTTTCTGGTTTGTGGTTGAATACTCGCATGAACACTTACCCTTAAAAGGCAAAGTGGTGTTAAATATTTTCTTAAAAATATTAATTGACCAAAGTCGTACGCGCAGTTCACCCGTTGAGAATATTAAAAAATTGTTGTTATGCGCCTTGTGCAGGTACGAGTAGTTTGGTCATTTCATGTTAACGTGCCCTCAACATGTTCACAGTTTATTAAAGTTTTTTTTTAATATTTTACAGAGTCTCAGCCCCAAAGAAGTTCAATAATATTTTTTTTCCAAATATTTATTTATTTTGATGTGCCAAATAATTTACAAGTAATGGGATCTAAAATTTATTTTTTTTTTGGCCACACATGCTGTTACATGATGTATCTACAAAACTCACTCACCTTGACAATTTTTTTTTTAATTTTGATGCTAATATGTCAACACTGGTAATTAATTGTAGAGTTTTTCAAACCTCATTACAATGAAGAGAGCATCCCCGGCACTTTGAGATGCAGACACGTCTTCTAAGATACCTTAGGGAACCTCAGCTGCCGTCTCCATTAACAAACGAGCTGTGGTGCATTTGTTTGCACACATTAGCCGATACAATATAATAAAATCTTTTAAACGTTAATGTGTGTCTTAACCTCAGAAAAGCAACAAAAAATCTATATTTATGCCACAATTACATTTGCAGAACATAAAATCCCTGCACAAGAAAATAAAAATAAATAAATGAAAATTAAGCCAAGATATAGAACTCAAGTGCCAACTACACACGTTTTAGTTCGCACTTCTTTTCCGCTGTTGGTACGAGTGCCTTTAAAAGGTACAACGATTTCCAGACACAATCCTGTGGTGTACAAAGAAAACACAGAAGATGTAGACAGCAACAATAAAAAAAAAAACAAAATCAAAAAAAAAATGTGTTAAAAACTTTCAAATTAAACTCGTGCTTGGTTGGTTGAGCTCTCAAGACGTATGCCACCTGCCGTTGCAGGCTCCTTTTAACTCGTGCCAGCACACACGGCTCTTACTAAGAAAGACATATTCCACTCTTCTTTTTGCGTTCTTCTTAACCACAGAAGATTTGATAAAATATTGCCTGGATACCTTAACAGTTTAAAGAAAACAAAGTCATCATCATCTCTTGAGTTTTATGGATTTACACAGAACTTACTCTAGTAGAATATTAAATTAAAACTATTTTAAACATACATTTTTATAACTTAATACAGTCAGAGAAAAAGTACTCACAATTCACAAATAATGTTCCTTGTTTGAAAAGTTTCTTATTTCATTATTTTCAATAAATACGACTAGTTCTCAAAAGATAATTTTTCGGAGACATTTTTACATTTTTAATTGAACTATAGTGAATTTTAATCAGAAATAATTTCTTAATCGGTATTAGCTTCAGGTACTTCAATTCTTATTAAATGAAATATTTTTATATTCTTATGAATTGAACAGGCTAATGTTCGTAACGCTTTTTAAGCCAAATTACATGTGATAATTATTAATGAACAAATAACATCAAAGTTAGTTGGAACAGCCAGCCGTTTTCGAAGGCCACTAAACCTTCCTCATCAGCGTTCTTCAGTGTTTTGGTCCACTGTGTGTGGTGTCAGTTGATGTAGATTTCTGCCTTATATACGAAACTTTATTGCAAATGGAATATGTGAATTGGTTTGATTCATCGTATTTCAATTTGCTCATGTGTTTTGTAATGAAGGCTCAAAGTTACCATCTCTAAATTTACAACAGTCTTACCATTGTCGTTTGTTCTTTACTAACTATGCACATGTAACATATAAAGCAGAAATCTACATCAACTGACACCACACACAGTGGACCAAAACACAGAAGAACGCTGATGAGGAAGGTTTAGTGGCCTTCGAAAACGGCTGGCTGTTCCGTTCAACTATGTGTTGTTGTCAGAATATTTACAACTAACTTTGATGTTATTTGTTCATTAATAATTATCACATGTGATTTGGCTTAAAAAGCGTTACGAACATTAGCCTGTTCAATTCATATAAGAATATAGAAACAAATACAGTTCAAAAAATAATAATTAAATTAACTAAAATATTTTTATTAATTAATGTGATTTTCTAAAGAAAAATTAAACTAGACTTTATTAGCTGGGGGAAATACCGATATTTTTCAGTGCAGCCACGCACTTCATCACCATCTACTTGGGTAGAGATTGTTATTCACTTCAGCTATTTAACGTATATTTTTAATGAAATGGAACATGAGAAATGATTGTTTTGTATACAGTTATTGATTTACCTTTGGCAAATATATCAGACCAGTATGATAACCTCAAAGTGACCTCTATTGATCAAAAGGAACTTAACTGTAACAAAAAAACCCTTTGAAGATTAACTACTTTGAATTCTCTTTGTTGCACTGGTTTTCAACTCCTCCATTATATTATGAGTGTAGATCGCAATACTTTAAAATCTTTTTTTTTACCTTTAAAACCAGACCATAAACATTTCTTAATGAATTTATTTATGTATTAAGCAAAAGTGGGACACGTACTTGCTATTTTTTCAACATCTGCCTTAATGTTGCCTGCCCATCCACAGGCACGAATAATTATTTCAAATGCAAATAAAGAAGTATTTGACTCATTAACATTACTTTCTATAATATACATATATGTATGTATGTACATATACGTGTATTTGTATTGCAGGATATTTAATTTTTTTTTGTATATAATTCTTTATTCTAAAGGATATTTAATCTGAAGTGACAAATATAATCTAAAATTGTTTCTATGAAAATGTGTTTTTTTTCTACTCTCATGTAAAATTAACAACTGATCAATCCATCATGAGCATGAGAAAGAATGGCAGGCATAACATAATAACAATAAATGGCATGTGAAAATGTATATCGCTGGCTTAACATGCAAAGACTCTAACTCCACTTTTTTTAGAAATTGAGATTTTAATGCAATAAGCAAAAATACATTGATACAGTGATGAGCAAAAACGCTTAGTCCAATTTATCGCAAGAAAAATCTCCCTATAAAAAAGTACAGTTTAACCACTTTTGACGAATTGTTCAATCAAATGTATTAAAAAAATCTACTAACTGTTTTATAATAATTAATGTACGAGTATGCTAAAAAAATTTAATATCAATGTGTCAGTGTATGGTATCGTTTTTTGTCTGCTACACGTTCAATATATACTTATCCCTCGATTTACACGATACTTATTTTACACGATTTCACATTTACACGATTATTTTGGTTTTCGTGTAAATTGAGAGATTTATGAAATACCTCGATTTACACGAGTTTTTATGTGTTTTATTTCATAAATTACATTAATTTTGTTTTTGTTTTTATGAATAGTATTTATTTTGTTTAATGGATAAAGACTTATTTTCATGTGTTTTGAGTAAACGCTTCTGATATTTTAAAAACTAATTTCTTAATAAAATCAATTTTTTACGCAATTGAACCTTTATTTTCGATTCAAACGATTTTTCACACAAAAATTTAAAATTTCGATTTACACGACTTTCTCAGGAACGTATTTATCGTGTAAGTCGAGGGATAGGTGTATATTGTGATATTTGGATTGCAATACATTTTAATGGATTGATGGATCACGAGCGTATGCTACATGTTCAATATTTATCGCGTCAGTATTTAGGTTATTTTTGTGCTGTGCGGATCGTTTATTAAAAAATGTTGCGAGAAAAAATTTCGCATCTTTTATTAACGTATCGCGATCTAATATCATGAAAATGCTACACGTTCAATATTTATCACGCGATCCGCGATCTGGATTCCATAATTTAGGCCATTCTGCGATATGGATCGCGATCCATCAATACTGCATGCTACACGTTCAATAAATATAGCGATACTGGATCGCGTTCAATAAATAAAAATAAAAAATAAAGGTTTTTTTCTTCAAGGCAATTTTTTACTTCGCAAAGGTTACCTACCACCCATTGCAGTCTTATGCCCTAATTCTGTCCGACGATTATGTCGTCTTGTCTATGGATGACAAAAAGCCGCAGTTGTGATTCTTTAAAACAATTATTATTTATTGTCTATGTGTATTTGCTTTATGATTTTGTTCGGCACGTTATATCCAACACATATTTTTTCATATATTTTTCAAACTATTGTATAATACTTTAATTTAATTTTATGTTTTAAAAACATGATAATAATGGGCTTAATTACGAGTGTCATATTTCGACTACTCCTACGACGATTTTGTGATAAATTAAAGAAAAATTGTTGTACAAAATCGTCATAGTCCAAGTCGTAATACGACACTCGTAATAAGGCCCAATATTTTAATTGTTCATTATCAAAGCCAACAACCTTTTTTGAAGAAAAAAATCTGGAGATTTCAAAAGCAAGAACTCAAAAGTATTTTCAAACAAAAACGTCCGAAATCTTCTTACTGAATTACGGCATTAAACTTGTAGCTTCAATTTAAATTTTATATAATTTAAATAAGTTACTTTTTGATATTTTAGTTGTTTTAAGTTTAAACATAATTTTTTGATATATTTTTAATTGATCTGTATACATTTACAAGCCTTTACATTTGATTTATTGAAAAATCCGGGATTAACACCACGAAACTATTAATTTTTATTTGTCTTACTGGCTTGGTAAACAATTAGTGTTTCACACAACATCAAATTAAGTAAACATTTATATGCAAGGAACGTGAAGCTTGTTCCAAGTATTTAATCAAGTGATATTAATGGATCAATCAAATGTACTCAAACCAATCAAGCGATCGATAACAGTAAACTATAAAATACAAATGCACTGGGCAATTTGTATCCATCGAATTGCATGAAACAATAATAAATAAAATAAAAATAAAATAAACAATGAAAGCGTTTTCTATTTTCAGCAGATCTGTCTAGTTGGTACACATTAAGTATCACGAGTACCTGGTCTAAGTCGTTGTTAATATCAAAAAAAATTATTATTTTCGCCCATCGCAAAAGTGTCAAAATGTTTAATTTATTAGCTAAATCATTAGATGATACGACAAAGACTCCTATTTATAGTTGATTGCCAAATGCAACATTTTTTTTTCATTGTAGTTATTGCGTATATTAATGATCACAGCCAAAAGTAACCAAAAATTAGCATTCTATTATTATGGCTGATTGGTTGCATATACAAAACAATGTGTCAATGAACACAATATAAATCCTACAAACAAACTTACAAACAGACACGTTATACACATATTACAAAGGAGTGACTACTATCCGTGTTTCTCTAATACACACACACACACACACACATCATTAGTAAAAATGTAAAAAAAAACTAAAATAAATGATTGCACTGTGAAAAATCTGATGTAAACGTTTTTATATGGCACGCTTGATTGCTTCCGCCAACAAAAGACAAACAAAACACGGTGCTGCTCTCATAGAATTAAAAGGACATCAGACAAAAGGAGAATGTCCCTATGTTTTTTTACGGGCGTACGTTCAACATTGTCCTCATTGTAAAACATTGTGTAATGAAACGTATGTATGTATGTATGTGTGTTCACGAGAAAAACTAAAACAAATATCAATCTAAAAACGATAAAAAATCTTTTAAATTTACTGCATTGCGAATGAATTTTGGTAAATTCTACTACCGTATCTTAATGTTTATGGATTCTGAGGCACACAATAGATTGTCAAGCACTCGACCAGCGAGGTCGTTAAGGGCCAAATAACTTGAGTAATTTACGAGTGTTCTTTTGGACATGTTAAACAATAGTGAGACAACAAACAAAATTAAATTAATTAATGTTGCAATGCATCTCCTAAAAACTAATAATCAAATGGCTTGTCCACTGGCAACAGGCAACAGTAAGTGTTATGTAAAAATTTTGTAGATCGTATAATAACACCCGCTCAAAGCTACCAATGAAAAAAATGTATAAATAATTTTGGCAAAATAAAATGGTAAAATATGCCAGATAAACTGACCAATTTTCATTTGACATAAAACAGAGAAAAATAGCCAATTTTAAAATGCCAGCCAGTGGGACCTTGGCCTATTCGAAATTTTTTTAATTTTCTGCAGCTTGTTACACAAAAAATTTTGCTTCAGTTTATTTTAATTTTCCAAAAAAAAAACTTTTTTTTTACTCCCTGCCAATCAATGTTAAATGAAAAACTGCATTTCATTTTAGCATCTTGTTTAAAATATGTATACAGGAAAGCTAATTTTATTTAAATAAATTACAAAAGTGCGAATAATGATCATGTTTTGACACTCGTATAACAAAAAATTAGAAAATATACATAAAATTAAATTTAATCACATCAGGTTATTGCAGCTACAAAAAAAAAACAAACAAGATGTGCCCCAAACAGTACGTCAATATTATTAATACACGATATATGTATTAAAAATAAAAAAGAACAGTAGGAGGACAGCCGCTGACATAAAGGAAATGAAAAAGACGTGTTCATTATGAACATAAAACGCCCTGTAAAACAAACGGATTTCTGGGAAAAATTAAGCGGAGAGCAACTAACCAACTAACGAAGCCTGACAATAAGAAATTCCTATGCAAACATTTAAAATAAATTGGCCAAAAATTTAAGGCGCAGACAGTTACGAACACCAAATAATCATTAAAAATTGTGATGAGAAAATTTCGTGTAATTTACAAATAATAATAAAGAAAAACATGCATTCAGTCACCTTTTGAATCTAAATATTTGCTTAAAACTTGCCCGCAGCTAAAAATCCTTAAAAATTACCAACAACGCAACCACGCGTCCTTAGAAATTTTAAGCCTTTTAACGTACATACAAACACACACACACACACACACAGCTGAACTTCATCATCATTTTAAACGTCAATCAATGTGTTTGACTTGGATGGAGTCAAATAAAATCTCACACATCAAACGAGTTTCATTAAAATCTAACTAACTACTCTACTATATTCGTATGTATGCATGTGTGTGTGTGTGTTTGTGTATGTGCGCACCTAAATGTAAGCATCTACATACTTGCAACAAACACTCTCTTAATAGCGCCAATTCCGATCTTCCAGCATCATCATCATCATCATCATGTTAATATTGGTGGACGTGATCTTACAAATCGATTTTGGTCGCCATTGGTGACAATAATGACAGAGCAGTGGCAGTTCTTGTTTAAACAACACTTTAATGCCTTCCGGCTGGTAAACAGCAAAAAAGCCAAATTATTGTTTGAAAAAATAAATACATAGGTTTGCACAAACCTACATACACACACTTGCATACATACATACATACATACAGACGTGTATGCATCATTAAGAACAGTTGCCGAAAAAAAAAACGATTCCTAAGCATATTTGGTATTTTATTGTGCTTTTGACACGAAGTATCCAGCTAACGGGCATATGCTGTCATTGTAGTCCTCCACACTCAACACAGGAGCAGCAATGCATATGCACAAATATGATTATATAACGGATATAAAAGAGGTGGGGCAACCTATCACCGGTACTGTAAACTAATTCAGGAGATGCAGTTAAAAGCTCTGGGCTATTTAACCAAACTTAAATCGAAATCAGCAGTATGATTACATTGTGATCATAAAAGAAATTGTTGACTAGCCAGTTACTCATAAGTCAAAGTAGAATTAAAAGTACCTTATAAATTAGGAAAGCAAATAATTGTTTTTAAATTAAAATAAATAAACATTTAAGATCAAAGCAAATATAGTGAGTGACAAAATTGTGACAATATTGTTTGCACTTTCTGATTATTTGCTTACCTTATTTTAATCACAAAAGTTGATAGCGTGAAGATCACAATTTTTTATTATTTTTTTTTATTAGCGCCTACTATTATTACCTTCTTTAGGAAAGGGATAGCGATAGAGCAGACAGGTGGTGAAGGAATTGGTAGATGAAAGCTTCATTATTTTACAACTCTGCTTTTTTAATAAGGCAGTGTTGCAGCGCCTCTGGACTTAATGAGGCGTATTAAATTTTCGAAACTGTGTTTAGTAGCCATTTTATTGATTATTTTACTTCGCCGATAATTCTGCTACACTAGCTAAGTCGAAGCCATATGCACAATGAGCAAACTTTTTTTAAAGAGCTTTTTGTGCTTTCACACCAACGAGAGCACAACAGCCAACCAGATCTCGCCGGCAAGAATGCTTGCTCTTATTTTGCAAAGAAACAAAAACAATTTTAAGAGTTTACCTCAAATGCAAATACCGCAGTATGTATAGTTGGAGGGCGCTCTGATGTTACATTAGGATTAGTATCCGCAGATGCCGGTGTAGTTCCGTGAGCAGTATCTATGCCATCATTACTAAAACTCTCCAACAATAACTGATACACAGGCACATTAATGCCCTAATTCTGTTCGACGATTGTATCGTCTTGTCTATGGACGAAAAGAAGCCGCAGTTGTGATTCTTTAAAACAATTACATATTATTTATTGTCTATGGTAGAAGGTTCGTGTATTTGCTTTATGATTTTGTTCGAAACATTATATCCCACACATATTTTTTCATATATTTTCAAACTACTGTATAATACTTTAATTTAATTTTTATGTTTTAAAAACATTGCATTAATATATTTATTTTTCATTATCAAAGACAACAACCATTTTTGAAGAAATTAATTTAGAGAATTCAAAAACAAGAACTCAAAAGTATTTTCAAACAAAAAACGTTCTAAATCTTCGTACTGAATTAGGGCATAATTCACATCAGAAATATTAGTGGTGTTGTTATTTAACGAGTTTGTCGGTGAGCAGGCTCGAACCCAGGACCTTTGGCTTTGTAGTTAATGTGCCTTGACCGCCTTCGGGCAGACTTTGTTGGTTGCACCGGTAGTTTAGTTGGCAATGTGCTAGGATACCAGTGCAGAGATAGTGTGTTCGATTGTTTCCCAAGACGATGTTACTATGGTTGTCAACATATGTAAGTTACAATACAATTCGTAATTGATTTATAACATTTAATAAATAAAATTAAGTGAAATACTAAGTTAAATGTAAGCAAAATTAAAGTAATGATATTGTATTGCAAGAAGACGATAAAACTGAAAGGTGACTATCCCATACATAGACTACATCAAGCGACTTCGTATATATGTATGTACCAGAGAATGACAAAAACATCGTTTTAAGTACTCTTTGATTATTGACAGTCAAACAACCCTGAATGCGTGCAGGTAAAAATTAAAAACACGCTCATATACAAATACAAGCATTAATTTTAAACGAAATACGTCTAACTATAAACATCCAGCAACTATGTTTATACACATTTTTAAATTACGCAGCACAAATGACAAAAATACTCTGACTATTAATCGGCTACACATGCGTATATACATACATAGCTGTTTTACTTACGAGTACACACAGCCCTGTGGCTGAGTGGTAGCGATTCTAGCCTCTCAGTTCAGAGGTCGTGGATTCGATTCCCGCCATAGAACCTGGGTATTTCCCGCAGGTAAGCTAATCGCTTCGCGGATTGTGTTGTTAGTTATAAGACAAAATAAAAAAATAAATTTAAAAAAATAAAGCATGTTTTCAAACAGCCACACAAACACCCACATATTTTCCATTTTCCATTCCATTCTAAATACACAAAAGTATGTGTACGGTGGCGACTAATGAATCATGGGTATATAAAATGTATACTATAAACATACTCAGGCTATTTGTACGAATGAGAGAGAGAGAGAGAGAGTCAATGCGCCTGCTACGCATGTGACTTTTTATTTTCAGTTGTAGCATATTTTAGTTTTTCGCAGAAACGAACTAGAGATGTTTTTATGTTGGATTCGGCTATACGCAGTTACTAAAACTAAGACTATCTACTTATGTATTATTTTTTGAGTACTCATTTTCCTTCTCTGATCTACAACTAAAAAAAGTAAAAACGCAAAAATGTCAGTGCATATTATCTGCAAGTCGTCTTCCATAAACTGGTTATTAATTAAAATTATTTTGATCTACAAATTCTCCAAGAAAATCGTGTTTTGTCGGTGAATGTAACGGTATTTATAAAAACAAGGAAACAACACTACAGCCGCTTTACAAGTTTAAAAAAGTGTAATTTTTTAACTCCGTATAATTTTTAATTAACGAAGAATTTTATAATGAATAATTTAAATTTGTTGTTGGTTGAAGTCTACTGATGAGTTTCTTAAGCAAAAACGAAATGCAAACCAAAATTCTTCATGTTAATACATTAAAGACTTCAAGGCAAATAAATACACTTTGGTATTTCGAAATATTGCATAATTTATAGCCTGTCCCACGATGTCACTAGAAATCGTTCGATCGACAACTTGTATTGAAAACAACAACAAATTTTCTAATGTTATTGTTGTTTGCAATACAAGTTCTCGATCGAAAGATTTCTGGTGACATCGTGGGACAGGCCGTTAATATTTAAGGAGAAATTGAACTTTTCACAAAAACATTTTCTAACATTTTCAAAATAATTATTTTACTTGATTTATATTTATCAGAAAACATGTTTAATTTAATAAGGATACATGTAATGTACTCAAACCAAATGATAAACCTAATGTATGAAATTTTCTAAATATTTGCGTAAATACAACAATGTATCCGAAAAACAATTTAAAGTGGCAAAGAAAAGAAAATAAATGAAAGAAAAAATTTTGTTATGCTCCATATTATTTAAATTTGTATGTTCTAAAGGAGTATTCGCCTCTAGAATATTCAAAATTAAAAGAACATAAAGTTACATCTTTTTTCCTTTTGTAATGTTAGTGGCCCCGAGATAAGCCTTTAAGCAAACTTATTTCGCTGTCTACCTCCTTTTTCTTCTTGACAACAAGATGACTTTAAAAGTTTCTCTGCAAACAAATTGAAATCAAAATTAAGAAAAGAAAAAAAAGAATACAAATATACTCGTGTTATTGTGTTGATGATGATCTTTGTTTCACATCATCTTGGCCTTAGACTATTACAGCGGGCAAATAGCTTTTTCTTCAATTTATTTCAATTCTAAAATGGACCACCCGGTTGAATGGGTTGTTATCAGAGTATCCCGCATATAACTGCTAATAACTGATGATATATAAATTGCGTATTTTGCCGCAGATAATAAAGGAAAAAGTTAATTTTTGCTACTGTTGTCTCCTATATTTAAGTAGTTTTAAGAGGCCGAACCATCACTTATCATATCAGCTTAAAGTTAATAATCAATGATTAGAGTTAAACAAACTGTTATTAAGCACTTTGCCAAGTATCTATAAGACGTTTTAAATAAACTAAATCTATTTTTAAAATTACAAAATACACACTTTTGATTTCATTGCATAGCGCGTGCGCGTCTTGACATTCTCATACTCGTGTCTTTAATATTCTTTGGAGTTACGCGAGTTGTTTGTTCTCTGTCGTTGTTAACAGGTGGAAGGAAGCACACACCAAATAACAATTAATTTAGTTTTTTATTTGTGGTAAAAAAAAATATGAAATCCCTTTGACTTCTTAACAGTGTCCCCATGCATACAAAAGTGAGCAGATGTGTGAGTTGGATGTGGTGGCTGGTTTCTTGAATCATGCAGGAGGCTGTAAAAAGAATTGTAAAAATATTTTGTCGTCCGCATGGCTTTATAGTTGGACTCAAACGCAAAGTAAATGTATGTATGTACTTGCATTTAAGTATATACACGAGTTACAGGAGATTGTATTTATTATGGGTACACGTGCTTTGAATTGTTAATGATCAATATTGAACAAGTTAATATGTAGTTGATGTAATGTTTGTCCTTTGTTCATAAATTTATTTAAATATAGTGAATAAAGTTTATCAAATGTTTTGATTTGAGTACATACTTAAAAATACCTGATTAGTAACGATTATGATGTTCTTTTCAACAACATCTATAATCTATAAAAAAAATTTGGCTTGTGAAAATATGAAATTAATGGCCTCTGGAGACGATCAAATAACAACGTCAATCAGTGAATGTATATTATTGTCGTTTAATTGACGCTTTCTCGGAGACATTCAAATAAATCGTAAATCAGCATTTTAATTTTGTGTTGGTTGTGTGCGGTTCGTCGGATGATAGATGTATATATATATATTGGTTTCTTTGGTACAGAGCCTCAAAAAATTATGATTTAACTTTGAATAATATTTTTTATGTCCTTATTAAATTGTTCATTTTTTACTCCAAAATTTTTTCTTACGAAAACTGCTCTTGAAGATAATAACAAGAAATCATCATCCGACGAAGACGAAGCCATACATACATACTTGCATGGCTTTTTTGCATATATTTATATGATATAATATATCGTCGCTGTTTTAACTAACTGACCTAACTGAAACGTCTTTTCCGTTATAAACTAGTGAAGTTTTGAGGAAAAAAAAACTGTCTACGGTTGTTGTTGTTACAATGTCATTCCACGTATTATCTTCATTCTCGATTTTCAATAAAATTCTGTTTTTCTTTCATTTGTGCTCTTCTTTCTCTACATTTTTAGTACACTTCTAAGCAAGTTAGGACTTTCTGCTTTTCACCATGTTAAACAGCGTCTCAAAAACTATTCGAACCAAAAAAAAAAAATGAAAAATAATTTTTTTAGTCATAAGCCACTTTTTCATAGACCAGGTCTCATGTATCATTTTTCTTCTTCTATGCGACATTGATAATAAATAATAAAATAACTGCTTGTAGACTTTTGAACGTTGGTTTCTTACAAACAACAATGTTAATTTTCCATAAAATGCAAAATGAACTATCTTCATCCGCGCACTTTTCCATGCCTTCGCAAAGTAAATGACGTTTATCGTCAGTCTGAGTTGGAGACGATCAAATAATCAGCCGTTAAGTAAAAAGATCAAAATTTCTTGATTCTCATCAATCACTGACGGCAACGCGTACGACTGCACGCAACCAACTATGTGATTGATGGTTTTATTTGATCGTCTCCTGGGCAATTAAGATCCATTGGTTAAAGCAACAGAAATAAATCTGGTGGACTTTACATTTTTTTTTTTTTAATCAGCTCAGGAATAGGGTTGCAATTTTCTCAAATTGATTATACGTATAATTTTTCATTTTAAAAAATATTTTTAAACACATAAGTTAGCAAAAGAACGTTTTGACTCCAATTTTATATATGAATAAGAGACACACTTATTGATACTTTCGGAGTAGAGAAAAAGTAGATCCTTCATGACTTCTTTCATTGGGTTGTTTATTAGCTAATGCAAAATCGAGTCATCAGAATGGATTTTTCTTAATGTTGTGATTTCAAAATACATAAATATTTTTTTCAGAAAAGATCTCATAGCAATAACAAGCTTATGAAAAAATCTTTGCAAATCATCTGAATTTCTTTAATTGCAGATCACATGATTTGGAATTCATTGATTGGAAAAAAATGTCACTGGAAAAATAAACACAATTTTTAAAATTTTTTTTTGCGAATTTTTTTAATTTTTTGTCAAATGCGAAATCACATAAGATCGAATCGAAATGTATGCAATTCACTAATTTAATTTAATTACATCAATGTTAACCAGCTTACTTAATTAAACCCTTCTAACAATATACACACATACATTTACATACCTACATATATATACATATGTATGTACATATGTTGTTGTACAACATATAATTATAAAAACAAATGTTGTTAACCAGCACTAAATTATAATTAAAGCAACGCACCGCACCGGCAGCAAAGATGGAAAAACCAAATGAGCATAATTTTAAAGAGCGGTACAAGTACGAGCTTGAGAACAAGGAACGGATGGATGGTTAATGTCGAAGTAATGCAAATGTTGCCAATGATGTCAAAATACAAAAAAAAACTTTTCACCTGATCAGCCCGCATTCACAAAATACGAGTACATACATGTGAATTAGTTTGAGACAAACTAAAAAAATATTATGCTGAATTATTTAAGTAAGAAAAGAAACATACTAACATACATACTCGTACATTAGTATGTATTTCTATGTACGAGGGCGGTTCGGAAACTTCTTAGCCTATCAATGAAAGAGAATAGTTAGTTCTTCAAAAATATTTTTATTTTTCAATATAATCTCCTGAAACTTCAATACACTTAGTCCAACGCTTTTCTAGCAATTCTATCCCTTGATTAAAATAGTTTTCCTCAAGGTCTTCAAAATAGTGGTTTACAACTATAATTGCATCTTCATTTGAGGTAAAACGCTTGCCAGCAAGGAATTTTTTTAGATTTGGGAACAGGTAAAAGTCACTGGGAGCCAAATCAGGGAATAAGGTGGGTTGTCAAGCAACTCGTACTTTAATTCGTTGATTTTAGCCATTGTTAAAACACTCTTGTGCGCTGGTGCGTTGTCTTGATGAAAAATTATTTTTTTGTGTTGTAAGCCAGGACGTTTTTCTCGAATTTGTACATTTAATTGATGCAAAATGTTGCAATAGTACTCTGAATTTATTGTTTTACCCTTTTGCAGATAGTCAATCAATAAAATACCTTTGAAGTCCCAAAAAACCATTGCCATAACCTTACCAGCCGATTGAATTGTTTTTGCCTTCTTTGGGGCACTTCCTCCAGCTTCAGTCCATTGTTTGGATTGTTATTTTGTCTCTGGAGTATAGTGGTGGATCCATGTCTCATCAACAATTATGAAACGACGCTTAAAATCCATTTTATTTCGCTTAAAACGATCCAAACAAGCTTGAGAAATGTTCATTCTTATGCGTTTTTGGTCGACTGTTAACAAATGCGGCACCCATCTTGCAGAAAGCTTTTTCATCTGTAGTTCTTCATGCAAAATTAAATGGACTCGATCATTTCAGATGCCAATGATATTAGCTATTTCACGCACTTTTATTCGTCGATCATTTAATACCATATCATGCACTTTGGCTACAATTTCTGTTGTTGTTGCTGTTTTTGGACGTCCACTACGTGGTTCATCTTCAATGATTGTACGACCACGTTTAAATTCAGCAACCCAATTTTTTACTGTTGCATATGAAGGAGCACTTTCACCTAACACATTCACCATATCATTATGAATTTCTTGTCCCGATAAACCTTTTTTATGTAAATATTTAATGACACCACGCATTTCTAATTTTTCCATTGTTAAAAAATCGCGGATGCGTCTTTTGTGAACACCTGTTTCTATATGAAGGAGTTGCCAGATCAAAACAAAATTTAATATGTGTTCATAGCAGAGATGGAAGTTTCCAAAACACTTAACTTTTTTCTGTTTATACCGCGCTTTTTGTGCTAGGCTAAGAAGTTTCCGAACCGCCCTCGTATGTAAATACATCTTTACAATAAACGCGTAAGTATGAAACTTTTTTTTACAATTTCATTTACAAAAAGTTAGCAATAAAAAATAATACAAATAAATTTTCTTTTCAAATTAGGGCATGGCCGATGGTGTTACACCCTGCATTGATTGTGAGTGTTAATGGAGTTTTTTTTTCATTAGAAAACCATCATATCGTCTTCTGCTTTCTACCTGCCCTATGAAGGCAAAAAAAAAATGTGGAACTTATTACAGCTTAGATACTTTTACTTTTTTATTGCTTTTTGCAAATGGTTGCATACAACCTCAATCATTTTCAAACAATTCGATGGCGAATTATGCAGATAAGTATATGTATGTATAGTGGAATGGATGAGAGGACATCTCCCTTTTGTAAACGTACATCAGTATATACTCAAATGTATGTGAACTGAATAAAGTGGAAAATATTAGAGTATGGCACCATGTTATCTTACTCCAATTAAGAAGGGTTCAGGTTATCGCGAACTATTTATTATTTTAGTTTGTTGATGACAGGAAATGGTGAGGGAATTCTTAGCTTAGAAACTATTAAAAAGCATGAAAACATTTTAGTTTAAGAATTTAACACTTAAGATGGCACATGACTATTAAGTACACATGTATTTGCGTACACTGAAAAAAATATTTGTCATTGATCAATCAGAATTCAATTAAATTGTAAATTTAAAAAAAAATAACAAAAACACATTTGATTCTCGGATTGTGGATTTATTGTTTCAGTAAATGCAAAAATTATATGTACATATGTATATGAAATATCGCAGCACATTGCGTCTGCTTAATTCAGCTTTAATGAAGATTTGACGTTTAATATACGGAAGCATAGACATACATACATACATTTTTTTATGTCCTTTGATTTCATAAAAATCATTCTTGACTCATTTTTCATGAAAACTTTTCATAAAAGTATAAATAAAATTATATGTTGAAATTTCCAATGTTGAAATATTTTTTTCTGTGTATGTATGTTTGCAGATCATCATTATAATAATTTTTATGGAGGCATAGTTTTTGTTTACCAAAGGTAAATCAACCAACCAAAAAAAGTGATAGAAAAATTTTAATTTCTAGCAAAATTTTTTATTTATACGGGTGACAAAATGTGTAAACGGAATTAATGGAAAATAACGACTGTAGCAAAGAGAACAACAACAACTATGAAAACATTATGTTGTTGATAAAGATCAGTAGAAAATTGATTGAAGAATACTAATATGTTTGTATGTATGTATTTATTTTATCAGCCAACGAAAAAGAACAAGCAGCTGCCAACAAGGCCTAACTTGCGAAATTGGCCTCTTTCGATTTATTAAAAAATAACAAAATTTTTTTCATAATATCGACCTCAACGTGTGGTCTGGTTCATTGTTAATTTTCTTTTCTTTACGTTTTACATGACTAACACAAGTCAATGATACTGACGCCATAAATTAATCAAATCGGAACGATTTTTTACTCTTCTTAATAATTGTTAAAGTCAAAAATATTTTCTAAATTTGTATTTAAATATGTATGTACGAGTATGTATGTATGTACAAGTTTTGTTTAGGTAAATTAACAAAAATCTAAATTAGCTTAGACCAAGTGCGACTTGTGGCATCGTCATAATTTGGATAATTTACGCAATTAATTGGTGTTCACAGTGGGTGGTCACAGAGATTAACTGCTTTTTCCATATTATTGTTGGTTGTTGTATGCTTTGTTGGAATATTTTCTAAAAAGTTTAACTAAAGCAAAAGTCGCTACACATGATGAGTGAGTACTGTCACTTATCGAGTCTTGCTTCCATGGGGCCTGATATATATGTATATACATACATACATATGTATGTATATCCATACACACATATGTACATGTATATATATATATGATGTACATTAGAGTGGTTCGAAAAAATATGACGTGTTAATAAAAAACTATTAAGGACAGAAATGTAGCTCTAACAGACCCATGAACACCGGTATATAAAATGTTATGATCGGACTAAAAATGGCGAAACAGTGAACAAAATACTAAAAGGGCGTTATTTGTAGGCGTGGCAAAAAAATAAAAATAAAATATTTTTGGAATTGTTTTTAGATTATCTTTAATCCTAGGTGATGACTGCCACAACTTTTTTTTGTTATGGAAGGAAAACCACTCTAATGTATGTGCATCTATTTATTTTTTCTTTTAAGTAGGAATATACATACATATGATTAATTCAATATTAAAAAAATCACGCAGATATTAAAATTATGAAACATACATACATACGCTAGAAAAATGTATGTTTGTATGAAAATGCGAATTGCAGCTCAACGGTATGCAAACGTTCATTTTGAAAATTATAATAAAAAACTTCGGGTTAAATTCATTTATTTTTGTTTTTTTAGGAGCTTTAGAGAGACCGTTTGTTGCCAAACTTTCCTTCTTTCTTATTTCATATTAACATTGTTAACATCTTTTTCTTCTAAAACACCTACCTGCTTGAGTATTTTTATTATTTTGCTGTCAATGAATATTGTGAACAGTAGAAGAAGGAGATTTCCGGCATTCCCAGACACTGCTGAAGCGGCGATAAAGCTGTTAAAGGACTGTAATCCCTCACTTCCAACCGGCAATTGGAAGATGGGGAGGTTCGGTGAGGCTGAGGCTGAGGGGGACAGACGTGGTATAATTATTATACTAAACGCTGAAACCCTCCCTCACTTAGCCAAGTCCAATAACATTATATCGTATGCCTTTGATTGATTGATTGGTTTATTTAGTAGTATGTACCATACTTTATAAAATTCATATACATTTCATATTTTATTATACTATACTAACAATCATAATAACAATAATAATAATAAATAATAATAATAATAATAATAATAAATAATAATAATAATAATAGTATAAGTATACATAACTTCAATTGATTCTTAGCATTTGTAGAATTTCTCTTCTAAATATATTAAAATTTCTTTCATTTTTAATATGCGTTGGTAATTGATTATAAATATTTAATCCTTTGTAAAAAAGTGATCTTTTCATCGTACTGTTTGTTACTCGCTGTAATCTGAAGTCTTGACAATTTCTTAAGTTATATGGCTGAACCTCTCCCACGTATATCAGTTGTTCACATAAGTATTGCGGTGCTAATCCCATTTTCATCTTCTGGATAAATTCTAAAGTATTTAATTCAAGTCTTTGTTTAATTTTAAGCCATTTGAGACAATTTAACATGTGATCTATTGGTGTATAACGGTTGCATCTTAATATGCATCTCATTGCTTTGTTTTGAAGTTTTTGAAGTCTGATTATTTGTTGATCCGTGAAGCAAGTATAAATTATAGTTGATCCAAATTCAAAATGTGGTTTAATCATAGTATTGTATATATTTATTGCAGTGATTATTGATATTTTGTTTCTCATTCTCTTAAAAAAACCGATTTTTTTGCCTATCTTTTTACATATATAATCACTATGTTCTTTAAATTTTAATTCTTGGTCTAGTATAAAACCGAGGTATTTAATACTTTTTACTTTTTCTATTTGTTCGTTATTTATTTCAATTTGTATATTACTGTTCATATTTATTTCCATACCCAGTAAAAAAAGACACTCCAAAAAAGTTATGAAAATGTAGAGTTTGCGATCTGGAAGTAGTGCAAATTTCGATCCGATCTAATGATTTTTACATGGGGTTGTCATTGCAAGAAGTTCTCTTTTTCGCTGCCTGGTCACCGAATTGGAAGCGATTTTAAGAAAAATGTCCTTTTTTGTGTTCTATGATAATATTTTTATCTAGGAAAAATTGCTAATAGTTACCTATTTTAACAATTAGTTTCTTTTTATAGGAATTTAAACGCGAAACAGTAATTTAATGTAAATTTAAGCAAATAACTTTAAAATTTTAGACCAAAAATAGTTCATAAGTTTCTTAAAAAAAAAAACGATTTTTTAAAAATTCTGGTGAGTAATTTCTAAAACTAGAGAGGAATTACAAGGTTTTGTATGACTAAAATAAACTTCTACTTGGTGTTCTGCTAACTATCGGCAAATTAAAAATATCGATTTTTTGGAAGCAATGAAAATGTACTTCCTTTAGAATGACTTCCAATTTTTTTTACTGGGTAGCTTTTGTTTTGTTCTCATTTAATTTTAATTTATTCATTTTTAGCCATTTGTTCACCTTACACAAATCATTTTCTAGTTTTTGGTGACATATGTAATTGATCTGTTTTTGCTTCCGTAAATATTAACGTATCGTCTGCATATAATACTATTTCACATTCTTCTAATATTTCTGGTAGCTCGTTTATATATATAATGAAAAGCAGTGCCCTAAAATCGATCCCTGTGGAACACCGTATTCATTATTAAGATTTGTTGAATTTATATTGTTGACCTTAGTTAGTTTTTTGCATTCTCGCGTTAAGATACGATTCGAACCATTTTATTTCGTTTCCATTTATACCATACTTTTGTAGTTTAGCTATTAAGATTTTTCTGTCTATAGTCTCAAATGCTCTTTTAAAATCGAGGAAGATTGCTAATACTTTCTTGTTTTTATCTAATTTTTTCCATCTGTTTATCACATAGTTTACCGCAGTTTCACGAGAGTATTTTTTACGAAAACCCGATTGATATTTAGAGAATAGTTTGTGTTTTTCCATATATTCTTCCAATTGCTCTTTTACAGCTCTTTCAATTATTTTTTCACAAGTTTTTAATGTGTTTATTGGTCTAAATTCTTCGCATTTATTTGTTTTATTTATTTTTTCTATAGGAATCACCATACTTTCTTTCCAGTTTTCAGGAAATATGCCCGTTTCGAACGATTTGTTAATAATATATAAAATTTCTTTGCCTATAATGTACCAATTTTTAAGCATAATATTAATGGATACTTTATTAAAGTCTCTTTTATTGTTTAAGTGTTTACAAATATTTTTTAGTTCATGTATATTTATTGCATGAAATTTAAATGTTTTGTTCACCATCGGAATTAAATTTACATATTGCACATCTTCTATACTATTTCTTATGTCTTTAATACTGTCTATAAAATATTTATTAAATTTATTTGCTATTTGGTAATCATCACTATATTCTATTTGGTTAAATATTACTGATTTTATCACAGATTGCTCTTTCTTTAGGGCTAATTCTTTAATCTTTTTCCACATTTGTTTTTGGTCTTTAGCATTACTAATTTGTTTATTTATATATTTATCTTTTTCTTCAACTATCTTATTCTTGTACATATTCCTAACTATTTTGTAATCATTCCAAGCACTGTTTGTGTTATATATTTTTGCTACTCTATATTTTTGAATTTTTTCGTATTTCAGTCTTCGTAACTCATTATTAAACCAGTTGTTGGTACAGTTTTGATTTATATTCTTTTTAATTAAACATTTCTTTATTGCTCCTTCCACGCATTTATCTATAATATTCACATTGATATTTAAATCATCATTTTCATTTATATTAACCATTGGCATCAATTCAACTCTAAATATTCTTTCATTATATTTAAAATATTCAATTTTTTTATATTTGATTTGTTTTTCATAACTGCACTTGGACAGGTTACGCTGAAGGTGTAAAAAGGTGATCAGCCTCCAGTGACGGATAATTCCAAAACAGTGTGTGGAAACGCTGTGGAGGAAGAATCTGTAGAGGAGGAGAAGAAGGCCAGCTTGCGAGAATCTTCGGAAAAGGATGACTACATTACATCCGACTCTGAAATTCTCGGAGGCGCCTGAGGCCTGTTCGACGCTGATTACGGCGAAGACAGTGACCTTCTTATTGAGACTGACGACGAGTCAGATAAAACGGTCGTGGAGATGGATTTCGTAGCGGATGTTGAACCTGCTGCAGATAAATCTCCACCACTCTAAAGCAGCCTCAGCTTCTCTAGAGCTTCGCATGACGACATGCGAAGTTGACATAGTCCTGATCCAAGAACCCTGGATTAGTGGTGGAAGGGTTTGCGGACTAAGGACCAAGGATTTTAAGATGCTAGCCGTCAAGAATAAAGGTAACAATAGAACCTGCATCTTGGCAAGGAACCACCTTAATACATTTTTATTATCTAACTTCAGCGGCAGAGACATAACGGCGGTTAGCGTGGAAGTCGGCGATACATGCTACTGGCTGGCGTCGGTGTACTGCGCTCACGACGATCAAGGCCCTCTACCGTCGGTAGTGGTGAGAAACTTTGTGGATGCGGCGGTAAACGCTGGACACCATATCATCCTGTGCTGTGATGCCAACGCACATCATACTATCTGGGGAAGTACGGACACTAATGAAAGAGGTGAGGAACTTTTAGAATTTGTAGTTAGTACTAACCTTAACATTTGTAATAGAGGTCAAGAACCTACTTTTATAACAAGGAACAGACAGGAAGTCCTGGATGTTACCTTTTCTTCTGATTCGGTAGCTGATAGGATATGAATTGGCGTGTGCTTCAGGAACATTCCTTTTCTGATCATAGGTTTATTGAGTTTGGTATCAGGGAGCGGGCACCAGAGGTAGAAATCTCCCGGAATATTAGGCAGACAAACTGGCGTCTGTACAGGAGACTCGTCACTTCTAGAAACTTCTGAATTAGATTGTGAGGTTGATAATGTTACTACAATCTTTAGATATGCAAGGGAGTCGTCTTGCACTTTGAATAAGCCAAGGGGGAAAAAGAAACCGCCTTGGTGGAATAATGAGTTGCAATTGTGCAGGTGTACATGTAGAAAACTCTTCAATAAGGCTAAATCATCCAGAAATGAACTGGACTGGATAGCTTATAAGCGTAAATTAAAAGAGTATAAAAAGCAGATAAGAATTGCTAAAAATACAACATGGAAGAAGTTTTGTGAAAATATTGATAATATTTCAGAAGCCTCTCGTATGAGAAAAATCTTGTCCGCTACTCCCTGCACCCTGGGATATTTGAAGAATCCCAATGGGACGTGGACTACATCCAGCGAGGAGTCGTTAAGAACCCTGCTGGACACTCACTTTCCGGGTAACTCAGTGTCTGAGATTCAGACATCTGATCCTTACCCCATACCTGCGGAAAATATATCTGACATGACGAGAGTGGTCTTTATACCGAAGGCCGGTAAAAGCTCTCACACCACACCGAAGGACTTCAGACCTATAAGTCTATCATCCTTTCTTCTGAAAGCATTAGAAAGAATGGTTGATCATTATATCCGCAAAACTATCAATGATAAACTACTTTCCCCGCATCAACATGCATATCAAACGGGAAAGTCAACAGAATCGGCTCTATATGAGCTGGTTGGCACAATAGAGAAATCTCTTTCTGTAGGTAAATACGCCTTCGTGGATATTGAGGGGGCTTTTAATAATATATCTCCAGATGCGATAATTGATGCATTGTCGAATTTGCGGGTTGGTGCGGGATTGTGTAAGTGGGTTCAGAATCTACTAACTCACCGCAGGATAAATGCGGCTCTAGGAGCTTCTAGACAGACCCGCTTTGTAAATAGGGGTACACCACAGGGAGGAGTTCTTTCGCCACTTTTGTGGAATCTAGCTCAAAATCCTGTGCTACTATCTCTAGAATCGCGGGGGTGCAGAATCGTGGCTTATGCTGATGATGTGGCAATAGCTGTAAGAGGAAAATTCCTCACAACTCTAAGGGACATCCTACAGGATGGTCTTTTACTTTTAACAAGATGGGCGGAGAAACGAGGGCTCGCCGTTAATCCTAATAAAACGGAACTAGTCCTTTTCTCTAGAAAGTATAAGATACCTGATTTCCGACCTATCACACTTAATAATACGGAGATAAAAGTGTCCAACACTGCAAAGTATCTTGGTGTTATTCTTGATTCAAAACTGAGCTTCAAAGCAAATATTCTAGAGAGAGTGAGAAAAGCAACAATATCACTGTATCTGTGCAAAAAATCCATTGGAAATAATTGGGGTCTTACCCCAAAAATTGTCCACTGGATCTATACTGCAGTAGTACGTCCAATTCTCATGTATGGCATAATCGTGTGGTGGCCATCCCTGGAGAAAAAGACGTATCTATACATCTTACACAAGGTGCAAAGACTCGCATCCTAGTATGTAACCAGTGCAATTCGCACCACTCCTACGGATGCACTGGGGATGATTCTTCATCTACTACCATTAGATCTAGTAGGGAAGGAGATGGCAACGTCCTCGGGAATCCATCTTCGATGTACCTCTCTGTGGAACGGAAATGGAACCGGCCACTGCAGAATACTCGATGATGAAGTTAGGGGATGGAGGATTGACCAAACCTCCCCTGCTCTACTACACGAACGTCTTTATTAAACCTGGATACAATCCACAGGGTCTTTTCGAGGGCTTTAGGTCTTCGTATTGCAAGGCGACTTCCGCATCACTGCAGTGTCTTTCAGGCAGAGATCCTTGCTATAAGTGAAGTCGCGAATTGGTTGAGAGTGAATGTCACTTCAACGACTTTGATTAACATTTACACCGATAGTCGAGGAGCTATTATGGCCCTAGAATCCCCGCTTCTAAGAACAACAACAGCCCTCGACTGCCGATCACCTCTAAATGAGATGGCAGAGCAGTTTGATATTAGGATCATCTGGATCCCGGGGCATAGAGGCTTCCAGGGGAACTCTAGGGCTGACGAGCTTGCTAGAATTGGGACAACCTTACAGGTTCCACCGGATTTGGAATGTGTAGGTCTACCCCTACTCTCTTGCAAACTCAGACTTAGGCGCAAGACAGAGGAAGAAACGAATAGAAGGTGGGACACTAGAAATGACTGCGTGATCACAAGGCAGTTATGGACTCACCTAAATAGAGAAGGTACGGATTACCTAATTTGAAGAATAGGAAACAAATTACGATTCTAGTATCCGTGTTAACCGGACACTGTCGCATAGGTAGGCATGCACAACGGCTTAGGGTTGAACACAACGACTTTTGCCGCAGCTGCCAAGACATCGATGAAGAGGAAAGCATAGAACATTTTCTTTGTCACTGCCCTGGACTTGCAGGAAAGAGAATGGCCACAATGGGCGCTCTTGAATTCAGGGAACTTTCTGACGTTGCTAGTGTTGAACTTCAACGTATTAGTAGCTTTATACTGAGCTCTGGATGGTTCGACGGTGGGGATTCCGCATGAGCAGAGTCTCCGTGGCATCACAATGGACCAAAACGGTCTAAGTGAGTCCGGCTTTCTGACTGCCACCTCTACCTAACCTAACCTAGAAGGAGATTTTCATTAATAATAAAAAACAATTCCCAAGTAGCTTGTCTTTTTTTCTTTTTTTTTTTGCTTAGAAAAAGTGTCCACACATACACATCGATAACAAAAATCTACATATTAATTTTTGTACTTTTATATAAAATATATTGAATAGCAATATAATGACAAAAATTGTAAATTACTCCACTTGCCAAATCGAATATTGACCCAATTGTGCGGTAGAAAAATAAGTTCGGTGATAAGGCTATGTAACTCCATGCAGATATGGATGCGTGAAGATATATACTTCATACTACATACACTATAATGAAAAATGTACATATTAAAGCAAATGAATCAATTTTTAATTTAATCAAATGAACAAACAAACAATACCAATTAAAATTTATTTATCAAAATTATAATAGAAAAACATAATCAGCAACCACAACATTTCCTTTTGAGTTGTTCTACTCTCCGTTTCCTTGCGTGTGTGTGCAAAGCTAAATCCTCTCTGCTTTGTATGGTTTAATTAACACTCACATATTCACGTTTTTTCATGTTAACAATGCATTTAAAATTTTATCCGACCAATCACATGGCAGCTTTAATTTACTGTTAGTGCATGTATGGATGTGTGTGTGTGTTTGTGTGTCTACTCATTTACGTGAGCATGCTCGTGTGTCTAAATATTTGCTCATGTTTATGGTATAAACTTTATACAATACTTTGCATAAACTTGTTAGCTTGTACATACATACATACATACATACATACATACATGCTTACATATCTACATACATGCATTCAGATACATACATATGTAAAACCACACATAAGCACATGCATTTTTATTGTTATTTGGCATAGTACAAAATTGGAGTGGAGTATGTGTTACACACATTTACATATATGTTCATATTTAGATACATATGTATGTATGTATGTACGTACATATCTAATTATCAATACATATACATATTTTTATATAAATACCCTGAAGGAAATGTCGATGGTGAAAATGTACTGAGTCGCTTTTGACTTTGTCACCAGTACTACTCTCTAATTATTCCCCATACAATACTTTGTGCTATAGACATTTAGCATGTGCTTGTCATTGAAAATCTACTAGTAACACTTAAACAGTTGACTAGGTAGTGACTACATAGTTCTTATGGGAACATGGAGACAGACCAACCAGACATTTAGTGGTACATTTCTATACCTTACGTACATACAATTATACGAATATTGACAAGTTGTTGCAAAACCCACCACAAATGCACCACATCTGTTTTCTCTCGTTCTTTTGTACTGACGAATAGAAGAGAAATTGTAGACAATGTACATACTACTAGAATTTTAGTGTTGACATAGGGACATTTGGCCCCAGTCTGACTGCAGGGTATATACGCGTATGTGTGTGTATGTATGTAAGTATGTAATGGAGTTGGAGTTTGAATTGTTTTGCTTTTGGGATGCTCTCTCTCACATCTCTGTTGTCGTTGTTAAAGTTCATGCGGGTGGCAATAAAGCAAAATTTTATACGAGTTTGTTGTTCCTTCTGGTTTGTTTGTTTTAGTTTTATCTTTTGTTCGTTATTGTCTTTAACATTAAAACGATTATTTTTGCCGTTTAGTTTGTTTTTTTTTTTATTGTTTTGTAGGTGGAGTCTCCTATTGTTTGAGTTCAGTATTTTTAGGTACATGTGCATTTTATTTTAAAAGTAACCGTTAAGTTGTGTGAGATTTAAATATTAGTATCACAAAAGCTGTTTAGGTTTTAACCCGTGCAACGGATTATTTAGTAACGCTAATTATAATAATTGTAAATAATTTAAACATTTCTAAATAAAAATTAAAAAGTTACAAGTCTTAGCAAGGAGAGAATAAAAAATTAAATGTTATCGGCGTGTATGTATGTATGTATGTAAATATGTATGCATGTTGCAACATATTATCTACGAGTGTAGCATGTACTCATAACATGTAAAAGTTATCAATCAAAATAAAAAGTGTATACAAATTATTGTATAAAAAATCTTAAAGAATAAGAAACAATTAAGATAAAAAAGAGAAAAAAAATGTTACATGATATTAATTTAACACTGAACTTACAAAGAAATTTGATTTAAAAAAAGAAACAACCTGAACCCTGCCCGCCCTTCATACTTGAATGGATTTTATGGAAAACTTTCCGAAAAAATATGGTTATATTGTAAGTATTTATTATGTAAAAACTTTTAAATATTTTTAATATGAAACAATATAAAAATACGTTGAAGCGGCAAAGCCTTTCGGGGTTTTTGAACTTTAGAGGCTTTTAAAACAGCAAGTAACACTCACGCTTTACACCTATCAAATTTTAAAACTCTCCTTTTTAACTTCCCACTACAGCAAGTCACTGATTTTATACTAGTTTTCGAAAATCCAGTTTTAATAATATTTCGACGTTTTGAGGTCCTATGAGTCTGTTCGGACTTTCGCGATGATGTCCGTATGAATGAGTATGTGCATGTATGTGTATGTCTGCATGTGCGTTAGTGTGTTTGTGTATATATCTATGTATATATCGTGCCATAACCGCCGAAAAAAACCTAGGCGACATAATTTTCGAACTCAATGTTTTTACCAAAATCGATGCAAATCGCAATTGTAAAAAAGAGGTCTGTGTCTGTTTAGCTTTTTTGGCGGTTATGGCTGGATATGTAAACATCGTATAACTTAAAAACGGTTGAACGGATCGGAAGCGAATTTGCCACATTCGGAAGCTCACTTAAATATCGTAAGATAGTGAATCGTTTCGATTGTCGTAAATTTTCGAAACTAAAATTGTTTTTATTTTTTTTATTTTCAAACTACTAAGCCGATCAATCTCACAATCTAATCAGATCTTAACCTTAAAAGGCAAACCTATTGTTGCCTAAAATCAGGTGATTCGCTCGAAATATATCGATAATTTTCTTTTTTCTGTTGCCGCAAAAAAACTAAACTCTGTAGGTTAGCATTTAAGAAATTTATTGTTCGACATATTGTCATAAGTTCATTTTAATTTGAAATTTATTTGCTGGTGGTTAGCGCTAAGTTTCAGCCAATGCTTACAAGATCAACCAATTCTCATATTTTGTTTCCTTGCCTCATATATAAAATTGTTTAGCTTTTTAATTCGTTTTTCTTCCATTGTTTAAAAAAATTTTCTAATAATTTAATTTCCATTCTAGGCATAAGAATTAAAGGATTTGGTTCTAGCAATGCTATGTAGAAAAATTATGTTGTGAAGCGAAGACGCTATTTTAACGTTTAATAGGCGTCACTAAGAAGTATGCCTCTTGAACTCCTTTAAGTTCATGACAAGAAAATATACATTATTGTTAAAAATGTTTAGTATTAAATATATGTTAACAGCATTTATGTTTTTCTTAACTTTAATAAACAAGATATAACTATAATAATAGTATTTTCGTACTAAGAAATATAATCAGAGTTTACACGTTTAAGCTTTTCTTGGCGCAAGTCAGCTCAATTCTCTTTAAAGTTGCTTACTTGTCTAAGCAGACTTATAGGCAGATTTTGTAAAAAATTTCGTTTCTAAACGTTTCAAATTTGTATGAAAAATAACGAAAATTCGTTTCAAAAAGTATTTTTTTCCATACAAATTTCAAAACGAAAAAATCGTTTGAATTTACAAAATCTACTCATTAAAGTAATTGACGGTCCAATTACAATTACAATTCAATTACAATTATAATTACTTGTAATGCAATTGGAAATATTTCAATTGCAAACTACATCTTATTGTAATCTTTTCTTTGAATTTAACTATTGAAGTTGAAAACTTTCAATTACAATTACAAAAATTGTATAAATGATCAATTACAAAATGTAATCATTGCTGCCCAAATGTTAAGGTCTCTCGACCTTATGCATATATTCAGAATTGAAGCTAACAAAATTGAACCTTGTTGAACATAATATAGAAAATATGAATTCTTAGTTTGTCCATATTCATTTTAATGTTACCCTGCATACATACGAAAACATGAAATATCATGAAAGAAAAAAGTTTTAAAAATCGATTTTTCTCTCATAATATCGGTTTAATTTTGGCTTAGTTTTGAAAATGTTTAAGAACAATAAATTGTAATATAATTCGCAATAATGAACAGGTACGCGGCTAGTCACGCAGCTGTTGTGTCTAACACTTTTATTTAACACCTACGATTTGGAAATTAATTAAATTCGGGACCACACGCATGCATTAAGACATTAAAAGAATTTTTTCTGCTCTTTGTCAAAACCAACTATTAACTCCATCACAAAAGGGCCATAATAAAAACACGAAAACATAATTTACACATTGATAACAAGCAACAAGCAACAACAACAACAACACTGACACACTATGATTTCAAAACAAACCAAATCAAAAGATCGAGAGAAAAGTATCTCTACAAAACACAATTAAGTTATATGTATATTTATGCCCTGTCAAAAGGGCCCAAAAAGGCAGATACGAGCGAGCCATAGACAAATAAAAGAAAGAGCCAAAACAATGAAATGATGATCTTGTAGGTGACAAACTTATTATGCTTAATATTTAAAAGATCACACTATCAGAATATTTGTGTGTCTTAAATCATTAAATTACCAAACAACAACAACGACAAGAAAAAATTGTATGTAATGCTTTGAGAAAACAAACACACACTTATACGAATTATTTATTTTTTATTTGTAGGACTCACGTAGATTGGAACAGTGACCCTTCAACCGACTTTTTAGAAAAAAAAATTACAAAATAGAATCATTAATTAAATACAAAACAACAACAGCAACAACAACAAATGATCTTAACGCCACTCAGAAAGAGCTGATCGAATTTAAGCAGTACCCGTGAGCGCTAGAACTGCACGCTCACTTGCACGCATTCACTATTCATAGTTACCAGATCGCATTGATCAGATTTTCTTTTTTAATATTTTACAAATCTAAAAATGTCTCATTTTACAATGTATTTATGTAAGTGCGCTTATTTGAAAAATTTACACAATTCACTTGTTTCAGTTGATGGATATTTGCTCAGAATTAAAAAAAAAAAACATTACAAACTATTTAGCAACACTTGGGTTTTATCGTATGTTTAAAAGTAATTTTTATGGAGAATATTTTAATAAAATGTTTATCTAATTTTTCGACCTTTTATATATGTTCAATAAAACTATTTCTTTAAGCTTTAGGTCAGTAATTTTTATATAGTTTTAGTTTTGATCAATATCAAATAATCAAAAAATGTGTTTTTGATCGAAAACAAAAAGGCAAAAACTAATTATAAAATACATAAAATAAGAATAATCCTGAAGAAGTTAATTAAAGGTTAACGAAATATTGATCAAAACTAAAAATATATAAAAGTTACTGACCTAAAGCCTAAAGAAATAGTTTTATTGAGAATATTTTAATAGAATTAATGCTAAGTGTGAATGTAATGAACGCATTGTAACCCCGTTTATTTTTTTATTTATTTTCGCCAGTGGACTAAAATATCATTGCAGGCTTATCAATATAATATATTGAAAATATAATTTTAATTTAACCTTAGAAAACTAATGCTATTCGATTCCACTAACATCGTTATGGTAGGTACAGACTTAGCAACGTCATTATGGAACCAAGCAGGTTGCATTGTCGGTCGCATAGTCTGTTGTCTTGTTTATGGTTGCGTTCGAAGTTGCATTCAAAGTTTCGAAAATATCAAAATGTTTTGATGTTTATGGGTTGCATTGCCGGTTGCATTGTAGGTTGCAGCAGTGTCTGTGTCAAAATATTCGAAAATGTGTTGCGTAAGCAAGTTGCATTATATTTTAACCCACATGTCACATGCTTTATGCCAACAGTCAAATATCCTTGATACTCGTAAGTTTTGCTCGATTTGCTAATTTTATTCCAATGCTAGTCGACCACAAAGAAGAAGAACAAATAAATGCTTATAAAGATTTAAGAAATTTATTATTTGACATAAGTTTATTTTAAGAAATTTTTTTGCTGCTGGTTACAGCTAAAATGCAAGGATTTCATGGGGTTCTAAGCCGATTTACCACAACAATGTAACAAATTAGGTGTGGGGGAACTTCAGCTCAGCTTTTACAATAGTTTCAGATGTAAACTATCAAAATGCCGATAGTAAATTATTATTAAGGGCCTAAGCTAAGCGTTGTGTTTTACAACATTAGTCCTTAAATAACATTGATATTAAACGTAAAATTCCACTGAGAAAAACATAATAAGCAAAAATATTAAGAGATAAAAGTATTAAAAAGATTTTTTGCTTGTTCTTATGGCTAAGCATTGTCTATATGCATTTCGTTCCCGCTTATGGAACTCGTCAGCTGACTTCAAACCAAAAAATTTTTGAATTTAGCTAACAAACTTCGTGTGTTTATAGCAAGACTATTAAGACGTTATTGAGTATCACAATATACAAACATAAAAAGTTTGAAAGCTTCAAACAAAAATCTTTACACAATAAACATATTTATTCGATTTTGCATCTATTTTATTTTCCATAAAAACAAGCAAAATTTTCAAATTGAATAAAGACTTTAGTTATATCAAGTAAATATACATACTTCGGTAATTCATGTATGAAAATATTAATAAGAATATAATGATAATAATATGGTGACCTTTAAGTCTTCTGATTTCTTCTATTTCAGCGAGGAGTGCAATAACTAATGGATTGATGTGTTGACTTAATCTTTCTAAATAGGTTTCACTACATATTCTAATTGCTAATTGCATATAGTATTATTTGATACAAGCCATGGTGCATTTACTATCAATCGGAAAGTTTTACACTGTTACCTTTGTAAAATTTCAATATTTCAGTTGCATAGTTGTATCCCATAAGTCCAAATAGGTCTTATGCAGAACTACTTTATTTTTTAGGCTTAATTTAAATTTTGGTTCAAGAAGCCAATATAATACATACATATGTAGTCTTTTAGCCCTGATAATTTAAATTATGCTTCTTCATTTTAATATGACTCTTCCATGTTAATCTCCTGAGGGCCATTATTACAACTTGCCGTTAGTTAAAGCTAAGATTATGACTGCCCAATAATTTGCATTTTATTATTACAGCTTCCATTTTTTATTGATATTATTATTAATAATAATAACATTGAATGAATAAAAAAAATAATAAATGAAGTTTTTATAATGTAATGCCATTTATAGGTCTAACAAACCTCTTCCATTTAACTAACAGCAAATAGTAATAATGACCCTATGTATTTCATGCAGTCTTGTTGCTCTAATGGATTAAAGTTTTCCTTGTATTTGAAAAGGTTTTGTAAAGAAAGAAACTGAAATGGTCCTATAAACTGCGTATTAAAAGTACGCATTTTTACCTGCCGAAAGTGTCTAATATAATATTTTAATCTGAATCATATGCCATCCGAGTAACAAATTTCATCCAAATATATTAAGCCGTTCTCTCACAAACATGCAATCTTTCTCACATTTACAATATTAGTAGGATTATTAGGCAGCAAATGGGTTAAGTCATGGCAAACATTTTCAAAACCTTTTTGTCAACAATCTTTTTCATTCTACATATTACCAAAAATATACCCCTGATTGAAATTTTTAAAATTTTTAAGAACAATACAGGCCCATAATGGGTTAAACCGTATAATTTTCACAATAAAAAGTATTCTAGGTTTCAATTCACCATATAGCCAGTCTGTGTACCGAATTTTATTAAAATACCTTTACCGATTATTTTGTTACAAGTTTTTTGTTTCGTGCGACATCTAGCAATTAACCTTTTATTTCTGAACAACGTGATTCGGTTTTTCTTAAAAGTTTACCTAACGTAGAGCTGCTGCCCATATATTTTTGTTTTAATTTACTTCCAGCGAATGATGTTCTTGTATGTACTTTTTTAAAAATAAACTTGAAATTTAGCCTTTCTTTAAGACATACATATGTACAATAAAAATGTCTCTTCTAAAACTTTAATATTTCTGGTAACATATACGGCCTGTTTCACGATATCGACAACGTTCGACTTGTCGCACACTTACAAGTGAAACAAAAACAAAATTTTTGAATTTGTTTTTGTTTTGAATGTAAGTGTGCGACAAGTCGAACGTTGTCGACATCGTGAAACAGGCTAATAAAACACATTTCCAATAAGATGAGAAAACTTGTGTTAAATGCAACCAATATACGAGTAGTATATAGTTAATCTTACAGTGATTTGTTGTGGACCACACTAAGTTTATGTTCTATAAAAGAATAAAACAAAACAATAACATGCTGACTTCTAAGTATCAATAATGACACGACTTTTATGGATTTCTCCCTTTTTTTTATCAAATACGCTAAATAATAATAAAAGAAATTTCAGTTTCGAAATACATACATACATACATACATACATAATTGAACTATTCTTCTTTTGTTTGTGGCATGGAGTTTTGTTTAAGAAATTTCTACTTTCATTAATGGCATCATTAGCATAATTTTAAATTACGAGTACATATCCAGTATCGTTATAAATCTGAATTATTTTGATTAATCATTTGTGATGCAAAATGAACACCTTCGATTTTTGTTAGGAGGTCTTTGTGTTAATAATTTTCAGGAAAGCAAAAATAAATTAAAGATTACCAGTTTTAAATATGATATTAAGTCAATTTCAAGATTTTCTTTTATCAAATTAATTTCTTTTTTTTTTTTTTGCAGAAATGGCTACTGCTTCAATTCCCGTAAACAGCAACAATTGAATATGACCCACAGATCGAAACGGGATTGGGACATCAATGATGCTGCAGTGCCACAAGTGAACGAATGTGATTTTGATGAATTTAATGAATGGACTGATGGGCACACACGGCTCATCTATCCCATCAGCAACGAGGAAGCCAAAAAGCACATTTCCGGTTGGGCCATGCGCAACACAAACAATCACAATGTAAATATATTGAAAAAAAGTTGTTTGGGTATTTTGGTTTGCTCACAAAATTGCACATTATCGAATGGCAATAAAATTTACTTGCGTCCAGCCATATGTGATAAGGCTCGAAGAAAACAAGAAGGCAAGACTTGTCCAAATAAAACATGTAGAGGAGGGCGCCTAGAAATCAAGCCTTGTCGAGGACATTGTGGTTATCCGGTGACACACTTTTGGCGGCATTCAAATAATGCTATATTCTTTCAAGCCAAAGGCGTACATGATCATCCCAAGCCGGAACCGAAGAACTCCAGCGTATCGAAAAGAGCCTTTGGGAGAGTGTCAATTGTACCTAGAAATAGTGTGGCAGTGGGCAGAGCAGCTGCGAAAAAGACCACACTCTTGAATGGTCTAAGCACCAATTTAAGGCAAATGAAAAGCCACAGCAGTTTTCTAAATAAAGTATTGAAACGCACTTCAAAAGCAACAAATTCTATAGCACATTCAACAACTTTAGAGATTTATCAACTCAACCGTAAGTATTCATTCATTCATTCGTCAGAGGAATGTATTTTCTACTCAATAATTGTTTTCAACAGCTTGCAACAAATGTACCGCTAGAACTCAATGCACCTGTGTTATCGAACCCATAAGTAACACTTCGAACCTTAATTATTCAACACCTTTGCATCATTACGAAAGTCTGGCTGCCACAGTACCTCATCAAAGCTTTGCTCATACTCATACGCACAACATTTACAGCAACAATGACAATAACAATACTAAATGTGAACCGGCAGCTCTACTTACAGTAAATCATCAGCATATTACTTATAACTATCCGATATATCACACTTCCACTGGTATGCTAACCAATAACAGCGCATCTTTGTCAACTACTCCAAAAATAACAACGGCAGAAGCACAGCAGCATCATACGTGTGCTATGTCATCGTCCTCTGCACTACCCAGTCCCTCGCAGTTTGCACCCGCAAATCATGAACATATAAAGATGCCTTATCATCATTACCACAGCTCAGGAGCCACAGTTTTTGGATCGGAATCATCTTTGTGTTACAACAACAACTGTGATGGTAATCCAAACTTTAATGGACACTTCACAGAGCAACATGATTATGTACAACACCCGCCATCAATCACAACCAGACACTTGAATAGTCATCAACCGATAAGTGAATTGCATGGCTCAATGCAACATAATCAACCAGCAGAATTCATTAACTATTCCGATTTAAAATGTTCCACAACACGACCGCCACCGCCACCGCCACCGCCACTACCACTACCACACAACACAGCGCCGCTAACTCATTCTGAGGTAATCAGCAATGAACCTGAATTCATAAATTACTCCGAACTAAAACATTATCCACACATAATGGAATCTACTTCAACAAATGGCTCCATGCACGAAACTAAGCCCACTAAACTAGCAACGCACGAGGAACTTGCATCTCCCCTCCTATACACAGAAAATACAGGTCATAACGTAGAAAATACAGCCTCCACCTACGATGCCTATTACTATGGCAGCACGATACGCACTAAAATGGAAAAATCAAACGATAAATACATAACGGGCACTGCAACCAGTCAAGAAGAAAACTACAACTACGAGCACATTAGCAACCAATACAATGGTTCCACAAGCAACTATTTCCCAAACATGACCGCCGTTCACAACAATAACTATTATGAGACTGGTGGTCCATCACCCAGTCTGCATCGTACTGGTGCCTACGAATACAACGGCTCAACGTCATCCAATTCATATGGCTCACCAAACGACAATAGTTATGATCAAATGAGTGTGCGTAGTTCCAGTTTAATGGCTGCTTCAGCCTGCCAAACATATGCTCATTAGTTTAAGGATCAAGAACTGCAGAATTTCATTCTACTTAATGTGTAAGCGATATTTCTATTTTGTTGGCATTTAATGTTACATCATTGGCAAAAACAAAACTTAAAATAAAGATAAACATGTTTCTTTTTTAATTAAAATCAATAGAAAAAATTTTAATTGATGCACAAATATGTAGTATATGATACTGCAACGATATCGAAACGATAGCATCGAACATATGAGATAAAATATGTGTGTCATAAGCGCCGTTGCCAGAAAATCTTCTCCTAAAATCTGCAAAATCTGCATAATATTTTTTAACTGTGCAAAAAATATGATAAACTAAAAATATGCGCAGTTTTAGATATTTTTGGCTTCATTTGAAAAATTTCTTTTGTATAAATTATATAATTTATAGAAAGCATCTACAAATTTCACTTTGATTCCTTTAAACGAATAGCCAATTTTCACGTACAAAATAAAACAGAAAAAAAATATTTCTTTTTAAAAGAAACCTATTTGCACGTAAAACAAAACAAACTAAAAACTACCACAACAGCTGTTTGTTTGTGTTGCGGCAAGTTAGAAGAATCGTATGACTGCGGCTGCGGCAATTAGTAGCACAAATTCATTCTTGGCCAATCTGCGGCAATCAAATTCTTATAAAATAGGGCAATCATGTGACTGCAACGTATTTGATTGGGCCAATTTTATTACGGTGCACCAATAAAAATTGGGTCAGATTGGTGTATTTGCGGCAATCGTGTGATCCTAAGGACAAAAATCTGCAAATCTCACTTTGTCAGTTTTTCATTAAGAAAAAATCAGCAAAACGAATTGCAAATTTGGCAACGGTGGTCATAAGGGATAATGGTTTCCGTTTCATACCTCCATGCGCATTCCCCTATGAAACCGTTTTTCCAAAATGTAAATGGTACCGTTTTCACTTTTTATTAACTTTATTTTTATTTTTCGATTAAGAAAATTAAATTTAAATAATTAAAAACAAAAGGAATACAAAGTAAGGAACATAAAAAGTTTGACTGCACATGTACCTTCTCAGGAAAAAAACATAAAGTAGTCGGACAATAAACAATTAATAAATTTATAAACAATTATAATTAATGGCTCGATTATAAGGATTCAATTGAACTTTAGTTGCATTGCTATTACCCGAAATAATAATAATTTCGTAATTTCAGTTGTCATATTGGCAACCGCAAATGTTTAGTTGCTGCATAGTTTTTATAGCAAAAAAGTTGAAAATTTTTAAACCAACTGCAATATTATTTTTCTTTTGAATTTCTTCTTTGTATATTTAAAGAAAATATGCTTATATTGCTAAAACTTATTTTAGACAATAACATTTACTTACAGTAGAGGCGGCAATTCTAAAGAGCCTTCTAATAGATTCAACATTTTGTACTTCCTTCTTCTCTTCAAGAAAAATTAATTTCATTTAACTAATAATTTCTGTGATAAATAATGTTTTAGCCATTTTTACTTAATAATTCACTTTTTAACACTTGTATTTCTTATATTCTGAATTTATATTTTGTTTTTGCTTAAATTATTTTTAGTTGTCAATAAATCTGTTATAATCGTATTTTCGATCACATTTTGGCAAACTGGAGGAAGTTGCCATGCATAATACATATTTTAATCCCACTTGTGCTGATCGGCTCGGTTGCCATCCATAATCGAACCATAAAATTTTAATCAAAATTATAAGTAACACAAGGTATTAAATTATCTACTTTGAAAAATTATTTGTTTAAAACATGGCCAATTTGCAGTGCTACCATTTTGAAAATCTGGCACCCCTACATTAAACTATATGAAGTGTTATCAATCCAAGACAAGAACCTAAGTTACCACAACAAGCATTTACGACATATTTTGTACCAGGGTGAGAAAGAATATTACAGAACTATGTGGTGAAATTACAGCAAATTTAGTACGAAGTTAATTGTTGTTGTGCATGTGCTCTAAATTTCATATGCATGCATACAAACATATATATGTATGTATGTATGTATGTATTAAGAATAATTTTTTGTTATTTTTTAATAAAAATATTGAACACAGAACAACAATCAGCATTACATATTTATATCATGACATTATAAATAAATTTACCAGTAACAATCTTTATAAAATCGATGTACTTACCAAATGTTGTTGATTGTGCATCAAACTACAACGCTGTAGTCAAGGCACATCAATCAGGTACCCGCAATTCTACAACAAATATTACAACACCAATAACCACATGTACTTTGTTGCTACATATAAATTACCATCGTACTTTTCAAAACAGGGTAGCATCGTCAGATTGTATGTTTATTATAAGAAATGTCAAACACCATACAAAACTGAGTCTTCGTTAGGTGTTTATGGATACACAAATAAAAGCATGTTTTTAGGCTTATACCTACACAATCCAAATTTGACATTTGGCTTGGTATAATGACATTAGTCACCTGGTGTAGTGCTGCCACCTAATAAATGCGCCTTGGCTGTAGCAAGGCGAATTCAGTATCAGGTGACCTTATCAGCCCAGCTGATTATCAGCTGTTGCTACCAAATTGAGCATTTTGAACCAAAACGTCAAAATTTGCTTAGAAATCTTCTGACAGATTGGTTTTGTAGCATAGCAAACTACGTGTTGTTTTTTGTGTTGTAAAATTGTTGTAGCGATAAGGTCACCTGATACTGAATTCGCCTTGGGCTGTAGTTTAGTATTTTTGTTTCATCTTTTGGCGTGTTCCTCTATTTATTGCTTCTCTACTCTTTCACTTTTCACTGTTGTATAAGTCGGCAACAGGGTTGTCAGACTTCTTTTCTTATTTCGCCATATTCATAGCTAAGATTCCCAAAAAAGGTTTTATTCTATTAAATTTATTATATGAGGAACCGCAGAACAAAAAGCGCCTTTTCGCATATCTCGAAAAATTGGTTTTTTGGTATTTTTATAATATTTAGGTTAAAATCTTGTAGAAACAATAAAGTTAGAATTATTATTATTTTTTTTTTACAAATTAAATGGGTTTTAAAAAATTGATGCTTAACAAAAGGTGCTTTTTTAATATATTAGATCAGGTTGAACTACATTCAGTCAAAATTTTATCGTCATATATGTGTATTCACATTACAAAATGTACTTTTTCCTTCTATTAACAAAACGTGCTTTTTTACTTTTTTTAACAAAAGGTGTTTTTTTACTTTTTTTCCTTAAGCCTGGTACTCTGTTCGAAGTTGTGAAAAATTTTCAGCAACATTGATTATTTCGCGTGAAAAATTTGAAACGTAACAAGTGATGCCCATTTGACTTTTTCGGAACAAATTTTCATATTTATTGGTTTGAAGTAGGCAACACTGATCGACTCTTGTTAACAAAAACATCAGCTGTCAATATTTCGCACGAAATAAATGCCAGTCTCATTATTTCACAGATAGCAAAAAAATGTTTCCAGATACATTTCATACATTTTTCACGAGTTGAACAGAGTACAAGTTTTGCAACATTATTTCATGAAAATTTCACGTAAACTTTTTTTGTATGGAATATGACAACATTTCGCGCGAAATTTTGAACAGAGTACCAGGCTTTAAATAAAAGATGCTTTTTGCTTTCTTTTTTGCAAAAGGTGTTTTTTCCGAAATAAAAATGGAATAATATCAAACATCCTTAACATTTAATGGGGTGACTTATGACAGTTAGATGCATCTGTAGATAAGTAATAAACTTGTTAGCATTTTCACGTTCTTGCAGTTTTTTAAAGGGGCAAAAAAATAAATCTCCATTTCCCAAAAAATTTTAAATGAGCAAAAAAGCACCTTCTGTTCTACGGCTCCTCATATACGACAAAGAAGGTTTACATGAAGTTTTCTCAAAATATACCTGATGGAATTTTTTTTGTACTATGTGCACCACTGCTTCCCACATATCGTCGGTTGGTTATTGGTTTGCGGCACCGACGATATGTTTTGAAGAAAAATGTAAATGTTTGTGAACTTCCACAAATGAAGTTAGAAGTTAATATAACTTTATTTTCAAAAAGTTGCTCCATACGTTACTTTACTGCTACGAATTGAGAATTTTGTTGCTTTGTTTATTTTTCTTGCTGTTCAGAGAAACAACTCGATCGTTTAACGCCGACCAAGGACCCGCCGCCGTAATATTTTTAAATATCAATCTGCTTACACAGTTACACAAGAAAAACAAATAATTGAAGTTTATTTAATTTAAGGAATGAAATTAAATGATTTCTGTTATACTCAAACATGCATAATTAAGGTTTCTTTTATTTTATTTAAGTGTTTAATAAGTTTATATTAAAACATGTAATCGGCGGCTGCGTCTGGGTGATGATGTTTTTGCTTAACAGTCGCCGTTGAATTTTTCTTACGGCATCTTCGTGTTTTATTATACATTTCTTATAGAAATGAAGCAAGGCAAGAGTTAGCTTTATTTCGTACGATTTTGTATGAAGAATTTGACGCAATCGCCAAACCATGGCGTGTACAGCAAAACAATACTTCTTAAAACTCAAATTTGTGGATATGGAGCAAAATGAATGCTTAACATCTCAGAAACCATAATAAGTTTCGTGAAACGCGGTTTTAATTCAGAAAGTGGCTATTCAAAATATATACATACATTACATACCTAACTCGGTGGAGCAAACCTATTCTGGGGCTACGATATGCAGAAAATTTTTTACATGAAAAATAAATTTGATCTGTCACAAAAAAAAAATAAAATAAAGTATCTGTTGACTTTTTTAAGCAACGCATAAATTGTCAATGTATAAGTTGTGCATGTAAAAATAATACCAAACCCCAGTGTTGTTAGACAATTTTGTCTAAAAATCGTCAATTTTTGAACATAAAATCGTCAAAATCGTCACAGTTTTCAAAAAGAAATCGTCGAAAAATCGTCATACAAGAATTATCCATTTAATTGAACAACTAATATATCATATTAGAAATAAAAGACTATTTTATGTAACAAGAAACAATTCATCGACATTATTGTCAAAGATAAAAACTATAGGGTGAAATTAAATCAAAAGATTCTGAATATATAATAGTGTGTTAACAATTTCAAAATAAAACTATACATTTTAGAATTTGTTTTTTTATAAAATTTTTCTTAATGTCAACATTGTAACATTCCCAAGAGTTACACTTCTAATAATCTTTCGGAAACACAATGATTTCAAGGGTTTATGTTTTCAGTAAATTTTATATCTTGGCTTTAGTAAGATTAATATTACTAAATAGCTGATGAGTTTGTAAAAAAAAATGGGAAAAACAAACTCACATAAGTTATTTATTCTTTATTGTTTGGTAATTTAATCGATTTAACTTTTTTCCAAAATATACTTATACGTATAAGTCGTTATCTTGAAAGTTAAAAAATCTAAGTTCTCTTATTTCATTTTCAATGCCTTAATATTTTTCTTTAGTCCTATTTTACACTATACAAGTCTTATTGCTAAGCTGATTAGTTTGTAGGAGAGAGAGACGAAGGGAAAAGAAACGAGTACTCACCTTCATAAACTGTCAATAAGTTTTGCTTTCTCCTTCGTAATGTTAAAAAATCACAAGCATACACAAAACTATGCATAACAAATATGAGCTGAAAAATAAGACTTGCATTGTTTGAACGCCGATGAAAGTTCAAAGAAAAAAGGGTGTTAAGTTTAGATAAGACTTGACTAATGTGAACTGGGATTTAAGACACAAGGTTTGGAAAAAAATTTTAGTATAGGAAGAATTTCAGAGTCCATATTTAAAATAACTGATGCTGTAATTAAAATAAAATTTTTTCTGCAAGGATTTGTTTGCATATTTATGTTACTAAATACTTATTTCAACAAATCGTCAAAATATGAGGAATATTTGAAACAAAATCGTCAATCGTCATTTTGGGAAATTTGCTATAAAAAATCGTCAAAATGACGTAAAATCGTCAAATCTAACAACACTGCCAAACCCTGACAACCCTGGTCGTTAGTAATGCTTTAATTTCATACTTATAGGAATATTAATAGCGGCATTAGTGAAATACAAGTTAAATCGTACGGTCATAGATACAAGCCGTTCAGCTAAGTACAGTAATAAGGAATTCTTTAGTGCATTTGAATTACATTAAATTAAATCTACAACAATAAAAATGGTTTACGCTGTCAAGAGCAAGGTATGTACACATGCATGTACCAAAATAATATGGATGAGAAAATCAAAGTCAATCAAAGAATGCAATTGATAACTAAAGAAAACGTTTACAGCACACAAAAAATTATAATAAAGATGACGTGTTATTTTTCCAAATGACCCTTTTTATTTTGAGATAGCTTTTATTTGTAATCGGGGACATGTGGTAAAGTGTTTGATACGTACATACATACATACAACTAGATATGTAGTGTATATCGATTTGCATTTTGAAATTATGAAAGTAGTTGAGTAATCAATGTGTTAAATTGTGTGCTGTATGTTAAGAGTTATTAATTCAAGCACAAGTGGCAAGAAATAACCCTGCGACCGCATGATATCATCTGTATTTTCAAAAGCAAGTTGATGTGAGTTTGTGTTGTGTTCGGTTTTATTTTCACGTGTCGATAAATTATTTCGTTGACGAATTTTAGTTTGTCATGGCAAAAATGTTGTTTTATAGTTTTAAATTTAGCGATAAAGAATAATAATAAAAAACAAGCACGAGTTGAAGAAAGGGGAAACATACTGGGGTAATAGGGTCGATCACAAAAACGGGAAAACCATTTTCAAACCAAACTGAAATTTATATCAGCTGTGGTTAAGTATGGTATGTGTGTGTGTGTGTGTTTTACTGATTTTTAATACATTAAGGCCCTAACTGCAATTTTCATCCAAATTCTTCACCGAAGAAAAGCAAACAAATTAAGGCTTAGCTTGTTCCAAGGCAAATCCCATATCAGGTGCCCTCAACTGCTGTCAGATGTCAACACACATTTTAGGTAAATTTTTTTTTTTGTATCCAATTATGACTTCTTCAAAACGAATAAGTAAGTCTTCCTTATATGAATATGCCTTGACCTTAATTGTCAGATTGTTTGCCTTTATGTTATCAATATCAAAACCAAGAAATTGGTTGTCACGACTTTTCTGTTATAGATATCGATGAATTTCGAAATTTTAAACACTTGTAGGTACGTAGTTAATTCTATTTTTTAATATTCGGGTCTGTTCTGTATTCCGCGTGAAATTAAATTGTGTGGAATTGCCATGAAATGTACGAAATTTTTACACATTATAAAGAGCAATATGAGGATTAATGCTATAATATTAACTAAAAGACGTATATTTTGAGTTATCACTTTTCTAGCAGCAAATGCATATAAGCATTAGTCATTGTATTTATTTTAATTGAAACCTGGTTTATGACAATGTACAAACATACATACATAGCATATTAAAATATGTACATATACATATGTATGTACTTATCGCACTCTAAAATCACAAACAGTCACAGCTCAAAATTATCAAACTGGTTTTGTTTTTCCATAAACCAGTTCACTGAACAAAACTCGTAACGACCGCAAATATAAAACACCATTTTGCCTACTTTTATGTTACATGAATATCGGGGATTTTCTGAGTTGTGACCGTTTATTATTTACTATGCGATATGTATGCATATACATATGAATGTATTGTATGTACTTATGATTCACAAAATATTTAAGAAACAAGGTACAACCTATAGTATATGAGCGCAAATTCAAATGAAATACCTACGTAATCTTTAGTTTTAGAATTAAATAATCATCGGCAAAATTATTATAATTGGAAAAAAATATTTTAAACTTAAATATAAAGTTCCATACACATACATATGTACATACATACATATGTCCATACATACTACTTACATATTTATGTATATAAATCGTATAACAATAGAGAAGAAAACGTATACATATGTCCTATACCTATAACCATACGATTGCTTCATATTTTAATGCATTTTTTTTTAAGTTTAAAATCATTTAATTAAAGAAATATTTCTTTAATTAAGTATATACTGCAATTAAGTACATACATATTTACATTATTATATTACATTAATTTACATTATTTTCTCGAAATCGTGATTTTTGCATTTTTCGCCACATTAGATGGTTCTTCTATCGGAATATACCAAAAATTCGATTTCGAAAAAAAAATTAGTTAGAGCCTTTCTATATTAAGGTAACGATATGTATTTATGTAGCTACCCAGTCAGAATTTATGTTAACTCAACAATTATCAGTCAAAAATTAATCAGAGGTGGTTAAAATTCAAACTCATTCTACATGTTAAAAGTTTGACTTTGAGTTAGCCAAAAGTTAGTTCAAAACTTATCGAGAAGTTACATAGTTGTACAAAAACAACTCACTAATCTCTTCATCAAAGTTAGCTCAATACTTATCGGGAAGAAGACAGTTGTACAAAACACAACTGACTCTCATATGTATTATTTATGAGTTAGTTAAGAAGCTAGTTGTACATGAGTTAGCAAAAAGTCACCTATTATATTTTGAGCTTGCTAATAAAAATCCGACAGAGTATAAACATTCAAGCATACATGTACAATTTGCATACATGTATGTACATAGACATATGTATGTATTTACGAGTTTCTAGCCTGCAACTATAAACTTTCCTATATCATCTTAATGCTCAAATTAGCATTGAGTGTGTTTAGAAAACTACTAGTGCCATTGGTACTAGTTTAGGACAAGTTTATTGCCAGTTCTTTTGTAAAGAAAACTTGTATAAAATTGGTAGTTGTATTCCTTTGTTACCCGTTGACAACTGCTAGTTAAAATTCGTCATTATTTATCAAAATTCAAAAATACAAAAGGGTAATTATACTCGTAATTATTTAATTATAATTATTTTTAGGTGAACCTAAAATTTTAATAATTACATGATACCAATTTTCATACAGTGCAAGGGCTCTGTTAGATAGTCAAAATTTATTTTGCAATTTTGTGCCTTGGAACTACTTCATATACTACTACTCATCAGCACTAGTAATTTTACACAACTTAACGCTTTTTGAATTAGTTCTTGCTATTTTAGTAATTATACCAGTAGCTTTTAGGCAATTATCGCCTACTCTCCTGCACCCGTATTCCGCAACTCGCTAAAGCTAAATCTCTATCGCTAAAAATCTATAAAGTCGATTTCTCAATTTTCGGCTACGAATACAATTTTCAAACATGTGTTGATAAATCAGGCAATGGCTTAAAAATGTAATTCGCCGAAATTTAGTGTTTTATGTTATAGGAAAACATTTTTAATTTTCTATTTGTTCAGCATTTTGGCGATCAAATTTAGCTTTAGCTTTAGCGACTTACGTAATACGGGGGCTGCAGGGTATAGTTATTTCTACCAATATGTATTTTCTATTATAATTACCATTTAACTCATATGTATGATATGTTGTATGTATATTGTATACGTGAAAATCGTGATCAGAAAACTTCAAATTGTTAGTTAGTTAGCTTTTATATACATACATACATGTATATAATGAATAAATTATATACATATGTATGTACTTAAAGCCATTTCACACTATAATACAAGTATTAATACTTTTGTAAAAAATGCAACTCTGACATGTTGAGTTGTTATTGTCTTTTGAAATTTTTGAAACAGAAATTAGATTAGGGATGCATTTTCGTCAAAAGTATTAATACTTGTATTATAGTGTGAAACGGCCTTTATTAACACCAACCATATTTACTAGGTATAATAGTTTATTGCCTATTCAACTAAGGGTTATTTTTTCCAAGTCATTAGACATGCAATTCGCCTACCAACCTGGTGAACTGATGTCTGATAAGAAAGCCTGTTATTTACCAAATGACAACAACACGTACATACATACATATAAATACATATATTTAATTGTTACTTTTGTATAGGTACAATGTACATGGCCGCTAATTGTATGGAGAATTTTTTTTGTTGGTTTATTTTACTCTCACCCCCCAAATCGGTTCAGTTTTATGTAAAAAAAATACAAAAAAATTTCATAGCAATAAGTTGCGTTTTAGGGGTGCGTCCGGCCCTCAAAGTTAGCCCTCAAACCCATATATTCAATGTAATTTTTTTTTGTTTAGTTTTCTTATTACTATACCTAATATACATATGTTTGAAATAATTTAATAGATATAAACTCTTATTGTAAACGCTTAGTAAAATAATTTCCATATAAATGCAATTTTGGTATATATAATTTTTGGTATTTTGTTGGATATTTTCTTCATTATTTTCTAAAATATTAATTTTAGCAAAAAACTTTCTTTTAGACTTATGTTGTTGACTTGAAGAGCTAAAATATTGCCATATATCATATTCTTGTAAAATGAGTTTTTAAAAAGATAATCATATGCAAAAAATTACATTGAAAAATGGGCTTGAAGGCCAACTTTGAGGGCCGGACGCACCCCCTAAAACGCAACTTATTGGTATGAAATATTTTTGTATTTTTTTACATAAAACTGACCCGATTTGGGGGGGTGAGAGTAAAAGAAATAAAAAAAATAAATAACGGCCACTCTAATGTACATACATACCTACATATCGTTACCTTAATATAGAGAGGCCCTAATTAATTATTGTAGCATTAGATGTTCATCTATCGAAATATTAAAAAAAACTCTTATTTCAAAAAAAAATGAGTTCGGGCCTTTCTATGTTAAGTTAACGATATGTAGTACATATAGACGGCTCCATTCTAAAACATACTAAGTCAAAAAAGCTAGTTTTGAGATAAACTCCTTCAAAGTTTATTGATGATATCTCGGGAATGTTATGAGATAGAAACTTGAGACTTTTTGTAATCATATAATAATTGCAATAGATTTTTTTTTAGTTTATTTGAACTTTATAAATTTGTTGTAGATCATAGTTAAAAGTGACGCAGAATACTTAAATTGTCCTCTTAGTAGACTTAGCATATATCTGGTGGTCCTTTCTCACCTACAATGGCCATCTAAGTATACATATGTATATAGCATGTTTAAGTTTGGAGAAAATTTTAAATTAATTAATTGCAAACTAAATGTACGTAATTCTTTAAGCATAAAATTAATAAAGATTAAATATTATACCTGACCTGATAACATTTAAGCTCGTAAAATTTATTATTTATATGTATCTACGAACAATCGTATGGAAATATTTATGTATAATTCTTCTAGTTGACATTTTGCATTAATTATTATTCTAAGGGCGATATGTGATGAAAATCGATTTTAATAGTCGTTAAAAATAAAAGCAATAAAACATCTATTTGATTTTAAATTGCAATACTTATGTATGTATTTCAAACGTTTAATTTTATTAACCCTTAGCTGGTATCGTTATTTTTTTTATGAAATTGTGGGTATCCATTTAATTACATTGTTGTGGTATTCAATAATTACAGTTGTGAACAAAAATTTTCAATTGTTTGTCTTGTAATCTATTGCAAATCCCCATTTTTATTTTGTTGTCAGACTTCATAAACTTGATAGATGTACCTACATATACATATTTTTAATTTTAGTCCGACTTCGATCAACAACTCGAAAGTGCTGGCGAAAAATTGGTTGTAGTTGATTTCTTTGCAACATGGTGTGGTCCTTGCAAAATGATTGCTCCAAAATTGGAGGAAATTTCTAAACAGTATGTTGACAAAATTGTTATCATAAAGGTAAGCTCTAAAATCTTTGTTAAATATAATTTGTCATCTTAACAAGGCTTCTTTTATTCTCTTAATAGGTTGATGTTGATGAATGTGAAGACATTGCAATGGAATACAATATCTCAAGCATGCCTACATTTATATTTATAAAAAATAAACAAAAAGTTGAAGAGTTTGCTGGCGCCAATGAAGAAAAATTGCGCAATACAATCCAAAAGTTGGCTTAAAATTTTTATTAGTATCATTTTTTTTAAGTTTTGTATTGTATATAATTGCAGCATACATACATATACATTTTCAACTCTTTTTTCTTTAGTTCAATATTTGCTTTAAAGTAGCTCTAGAAAACTTATTTTTGTGTATGGTATACATATGTACTTCATGTATAATTAATTGGAAACTATTTAAATTATTCAAAAGTTGCATTAAATATTGTGAAAAACACTTAATAGTTGTGACACGCTCGTTAAATAAATCAAAGACATCGCAGTTATTAATTATTTTAAAAATATCAATAAAATGCTAGAAAATTTTTATAATTGTAATGATAATTAAAAAAGTACACAACAGCTTCTTAAGTAGAATTCGTTGAAACATATTAAGTATTTCAGAACAAATTTTCTGTTGTAATTGAAATTTCAAAGAAAAAATATATACATACATACATATGTCAAAATCATCTATTTTATTATTTAAAAAAAAAAAGGCAGAGAATAAATAGTTGATAATAACCTGATGGTTGAACCCACAAAGTATTCTGTGGTTGATCCGTTTACCACTTAAGGCAGAGTTAGTACAATGTATGTACATCGTCTAAACGTTAAACTTTTCTTTATCATTTATTTTTATTTTATTTATTTATAACAATAACCAACCGAGCCCATAGGGCCATATATAGTTGGTGCACTACAAGAATAGCATAAGAATAATTATACATTTAGGCAACAAATAAACTAGACACAAAATTTGCAAAAACAAATTAGATAAAAAAAAATAATATGTAGTTATAAAATTATTAGAAGAGACTACTACTTATAAATTGGAAGATATATTGCGCATGAAATAACTATATGTATTCAGAATCAAGATCAGTTCAATTGAGAAAAGTGTTCAACAAGCTTACCTTTGAATGAATTACGAGTAAGATGGAATGCTCTTAAGGATCGTGGCAATGAGTTCCAACATTTGGCGACTCGTACAGTAAATGATCTTTCATAAATAAGACGATTTCTAATGGGGAATAGCAGCTGTGGGCTTCTATCACTTTGCAAAAATGTAAAAAGTCTACGGACATAGTCTGGACCATAGAGTATTCTGTGGTCTGGACAGTCTGTGAGCATAACATTATAGAAGAAAAGTAGATATCATTCGACTTTAGATTTTAGTGAAAACGTATCCACCCAAACAATTCTGTCGGCTGTTAGTGTTTCGTGGTAACATACTGCTTTAATTTTGTTTAATTTTTGACAAAAATGTCGTAAGTCGAAATACGCCAACTGCGATAAGGCACAGTATGCAATGTAATTTTTATTCGGATTGTTTTATTGTGGGTTTTGAACAAGGCGAATTCAATATCAGGTGACCTCTTTCCTATACCTACACTAAAAACAACATGGAGCTTGCTGTGCTACAAAAACACTGTGTCTGAAGACGTCTAAGCAAATTTTGACATTTTGGTTCTTTTTTTAACAATTGCTCAGCAGCTGATTATCAGCAGGGCGGAAAAGGCCACCTGATACTGAATTCGCCATGGTTTTGATTGTTGTCATGTCATAATGTTATATATACTTAAGTAAAAAATTAATACTGAAATAAATTAAATTTTTTTAATTTTAATTAATTTATTATATAATTAGTTGTTTATTACATATACTTACCCTATGTCTACACCTGATATATTTTTATCATGAAAAATGTCAAATTCCATATAGAAAATAGATGAAACATTTTATGTTGAAATATATAAAATATTTTTAATGTCATTTTAAACAAATCTGGTCACCTTACATATAACACTGAAATAATTCAACAGCTGACTCGTTTGAAAATTCACCACCCTCAAGTCAGAGCACATGAAATCAGCGTTGCCACGGCGATAAATCTAATTATTCCCTGTAAACAAATTATTGCATTTACGACCTGAATGTAATACATATTAAGGCTCAGTTACCCGATTGTAATGTAAAGTAACAGCAACAGTAGGAATCAACTGATCGATATTGTTATGTGAAAAGTAATGTAAATGGTTATAGAGATGTAATGTAACGTAACCTACTTCTCATATAAAAATATCGATCAACTGTTTCCTACGTTAATTTTACATTACATTACCGTCGGGTAACTGATGTCAGGTCTGAGTCGTCAAGTCTCGAGTATTTAGGAGAGAGAGGAAAATAGAATGGACCGTACCAGTCTAGTTTGCTTTTTCGATTTGTTTTGTCATTCGTAATACTCTATTTGATGAGACTTGACTTGATGGTGTGTATGAACGCAAATGCAGGCTCAAAAGAACTTTGAGCAAAAACTGATCAGTTAAACCTGATGTGTGTGAATCAGGACTTACCCCAGTTCGTACTAGTCAAGTCTAATTGCTAAGCTTATCACCTTTTCTTCTTTGAACTTTCTTCATCGGCGTCCACACAATTCAAGTCTTATTTTTCAGCTCATATATTTTTTGCATAGTTTTGTGTATGCATGTGTGCTTTTTTAACATTACGAATGGGAATATTAATATTATATGTAAAGTTTTCATTTATTTGTCATATTCATATATCGTTACCTTAATATAGAAAGGCCCCACCTCATTATATAATTTTTTATTTTTTTTTTTGATACATTAGATGTTCTATCGAAATATACAAGGAGCTCTATATTAAGGTAACCATGTACATGCAATAAACTTTACAGTATATAAATGTGACTACAAACATCGTCGGTTGGTTTCTAGTTTGCTGCAGACTTAATGCATTTTGAATATTCTGTGCCGCAAACCAGAAACCATTCGACGACATGATGAAATAATATTTCATGACTACACATATAAAAATTTATTTTCCTTCGCAAGATTTTCTTTTGTAAAACTGTCTGGCAATATGGTGTAGATAGCTCTCTCCGCTTTACACAACACTTCTTAAAAAGTTGATATTGTGAAAATTAATCATAAATAATTAAAATTGTGCACTAATTTTAGTAAATTATGAAAAGGTATAAAATGGAATTTTTGTGCCCATTTAGCCAAATAAAAATTAAACAATTGTATTGCTTGTATGCATAAATAGTGTATATAATATATAAATCACAGTGAATTTGGCACAAATGAGACTATAGACAAGTTTCAGTTATGAAATGTTTAATTATTCAACGAATTTAATCTGTAGCAGCACAGTGTAGCAGAAATTAATGAATGAAAAACTTAATGTAGTTTTAAATTAATACATAATTAATTTTAATAACCAAAGGTGACAAAGAGACAGAAACAATTGCAGATTCTTATTAAAAATACTCAAATTGTTCTTTCTTTTGAGAAAAACTAATATAATACATTTTCTTCTAAAGTGCATGTACATACATATATTATATCTGTGTAATAATAAAAGGAATATATACCACATATGTACATACATACATACATACATATGTATTTAGATATGTATATCGCGTGAGATTGTGGCTCGATGAATTGATTGGTGATATTAATTTTTTTTATACATAGTATGTACATGCATATGTAAGTCAATCGCAAATGTTATAAATTAATGAATAACATTTCATTAATTTGTAATAGCTGCGACTAGTGTGTATCGACTTTTCGAAACATAAGAAGAATCAACGTCAGTAAATCGATTAAAAGTGATATCATGCCAAGCGCCCAGTATCATCCACTTGATACAGGCAACGGTAGACTGGGTCAGAACACAGTTATACGAGGCAATCATAATGGGAAGTTGCGGGCGTTATGTCTTAAAACGACATCAAATCGTCGATTGTTCGTGTGCTTCATGGTAGTAGTGATGTTGCTCGTCTATGTTGTTTGGTGTGCAGTAGCTAGTTATACTGATGATGGTAGACCGGAGTCATTTACAGCCACAGGTAAATTTTCATCTACCCTCTTATTTTTTTACCTGCGTGTGAAATTACATACTATGTATGTTCATACATATGTATCCAATTGGATTAGGGTCGTAATGGCTACCATTTAATAATGGTATTACGTTGCTTCCCAAGTTAGTAAATAGAGTTTAGAGATATGTATATCGTCATGTGAGAACTTAAGTGTCCAATATCCAATAGTTTATAATGGCGTATTGGACACTTAAGTTCTCACATGACGATATTTTAACTATTAGAAAAAATCCAAATTAGGTACACCTTCAAACTCGTTTTCTGCAAAAATTCGTAATTTTTGATAGCAGAGTTCTAGATATTTGCGTGAACATGTAGTTTGATAAAATTAACCATAATCAATCAAAACTCGATTTCGAATTTTTGTGTAGTTACGTCCGTTTGCATTTAAGGTAACTATATATGTATGTATACCAACATTACTTACAACTTTATCACTATTTTGAAATGCATTTATTGTTTTGGCTCATCAAAAACAGCCAACAAAATCCTCAAAAAAATTACATAATGTGGGGGTGTTGTGGTCAAATAATAAAAACACAATATAGGTACATAATGATTTGTTTAATTTGTCTTAACATTTAGTTTTAACATCTCACACAACCTTTCATTTCATAAAAATGTATGCTTTGTGCAGCTTGTGCTACAAAAAGTAACCGTAATTTGAGCAAAAATGTATCTCATGTTCGATAGTGTGTACCAGAGAGGTGCGTCGGATTTTTCCAACATGTACGCGAAAAATTTTGTCAACACGATATGTGCACAACACACACGAAATATTATTAGTATGATATTTGAAAATCAGAAAATTTAATTTTTTTTTTTTTCAAGAGTCGCTTTTCAAAATATGGCACCAAGTTGGCACTGCCAGCTGATACTATCTGCCACCAAATCTAATATTTATGTATATGTACATATTTTACATCTAAAGTCGTTTCGTGTTTTCCGTGTCAACAACCAACCCGAACAAGCACGAAATCAGATTTTTTGTCACGCACTCTTCGAAAAAAACACAACACGCGCTCATCTCTAGTGTATACTCTATTTAAAAAATATTTCATTTAGAAGGCGGAAATGACGAAAACTCTTAAAAAATTTAAACTTTGAAAACATTTCCGCATGCAAATTTATTGAGCCTGTATGCAGACTAATATGCACACAGGCAATTTTATTGTACAATATCAATTATTGCACAATAATGTTGCAAGTGTATGGGTACCTCAAATATGCACATACATACATGCATACATACATATGTAAAAAGGATACTTATTTCATATTTATTTTAGATGTAATTGATAACAAGCCAGCAACAGAATCACCCGCAACACCTTGCAGAGAAGTATTTCCGGATTCGCGTTTATATATTCAGGGCAAACTACGAATGGAATGGGATAATTTAAGCACAATTTACTTTGTTACACCCTCATACCCAAGGCGAGAACAAGTACCTGAATTAACTAGGTTGGCCTACACTCTATTGCATGTACCACGCTTGCACTGGATAGTTTCCAATGATTATAATGCCTGCAACCCTTATTTAGACACTCTTCTTAGGCGATTTGGTAAGTATTTAGCAAACATGACTTTAATCAGTTACCTTTTCTATTTAATTGTAGGTATACCTTTTACCCATTTGTCCAGTCCAATGCCAGAGCGTTTTCGTAATGCTAAGTCTAAGCCCAGAGGAGTGGCAAACAGACGGGCTGCCATGCAATGGCTGCGACAACGAAACATAACAACTGGTGTGTTATATTTCGGGGACGATGATAACACCTATGATCTAAAGTTATTTAGTGAAATACGTGATACGAAAATTGTATCAATGTTTCCAGTAGGATTAATTGCAAATTATGGCATTAGTGGTCCTGTAGTTCGTAAGGTAAATAAATAACTTAGTTGGTATTTTTGTATAATTTTGGAAGAATAAGATTTTGTAACTTTATAGGGTAAAGTGGTCGGTTTCTTAGACTCTTGGGTAGCTGGTAGACGTTGGCCGGTTGACATGGCTGGTTTTGCTGTAAATTTGGCCTATATGGCAGAATATCCCAATGCTAGCATGCCGTTTAAACCTGGTTATGAGGAAGACTACTTTTTGCGTAGTATAGGTCTGACGTTAGATAAAATTGAGCCTAAGGGCAATAATTGCACTGAGATTTTAGTCTGGCATACACAAACTAAGAATCATAATCGTGAACCAGTTAAAATTAGTCATGAATATTTAGATAATCGTTCTAATTTAGGAGCCCTGTTTAAGGCTTTAGCTGAAATGGGTGTTTCCGATGCATCTGATGATGAAGGTATGTATTGACCCAACTAGTATATTAAATTGTAAGCTAACAAAAAATGTACAAGAAGTTAGCATGAAGTTTAATGTAATGGATATGTACGTAGTGCAAATGCAAAAACTGTTGCTAATTTTTTGTTATACATAATAAGGTTGTAAAGACTTATTGCCATTGTTATTTATTTTAGGACAAAAAGCTATTATTAGCAGTAACGGCAAGGCGAAACCTTTGGGATATTATCTTAGCTGAAATTCAAGTCCTTCTCAAAAAATTTTTTAAAAATGTGCTTAGTTTTTTTCTTTTTTAATTGCTATATTTAAAATTTCCTTTTAATACAAACACATAATAAGTGTATTTCTCTATAGTCGCGTGTCTTTTAACTCATATAAATAAGTATATTGGTTGTAAAGGATAATATTTACCTTACGTTTCAAATATGGAACTTAACATGATATTATTTATTGTCTCTTGTTTTAATAATTTATATTTAGTTAATGAAGACTTAGTTTTATGTTACTTGTAGTCTATAATATGTTAATTGTATTTTTTTTATTATATTTTGCCTATACTATGTGCTAATATTAAGGTCTCTTCATACAGATACATATACCCAGTCAGCATTTTATGAAATTAATGATCATATTCGAGTCTTTTTCGATTCCTCCGCGCGACTAAAATAAGCATTTATGCGCTCGTTTTCGAGTCGAAAATGACTGTTCCTTCGGGAGAAAATGGTACCCTATCCGGAAGTCTTCTAAAAGAGTCTTTTATGACTCGCGTTTCTAATCAATTTAGACTCACTTTCGAGACAGTTTGTGGTATTACTTACAATCACTTTTTATTTTTTTGATTTTACTACACGAGCTTGCTGTTTGTTTTTATTTTTTAAACAAATCCCTTTTTAAGTATTTCTGGGAATCATTTTCGAGTCTTATTTTAAGCGTAGAACTGATTAATCAGTTTTTGATCATCTAAGGCAGTCGAAAAAGACTGAGTTTGGTGAAACAATCTTCCACATGCTGACTGGGTACATATAGATATACAAGTATGTATGTATGTATTTTAGTCATACAGGCTTACATATAAATGACTTGTAAAAATAACATTAGTATCTATGATTTCGAATAAGTAACTATCAAAACAAATGCAATCAAGATCAAGAAGCGCTAGAATATAATATTTTAACAATGCAAGCAAGATAATTAAGTTGATTAAAATATTTGATAAATTTAAATATACCATATGTATAAGTGTTAATTATTTTATTACATTTACATTTTTTGATATTATTTCATACGAATTTATTGTGAACAAGTGTTTTTTTTTACATAATAGTCAAAGGCGGGAAAGGATAACCAACAGAAATACAAGCACCGATGTCATAAAAATTAACGACAAAATGAAATGAGATCTAAAAAAATTAATTAAGTCCCGCAAAAATTTAGTGAAATTATCTTAAAAAAGGCGTAAACTCGAAATTAAATAAGTAGTAATATATGAGACTCATGTCACAATGAATAACTCCCATACGAAAAGGAGAAAGATCCAATGAAATAACGCCTAAACATATGAAATGAGTAGAACGTTTTGGTTTTGCTTTCGTGGAGTAAAAAGTACTTGTGCCCAGTCGAAATCGATAAAGCTGTTGAACAAACCTCAGAAAATAAACTTCTATAACTTTTTTCTAAAGGAAATTATTAAAATAAGACCCAAATTAATTATTTTTTCGAAGAATTAACTCACAAAAAGTCCTGGACTTATTTCTTTTTCAGATTATTAATAAAATAAATTATTAAAAACTTAAAAGAAGACTTAACAAAATTAAATAATCGTTAAAAATTTTGAATTTATTTAATAAATAATTCCAAAAATGCAAATTTTTTGGGATTTATTCTTTGTGTAACTTTATACAGCCAAATAAAATAAACTTGTGGGTTCAATTGGCTTTAACGTAACTTTGAAAAAAAAACTCATAATCTTAAGATACAAAGCTTATTGCTCGCATCTTATTCCAGGGGGTCTACTCTGTATTTCGATACGAAAGCAAATTCTTTCGAAATGCAATGTTGATAGCATACAAATTCGAAAGCATTTTCTTTCGTTTCGAAATACAGAGTAGACCCCCAGGTATGTGAAAAGTTGTAGGGTGTTTTTGTATGTATGCATGCATGTATGTACATTGTACATATTATAAAAATTAAGTAAAAACATATAATCAGACGACATATATAATACATATATGACAGGTTGTGATTCGAATAATGGTATCCGTGTTATTTAATTTGTTGCTATGCAATATTTGTAAATTATTATACTTATTTAATTATGTATTTGGTCCTAGAATTGTAAAATATGTTCTTTATCTAAGTAAATAAAAGTGATATAAATATAAATGATTGTTCAGAAAAGCTCAACTTTTTAAATCCTAAGAAATTTTGATTACTTTTTAATAAGTTGTTGAATAATATTCTTCTTTTAGTTTTATATAAAAAGTATTTATTACAAAATAACACAATGTGAGTGAAAACTTACGACAAAACTAAAACAACATTTCAACTTCTTGAATTATAGAAAACAAATATGTCGAAGCATAGTAGATTTAAAATTTACATTGAAACTAAAGTGTATTTGAGCAAAGTACATACATAGTATTTCCAACAGTCGCCCCCTCAATGTAAATTCCATATTATTAATTACATATTTATGTATATATAAAAAAGAAATTAAGATTCATTTCAAATTTAAAAAATTACAACATTTCCAATGATTAATCCCCCTTATTGCGAATAGCGTCGTCGACGTCACATCAAGACGACAGTAAAAATTGCCACTTGTCTACATATTGTTCCTTTATGTAGTGATATCTAATGTCAATGTGTTTGCTTCTTTTCATCGTCATCTGGCTTTTTGTCAGGTATTGAGCTCCTTGGTTGTCACAATTTAAAACGGTTTAATTTCGTATCAAATCTTGAAACTGTAGTTCATTTAACAAACAACGGTAGAAACTAATTTCCTTTGCAGCTTGGCACATAGCAATGTATTCTGCTTCCATTGAACTTAATGCCACTATGTTCTGTTTTTTCGATTCCCAGGATGGTGGACCCCCTGCGAAAAATAGAACAAAACCACTATAAGATTTACGGTCAATAATATTTGAGCCCAGTCTGCATCGGAGTAACATTTTAAACCACTCCCTTCTTTTGAATAACACAACGACAATTCTTTATGTTTTAAATAACGTAGAACATGTTTAGCCGCAATAAAATGTTCCTTATGAGGATGAGAACTAAATTGAGACAAAGTCGAAACCGTGTGAGCAATATCAGGCCTAGTAATTGTAGCTAAATACATCAGACTTCCAATAAGCGATTGATATTTTGTCACATCTACCATCTCTTTGCAGTTCTCTTCAGCACATTTTGTTAAAAGTGTTCCTGCGGAAAACGGTGTTTTAGCTGGTTTGCATTCATGCATATTCCATTGTTGCAGCAGTTCTTTTACAAAGTTGTTTTGGTTAACTTTTATATCTCCTCTGGGATTTTCTCTTTCTATCTCCATACCAAGGTAATAATTTGCGGGTCCTCGATCCACAATTTCCACATGTTACTTAAGAGTTTCAAGTATTTTTTCCATAGTTTTGCTAGAAGAACAATCTAATAAGATATCATCTACATACAGGGCAATGATATTAATTTCATTATTATTATGATATAAAAATACACAGCTATCAGTTTTACATTGAGTAAATCCCATACTTATCAAAATTTCATTTATTTTATGATTCCACTGTCTTACAGCTTGCTTAAGACCGCACAAAGACTTTTTCAATTTGCACACTAGCTTCTCTTCACCTTTTTGAACAAACATTTGTGGTTGCTTCATGTATATCTCTTCTTTCAAATCGCCATTTAGATAAGCTGCTACTATATCAACGTGTTTTACTAGTAAATCATATTTTACTGCTAAAGACAAAATAAGTCGAATAGTGGGGTGTCGTATAACAGGTGCATATGTTTCGCTATAATCTTGATTATATTTTTGAAAACATCCTTGAGCCACCAACCTGGCTTTGTACTTCTCAATAGCCCCGTCAGCTAAACGTTTTCTAGTAAAAATCCATTTGGATCCAATTACGTTTTTTCCTATAGGCTTTAAAACAAGATCCCACGTTCCATTCTTTATCAATGAATTATATTCTTTATTCATAGCCTCTTTCCATTTTGCAGATTCTTTACTGTTCATTGCTTCTTTCACGTTCTTAGGATCAGAATTATTAAAAACATTTATTGCGTTCAAATTTTCACTATCAGCTCTATATATTTTGCGTGGTCGGTCTTTATTTCCCGTTCTATGTCTCTTGCGCTTTCCTTCGGTACTTGGAGTTACTACTTCGTAAGTATTATTTTCATATTCATCATCCGATGAATTTTCGAAACCAAAAAATTCTGATTCTTCGTCACTTGTACAATCCGATTCAACTGTTTTTCCCATATCAGAATTTTCATTATCTACTATTTCTTCATGTTTTTGTGTTTCTGATATAATTTCATCATTTTTTCCAATTGATTCTTGAACTATATTTGTGTTGTTGGTAAATGTTGAACATTCAAAAATATCGTTAAAATCACCATTATTTTCAATATTTTTTTCATATATAAATTCATTTTCGAAAAATTTTACATCTCTTGCAATAACTAACTTTTTTGTTTTTGTATTATATAACCTATAACCTTTCGTGTTAGGTTGATAACCAACAAATGAATAAATATTACCTTTTGGGTCTACTTTAGAATGACCAGGTTTCTTGTTCAACACAACAGCTTTACTTCCAAATATTTTAAAATAAGATACGCAATGTTTTCTGCCGGTCCATTTTTCGTAAGGAGTAATATTTTCCAATACTTTAGTTGGTGATCGATTTTTTATGTGAACACTAGTATTTATGGCTTCAGCCCATAAATATTTTGGTAATTTAGAATCTTCAAGCATGCATTGCGTCATTTCAATTAATGTCCTATTTGCCCTTTCTGAAACTCCATTTTGTTGTGGTGTATAGCATATCGTAGTTTCATGCACTATACCATTTTCCTTTAAAAAATTATTAAAATTTCGATTTTCATACTCACGTCCGTTATCGCTTCTAAGACGTTTCAATTTGCAGCCAGTTTGGTTTTCAGCCATTGCAATATATTCTTTAAATGCGCCAAATGCATCGGATTTATTCTTCAAAACATAAACAGTAGAATACCGAGAGTAATCATCTATAAAAGTTATAAAATATATCGCTCCACATATTGACTTGACTCTCATTGGCCCACATATATCAGTGTGTACCAATTCCAATAAATTATTCGTAACTGTTGTTCCAATCGATTTGAATGGTTTGGCAGGCATTTTGCATAATGAGCACGTAAGACATTTATCATTAGATATATTACCTTTCAGCCCTCGAACTAAGTCATTTCGTTGCAACTTTCTCAGATCGTTAATATTTAGATGGCCAAAACGCTTATGTCATAAATTATCTTTTAATTCTTTTTCAGTCATCATTAAATTATTGATATTTTGAGATTCTACTTTATAAATACCATTGTATGCTACTGCTTTAAATTGAAACTCTGCATTCTTGAAAACATCTACTTTATTTTTCGAAAATAATATTGAATAACCCCTCTCAGTCATTTTACTTATCGAAAGGAAATTCGACTTTGTATTTGGTATGTACAAAACGTCTTTTAAAGTATAAAACTTGTTAAAAAATTTTACCTTGACCTCGCCAATTCCATTTACTTTAAATTTATCACCAGATGCCAGAATTACACTCCTATTATATTCGTTAATAACAGAGAATGCGTCCCTTCTTCCATTCGTACATGAATTAATTACGAGCATAGCACTATTAACGTTGTTAGACTTACTTCTGGAGAAATACTGCGATTTGACGTTCCCCATTTTTCCACATTGAAAACATTTCAAATTTCTTGATTTATTTCGATCATTTGTATATGATTAACTCTTATTTTTGAAGTTTTTGTTTTTGTCTTTAATAGCAAACACTTGTTCCTTACCAGTACATACGTTTTCATTTCTGCGTTGCTCTTCTTCCAAAATTGTATTTTTAAGCTGCTCCAATTTAGGTATTGTATATCTGATTTCAATCGCAACTACAAAATCTTCTAGTTCCTGTTGTAAACTGCATAGTAAAAATATTGATAATAGCTCATCAGGAAAATTGATATCAACATTTTCCAAATCTCCGGCTAAAGAAAAAAATTTGTTAATTTGTGGTCCAAATTTTTCGTCAGATGTAAATTTAAATCTAACGAATTGCTTAAACAAATTTATTTTCCTTCAAGGATTTGTATCCTAAAATGCTACATTTGACAACTGACTCCATGCCCATGGACTCCATCGTTTTGCGGAATTCGTACGATTATAATTTGAGTATATAAATAATTTGATATCGTGTACTAAAGCCGTATTTTTAAAAGTAATAAAAATCCATACGTTTGGAGACATGTTCTAATTTTTAATTTTTTTATGAATCTAAATTTGGCTCTGACACCTTTTCCATGCACTACTTGTTGGAATATTGTCGGAAAAAATTAACAATTTGTAACCTGCAGAGCCAAGAATAAAAACTCGCGTGGTTGATCTTTAAGAAAGCTTTATTTAAGTAAAAAAATCTAAAGCAAGCCAAAGTAAAATAGAGTTGTGTTTTCTGACACAAAACAATGTTGTCAATATTCAATTTCTATTTTCAACATCCTCACCGAAATTAATATTAAACCATCCCATGCCCTTGAGACATGAAGATAATTTTTGATTCACCAACGGCTTCGTAAGAGCATCAGCTATCATATCATTAGAAGGAACATTGTCTAAAACCACTTTCCCATCAGCCAGAGAGTCCCTTATAAAATGATGACGGACATCTATATGTTTGGTCCTGGAGTGATGTGAACCATTCATCGCTAGTTGTACTGCTGCATGATTATCGCAAAATATTTTTACAGGATCGGTCTCTTTTCCAAATAGTTCTTCTTCGAAACTTTTAAGCCATAAACACTCTTGTACCGCTGGTCACATTGACATATACTCCGCCTCACAAGTTGACAATGCCCTAGTTGCCTGTTTTTTCGATGCCCATGAGATTGCGGCTCCTTGCCTCATAAATACAAAACCGCTTACTGACTTTCTTTGGTCCATGTCACTTGCATAGTCAGCATCACAGTATCCCTCTAGTTTAGAGCATCCAGTCATCTTAAAATGTAATTTGTAGCTTAAAGTACCCTTTAAATAACGTAGGATACGTTTCGCTGCTACCCAGTGCTGTGTGCCATAATTGCTGTTGAAACGGCTTAGAAAGTTAACTGCATAACATATGTCTGGCCTAGTAAGCTGCGCTGCAAATAATAGACTTCCAATAAGTTCTTGATATGGATAAGAGGACATTTTAGATTTTTCAGCTTCATCGTTGGTGCAGTGTATACTGCTAAGTTTTACATTCACATCTACTGGAGTTGTTACTGGATTACAAGTTGACATTTCGAAACGTTCTAGCATCCTCTGAATGTAAGCAGATTGATCTATTGTCAATCCCTCTTTCGTTTGTTCTATTTTTATTCCAAGAAACGATTTAGCATTTCCCAAATCTTTAAGTTTGAATTTTTCTTTCAAATCATTTATTAAAGACAACTTTTGTTTTTCATTATTCCAGAAAATTAAGATGTCATCGACATAAACGGCAAGAATCATAATATTTTGGTTATCTATTTTCGAGTAGATACACTGGTCACTTTTTAGTTGTATAAGGCCAAGGCTCTTTAAACAGTTATTTAGCTTTATGTTCCACATACGTGATGATTGCTTCAATCCATATATAGGTCTGTTCAACTTCAATATTTTTCCTTCAGGAACTTTATAACCATCAGGTGCGCCGATAAAAATCGTTTCGTTTAAATCACCCTGTAAAAATGCGGTGCAAATATCTAAATGATTATTTTTAAGTTGAACTGAACAGCTACTGATAACAAAAAACGCAATGATGAATATCTCATAACCGGCGAATAAGTCTCGTTGTAATCTATTTGTGATCGTTGAGCACAACCCCTGGCAACCAGACGAGCTTTGTAACGATTAATCTTGCCATATTCATCACATTTAATCTTGAACACCCATTTCGTAGAAAGCTGCTTTTCATTTCCAGTGCTATTGACGACACTCAATATTTTCAATTAATGATTCAATTTCTTCTTTTATCGCCTTTTTCCAAAAAATCACTTTCATTACTATTTATGGCCTGAAAATAACTGTGGTTCTACTCAAGGCCTATTTATCAGGTCAACGCAACTCTCACGATGATTTTTGTTTTTATGGTTTGTTTTCTTGTTTGAGCTGTCAAAAGTTATTAGCACCATATACTTTAGTTCATGTTTGTGTGTGTTTCTGACAACTTAAACATAAAGTTGTTTTTTGTATTGCTGTGTTTTTGTAGAGTTGCGTTGACCTGATAAATAGGCCTTGGTTCTACTTTACTATAAACTGCGGAATACGTTACGTAATCATCCATATTAGTTGATCGTGGATTTCTTGATGAACAACGAGGAACTTGGACTTCATTAATCTCCTCACTTTCTGGTGAATTTTCTCTGGGTGTAAAACCTAACAACTCATCTTCACTGTCAGCTGATTCATAACTGGATAAACTTTCTAAATTGTTTTCACTCTCTTCATGTTCATAATTATCCTCACCAAATTCCTATCGTTTACACAAGCAGGCCGTTCTACTATCTCACAATTTTTAACAAAACCACAGTCTTTTTTATTCGTAAAGTACATTTGTTCTTCTATAAGCATCACATTTCTACTCACGTGCATCTTTTTTAAAACAGGATCAAAAACTCTATACGCCTTGGAGCTTTCACAATACCCAAGCATTACGCGTTTCTTCGACCTCGAGTCCCATTTCTTTCTTAAATGTTTTGGCTTAATTACCATCGCTATGCATCCAAAAACTCTGAAGTATGATATATTTTGTTTACTACCCTGCCATACTTCCTCAGGCGATTTTCCATCGAGTTTCTTATGAGGCGTTCTATTTAACAAATGTGTTGCAGTATTTACTGATTCAGCCCAAAAACATTTGTCCATATGTGCATCTATCATCATAGTGAGTGCCTTCTCAACGATAGCACGGTTCATGCATTCGTCCTTTCCGTTCCGTTGTGGGGTATAGGGTGCTGATTTTTGATGTATAATACCGCTGTTTTCACATATCTGATTCATCTGTTTGTGCAAAATTCTAGACCGTTATCAGAACGCAAAATCATTGGTTTGATTTTCGACAATTTCTTTAAAAATTTTAAATTTACCTGGAACCTCAGACTTATTCCTTAAAATATACGTAAATACCTTGTTGGAAAAATCATCCAGAAACAATACCAAATATGCACCACCACCTATCGATGTTTGTTCCATGGGACCACATACATCCGCATGTATTAAGTCAAGGATACCTTTCGATTTGTTCGTCGATAATTTATATTTTAAATTTGTCTGCTTACCAAGTAAATAAGGAATACATTTTTCGGTTTCGACATTCTGTGCATTGCAGTCGACTAACAATTCTTTATCCATGTTTACAGCGTGACCAAAACGTTTGTGTAAAAGTTCCTTTGTAATACCAGCAAAATTTTCCTGAGTGTAAATTCAATCTATAGACGTCTCCATATAAATCGGCATTGGCTACATTTAAACCATTTTTAATCGTACACATTTGGCCTGAAAATCGGACATCTTAACAAGTTGGCTTACCGATATAAGGTTTGTACAAATTTGCGGTACATACAGCACATTTTCAATAGTGGCCACCACTAATTCGTTTTTCACACTCAAATTTATTGCAATATCGCCCTTGCCAATAGATTTTAAATTTGTTTTGTCTGCCATTATTACGGTTTCATTTGATTCAAACTTCACAAAATTCTTGAATAGATCTTTCCTATTCGTCATATGAGCTGTAGCTTCTGAAACAATTAACCAGTGGACTCCATCGTAGCTGTATTGCAAATCGAATGCCGCTGTTAAAGTTGTTGCGTTATTATTGTGTGTGTGTGTGTTGGTTGTACGTTTTATTTTTACAATTTCTTGCCATGTGACCTTCTTTCTTGCACTTATAACAAACTATACTTTTCTTTTTGGTGTTGCTGCTGCCAGAACTAAAATTAGTTTTCTGTTTGCTATACAGACGAGTTAGAAACGGATGCATTATTGTAATTATCAAAATCTTGTATAAGCTTTGTTTTGATAGCATCCGCTGTAATCACAGTCCCACTGCTCTCTATTGCCATAATCATGGGTGCGAAATGTTCCGGTAATCCGCTGAGTAAGAGGCTGCCGACCCATTCATCGCTCACGCTCATCCCAATCTCATTTAACTTCTGTGCGGTTGATATAATAGTGTCCACATACTCACCAATATTGTTGCAATTTACGAGATATGTTGTTGTTAATTTTCGCAGCAAGCCACAGCGCCTAGTCAATCCGGAGTCACCGTAAGTGTTTTTTAGTTTCTTCCACACATCCTCGGCCGTAGTCATCCAATGAATGTGGATATACAGATGTGATGAGATATACAACACCAATCGTGACATCGCCTTTTCTTTGGTGTCCTCATTGGTTTCAGTACCAAGAACTGATTTCCAATAGCCCTGAAGTTTTAAGGTATGTTCTGTTGCAAAGCGCCAACTATGTTAGTTATTTCTGCCCGTAAATTTTTCAATATCCATGAGCCGCTCCATCTTTCGGCACTGGGTCCATAACCTGTTTGAATATTGTCGGAAAAAATTAACAATTTGTAACCTGCAGAGCCAAGAATAAAAACGCGCGTGGTTGATCTTTAAGAAAGCTTTATTCAAGTAAAAAAAATATAAGGCAAGCCAAAGTAAAATAGAGTTGTGTTTTCTGACACAAAACAATGTTGTCAATCTTCAATTTCTATTTTCCACACTACTCGTTGGGTTACTTGGCTACAAGCAGCTATATATAAAGCTATATATTTTGATAAAGTTGAAGCAATAATATTAAAATTAAATAGTAATGACTCTGACTGAATAGAATCTGCGAAGAAGATTTACGATTTGCAAACATTGGGTCCACAGCTCGCATTTATAAAAACGAATTTTTCCATAATAGTATATTCATTGAAAAAATTACAAACTTTTGGGCTGAACATCCAAGAAAACAAAAATATTGTGGCTAACGTAGGAGAAAGTCGTAATAAAATTAAAGATAAAAAATATTATTCGCAAATTCAAAAATAATCCGGAATATCAAAATTTTTTAGAAATAAACTCTATTGCGGAAACTGGACTGGGATCTGCCGATGAATATGTTAGTAGCTTATCTTCAATTGAACTGTTAAAATTTAACTGATGAAATTTGATGTCGAAAGGAGTTTTTTTTATGTATAACTCACTTCTAACAGAAATACGAAGAAAACTATCTATTCAAAACATAAAATCGCATATGATTTGATACTGCAAACGTTTTCTAACTGATATATGTAAGTATGTAGATGAACTGATGAATGAAATCATTTAAAAATATATGAAATAAAAAATTCCTTTTTTTTGCTACTTTTTTGTTATTTTTTCCGCATTTTTCTTTATAAATTTTTGCTATATAGTTTTTTCTGCTATTTTTGTCTTCTCTGGCTATGAAATAGGGAATAATAATCCATAAAAAATTCAATTTTTAAATTTTTGCAGATAGGTTATTAGATCCTCAAGACACGGATGGAAATCATTGTACAATTGTACTTTTTATGGTACATTTTTGACCTCATTGGTACCGTGGTGCTACCGCGAGTTACTTGGTACAATTTAAAAATGCCAATGTTTCACTATATGGTAACATTAATTTTGCCTATGTTGTCTTTAATTTGTTTGTGTGTTTTATTTTAGACGGTGCATAACTTAGATTTTTTATAGTGCATGAAAATAACAGGGCTGTTAATAAGCGGAATTTGTAAAATAACCGATCTCTAACAAGTCTAATCTACGAATGAACCCTTATGAATGCAATATTTAATATTTTTTTATGTTATTTTTTATGTTTTATTCTGAATTTTTATACACATTTTTGTTAAGTGTCTGCTTTTTAGGGTTCCGTACACCAAAGGTGAAATGGAACCCTATTGTTTTCGCTACGCTGTCCGTCTGGCCGTCCGTCCGTCACAGGGTATTTTCTCGAGAACCGTAAGAGCTACGGACCTGAAATTTGGACACAGTGTGTAAACCCTTGGCCGCTACAACAACAAATACATGAGAGTTGGAAATTAAAGGGTGTGCCAAAATGAGCAACGAAAAATGTTAAAATCTCATGTAATATACATACAATTGTATGTATATGCACTTGAAATTTGTAAAGTTAGTGTATTTTTATACAGACTACAACAATTAACACTAAAATTTAAAAAATTTTAATTAAAGGGTGTACCATCAGTTAATGTAATTTCGACTATGTAATTTTGATAACTTGCTGTATCTTGGAAACCGCAAGAGCAAACTTCTTGAAATTTTCAAAAACGGTAAAACAAAAAAATTCGCCAAAATCAAAAAAAAATCGCCAAAACGAAAAAAAGCACCAAATTAAAAAAAATGTCTTAATCGAAAATAAATCGCGGAAAACCGGAAAAATCGCCAAAATAAAAAAATCGCCAAAATGAAAAAAATCGCCAAAATAAAAAAATCGCCAAAATGAAAAAATCGACAAAATGAAAAAAATTGCCAAAATGAAAAAACAAATCGCCAAAATTAAAAAAATCGCCAATATTTAAAAAATCGCCAAAACGAGAAAAAAGCTAAAAATAATCAAAAAAAAATTATTTCAGCTGAAAAAACGTAAAAAAAACACTGTATTAAAAAAATGATCAAAGCCCAACGTACGGAACCCTTCGTGCGCGAGTCAAAGTCGCACTTTACTGAATTTATTATTATTTACTTCTGAATTTTTACACACTTTTTCGTTTCCGTTCTTATTAATAAATATTTAAAAAAATAGTACTGCCATGGTCCAAAAAGTACATTTTGTTTTCACAGTTGGTACAAAATCTAAGAAGTCAAGAATGTATGTACTTGAAATTAATCACTCCTTGCAGGAATTTTTATTTTGTAAGCAATTAGATACCCCTTGCAGCAGACATGAAAAATAATTAAATTGGGTACAACGTTTAGCACAATAATGGCTTAATAAGTTTCATTATTGTATTTAACATCAATTCTTGCATGGTTTTCATAATTTGCATTTATTTTATTTGTTAAATGAACGCGAATGTATGCGGTGAAGGTATTAGCTTGCAGATGGAAATTTGTTTAACGGTACCAAACGGTGACATCTAGTTGTGCGTAGCATTAAATAACATCATAAGTTACCATACGCCAGAAACAAATCGCAAAGTGCTACCAAGCTGTATGGAAACCAGCGTGACCATATTAGCTTATTTTGAGCTAAATTTAGCTTATTTGTTTCAGATTTAGCCTTAAAATTTTCATTTAGCTCTTAGCTTATTTTTTTAGCTTTTTTTAAAAACTCATTTAGCTTTTTTAGCCTTTTTTTAGTTTAAATTGCGTGTTCCCTAAAAATATATTAAAAACATAAACAACTTATAAAAATTATAATTTTTTAGCATTGTAAAATAGTTAAGAAATTTATTATTCGACATATTGTCATAAGTTTATTTTAATTTGAAATTTATTTGCTGGTGGTTCAGCGATGTCTATATGCATTTCACATTTCTTATGTACAGACTTTCTGTACATAAGATAAGAGGTTTGTAACTGTTCAAAATGTGTGGTTGAAGTCTACTGACGATTTGTTACAGCAACAATGAAATGCATATAGACATCGCTGAACCACCAGCAAATAAATTTCAAATTATTGTAAAATAGTTTACAAAAAATACAAAATGTAAATTATACGACAATTTTATAACAGAAATGGAAAGAAGAAAAATAGTAGATAATAACAGAATGGTTAGAATTTCAATGGAAAAAGTTAATTTCATATTAGTGGCCAAAACACTTTTTGAGTTTTTTGGGTATAAAATTATTTGACTTGAGTTGAACGTTCATTCAGCGGCATCAATTAACATAAAACAAAAACCTGAAATAGCCTTAAGCCTGGATAACACTATGTACCGATTTTCGTCGGGCCACCTCAATAAAGTCATAAGTAATAAGCCAAAATGGCATTATTACTCAATTAATTCTGGAATAAGTCTATATGGGCTTATTACCAATGCAGTGTGGCGCAATTATGTCCTTGTATTTCAAAAATCTTTACTTATGACTTTATTTCGCTGATCTGACGAAACTCGATACATTACGCAGATAGTGTGATCCATGCTTTACCTTAAATAGCATTAATTCACTTAAAAAGCTTTCGTATTTTAATATAAATGTTTTTGCATTTTTAAAAACTTTTTAAGATTATTTTGGGGAAGTTTTTGTTTTGTTCTTCATTAAATCTAAAATATAATAATTAATAAATAATTTCATTAAGCAAATATTCTATATGTATAATAAAAAAATATGTGTGTGTAATATTTAACGTTAGTTTAGCAATAAGAAACTATTGAAAAGTGATCAAAGAAGTGGAAAAAAGTTTAGCTTTATTTTCTAGCCTAAAATGTAACTTTTTAGCTTATTTTAGCTTTTTTTCAAACGTGATTTAGCTTAATATTATTTTAGAATCTGGTCACACTGATGGAAACACAAAGGTACTCGTTGGCAAATACATTCACATTCTCTACAAGTAGTTACTTTAACATCACTAATGGAGGCAAGTAGGCGGTCGTGTGAAAGAGTTGCCAAGAGTGCCAATTTTTCGTCATTTTGCCGATTATTTCATTGTTAAACAAACAAAAGCCAATTTTAGGTAAAAAAATGTCGATTTATATCAAACCAACCAATCCGTGGGATGTTAATCATGTTTTAGACATAATGTCTATCATCATATATTATAATGATATACTAATAGTAAAAAAAATTATTTGTTGTGTGAAAAAATAGATATCTATCTTTTGGAGGGAAGTCGTCGACAACAAAGACAGGACCTTAGAAAAAAACACCTCCTATACGGGAAGAAAGGACCTCCAACGATACGGAGTTTATTGAAATTTATAAATCTTTACAGTCCCTATGGAAAATTAAATTACAGCAACAAAGTGTTTAAAAAGCAGGGACTATGGAAATCGGACGTTTTATATATTTGATAAAAATGCATTTTTCAATAACAGTAGGACTGTTAAATATTCATTCATACATTCATAGTATTTTCTTCTTCTCGGCTGCTTAGATAGGAAAAAGAATCAACCAAAACGTTAGGAAATATTCTGATAGCAGGAAATTTTACACTAACAAATATATAAGGCGAATACGTAGAGTTGCAAATTAAGACCATCTTGTGTCTTGTTGTTGAAAAGTTGTACCCTCCGGAAGTAACTTCAAGAAGTCACTTCTGCGTTACTTCAAGCAGTCACTTCTGCGTTACTTCAAGAAGTCACTTCTGTGTTACTTCAAGAAGTCACTTCTGCGTTACTTCAAGAAGTCACTTCATAGTGACGATATATATTTTTTTATTATTTTATTCGCCTATCTTTTGCTAAATGTCGATTTGCCGATTTTATGTAAAAAAGTTTTGATTTTTATCAAACACCAACTGGAAATCCATTAACTTCGTTTTCAAACCACGTTTTTGTGATTTGACAAAACATTATAGTGGGTTGTTAGTCGTGTTTTAGACATGACAGTTTTTCTCGAATCAAGTCTGAGTTTATGGAAGAGATAGGAAAGCAGAAAGAAGAAGGCTACAATCAAGGCAGATTCATTTCCAGGTAGTATCAGGATTACAAAAACAATGAAAAAATACAACAATGAAAAAAACAACATGGGTTGTAGTTCATCAAAAACTTCAAAAATAGAATTTGTTTAACATAACAATAATAAAAATTATTCACATAACTTTGAAAATATTTCTCCGCGGCAGCTACCACTAACAACATTTGCAACGTTTAGCACTTCTCACAATTTTTTAATAGTTTTTTCATATTTATAAATTTGTTTTCACAGAATTTTTTTTAATAAAATATTTTTCATATTGAATTTTTTTAACATTTTCTCTTAATTTCTCTTTCGTAAAAAATTTTTGAAGTTTCCGATGAACTTTAATTTGAAAAAAAAAAATAGCTCAGCTGAATTTCCGCTACTACCTTGTGAATGTGCCTTGGCTACAATATTCTTACTTGCACCGAAAAGTCATTTGTTATTTCATTCGCTGCTTACCTACCATTTACACATGAAACTAATTGCAAGAAAGTAGCAATACAATCACATTTTTTCACTACCACACTCACATAGTTTTTAGTTTCCACTCAGCTTTCAACGATTTTTTCAAGAAAGTACATTTTTGATATTTTCAGAAAGTAAAATGACAAAGACGTGAACACTGTTACCCACAAATTTTATTTAATTTAAATTTATACAAATATATAGGATTGTGGCAAATAATTATTATAAATTATTCTTATTTTGTATAAATATTTAAATAATTGTAATTTCGTATCTTCAAATATAAATGAAGAAGACAATTCGTGCCTATTTAAAACAATAATATTATTAAAATATTAACAATAATAATTATTCCCAACTAGACTTGTGCCATTTAGTTCATTTCAGTGACCGGTCATTTTAGTTCATTATTTATAAATGAACTAGTTCGTTCATTTAGTTCAATCGGTCTTTTTAGTTCAATGATTTTACATCTACCATTCTACATGCATATGTATGTTTGTGTGGTCTTTGGAAAAATTTAAAACACAGACTGTGATTAAAAAACTACGAAAACTAATTAATTAATAATAAATTTGCTTTATAATGAGTTTATAAAACATATTTATAAAATATTTTTAAGTGTTTACTTGTGTTTTCTTGTTTATTGCATTTGTGGTAGTAGCCATCGATAAAAAGAACTAAATATACATGCATACATACATATGTACATATGGATGAGTATAGAAGTAAAGCACACAAACAGTAAAAAAGTAAAGCAAAACGTTGAAAACATTTAGTTCATATCCTCTGTGTTAGTTCATTTTGTGTCTTAGTTCTTAGTTCAAAAATTGAACTAGATCAAAAATTGAACTAGTGATCGTAAAACAATTGAACTAGTTCACATAGTTCAAAGTACTGAATCGTTCATTTGAACTAGTTCGTTCATGAACTACACAAGACTATTCCCAACTTATTGCCCTATAAATGTGTGTATACGATAATCTGGGTAACTCTAATTAAGTAATAAACAAAGCAAATTTTTGCAACTTTTCGTTTCGACGACATTTTTAAAATGAACTTTCACTTTCCTATGAAAACGAACAAGAAATTTTCATGAAAGTAATTTTTTTCATTAAAATTTTTATTCATAATACGTATACAAAAATTTCAAGAAAGTACTTTCATGTGTAGATGTAGCGTTAAAACCATAAGACCGCGTTTAGACACAAAACCTTTTTGAAGGGAAACATTTAGTTAGTGGTAGCAATTTACGGGCGGGGAAGAAGATTCATTGTTATGTTCGGTAATCAGAGTCACGCTTTGTTTTCAAATTCTTTGCTAAATATACATGTACAAATATGATTGCTTTTATCCAATAATATTGGAATGTCGCCTGCAATATTTTCGTCTGTGTGACCGCGAAGGAAACAACAAAAGAGAATTCCAGATGTACTCCTTCCAAATGTTGTTCGCCCGTCTAAACTAGGACTAAGGAATATTTAACAAACAGATTGTCTGTGTGTAAGTAAATGAGCAGTTTTATAGTACGTTGACACTATTAGCAAAACTAGTTGCTTTTCTCAGAACACTTCAAAGTGTTTCCATTATGCTTTTATATTTTTTGGTTATACGAGTTTTCGAACTCAATTTGATTTTATTATCAAAGCCGCAAACCTTATCATTTCTATTAGTAAATTTCTCACTCATTTACGTATAAACAACATGTAAATACAACTGATGTGGTTTGTGCAATTACATGGTGTAGTTATACAGGTGACTGCGTAAGTTAGTAGTAGTTATACAGGTGAACGAAGAATGTCAAAAGCATAAAAATAATTGTACTAAAACCAAAACAAAATCGAAGTTTTTGACATTCTTCAGCTACAGAGCACATAGAATAAAAAAATATCAGCTGAAGTAACGCTGTCACCTAGTGAGATACACCTTGTGCAATTGCTTCAAAATTTAATATTCTGAGTTATTGCCACCTTTTACAGAATATTTCGGTTTTTTTCGAAGTTTCAACCAGCAACTCAGTGTTGCATTGACAAATTTTGTTATGTTTTGCAGGAGAACAAATTTTTTGAGCTGTTTTGCTGATATAAAAAATGTATGGGAAAACATGTAGCAAAACATTGGTTTTGGGCAAAACAAGTTTTCTGCTCCAAAACACGTACATATATGGAAACGTACTATTAAAAGAGAATTGAAGAGGTTTGCTTGAAGCAAGAAAAACTAATGTGTCTAAAACATGACTAACACGCATAGTGATTGTTCAGGAAAATTAAAATAAGAAAGCAATTTACATATTTACAAAAAAAAGTCAAGATATTTGTAAATTAAAGATAGTGGTAAGCTTAATAATGTTTTGCTAAGAATATTCTTAATTTAAATTATTTTTCTAGTAGAAAAAGAAAACGATTATGAATGAATATGAATGTGTTGAGAAGACTGTTGTTATATAGAGCAGACAGATTTCTTAAAATAATTTATTTGTTTTAATTCAATTTACTTATTAATAATTTTTTTAAGTTTTTTTAGCCAACTATGAAGCTTTGCTATTCTTAACAATGTACATATTGAGATTTTGGGGTTTTGTAAGCTTTTGGAAATTGTGGTTGAAGTCTAAATTGTTTGGATTTTTATTAATTTTGATACACGTTAATAATTATGTATTATCATTTTATAAAATACGTGAAATTACATATGATTGTTATTTTTGTCTAGTTTTCATTAATAAAAATTAATGAAAAACTCATGCCGATTATTTGACAATTTTCAAAATTAATATGCCGAAAATGCCGATGATTTTTCAAGAAAGTGCAGAATTTTCAGCAGAAACTTCTGGCAGCCCTGTCTACAAGTAGGTTACTTCAACATCACTAGTGGAGGCAAGTATGTCGTCGTGTGAAAGAAAATTTTTGTAAATCTTTACACAAAAGTTAGAATTGCTCCTGTATTATAACCAACAAAAATAGCAGAAAAATCAAAATAAAAACTTTAAAAAGGCATACCAGAAAGAGATAAAAAAATTAACTAAATGAAAATAACAAGTAAAAAGTGAATTTCTAGTGACGACGTCAACTACGGAAAAGAGCAGTAAAAAAGTAAACCATCCGTCTATGCAGATATTAATACCGATTTCGGACACCCTTTACCATAAAAATAATAATTTAAAGAAAAAATTTGGACCTACAGGAGTCATAATTATCCCCCCGGTGTTTCCTAACAAAAAAAGCATATTTGGTTTCTTTGAGGGGTCGACTTTCTCAAAGGCAAAGCTTAGCAGCTCTGCGAAATGCGTAAATCCGACCGATACCGCAGCCATTAAACAGTAAAAAAAGTGAAATTATAATTTGTAAAAAAATTTTATAGAAAATCGTGCCTATATAAAATTGCATACTTATAAATTTTAAAGACAATCACAGAAGAAAAAAAGAAAAAAAATTTTGGTTTTGGACCAGACTTGTATCTCGCCGTGATAAAAATTTTTCTTTCCGATGTACATATACATATATCTACATACATATATGTATGTATATTTTCGATCGAAAAATTACAAAATGAACGGTTCGGTCAGTAGAAAAGGCAAGAATTAAAAATATATAAAAAAAAGTTAAAAATGGTGTATTTGAATCCCGTAAAAATTAACATTGCTCATTTTTACTAACAGAAAATTATAAATATAAATTTTTCAACGTTTATGTGAATATTATGCAAAACACTGTACAAAAGCTTATGAACAAAATCGAAAATAAATAATATTGGATGTGATTTTCTTGTTTCATTTAAAACGAAACTTGAACATTTTGCAATAGGAATAAAAAAACAAGAGAAAGAATATCCAAATTAAAAGGAAAGTAACAACGGTGCTGTGATTTAATGTAAGTAAACTTGATTTAATTTTTCTCCTGTTGAAAAAAGGTTGTGTATTTTTTAATTAAAGTTTTGGAACAAAGTTACAGCGCGAGCCATTAAATTTTGCTTGAATAGAGAAAACATGCATACAAACATAGGAACATGGTAGTCATGCATACGACACAAACACATTAACACATATTGCACATGAACGTATACGTGTCTGCCTGTATGTTTTTCCATACAGTATTGAAAGAGGAGGTAAAATGTATGATGTCGATTGCATTGAAGAATATGTGTGAGTGTGTAATACTACTACAAACACTATTGTAAGTTTTATAAAGATGTGCGATTGTCAATCCGCGTATTGAGTTCGATACCGCTTCTTGTTGGTAATTTTCATTACACTAGTGTGTGAGGTATTTTACATGTACATACATAAATACATATGTATGTAGGTATTTTATTTGAACCATTGTTTTGTGATTATTTTTAAGTTTAAAGTTTTTCACTAATGTTTTCGTTGTCTGATAACTTGATTGTGTGTGAACAGCACAAGATACCACCTACTCATGAAATATGCACTTAATCCTTAAATATAATAAAAATTCAGAGTTTCTCATTCTGTATACAGGAGAAAAGTGCTTCATTTTCTATTTTACATTTAACAATTATGGCACAAATGTTATACATACATATTAACAGTTGTGGGGGTTGTTGATTAACAACCGCTACAATAACGAAAAAGTTTTTTATGTAAGAGCTTACCCTCAAAACTTTAGCGATACATGTGTATGTACATACATATGTATGTCTGTAAGTACATACATATTTATGTAAATCATAAAATAATATAACAAATGTCTGTTTTATGTATGTATGTTGTACTCAATGCGCTGATTTACACGGGATTTTGTGTTTGGCATAATTTTTCAACCAGCTACAACCCCGCATTAGCAGCACAAAACCAATACACCCACAACTTAAAAAAACAGCAAATATCAAATGCATACAAAAAACACTAACACACATAAAGCTATGTATGCTTATACATTTTTATGTCGGATGAATTAGTCTCGCGTGTTCTTAAAAAAACAAAAATTGTGCGGCATAAAAATTAGTCTCGTGTGTGACAGGCCAGTGAGGTAGTTTACACGATACTAATTTTTATGCGGCATAATTTTTGTTTTTTTAAGAACACACGAGACTAATTCATCCGACATAAAAATGTATACGTATTCACAGCTTTGTGTGTGTTAGTGTTTTTCGTATTCATTTAACATTTCCCAGCTAGCATTTGGGTGATAATTTTTGGCAGAAATATCTTATATGATTCTCTACAGATCGCTTTTGATGATTAAAAAGTGATTTATCACTTGGGCGATTGAAAGAGGATTCACTTATGACTCATCTATATGATCAAATAATGATTTCTTGAAAATAGGGGAACATCATGCAAACCGCAAAAAGGTGATTTAAATGATTTAATATGAAAATTGCTCAAAAATAATCAGCAAATCGTATCATAACTGATTCTTTGGTATGATTCATCTGTAGGGTACCATTTTCTCACAACGGGAGTATCTTTTATGATCGAAAATTTAGGTTATTTTTCCCGTCAAGCTGATTCGGAAAAGATTGGATTATGATACAAAATGCTACCTAGGTTGCAGCTTTTTAAGTTGTGGGTGTATTGGTTTTGTGCTGCTAATGCGGAGTTGTAGCTGGTTGAAAAATTATCCCAAACACAAAACCCCTCTCTTTGCCTCTCTCACCCAAAAACTGGCATGTTATGCCAGCACAATTGTTCTCGGGTGTGAAAGGCCATTTCGCTTTTAAAAAGTTAATAGATAAATACATATGTACAAACTTTTTAACAATTCATTTAGTATTTTATTTATTGCAATCATGAAATTGCCTAAAGAATAGGTAGTACATATTTACATAAATATGTATGTATATATACATATATACATGTATTTAAAATATAATGTATTTCCATTTACTATTGGTACCAATTTGGTATTGCTAATAGAATTAGAATATTTCTATTCAAGACCAAATTAATAGCAGCATACATTTTACATACTTATGTATGTATGTATGTACATATGTACTAGGGATGCCAATCGGGATCGATTTTCGAGATTTCGGGATCGATTTTTTTTCGTAAAATTAATTATATTTTTAAATAAATATTACTTTAATAACAATTTAATGCATTTTAAAAGGTTTTATGTTCATAATTTATCATTCCACAATTGTCTTTAAAGTGAACAATTTTCTAATACGAGTACGAAATAAAAATCAAAAGAATTTTTCTCATCTATTTTTAAGTTGATTATTCACATTTGATGTTAGAAAATTTATAGTGAAAACAATAACTTAATATATTGTTAATTATATTGTTTTCAATATAAATATTTTACTAATCTAAACCAAAACGAATGTATCTGTGGACTTTTAGCACTACCGCTTAAGTTGACTTACGAACATTTGGTCTATGGTCTAAGTAAAAAAGAAAATAATTTTGAACTGTAATGTAAAAAACATACACACACACTCGAGCAGTTTTTTACACAAAATACTCCGCATTATTCTGTAAATATTTCTCGCTTTTCCGTCAACCTGACAACAAAAAGTTTTCACTTGCCTTGTATCAAAGAATATAAATTGTGAAGAATATAAATGATGATTTGTGATTCCAAAGCTAATATGTGTCTTCTGTTTTCAAAAGAATTCTAAAATGTACATGTATTCTAGCACCTTTGATGAAAATAACCGTAAGAAAGTAGTTTATTTATTTTGCACTTATTGTTAATTTATAAGAAAAAAAAACTGTACGTATAAAATTGTATGGGACTTTTAAATATTATAAAAAATGCCATAAAATCAACGAAAATTTGAATTTATAATTTTTTTTTTTTAAATTGCTAAGAAATCCCGAAAATGAAATCCCGGGATTGAATTTTACAAATTCCGGGATTCGGGATTTGTTAAATCCCGGGATTTCCCGTTTGGCATCCCTAATAGGTACTTAGAGTCTAATTCATAAAAAATATTTTGGTTTTATAAAAGGTTTATTGATAAAATGTCCATAGAAAATTTGTTTAATAAACCTCTTATAATAAAGAAATATTTTTTATGAATAAGGCATTTGCATATACATACATGCATACATATATATGTATATGTATTTTGCGTTCCCTTTGCAAGATGTAAAAATGATGTATTAAGATACATATGTATGTATGTACTTATTTATGTGTGCATGTATTTATATAATTATGTCTATTTGAGAAGGATTCGATATACATATATACATAGGTATGGAGAATCAAGGTAAATGAACAAAAGTGTGTTCAAGTAACATTTACTTTACGAAGAGATTCTTGTTCCCCCATTCGGATTAACAATCAAGTTGTTTCTCAACATTCACATGTGAAATATCTTGGTATACACCTTGATCGACGACTTACATGGAAACACCACATTGACTCTAACGGCCTGGCTCACGATGTCGACAAGCAATTTTCGTTCGCTTATTTATATTGAAAACAAAAACAAAATAAGAAAATTTGTTTTTGTTTTCAATATAAATAAGCGAAAGAAAATTTCTTGTCGACATCGTGAGCAAGGCAGTAAGTTAACTCAAATGAAACTTAAATTAACTCAGGTACATTGGCTGATTGGTCGAAATTCTACACTTAGCCTAGACTGTAAACTTTTAATATACAAGTCGCTCTTAAAGCCAATATGGTGCTACGGAATTCAACTATGGGGCACTGCTTCAGCTTCAAATGTAGAGAAAATTCAACGCAGGCAAAACAAAATTTTACGCATGATAACATCGGCTCCATGGTACATCAAAAATTCAAATATACATCGTGATTTGAATATGCCACTAGTGACTGAAGAAATTGCAAAATACGCAGGCAAATATCTAACAAAACTCGAATCACATCCTAATCCGCTTGCTCGTAATATTTTGAACTTTACTGGACACATCCGATTAAAAAAGAGAGATACACGGGCCCTAATATTCAACATTCCAGATGATGAAGCTGCTTGAAAACACCTTTTTCTTTTTGTTACTAATCACTACTTATGTATTATTAATAACTACCACTAAACTTATGTCCGACATTGGTCGGGCATAATAAAATTTTTTTTATAGATTTAAGATTTGAACACTATCAAGCAAGCTCCATAAATATATGTATGTATATGTACATATACATATGTGCCTTTAATTATGAAAGTGGTATAAGTCATATTTTTCTTTGGTCAAGATATTTAGTAGATTACATTTGAACAGTTTACAAATTATTTTTATATATTGCAACATTTTAATTTAGAGTTGTGCTAGTCTCGATTTATATAAATTTATTTAATATTTTTTAAATATTTATGGAAGGATTTTTAAGATTTATTTCATATTTCGCAGCAAAAATGCACATGACTTAGACCACTTTCTTAATTAAGGGCACATATGTGTATTAGAGAGGCCGTAAGTTGTATGTAGGATTTTTTTTTTGTTGATTTCTTTTATTCTCACTCCGCAAATCGGTTCAGTTTTATGTAAAAAATAATACAAAAAAATTTCATAGCGATAAGTTGTGTTTTAGGGGGTGCGTTCGGCCCTCAAAGTTAGCATGCAAGCCTATTGCCTATTATTTTACTAAACGCTTAGTAAAATAATTTCCATATAAATGCAATTTCGGTATATATAATTTTTGGTATTTTGTTGGTTACTTCATTATATCCTAAAATATTAATTTTAGCAAAAAACTTTCATTGATACTAATGTTGTAGACTAGAAGAGCTAAAATATTGCCATACATCATTTCATCTTGTAAAATGTTTTTTTTTAAAAAGATAGTCATATGCAAAAAATTACATTGAAAAATCTTATTTTGGTAAATTTTATAAAATTGCAATTTTAACCTAAGTGTGGCCTAGACCTAGTACTATAATAATCCGCGCACCTTTTTACAGAATTCCAAAACGGATTTTCGTTGCCATCGTCCAGACTTGCAATTTTTGTTACTGTAATTTTTTTAAACTATGCTCTGAAGTTGCATAGGTGTCCATATTAGGGGGTGCATCCGGCACTCAAGCTCATATATTCAATGTAATTTTTTTTTCTTTTTTTTTAGTTTTCTTTTGACTATATGTATGTAGTATATGTATGAAATAATTTAGGGCCTGTTTCTCTAAATGCGAACGATAGATTCGATCGAACATTTATATTAAAAACAAAAACAAAAAACTGAAATTTGTTTTTGTTTCTAATATTAATATTCGATCGAATTAATCGTTCGCATTTAGAGAAACAGGGGCTTAATATGTATATATAAGCTCTTATTGTACATGCTTAAAATAAAAAATTTCCATATTCCATATAAATATAATTTTGTTGTTATTTTCCTCATTATTTTCTAAAATATTGGCGCATATTCATAAATCGTAACTAAAGTCGAAATTTATTAAACAGATACTAAAAAATAGTTAACAGATAGTTACAGGGTCTATTCACAAATCTAAACTAACGAAGTAACGACTCCCAGCTGATAAAAGAAATAAGAAAATAAAATGTCGATAATAATATGATCGATATAAATTGCAATTAAATAAAAAACTATTCAAACTTTCAAAAAACAATTTTTGACATGTAAAGTATAAGTATAACATGTATAAGTTAGTTAACATTTAGTTACAGCTTCACTCATAATTAAGTCTAAACTTTCGTAGCCGTCTGTGAATAACTTAAATAGGTATTTAAAAAAGTTAGCACCTAGTAATGATTTCTGAATATGGGTAATTCCATTCTGGCGTTACATGCCATTTGCACGACAAAAGGTTGAAAAAAAAAGTTTTAAAATTGTGTTTGAAAAAATTTTTTCTTACATTTGAGAAGTGATTAAATAGGTCTATATTCAGTGAAAAAATTATAACAATCACACCTAAGGATTTCAAGATATTCGCAAAATATGACCTGGCGTTACGTAAAAAAAAACAGAAGTGGGGTTTGACTTGACTAACAAAATTGCTTAACTCTGCGAATTGGCCAAGTATTTTTATACAAAACTTTTTTGTTAGGACTTGGACTGATATACACTTATTTTCCAAGCTTCTAGATTAAAAAATCTTTTTCCCCAAGAAAACAAATCTGTTGGTGAACTTTAAATTTGTCCGTCATGGTGGACTTTTTTTTGGAAGTGCCCATATGCGCCATTAATTTTAGCAAAAAACTTTTTTTGAGACTAACGTTGTTGACTTGAATAGCTAAAATATTGCCATATGTCATATTCTTGTAAAATGATTTTTAAAAAAGATTGTCATATGCAAAAAATTACATTGAAAAATGGGATTGAAGGCCAACTTTGAGGGCCGGACGCACCCCTTAAAACGCAACTTATCGGTATGAATTTTTTTTTTTTTTATTTTTTGTTACATAAAACTGAACTGATTTGGATAGTGAAGAAATCGAAAAAAATTTCCATACAACTTATGGCCACTCTAATGTATATTTATGTTTTAATTGATTTCTTGCAAAAAGTGAAATTTTGAGTTAATACCCTCTTGTTAATTAAGTGCGAATTGTTAATTTTTCTGGAAAATTTTTGGTGTAATAGAAATTTTTTTAATACTTAAAGTCTCTTTAAATATGTATGTAGAAATTTGTCCCAGATGTTTTGTTGTTCGAAAACAATTTTTAAATTTTTCATCTTTAGAACAGACATTCAGGTTTATCATAAATAAAATTTCACATGGAAATTTCCGAACGTGTGATCAATTGGTATCAAAAAAAAAAATTTCATACGATTGCGAAATATTTTTAAAATTTATGAAGAAAATTATTCACAAAGACTGGTATGTGGGAAAAAGTGGAAATATGTAAGTTTCCAATTTTATTGGAATTGATGATACGAAAAATTTTATTCGGAAATATTCACATGTGGAATTCATGATAAGGCTGATTAACTTTTTTTATATACTCTTACACCGACATAAGGAAAATACATTTTGTCGGTTGTGGTATTGTTTAGAAAAAGAAAATGGAGACCTTAGGTGAAAGTAGGGAAAGATTTTTAAGCTACAGTGTAAAATTTTTACATATTATTATTATTATTAAACAAATAAATGTACATATGTACATATGTATGTACATTATTGACCTGCACAAGACCATTTATAAGACCTTTCAAGACATGTGACATTTTTCAAACGCTTTACTACAGCGAAATAATCTAAAATAAACGCTAAACAACACTGTTGGCAATATTTTGTTTGAGTTATTTCTCTTGCCAACAGTGTTTTTTAGCGTTTGTTTTAGAATATTTCGCTGTAGTAAAGCGTTTAAAAAATGTCGCATGTCTTGAAAGGTCTTATAAATAGTCTTGTGCAGGACTTTAATGTACATACATGAACATACATATGTACATACATACATACATACATACTTACATATTATTTTAAGGTTTTTTTTTGTAAACTAAAAAATGTAAACAAACGTGGACCTTAATAATAGACATTGGATTTAACCAACTATCTAAAAAAAATGTAACTACATTTTAAAATTTTTAATAGAGTTCCCCTTGTACAGTTAAAAATGTGTATATCTACATACATACATATGTATGTATGTACATATGCATGCATTTTTGCAGATAGAAATCTTTGTGCTTACATAGATATCTATGGATGTTGTTTATACATACTACATATGAACATGTGTAGGTACATACACATATTTGCCAAAGAGCATATAATGTTGTAAGAGTTTATGATGCAGATTGTAAATATTGTGCCGCCAAGGAAGGCATTGCAACTCTCAAATATGCCATCTATTTAAGCACTTGCGCAATGTTCGTTGTTACGTGCCACATCTCAAACATAATAACCCTCTTGCTAAAGTTTGTACTATAATATTATTCATTTTGTTAGCAATAACATAAGTTTTCAGAAGCCTATCTATAATAAGTGTATATGTGCACACATATAACGTACATATAAATAAGAGTGTTTAGAACAAAATATTAATATTCCTATTATTTCAATATTTTTTGTGGATTTTTTCAATAACATTTTATTATTTCAACGCATGTATGTATGTATGTATGTATGTATGGGCTTTCAAATCAGGATTTTTTGTATCTAAAAGTACTATTAATTTAATCTAATTATTTTGTGGGTTTCTTTTCTTACGTTGGAAAAATAAAATCAATATTTTAATAAGTGTTACTGAACAGCAATTTTTTATTTTATTTCTTTGTAGTTAGTTATACATTATAAATCACTTTAAAGCTGCAGAAATGAGACCTTTTAATACAAATTATAAATTTTTATCTTTGTGGAATTTTAATTATTCCTTGGTTTGCAGATTCCTATTTTACCACTTAATGTTTGCGTTTAATTTTACGAGCTTCTTCATACGTTGTAAGCAGACATCAGGAATGCTTAAAAATGGGAAGACTTTACCCAATTAGTGTTTTATTTTTGTGTAATGTCCGGTCAAATGGGTATTAGTTACATATGTATGTATGTATGTATATGCACAATATGTGTAGGTTGATTTGAGCATTTTATTGCTCGAAGTAAGGGAAGAACTGCGGAAATTGTGTATAAGACAATATTGGAAACGCTAATGTTATTAAACTACGAGTTTTGAAGCATTGAAATTAAAATATCAATATTATGTTCGAGCAACTTAAGTTTGATAGTACCCAACTGAAAAGAAAAATCGAAACAATTTTTGAATCATTTACACAAATGGCTAAGAAGTCTAAATATACAATAACAACATGCAACTTTCTTCTGTTGTCAACGGCAATAGGCAAATTTTTTGTAATATTGTTTATTTTTTATAGTGTCAAGCAAAAATGTATCGATTTGACTGAAGCCAGGGTGCAATTATATCAGGTGACTGCATAAGGAATTGTTGTATATAAAACCAAGTTTAAAGAACTAAGGAACGTCAAAAACACTATAATAATTGTACCCTAAGTAAATAAAAAGAAGTTTCTGACATTATTCAGATACAAATATTAAAATAGAACAAAAAATTATCAGAGGAAATAGTGCTACCATATACGAGTATGTTGTTATATACGCCTTGACATAAGCATTAATTAAAAGAAAACAGCATGGCAAAACTAATTTATGGATAGTAGATCTCTAAGAATATCCATAGATACAAAGGCACCTGTGAAATAACGTCAATGGACGTCCTATTTAATAACTTTGCAATAATATTGTGTAAATGTGTGGTTATTTGAAAACATGGTTCATGTATCTATGTATGTATGCACGCGAATTAAAAAAATTGGTAATCTATGTATGTATGTATACACAATTAAATTTAGTTCTTGTATTTAGTAACGCTAGTTTCCCAAATGGCTTTTCGATTGATTGGTAATATTTATGTACTTGTGTACTTATGTAAACAAATGATATTTTTAGTTTGCAGACTCCTTATACATGCGGCATACATAAACAACTTAAATCGGTACGAATAAAATAATGTCAACAAAGATAACAGCGACAGCCGATAGCAGCAGTAGTTGTAGTACTACCGCAAGTCCATCAGCAAGTTCGTCTATATCAGCAGCAGCAGGAAACGGTTCTACAACTCCAGCCAGACGTCTTCGTACACGAACCTCAACGGGTGGTAATGTAAGTGGTAGCGAATCAGCACAAAAGAAAAATGCACCACTTTGTGAACGAAGTGACTCAATTTCCAATGCGTCCAATGTGACTGCAGGAAATGAAGAAAAACCAAACGCAAGTAAGAAATATCACAACAGTTGTCCCCAACCGCCTACAAGCTCTGGGCGAAAAGAAAAGAGTCATTTGCAACCTCACAGCTCAAGCACATTCAATATGAATAAAACTGAAGAATTTAACTTTGATACGCCGCTTGAGTGTCCGGTTTTTCGACCTACGACAGAGGAATTTAAAAATCCTCTGGCTTATATTAGCAAGATACGTCCAATAGCTGAGAAATGTGGTATTGCTAAGATTTTGCCACCAGAATCTTGGTCGCCTCCTTTCGCAGTGGATGTGGACAAATTGAAATTTACACCACGTGTTCAACGACTTAATGAGTTAGAAGCAAAAACTCGAGTAAAACTAAACTTTCTTGACCAAATAGCAAAATTTTGGGAATTACAAGGATCTTCTCTTAAAATTCCCATGGTTGAACGCAAGGCCTTGGATCTTTACACATTACATCGCGTAGTACAGGAGGAGGGTGGTATGGAACAAACGACTAGAGAACGTAAATGGGCAAAAGTGGCAAACCGTATGTCTTATCCTTCTAGCAAGAGTGTGGGAGCCACCCTTAAAGCTCACTATGAACGGATTCTCCACCCGTTTGAAGTATATACTTCGGGAAAAGTTTTGGGACAGGGAAGCACAGGTGCAACTGTAGCTAGTCCCGATGTCAAACTAGAGGATGGTACCGATTACAAGGCCCACGAAATTCCAACACGTCAACAAATCGCTCCACCTAACGAAACCAATGCCCGTCGCTCCAAACGATTTGCAAATTCAAGCGCCAGCTGTGGTTTGGGTATTAATCGTAGCGGTTTAAAGACGGAAACGAAAGAAGACTTTAAAAGAGATTTACTGAGTTGTTTTAATGCTTCGGCAGCTTCAGCCGCTAATCGTTCAAATTCTGGAAATGGCATCACAAGTTCTACTCAGAAAAAAGCTCCGGATTCTAATACGGCAGTGGACCCACTTATGAAGTACATTTGTCACATTTGTAATCGCGGTGATGTTGAAGAGTCGATGTTGTTGTGCGATGGCTGCGATGACTCATATCATACATTCTGCTTGTTACCACCTCTATCCAGCATACCAAAAGGTCTGATCACTTTACCATAGAATACTTTGCATGTAACACTATAAAATTGATTATGGTTTAATTTTTCATTTTGTTATTTTATCGTTGTTTTAGGTGAATGGCTTTGCCCACGTTGTGTCGTAGAAGAGGTAAGCAAACCAACAGAAGCCTTTGGATTTGAACAGGCTGAACGTGAATACACTTTGCAACAATTTGGCCAAATGGCAGATCAATTTAAAATGGACTACTTCCGCAAACCAGTACACTTGGTTCCAACAGATCTGGTGGAACGTGAATTTTGGCGTATTGTTTCATCAATTGATGAGGATGTTACTGTGGAGTACGGTGCAGATCTGCATACAATGGATCATGGTTCCGGTTTCCCAACAAAAAGTTCGCTGTACTTGTTGCCCGGTGACCAAGAGTATGCCGAGTCTAGTTGGAATTTGAATAACTTGCCTTTGCTGGAAGACTCCATACTGGGTCATATAAATGCAGACATCAGTGGTATGAATGCTCCCTGGATGTACGTAGGGATGTGTTTTGCCGCATTCTGTTGGCACAACGAAGACCACTGGAGTTATTCCATAAACTATCTGCACTGGGGTGAACCGAAAACCTGGTATGGAGTGCCTGGCAGTTGTGCAGAACAATTTGAGGAAACCATGAAGCAGGCTGCACCTGAATTATTTGCATCTCAACCAGATCTGTTGCATCAACTGGTAACAATAATGAACCCAAATATATTAATGAACAATGGGGTTCCAGTTTATCGTACTGACCAAAATGCCGGTGAATTTGTGATAACATTTCCTCGTGCCTATCACGCCGGTTTCAACCAAGGCTATAATTTTGCAGAGGCAGTTAATTTTGCTCCAGCTGACTGGCTAAAAATGGGACGTGAGTGCATAAATCACTATTCAATGTTACGTCGTTTCTGCGTATTCTCCCATGACGAACTCGTTTGCAAAATGGCTCTTGAGCCTGCAAAGCTAACTTTTGGCATAGCAACAGCTTGTTATATTGACATGGCTGAAATGGTAGATTCCGAAAAGAAATTGCGAAAATCTTTGCTTGAGTGGGGCGTCACAAAAGCAGAGCGCAAAGCATTTGAATTGGTGCCGGACGATGAACGTCATTGTCAAGAGTGCAATACAACCTGTTTCCTTTCTGCGGTATCTTGCGAGTGCACAAAACCAATCGTTTGCTTAAGACATTACACCGTTTTGTGCACGTGTCCACCCGATAAACATACACTTTTGTACCGTTATACACTTGACGAAATGCCACTAATGTTACAAAAGCTTAAATCCAAAGCCCAAAGTTTTGAGAGATGGTTGTCACGTTGTAGGGACATCGTTGATGCCAATACACCAACTTCTGTGACCCTACAAGAGCTTCAAGAGTTGTGCAAAGAGGCCGAAATTAAAAAGTTTCCCTCATCTCTATTGATCGATCGTCTTAATGCCGCTGTCTTGGAGGCAGAAAAATGCGTAACCGTCATTCAACAGCTGGGAATCAATAAGGTAAGAATAAAATTTTTTTTATTTTTATTTTTTATACATATAGCGCGTTGTTGTTGAATTTTAGGTTCGCACTCGCTCCGATAACAATTTAGAAGCAGCCCAGTACAAACTTACAATGGAAGAACTTGAACTTTTTGTTCAAGAAATTGATAATCTTTGTTGTACTATTGAGGAGGGAGTGTCTGTGCGAGAACTTTTGGTTTTGGGCAAGCAATTTTTAGAGCGCACCAATGAAATGTTGAAAAATTCGTTAGATGCCCTTGAGGAGCCCGAATTGGAAGCAGTCATTGATGAAGGCAACTCATTGCGCATAGAGCTTCCTCAAATGCAACAGTTGCATATGCGACTTAAACAATTAAAGTGGTACAAACGATCGCAAGGGTTAAGAGCAGCCAGTGCAAAACTAACGTATGAAGATGTCAAAAATCTCTTACATGTGGCAGCAGCTGAGATTGTACCCACTGATCCGATTATAGATGCAGAAATAAGAAAACTGCAAGAAATCGGAGCTTCCATAGAAGCATGGGAATGTCAAGCAAGTAAATACTTTAACTGCAGCACGCAACGTCATGAACTAATGGAAATTGAACAGTTTCTTAAGACGGCCATGGAAATCGAGGGACAAGTTCCGTCTTACGGCATGCTCAAGGATGCTTTACGAAAGGCAAAAGAATGGCTACGATCTGTTGAACAACTTCAAGATAATGACCACTTTCCCTATTGTCACACTTTGGAAGCAATTGTTTCGCGTGGTAGTAGTATTCCGATAAAACTGGAGGAGCTCCTGCGCATGCAAGGTCATCTGAAAAGTGCCCACGATTGGAAAGAAAACACTGAGCGAGCATTTTTAAAGAAGAACACTTTCTATACTCTATTAGAGGTTCTTATGCCTCGAGCTGAGTCGGTTATTATAGACTCAGATCTGAAAAAACCATTCGAAGATGATTTTGTTAAAGAAATGAACCCAGCTCAAATCGTGGACTCGTTCAAAGTAGCTGAAGAGAAGGAACTGCGTGATATGAGGGAACTAAGAAGGCAAAACATGGCTAAAAGTCCACTGCGTGATGATTATTGTCTCTGCAAATCATCTTTCCAAGGTGTTATGTACAACTGTCAATTATGCAGAGATTGGTTCCACGAGGAGTGTGTACCGCCGCCAACACAAATACAAACAAGCTGTGTAACTGATGACGGCTCTAAATTGAAATGGTTATGCCCGTCTTGTGTTCGTTCAAAGAGACCACGTCTTGAAACAATTCTACCATTACTTGTTTCCCTTCAAACACTACCAATACGCTTGCCCGAAGATGAAGCTCTTCGTTGTCTTGCTGAAAGAGCTATGAATTGGCAGGATCGAGCTCGAAAGGCTCTCACGAGTCCTGAAGTCGCAGCTGCTTTAGAAATTATAGCCACTGCAGCCCAACAACGGAATAAGCGTAAAAAACGCAAGACAGGTAATAGCATTGGATCAGCTCGCAAGCCAAGACACAGCAGTCAACGAAACTCTAAAGATGAATGCTCCGACAATGCCGATTCAGATGATGAGGGCCGTTTACACATTGTCGAAGAAAATTTTAGCAACGATGAAGAAGAAGACAGTGAAGCGAATGCAGTGAGTGAAAACGCAAGTACCCATAATGGCCTCCAGCTTCAGAAATTGTTGTCGGACAGCGAGACCGACAATCTCGAGGAACTAATGATGGAAGGCGACCTGCTTGAAGTATCTCTCGATGAATCGCAAGAGCTCTGGCGCGTTCTTTCTAAAGTACAACCAGCATATCCTTCGGAAGCAGCTGCTCTGGTCGAACAACATCAGTCCATGATAAAACAACAAAATCCACAACACCATCAACCGACTTCCAGCGTTAACTCAGCTGCTGAAGATTCAAACGATAGCTTGGTGGTTCAGAGTAGTCCCAACAGCACTAGTAACAGCGGCAGTGGCAATGGTCGCACTTCATCCACTGTTGTTAAAAAACGTAGAAGTCTTGACCCAGCAACAGGATGTCAGGTGCCACGAAAGAAAATTGCTACACCGAACAAACAAAACGCTTCAACTGGATCAAATACATCATCAGGAAAGAAGTCTGCGAGAAAATCGGATGCAAATAGTAAAATAACAGGCTCCACAGATGACAACACGGAAAACTATACACCCACCAAACAATCAAATGGCGGTTCTCAAAATCAATCGAACAGCAATAGCAACGCTGCATCAGGATCGCAAAAAAAGCATAGAAAGCGTGTTGGGGGGAATAGCAACAACAGCAATACAAACGTTTCCGCTAGTCAAAAGAAGAACTCCCAAAGAGCTCAAATGGCCCAGTTGGAAGACGACGAAGAAGAGTGTCGCGCTGAAAACTGTCACAAACCGACGGGACGTGAAGTCGACTGGGTTCAATGTGACGGTGGTTGCAACGAATGGTTTCACATGTACTGTGTTGGTCTTAATCGCAGCCAAATTAAGGCCGATGATGACTATATTTGCATACGTTGTTCGAAGAACGTAACAGTAACAACAATGGGTGTGAGTAGTGGCGGAGTCGCCGCGACACAAGCACAACAAAAAAGTCGCTCCCAAACAGCACGATAAATGATATCGGGCTGTTCTTTATCATCATCATTTGCAAGCCTTCTGTATACATAGTAAATATTAAATCGATATTAATTATAAAAGACTCTGTTTTAAATGGGCATACTTTTTAAAAATTACATTTATCCATCCAACATTCTCCTGCTCCTTCCTATTTTCACATTACTCTTTATAAGTTCTTTCTCTTTGTTCATCTATATAGTAACAGAAGAATTTCGAATATAACATACGCAAATCAACTACAGAATTCAAGTAAAGTAAAATAAACGAGGATATGAATGAAGAGCCTTTTTTTTTGCACAGAATTCCTAAATCACGCAGCTAGAACGTCAACCACGATGAGTCATTCATCTGCCATCATCCAATGTTATGGAACAATTACAAATTCAAAATGAATTAAATGATATGTTACGACAACATGAAAAAGTAAACACACAATTGTATCCTGTACGTGAAAAAATACATATTTATATAATGGATTAAGTTTTTTATGTTTTATTTCTTAACAAACAGACTTTTCGTGTTCAATTTTTCGCTAATGCTTTTCTAATTCAGTTCTTATTGAGAAATTGGTAGTAGTTTTTGTTTGTATTTTCTTTTAATATTTATATATACATAATACAATACTTATATAATATTTTTATGATTTTACTGAAACAAAGCGATAACTTATATTTAATTTTAATTAATTATGTTAGTTTGTATTTGTATCTTGTATTGCTTAATTAGTATGTAATAATCTTCTGCCCATAACGATTAGTATGTATAGAAATATATGTATGTATATATTTATCGTTATATACATATATTAAAACACATATACACTTAACGAAAAGAAAGGAAACACGAAAAATATATACATACAAATAAATAGAATTCAAATACATATGTGTACATAAAATACTATACCACATATGGTCTGTATGTTATAATTATAATTAAAAAAATTAAAAATTTATCAAAACTTTAACAACAACGGAAAGAAGTTCACCGATAAATCGAAAATCCTATTATAAGGATAAAATTGCTAATAGACAGCATAAGACTGACTGTCAAAATAATTTTTCGACGATCGGACGCAAGGAAGAACAAAGGAGATCGTTATATAAAAATACGTCTTTTCACATTGTACATTTTTATTTTTTTTTTAACATGTAAAGATAAATTAAATATACATATACATACATACATATATATATATATAAAAATAAATAAATAAACTGTGCTCTGATTAAATTTTTAGCATATTAAAACAAAAACACACAGAACACCGTACATACATACACGCATAAACAATTACATACATACATTATGAACCCTTAAATTTAAATTTGATGTAATTCTATATGATTAAAAAAATAAATGTAGTATTTTAAATAATTTTTCGTTTTATTTTTCGAGGAATCGATTATCGCCAGAAAGTAATTGAGGTTTGACAACACCATGAGGTTCTTATTGCTAATACTGTACATATTTCGATTTTCATCATTAAAGAAAACAAGTTACACAGAAGTTATCAATCTATTTCAAAAATGTAGAAATCACTAAAGATGGATGTTATTTTAAGGGAATCGATTACACTAAATTAAAATATTAAATGTCATAAAATTTAATCCACAGAATTCAAAATGAAATTTAATAATACGCCCAAATGTTCTGGGAAACGCAGCTGCACAGTAAAAAGTTGTGGTTTAATTTTGTTTATACTCAGCACTGTCATATTTTAGAATTAATTTTTAAATTAATTCCACTTAATTGCAAAACCAAAATTTATTTATCGGGCCTGTTCTGCAAATCACGACATGTCAAATCACGGTGATATTTCAACAAATTGATAAAAGTTAAATTACAGATTTTGTAAATTTCACGATTTATAGCGATGGAGGTTGGAATAAAATATTCTATTATATATGACAAAAACTTAAAATGCAATAAAAATTCACTAACAAGTCAGTTATTCATAGGTTGTTTTTGAAATCACCGTGATTTAAATCATCGTGATTTTCAGAACAGGTCCGTATACATATGTACATACATATACATATGTATAACGATGGCTTAAGAAAATAAAGAAATTTTCGATTTTATAGGAGAAGCAAAAAACTGAAGAAAAACTAAATTTAATTATTTTTTATGTTTGTCTTACATATACATATCGTGACCTTAAATGCAAACGGACGTAACTACACTTATATTTTTTATTTGTAGTATGGATACTTATACAATGTTTTTAACTATTGTGACGTACTGTCTGGACCGTTGACGTTCCTGACTAGCTCATTTGGTTTCTCAGGAGGTTCCAACCCTGTCATCCGGCCAACGAACGAAACACTAAAATTTAATGGATTACTAAACTTTATCGAACTTTTCTCAACACCAAAATACCACACACTTAACTCAAGAGACGAGGTGTTAGTCTCTTTATTGCCCTCCCAGCCATGTTGCAGATAATTTCCTTACATTATAATAGCTACAACCCGCAATCCGCTCGACCTAACTATTTAACTTACCAGTTCATTATTGCCACCCACGTATGGAATTTACTTTAACATCATAATTTCCATATTTTTTAACCAAATTTTACATTTTATTTATAAACTTATCCTAAAGGCTTAATTTATCATTTGAATGGAATTTATTTCTAACCTTATACTAGACTACAATAAACGAATAACTACTCCAGTTATATATAAATTTTGGAACCTACTTTGGCCGTTATTAAAATTTCTTAGGTTAGGTTTTATTTATTTTTTGTTCCTATTAAAAATGGGGATGACAAATGGCTCTCGCAACACTATTTATTTGCAATAAAAAATAGATGCATTCGTAATTGCATCCGTTTGAATTTCTTTAATAAAGTCGTCATTTTTTATCGCAGAGATCTAAATATTTGCGTTTGCATTTAAGGTGACGATATATACATACATACATACATATGTATGTATGTACATACATATAACTCAAAAAAAAAAAAGAGTTTGACAGGAAACAAGTTTAAAGTTTTAAATTTACACAACTCAGAAAAAGAAAAATTTAGTTTTTCTCAAGAGCAAAAAATATGAGTTTTAATTCTGCATCATTCTCAAAAATTCCATTTTTTGTTCTTATGAAGCACGCTTTGCGAATTATTCATATTTTCACGCCCCTACTGCCATTCACAAATCAACTCAGTTTGGCCAACACAACTTCCACATTGGTATTACCATTCACAACTTAAATAACGATTGAATTTTTAATTAGCTTGTGCCAAACAATTTCAAGTATGAGTTTCAAAATCATTTTCCAGCAGCAAATGCATACGTAATTATGCCAATATAGATGATGGGATTTTGTCAAATTCTCTTTGATTTGAAATATGTATTTTAATCACTTTTAAATATGTATACTTGTTTTATTTTATCTAAGAAAAAATTGTCGCAGATTAAAGCTCGACACGTCAATCAGAATGATTAAATTATTACACGCATTTTTTACAATATTTTTTGCATTTGGTAGATTTAAATGTAACTGTCATAAACTTAATTAAAGGCAATTGATTAAGTGTATGTATGTATATCCTCAGAAAAAAACACAAAATACAACACTGTATACAGCCGTTAGATATCCAGTAGAAGAAATAGTGTTTCCTCTTTATGCGTGCTTTTCCTTTTGTAGTTGCTTGCATTGTTGTTTTTGGCTTCCGTCTATTTTCTCTCTGCTGTGTGAGAGTCTTCTACTCTCCTAATGCGTTAGTTTAAATTGCGAAGGAAACAGATACTCCAGTTGTGTCAGTCATTTAACCGTTGATGAATTTAGTAATAACTTTTTCGCAAATGCTGTCAGCTCGTACGAAATCACAAATACCCATTAAAGTCCTACAAAAAACAAGAATTAAGCAGAAGAGTTGTTAAATTAAAATGTTTCTATATGTAGACATACATATGTATGTACATATATTTTTCTTCCGTTCATAAACTAACATGAATTTTGCAAGTGAATAGAATAGAGCAAGAAAAAATACATACGAAAGATACATTAAACAAATGGCATAGCATTATATTATTGAAAGTGAAAATAAATTTATGAAGAAAGTGTAAGTGATTTTTTTTTGTGTTAAAATATCCATAGATATGTATCTCTATACATAAACTTATGAATAAGTGTGTGCAGCAATTTAGAAAACTTGCCTTGAAGTTCACAGGAATGATAACTTATCCATACCAAACAACAACAATATACATTCATACATACATATGTACATACTACATACAGATGTACTTATACATACATATGTACATATGTATGTATGCATATTCAGGAGAAAAGTTGGGCTAATAGAACAATGTCATATAAAGTTATTAACATAAAATTAAATTAACTATGTGCACACATATTACAATATACATACATACATACATATGTATGTATGTACATATTTGATTTCCTTCGATTTTTCTCTACTTCTTTGAGGTTTTATGTACATATATACTTATGTATAAATAAACTCCATAAACACTAATACCTACATATGTATGTATTTCGAATCAACCAACATCGCTATAAATACGTACATAGATACAAAGATTATTGTTGCACATTTAATCAACTAAATGGCAAGATTATTTTTCTACGGCACACAAAATTTTGCAATATTTTTAATAATCCATTCAAGAAATGGTTATACAAATTGTAAATTGTTGCAACACGCACATACCTACATAATACATATACATTTGATGAATTCATTCTTAAAGTGGAAAATCAGATACATATGTTATGTATACATACATACATACATAGTATGTACATATCGATGGCTTAATATAAAAAAGGTGTAGGTACCTATCTTGAATTGGTTCGAAATCGCGATTTTAACATTTTCTTGTAGCCAACATATAATTACATCCTCCTTAAAGAACTGAGTACATTATAGTTAACAATAAAAGAAAAACATTTTTATATGTTTTTATTAATTTCTTTCCTTCTCTTGTAAAATATCGAAAATTCGAGTTACGCCACTCTTACATATATTAAGCCATCGATATGTAAATATTTATAATAACAAAATATATGTACATATATGTATGTATGTATGTATGTATGTATATACCTATATACACTTCTAGAATTGAAAAATTAAAAGGCTCCTCCATACAAGAATTAACAATTTCTTAAAAACAAGAAAAATAACTTAGCTCAAAATGTTTGTATGTAGTTGTGTTGAACACCTTAAAAAGTATGAAAGGAATAGAAAAAGAGTGTTGTTTTTGTTATTGTCTTACCATGCCTTCAGGTGTGTGTCCTTCAAATGCATTTTGTGTACAACTCATCATCTATATATGTATGTACATATGTATGTGTGTGCATATTTTTGAGTGCACAAAGCTGCGAGTGCGAAAAAATTCTTTGAAGACTAGGTGCACTTTTAAAATTATCAGACCTGTCCTGAAAATCATGTTGTTTCAAACTTGTAATACACACTTTGCAACGTGTTTTCGCAACACGCTTATATTACGTTTTGCATATTTTGATACAGACAACCTAAAATGCAACCATCAATGCAACCTATAAACATAAATAATTTTGATATTTTTGAAACTTCGAACGCAACCATAAATTATTCGACCGACAATGCAACCTGCCTGGTGGCATAACCCGCCAATGGTGACGCAAATTTGACTTTGATCAATGGTGACGCCGGTCTATCGCACCGGGATTTTCAACTGAAAATTTTTCGAAAATTGTTATCAATATTTCATGTTTATTTATTTACTCTCTTTGAAAAAAAAATATATTTAAGCTCTTTTATTTCAATATTATAATTCAAAATATTGCTTTATTAGAGCATTAAAAATATTATACTAAAAACAGCGTTTTTACATACATACGTATGTATGTATACAGTTCGCTTTTTAATATTTTGGCCAATTCAAATCATTGTCGTCTCAATCTAATATTTCATTAATTGAATAGTCATATCAATTTTCGAATTTTAATTGCTCTTACATTAGTTTAAGCTTAAATTATGCCTCTCTACGGCAAGGCTTTACGGATATAGGCCTAAATCTGTCTCTGAGAATAAGCTGACGTTTTTATTTTTTGGATTCAATCACCCACAATTGGTCAAATCAGTATGCATTTCAAAAAATTTTATAAAGACTTCCATTTGTGCGTTGTTCATATATTCTAACTTAATACTACTGTTTACCGATACTGATACATATTTAAAGGCTTAATATTTTAAAGATACTTTCAAGAATTTCCCCGCCCATCCAAATTTCTTCGCTTTTGTGAGCATTCGTTTTTATTGAATCTCAGGTCAAGTGGGTGTCTTCATATGCATATGTGTAAGTGTTAAGTATGTAATTTTTAAAAATTGGTTTTGTTAAAAGTTAAGTACACATACATGGATATTACATACCTACATAGCAGACATGCGCCGATTGGTTGAGAGCCGGCTTAGCCGAGCCGCCGCCACCGATTTGAATGTGAACGATAATTTTTTTGTTTTAATTATTGAAAAAAATCCGTTATAATTAATATCTGCTTTCCATATACATACATATCTAATTCGACGATTGGTAATAAGATAAAATTTGTTTGCATTTGTTTGTATGTATGTACATATATATCGTTAGCTAAAATGTAAAAAGGCGTAACTAATTGAAATATAATTTTACAAGAGAAAATTAAAAAAACTAAAGAAATTTGTTGTTAAGTCCTCTTATTTTTTGACAATAACAGTGTAATTTTTGATCGCAGACGTGTAAATTTTGTTCAGGACATGCAGTTTAATGTCATTCATAAGTCCTAGTTTACACAATGCAAGTCTTATTGCTAAGCTGATTAGTTTGTAGGAGAGAGAGACGAGGATAAAAGAAACGAGTACTCAGCTTCATGTAGTGTCAATACCTTTTGCTTTCCCATTCGTAATGTTAAAAAAGCACAAATGCATACACAAAACTATGTCCCAGTTCACACTATTCAAGTCTTATTTTTCAGCTCATATTTTTTATGCATAGTTTTGTTCGCTTATTTAACATTACGAATGGCAAAACGTATTGACAGTACATGAAGCTGTACTCGTTCTTTCCCCTCGTATCTCTCTCCTATAAACTAATCAGCTTAGCAATAAGACTTGCATTGTGTATAGTGTATGAATTCATATGCATATACTATATAAAAATATATCGACCATTCATAATTTTTTTAGCTGGGCATACATATTTTTTAGCTGGGTTCTAATAAAAGCACTTCTTAATTTTTCTATTTTATTTTATCCCAATTATGTATATATCGTTACCTTAATATAGAACAGCCCTAAATCAATATTTTTTTGAAATCGAAATTTTTGCATTATTCGATACATTAGATGATCTTCTATAGAAATATACAACACACGATTTGAAAAAAAATTACGAGTTAGGTCCTTTCTATATTAAGGTATCGATATGTGTGTATTTGTTTTTCATAAGGGAAAAATTTATTTATTCACTGTCTTTGCGTGAGCGACATTTTTTCATTTTTTTTGCTCTAGTTTTCGACATATGAATCATCATAAAATATGAACCTGGTAAAATTAAAAGTATTAAATAAATCTTCAAGAACGTGGGCATATCAAACGAAAAATTCCATTTATTAGGCATTTCCATGCTAAATCGTTTAGTCTCCTCAAAATATGGTATATTGCGCAAAATTATAATGCCTTCACATAAGATACCCATGGGGTACAAAGGTATCCAAATTGTGTAACGGATCCAAGTTAACAAACCGATCTCACGATTAAAAATTTGGCTTATATAGTAGGGATATCTAAAAAAATCGTAACATATACAAATGTACTAATTTAATTTAATAGTGACTTGCCGGAAAACTTCTACAAGCGACCATATAAGGAATACATAAAAAACTGCAGGTTTTGTTTGCATTCGTTCTTCAAATTCTATCATAAAGAAAAGAACGAAATTACGCCCTGTGATCTGCATTAAAGGTACAAGCCAACTGCCCTTGGTGTAGCCAAAAATTGGATGCAAAACTTCTAAAAATTGTAAAAGTTGTATAAACTTAACCGCATTTCCTACAGCAGCATATGTCTTTGTTATGGAGTCAGCACCATCGCGATAATATAACACACCCATTACAATAAGAATATATAGAAATCCAACAAACTGAGCCAAATTGTAAAATACCATGTAGACCTTTTTTGAACTCTCTGCAAGTACATATATGAACGAGATTTGTGAAAGGCTTTCTAATTGCTTTTGTACATACATATGTACATAGTATGTATGTATGTATACCTACCTTTAATATAACCTATTTCTTCCTTTTGTAAACGGTCATATTCTTTAGAATAATCCTCAATAACATCGCGTGGCTTTTCATCTTCTAGTACATCATCTTCAGTAAGCCAACGATCAAAATCAACTTTTAACCATTGTGGCTTTTGTGGTGTCGCCACTAAACGAGGCCACCAACCACTTTCCCATTTTTTTATGGATAATTCCACTTTGTTGTCATTGAATTTAAAGGTTGACTCCTAAGAAATTACATTCAACAAAAGGGCAAACATTTATATGGAATTTGAAAAAGAAATGCCAACATATGTGCATACATACCTCATCGTCTATGAAACCATAAAAATGTATTTCAAACTTGTAATCATTTGTGCCCCTTGCGCCAAGACCTTTTGCCTTAAATTTTACTGTTTTTGATGTAAACTCCACTTCGGGAAACTACTTATAAAAAGAAAAGAAAACATTCATAAGGTGTGTTTTTCATATTTCTAAACATACATATATGTACATATGTATTTATGTATGATTACAAAATATATCCATACACATACCTTGGCATCCTTTAGATCCACTTTTAAAGTAACTTGTTTATCAGTTTGAGCCCAATAAACAAATGGGCTTAAAGTTTGCACACTGGCATTTGCCGCTTTTTTGTTAATATCGTGTGCAGTTTTTGTTTCAGACATTTATTTATGTACAGATGTATATTATATTCTTTAATTACAATCTTTAAACTTTGCAACTTGTGTATAAAAAAACAAACTTTATTATTTTTCATACATAAATATCACAAAGTAGATAAATATGTATCTTTTTTTACATCAATTCAGGGAAAAGAATGACATTTGCAGAGTCTGCGCACAAATACAAATGGTGCATTAATTCAGTGTTGCCAATTTTAGGTTTTTTGTATCCAGCACTGGTTATTCCCAATATGGGGATCAAGCCTTTATTATGGTACGCAAGGCAAATTCAGTATCAGGTGACCTTATCAGCCCAGCTGATTATCAGCTGTTGCTATCAAATTGAGCATTTTGAACCAAAACGTCAAAATTTGCTTAGAAATCTTCTGACAGATTGGTTTTGTAGCATAGCAAACTACGTGTTGTTTTTTGTGTTGTAAAATTGTTGTAGCGATAAGGTCACCTGATACTGAATTCGCCTTGATGGTACGTACCAAGGTAAATACATTTCCAGGTAATATCAGGATTACAAAAACAATGAAAAAATACAACAATGAAAAAAAACAACATGGGTTTTAGTTCATCCAAAACTTCAAAAATAGAATTTGTTTAACACAATAATAATAAAATTGATTCACATAAATTTGAAAATATTTCTCCACGGCAGCTACCACTAACCCTACGTCTACACCTGATATATTTTTATCATGATAAATGTCAAATTCCATATAGGAAAAAGAGCTAACATAAAATAAATTATTTTTCAATATAAAGTTTGACTTTTGTTATGATAAAAATATATCAGGTGTAGACGTAGGGTAACAAAATTTGCAACGTTTAGCACTTCTCACAATTTTTTAATAGTTTTTTGCATATTTTTAAATTTGTTTTCACAGAATTTATTTTAATAAAATATTTTTCATACTGAATTTTTTTAACATTTTCTTTTAATTTCTCTTTCGTAAAAAATTTTTGAAGTTTCTGATGAACTTGTAATTTGAAAAAAAAAAATAACTCAGCTGCATTTCCGCTACTACCTTGTGAATGTGCCTTGGTACGTACACACTCAGCAAAGTGTTTACAGAAATCGTTTATATTTCATTTTGCATATTTTAACACACACACACAAACTGCAATTTACAATAAAACCATTTATGATATCTGAAAATGTCAAATATTTTAATATATTCTCGGGGCGTTACTGGTTTGCCGCACAGTATATTAAAAATACATTATTACTGTGGCAAACCAATAACAACCCGACGATATTTGAAACCTCGAATGCAACACGAAATGAAACCATAAGCAATAGTGCACACTTACAAATAAATCTCGTTGAATGTAAAAATATAAAACATATTTGTTAAGGAAATTCAAGACCATGGTGTAATTATACAGGTGACTGCGTAAGGATTTATTATACAAAATTACGGCAACCATAGCTGTGTAAAGAACCGAAGAATGTCAAAAGCACAAAAATTATTGTACCAAAACCAAATTGAAGTTGTTGACATTCTTCAGCTACAAAGCACATAGAGCAAAAAATGATCAGCTGAAGTAGCGCTGCACCTAGTTAGATACACATTGTTCAAGACTATCGAAAAATAAGTTAGAACATAAATAAGTATTAAAAGAATTATAAAAAAAATATTTAAAAAAACATTGAAAAGTAAGACATTTTTTTGCCTTTAAGGTAAGGATATATCCTTTCGTAGTCTTTATTTTAACATTGTTAGATTTTTGTTAATGCTGCGGCAACACTGGCTACTATACATATCTAACTTGAAAGGAGGGCAAAATGTTAAAAAATGTACATAGAATGAAATGTTAATAACATTAAAAAGAAAAATTAATAATACATATCGCTCATTTACTGAAAGAACGTCATAATGATGTAGAATTAATCCTCATATCGTTCTTTATATTGTGTAAAAATTTCATACAAATATCTTGTTTACTTAACTTCTGAGAGCAAAATAAAATTTTCTTTTTCCATTAAGTTATGTAAATTGAAAATTTTTAACTCGTTTTCTGGCAAACTAGTTTTTTTGAGATATGACGTTCTTTGAGTAAATGAGCGATATATCGTCACCTAAAATCCAAAAGGCCGTAACAACCAAAATATTCCAAATAGACTCTTTGATTAATTATGATGTGATAAACCAAGACAGATCTTTCCTTAAAATGTTACTCACATAAGTTCAAAAATATCGATTTTATTCATTATCCAATTTGGCACCTAACAAATAAATTTTGTTACGTTTTTATTCTCTTTAAAAACGCTTTTCCGTAGATTCGAAGATTTGCAATAAATAAAAGACCCCAGTGTACTAATTAGGGTTAAGAATGATACAATCTTTACCCAGCTAGCATTTGGGTGATCATTTTTGACAGAAATATCTTATATGATTCTCTACAGATCGCTTTTGATGATTAAAAAGTGATTTATCACTTGGGCGATTGAAAGAGGATTCACTTATGATTCATCTATATGATCAAATAATGATTTCATGCAAAACGCAAAAAGGTGATTTAAATGAATTAATATGAAAATTGCTCAAAAATAATCAGCAAATCGTATCATAACTGATTCTTTGGTATGATTCATCTGTAGGGTACCATTTTCTCACAACGGGAGTATCATTTATGATCGAAAAATGAGCTCATATACGGTTATTTTTCCCGTCAAGCTGATTCGGAAAAGATTGGATTATGATACAAAATGCTACCTGGATACCACTACGCCTTCCTCGCTGTTGTATACGCACGTCTTAGACAACTGGCTGCACTAGTATTGACGCAATTCTGCTTTCTCTGCTGCTCGTCACACACAAGACTCACTCTGCCGACACTCACAGTTGATACACCAATAAAAACTCTATGGCAGACTCTCACAGTTGATACACTAATCAAGACTCGCTGGCTTCACTTACACACGTCTATCAGCTTCGCTGCTTCCTTACTCTTCACTCGAGGGACTTCACAATAACCTCAAGTCACGACAGACTTTAACTTCACTATAGACTGTACTATAGTCTCTTCAATTTCCAACTCACGTATTGTAAAGCACAGACTCAACTATCAACTCACTGCTGTATCACAAATCACGGACTGCGCACAACTTACTTATCAACTGGCTTATTAACCCTACGTCTACATCTGATATATTTTTATCATAACAAAAGTCAAACTTTATATTGAAAAATAATATTTTTTATGTTAGCTCATTTTTCTCTATGGAATTTGACATTTGTCATGATAAGAATATATCAGGTGTAGACGTAGGGTAACGACTCACAGACTTCTGATTAACAACTGAACTTATTCGCAACTGAGCTTCTTCGCAACTGACTTATTCGCAACTAACTCTTGATCGCAACTGACTCTTGTTGGATGCGTCACCCCTTTTTATACTTCGCACAACAACCACTAGAATTTTCATGCAAAGTCTAGACTCTGGACCAATCCTTAAGCTGAAGGTCCATACGATCCGTTCTTTGCATATGCGTGGTATGCGTTTCTGTACGTTCTCTCCGATTCTAAATTCAAGTTAAGCCGAAGGTCCATACCATCCGTTCAATGCGTAGTTGCGTTTTATGCATGTGTCAAAAAGTAGAATCAAGGTAATTATATGTGGCAAGTTACAGAACAACACGCAAAGAACGTATAGACGCATAGTACTGATAAAGTAGGTTTACTTTCTACTTTTGTATCCGTCGCATGCATCAGCTCTCTTTTATAGCCAAATGTTCGTGTGGTGAAATTAAATTTTTTCTCTTTTTGCATTAAAACAACAAAAATACTTGCGCATATGACGTATTGCATGTAACTTGAATTTAGAATCGGAGAGAATGTACAGAAACGCATACCACGCATATGCAAAGAACGGATGGTGTGGACCAAGGCCTATTAATCAGGTCAACGCAACTCTACAAAAACACAGCAACACAAAAAACAACTTTATGTTTAAGTTGTCAGAAACACACACAAACATGAACTAAAGTATATGGTGCAAATAACTTTTGACAGCTTAAACACGAAAACACAGAATATCATCAGGACGATTGAATTGACCTGATAAATAGGCCTTGGTGTGGACTTTCGGCTCAATCATTAATCATGTATGTATGTGCCAGGGATGGAAATTATGGTACAATTGTACTTTTTACGGTACATTTTTGACCTCGTTGGTACCAATGTACTATCGCGAGTTACTTGGTACAATTTAAAAATGCCAATGTTTCACTATATGGTAACATTAATTTTGCCTATGTTGTCTTTAATTTTTTTGTGTGTTTTATTTTAGACGGCCAGCTTCTCTGTTTTTGTTGCAATGCTGTTGTCAAGGCAAATTCATATACCAGGTCGATTCTGAATTTATGATAAAAATGAAGTGATAAAAAATTTATCATATTCACTTCACTTGAAAGGTAGTTCTCATAAAAACTAAAATCAGAATCGCATTTTCAATGAAGTGATATTTTATTTTTCATTTTCACGATTTCACAGAAACAGAATCGACCCCCAGGTGGTGTCAAGTCTGCAACAAAAAATTCGTCTAGTACTGTAGCTGTTAACTTTACAGCACCTCGTACATGAACTTGCCTTGAATGTGGTAATATTTATTTTTGTTAACTACATATCGCTCCTTTACTTCAATATTGTGTTTTCGGTTTTATCGCGCATTTTTTATGGGCATAACTTAGATTTTATATTCATGCAAATAACAGGCCAGTTAATAAGCAAAATTTGCAAAATAACCGATCTCTAACAAGTCTTATCTACGAATGTACCCTTACGAATGTAATATTTAATATTTTTCGTGTTATTTTTTATTTTTTATACTGTATTTTTATACATATTTTTGTTTTGTTTCTGTTTTTTATTGTTTACTTCTGAATTTTTACACACTTTTTACGTTTCCGTTCTTATTAATAAATATTAAAAAATATGGCACCGTTATGGTCCAAAAAGTACATTTTGTTTTCACAGTTGGTACAAAATCCAAGAAGTCATTTTCCTTCCCTGGTATGTGCTAGGCATGCGTATATAGCTATTATTCCAGATGATTCTTTTTTTATTGACCCTGTAGGAATATTTTCGCGTAGCTGTATTAACCTTGTCGACGGCCATTTTCGTAACAATATGTACTCTTAAATTTAAAATAGTTTATTGTTTCTCCTGTAAAGAAATAGAAAGTGTACTTACGTGCTTTTAGGTTTTAGGCGACGATATGCCCTTAATTATGAAAGTGGTCTAAGTGAGATAATTTACACGAGAACAACTTTTAAACTGCACAATTTTTGTTATTTTGTTCTAATTTACACTAAGCAAGTCTTCTTGCTAAGCTGGTTAGTTTGTTGGAGAGAGAGAGAGACGAGGGGAACATAAACGTTTCTTTTCCCCTTGTCTCTCTCTCCTAAAAAACTAATCAGCTTAGCAATAAGACTTTCTGTGTGTAAGTTAGAATTTTCCAAATTACACGAGACTATTGCCGAGTACACACAATGGAATTTTGTGACATCGCAATCGTGTGTACTGGTGGGAACGTTTGTCATTTGGAATATTTTTCGTTGTGCGGCATTGATTTCCATATGAAAAACATAATGAGAACGGCGTTGCACACATTTTGAAAATGACAACACAAGAAATGCCAGATGTATACTCGCCATAATTCATCTGGCATAAAATGTATACATATACATAGCTTTGTATGTGTTAATGTTTTTCGAAACACAAATTATAATAATTTTTTAATGTTTCTTTGCAGTTGCTTGGCCTAAAAGTGGTACAGATAAAATGTGAGTATACTTTTTATATTACAGTTTAATGAAATATTTTAATATTGCAAAGTTTTGTAAAGGGTTTTCTATCAGAAATGGTTATTTATTCAAGATATTTTATTAACCTACCATTTACACATGAAACTAATTGCAAGAAAGTAGCAATACAATCAAATTTTTTACTACCACACTCACATTGTTTTTAATTTCTACTCAGCTTTTAAAGATATTTTCAAGAATGTAAATTTTTGATGTTTTCAGTGTTACAAAATTTTAGGTGCAGAAAAATTTTCCTTATCGTTGTTGGTTATTGGTTTGCTGCTGACATAATGTCTTTTGAATATACTGTGCCGCAAACCAATAACCAACCGACGTTATGTCCATTTCGTCGAATATCAGAAAGAAAAAAAATCCATTTTGACCCTATGTTTTCGATACAGACTATTATTGCTTGTAAACACAGATATTGAATTTAAGTAACTTACATAAAAAGAAGTATGTATGTATGTATATAAAATATATTAATAGAATTTACTGTTTTATTTAATACTACTCGTATCTGCTTTAAGTCAAAGCCTTTTAGGTGATTTAAGTGGTGGTTTGTTTTTGTAGCTGCTTTTAAGTGGGTTTAGATACAAACAACTGTTAACAATAATTGGTACTGTGAAACCAAAAGCACAAAAGGATTTCATTACATTAAATTTATTATATCTACCCACCATTAAATTGTTGTGAAATTAAGTACGGAAAAAGTTTTGATAAATGATTTACTTGTCGTACATGTTATATTTATATTTTATACTCGTATCTATTAGTTGCAGCAATAACTAGTTGGAAGGACCACTTTTCAGTTTTCAGAGAGAAAAATGTTTTGAAGGGAAAGCAAATTAACAGTTCTGAAATGTGAATGTAAATAGAATATTTTTCTAATAGAACCGTTAAAAAAATAAAATATGGGAACGGGTTGACCTTGCAACCTCCCTGGAATTTCCTGCCAGTTTTTATGTTAAAAAAAATTAATGTGTAATCCAAAAACATTTGACAAGAAATTATGGAATGCTATTTTCACAAATTTTCTGCAACGAAATCTCTTGCACCATTTTACAGATTTCCAATATGCATCAAATAAGTATAGTTGACAAACGGAAGGACTCGTTTAGCAATTTTATCTATACCGGTTTATGGAAATATGTACTATGTATGTAATGAAAAGAAATGAAAATTTATTTCATGGGTTCAATGTAAAATTGTAGCGGATAAGTCCAATGTAGCGCAGCTTGGGTCCTATTGTTAGCTCGTTTTTAGGGTTTATTTACTTATGTAAGTTATTATTTGTGTTGAAAGAAATAAACGTTTTTGCTTATGTTTATGTGAACAAATATTTGATACTTTTATAACGTAATGTGCAGGCATAAGGTTACTACAAGTAAACAAAATCGAATGAGCACAACACGCATTTATATTGTCAAAATTAACCGTCTACATACATATGTATATGGTAGATTAAAAGGCACTTATTAGGATATTTTATTAAAATGTTTTCCACAACACTTTCTTAATTCAGTACAAATGTGTCTTTTCAATCGTGCACTATTGTTTAATTCGTTTCCTTTTCTATCCGTTTAAGTTAATGTTCTAGAATGATTTTTGACATTCAAACAGTGTACGGAATAAGAAAAAAATAAAGAATACAAGCAAATTCATAAGTTTCAACGTTTGTACTTAAATACTTATGTACATACATACATATTTGTATTTGAAGGATGGCTCTTATAGCCCATCGCATGACGTTACCTGCTCATACACGTCCAACACGTTTCACACATCAAAATTTGGCTGGAAATAAAGTGGGAGTTTTACTTGTACCTTCTTTGATAGACTATTACATTGAGCCAAATACTGCTTGTCCAGCACAAAATCAACCAATGCTTGCAACTAGCTCAGAAAGCCAAACTGAACTGCCACATGACGTATGTACTGTGAACATAACTATTATTCAATACATACATACCTATCGATGGCTTAATATAAAAAGGACGTACATATGTATGTATCTCATTTTTTTCGAAATGGCGTTTTTAACGGTTTCTGCAAGGCAACATATAATTGCATCCTCCTTGAAGATTTTAGTACGTTACAGTTAAAAATCAAGGACTTATGCCCACTTAAAAAATTATTTCTGCATGTAAATGCATTAGCTTTTTTTAAATTTTTTGTTCTCCTATAAAATATCGAAAATTCGAGTTCAGCCTTTCTTATATTAAGCCATCGATATGTATATACAGAGCCGGACAAAAATATTCGCACAGCACACTTCTTTGATTTCGAATAATAAGACACAGCCGGATAAGTTTTGAACAAAAATATTTGTTTATATAAATATGAGAAAAACTCGAATTTAGAATGCTGCTTGGCGAAATAAAAAAAAATTTCTATTCAAGGCACGAATTCAGGTGGACAAAAGTATTAACACAGCGTTCTGTATTACTTTATGAAATCAAATTTGGAACAAATTAAAACTTTGTAGCGCACTCTTTCTTATTTATAACATATTCTAACATTCTTGGAATGCAACGAATCAGTTTTTTGTTACACCAATTCCAGTAACATCCCAGTATATATGTATTCAGAAATTCTTCCAGTTATGATTTACTGGGGATATGATGCTTTTTCACTTGTCTATTGAATTCAGCCGAAAGAGTTTTAATCGGTTCCATATCCGGTGATTGCGGTGGAGATGGTAGAATGTAGGGTATCTTATGAATGATCGACAATCGAACGTATTTGGCTGATTTTACGGGTATTTATCTTGTAAAAATGGAAATTGTTCCTAAGGGCCAATTTCACCAACTATATTTAAATATCAATTCATATTTAAATGTCGATTTTCATTAATTTTTGTATGGAAAAATTACTTTTAATTATGAATAGATATTTAAATAACTTGTTGAAATATGCTCTAAGACATAGTTTCTCAGTCCATGGTGGGACCAGAACCGTATTACGGACCCGGATTGGACAAAATCCAAGAAGATATATCGACGGAGATCAAGAGTAATAGGGAACAACTCTGGCTCAATCTCCCTGGATTGAGGCATGCAAAACTAATGATTGGAACGTATAACCAAAATCGTTTCATAGCTCTCATGTGCCTGAGTAAAAACAATCTAAGAACGCTGACAGGCTCCCTCACAGGTCATTGTAGACTGAGAAAACACCTCTACAGACTTGTCATTGATAGTAACCAGTGTTGCCATAAGATGTAAGAGGAAAAGTGCTAGATTACAAAAATAAAAGTGCTAAAATGTTCTACAGCACACACAACAAAGTGCTAAAATCAGTAGATATTTTTAGTTTCTCTTATTTCTTACTTGCGGTCTCCACCTGACATGAAATGACTAACTTTAACATTACCTTCAAAAATTTTTAAATCCATCTGCTAAAGTCTTGGGCTCACTTTAACTTTGACTGGGCTTTTTGTCAAGCTGATAAATAACCTTATTAACGCTATAAGATCTTAAAAAGAATAAAACTTAAAACAAGTTTTGTTACTTTTGTATTTCAAATGGTGTACTTTAATATATTTTAGTGAACATAAATAAATTTGATAATTAATTAACTAATATTAATTGGCTCGCAATTTGTCATAAGGAATTATTTGTGAAAAATTTATAAATTTAATGGCAAAAAATGACAAATAGTTTTAAGAAAGTGCTAAACTAGCTCTTAGCATTATTTTCAAAATCTTTAGTGCTAAACGAAGAAAAAAGTGCTAAATCTAGCACTAAAAGTGCTAAAATGGCAAGCCTGATAGTAACAGCCTGTGCAGATTCTGTGATTACGAAGATGAAACTCCAGCAAGCACCTATTGGAGGACTGGGAACTGCCAACACAAGACCCACTTTCAATCCTGAGATTCATTGGGAGAATAGGTCTAGATGAGGTGCTCTAGCACCTGGCAATAGATACAGATGCTCTAGCACCTGGCCTTAATTCATTCTTAGTTTGTCGATGCTGTCCAACTGACTTTCTTTTAAGATATTGAAATAAACCGTTTTTTTCATTGCTCCGTCGTTGAAAATTAAATTGCCCACACCTACTGCAGCCATACCTCCCCATATCATCACAGTGGGTTATGGTACGAATAATATCGTTCTTCTTCCTTCATCCGTTTGAAAAATATTAAATTTCTTTCAACGGGAATTAATACGCTATCCCAGAAGTCTTCACGTTAATTTTGAAATCGTTTGCAAAAATTAAACGCTTTGTTCTATTGCTCTTGCTAATATCTGGATTTATCTTCTTGATCTTCTTGTAACTCGAGACACAGAATACACAGAAGTGAAGAAAGTGACAGGTAAAAAACTCCAATCTGGTTTTTTAAAATTCGTAGAAAAGAGAGAAAAGTGCAGTGTTACTGATACTGTAGTGTATTACTACTTACCAATTAACACAGCTAATAAAAAGCGTTGTAATTTTATTGTACTAAAAAGAAGAATCAAAACAAAAACGCCGACGAAATTTGAGGGAAAACGAGACAAACAGAAAAATACCCTTATCTTCCGTCTCGTGACTCTGCTGTATGTTTTGTGCTCGAGAGCTGTAACCGGTACTGTACCACGTTCTTCTTAAAGTTTTTGAGCGGATTTCCTTATTAATCAATTCTAGATACATACTCTGTTGTCCATATAATAGACGTAATTTTTGGATATTTTTTATTTTCCTTGCAATCAAAATTTTTTCTTTTGAGGTAAGCCAAGGCATATTTATCAGGTCAACGCAACTCTACAAAAACACAGCAATGCAAAAAACAACTTTATGTTTAAGTTGTCAGAAACACACACAAACATGAACTAAAGTATATGGTGCAAATAACTTTTGACAGCTTAAACACGAAAACACAGAATATCATCAGGACGATTGCGTTGACCTGATAAATAGGCCTTGAGGTAAGCTTTCGAAATGGACCAGTGCAGTGCGATGGGAAGTTGAGAAGCTTAAAAAGTCCTTAAATGTTTTTATAGTTCTGGCTGCAGTAAATCAGCTTCTTTTCACTATTTTGCGAATTTCCACATATCGACGGCTTAGAGTGTAAACCTGCTAACTCACTTCAACCAAATTTTGCAGGAGAGACAAAATACTGTTAACATTTCCTATACATATACATACATATACTTTAAGAAATTAACGTAATATATTAACTGCCATATTCATAAAAAATATTTCAGATTTATTATTTCTATGGAAAATTTGTCAAATAAACCTGTAATAAACCTAAAATATTTTTTATGAATTAGACCGTAAGTGTTTTCGACTTTACATTAAATTAAAATATATATTTTATAGCAAGTGGATTTAGCAGGTTTACACTCTAAGGCGATGATATAATCTTTTTTGTTCAAGAAAGTCTAAAATGATTTTTTTCAGCTTCTGTTATTTTCTTCAGTTTCTGGACAAGTTTTCAAAACTTAGTCTTTTAAAAATATTTTGTTAAAATAAATTTGGCTCAAAATGTTGTCATATACATATGTACACAGAAAAAATTTAAATGTTTGTATATGTCACAACTCAAAAAAATAGTTTTGCAGAAAACGCGTTTAGTTTTCAATTTACCTGCAGCTCAATGAAGAACTGAAAAATATTCTTCTCTCACGAGGTGGTAGTAAAAGCTATTTATATGAAATTTTTACACAAGATAAAATACGAAATGCATACATTACTTTGCATTATTAACTAAAAAAATCCATTTTCGGAGTTATGACACTATTGAAGTAAATAAGCGATATTACGAGGCCGGTTCGGAAACTTCTTAGCCTATCAATGAAAGAGAATAGTTAGTTTTTCAAAAATATTTTTATTTTTCAATATAATCTCCTGAAACTTCAATACACTTAGTCCAACGCTTTTCTAGCAATTCTATCCCTTGATTAAAATAGTTTTCCTCAAGGTCTTCAAAATAGTGGTTTACAACTATAATTGCATCTTCATTTGAGGTAAAAAGGTTGCCAGCAAGGAATTTTTTTAGATTTGGGAACAGGTAAAAGTCACTGGGAGCCAAATCAGGGAATAAGGTGGGTTGTCAAGCAACTCGTACTTTAATTCGTTGATTTTAGCCATTGTTTTGTAAGCCAGGACGTTTTTCTCGAATTTGTACATTTAATTGATGCAAAATGTTGCAATAGTACTCTGAATTTATTGTTTTACCCTTTTGCAAATAGTCAATCAATAAAATACCTTTGAAGTCCCAAAAAACCATTGCCATAACCTTACCAGCCGATTGAATTGTTTTTGCCTTCTTTGGGGCACTTCCTCCAGCTTCAGTCCATTGTTTGGATTGTTCTTTTGTCTCTGGAGTATAGTGGTGGATCCATGTCTCATCAACAGTTATGAACCGACGCTTAAAATCCATTTATTTCGCTTAAAACGATCCAAACAAGCTTGAGAAATGTTCATTCTTATGCGTTTTTGGTCGACTGTTAACAAATGCGGCACCCACCTTGCAGAAAGCTTTTTCATCTGTAGTTCTTCATGCAAAATTAAATGGACTCGATCATATGAGATGCCCATGATATTAGCTATTTCACGCACTTTTATTCGTCGATCATTTAATACCAGGGACCGAAAATAACTGTTATTTTTGAATTTTTGATTAAAAAAAGCAACCTCAAGGAAATGTCGGAGAATGAAACCAAGTATACCATTTTGCAAGTATTGGACCAAATTGTCAGAAAATACGATGCTTTTTAAAAATCTGATTTTTATTTTTTCAAGCAAAAATAAAAGTTATTTTTTTACTTTTATTTTTTTGAGCAAAAATAACAGTTATTTTTGACTTTTATTTTTTCGAGCAGAAATAAAAGTTATTTTTTGACTTTTATTTTTTCGAGTAGAAATAAAAGTTATTTTTTGACTTTTATTTTTTTGAGCAGAAATAAAAGTTACTTTTGTGTTTTCAACCCCTTTGACAAAGAAATTATTATTTAATATTCCAAATATTCTTTTCTAAATAAGTAAATTTAACGATTCACTATTGCAAAAGCGCCAAAATTTATAATAAATATAATGAATTTATCACAAAATAACTTTTATTTCTGCTCAAAAAAGTAAAAGTCAAAAAATAACTTTTATTTCTACTCGAAAAAATAAAAGTCAAAAAATAACTTTTATTTCTGCTCGAAAAAATAAAAGTCAAAAATAACTGTTATTTTTGCTCAAAAAAATAAAAGTCAAAAAATAACTTTAATTTTTGCTTGAAAAAATAAAAGTCAAAAATAACTGTTATTTTTGCTCAAAAAAATAAAAGTCAAAAAATAACTTTTATTTCTGCTCGAAAAAATAAAAGTCAAAAAATAACTTTTATTTTCTGACTTTTACGATAAAAGTTATAACAGTTACGGTCCCTGTTTAATACCATATCATGCACTTTGGCTACAATTTCTGTTATTGCTGCTGTTTTTGGACGTCCACTACGTGGTTCATCTTAAATGCTTGTACGACCACGTTTAAATTCAGCAACCCAATTGTTTACTGTTGCATATGAAGGAGCACTTTCACCTAACACATTCACCATATCATTATGAATTTCTTGTCCCGATAAACCTTTTTTATGTAAATATTTAATGACACCACGCATTTCTAATTTTTCAATTGTTAAAAAATCGCGGATGCGTCTTTTTTGAACACCTGTTTCTATATGAAGGAGTTGCCAGATCGAAACAAAATTTAATATGTGTTCATAGCAGAGATGGAAGTTTCCAAAACTTCCTATGAAACTATGTAGCGAATGGCTACATAGTTTCTCTCTTTATTTTAACAAGTATTAAGCTAACAAATAATTTATAGAATATCAGATTTCTCTTGATCTTTTCGTCTGAAAAAATGTTAATGTTCAAAATTAAAGTGAGGTGCTGTGAGAATATTTTTGTACGTCTCTGTATCTAAAATGCATATGTACATATGTGCATACATATACACATATATACATATATATATCACCTACATATATATACATATATATATCACCTACATATATATATATATATATATATATATATATATATATATATATATATATGTAGGGGATTTAGTAGAGAACTATGAGCACATACATATGTATAAGAATTACTAAAATGCACAATTTTACTGTGTATTCTATTTGTGCCCTTAACTATGAAAGTGGTCTATCTAAGTCATACATTTCTCTGGTTGAGATATTTAGTAAATTAGATTTTAACAAATTAAGAAGTATTTTGTTATATTATGCAGCATTTTAATTTAGAGTTGTAATAGTATCGATTGATATAAATTTATTTAATATTTTTTAATTATTTATTGAAGTTTTTCAAATATTTATGTGATATTTAAAATTTAATCTTGCGGTTTTTTGTGGAATTTCTTTAACAACCACGTTAAGGCATAGGTCATACAGTCAGTCACGGTCTAGTTACTCCGCCCATATTCATGCAACACCATACTATGCAAATTTACTTTGTATAGTATGTTACAATAAATAAATAAAATTAAAATTTAATTTTGCTATTTGTGACGGACTCTGTCCCGATTGCATCAGTGTAAACGTTGAAGGTATATTGAAAATGTATAAAAGTTCGATTAGATGTGACACGCAACGATTTTCATTTGAGAATCTAGGTCAATATTTTATTGTTTATTGCAATAACAATTATAAACAAAAAGCTTGTCTTATTTCTCCAAATACAGTTCCAAAGCTTTAATTCAGATAAAATATTCAAAAAAGAATTTATTATTTTGCTTTAGTCAAAAATTGTATTGAAATTTAAATTTAAAGTACAGTTCAAACACAAATTATTATTTTTTGTTTATTTAATATGTTTTCATTTATAAAAAAACTAATTTATTTTATTTTTAAGAGCATATTTTTGAGTTTTTAGTGCATATTTTCAAGTTTTTAGTGCATATTGAATGCGCATAATACTCTTTTATAAGGGCATATTTCTAGTTTCCCTGGTAATAAGAATCATTCACCGTGTTATTATATGTATGTACATCCTGATCTGCATTCGGAATGGAATGAAAACATAATAACAATGGAAGACGTATCCACAAGTGAGATTATTTGTTAAACAAACTTTTTGTATTAAACTTTTTGTATGAAAAAAATACTTGTGACCAGGTCATTGTTATTCTTAATAAAACCTTAATAATCGTTGAATTTTTACAATTATGAGGAAAACCAAAACTCAAAGTTAGCGTTTCATCCGATGGAAGCGCATGCATCAAATACATACATATACATACATACATACATACATATGTATATTTTTAAACCTTCTTCTCGTGAAAACTTAAGTTTGAAAATTTTTTCATAATCTAATGCAATAAAATTGGAGCCACACTCACACATACACAGTTATTAACTTTTTGCAAATATACTAAACGAAAAGTGTTATTATAATTCTGATGCAAATATACATACATGCATACTTATCGCACACTAAATCATAAACAGTCACAACTTGAAATGATCGAAATGGTGTTGTGTTTTCATAAACCAATTTACTGAACAAATCTCAAACGTCTGCAAAGAATTTATTTTGCAACACAGTCTTATTGAAAAATAAAAAAATATAAGATACTGTTGTGCCGATTTTTATTTTACATACTTTCGTCATTTGTACATCTGGAATTTTTTGAGTTATAACTGCCTATGATTTAGTGTGCGATATGTAAAGAAAAAGCTTTTGTATTTATGGAAAGTTAAGTGCATACAACAATTTCATTTTCTAATCTGCATTGTTATTTGCTCTCTTACACTACGGGGCGTATAATGAAACTTTGTTACTTTACGAGTTATTTTTTTTTACCAGACAATACGATATTAGATTCTGTATGAAAACCAAAGAATTATGGCGAAATAGAATTACTCGTAAATGAACAACGAATCATAATTTAAAATAACAAAATAAATGTCTTTTTTACAAGGATTTTTTAAGATAGTGTTGAGAATAACATTTTCATTTAAATGATAAATTAAATAAAAAAAATCACTATAAGTATTATTTTTTTTAGGATACATTCAATGATATATCCAAAACTGTTTTTTTATTACTTTAAATGATTTACAAAGTTTTTTAGTAATTTTATTATGTTTTGGTTACATTCATTGCATTTATGCCAACAACATTATTTGTTGCTCTGAATATATAAAATTTTTTTTTGAAAGTTCGCCAATACTTATACAATGAGACAGAAAACTTTCAAAGTACATACTTATAATATTTGCTATGGAGAAAGAGTTATCGGGGATAAGAAATTTAAAGAATATTCCAACTCCCTGTTAGTACAAACCAGACCTTTGGCTTGAGTAGATTTTCTTACAAATTGTCTAGACGAGTCGATTGTCTGGCTGGTGGAAGCAGGGTTAAGTTTCCTTGACAGTGAAATTGCTAAAAAAAAAATACATGAATACATAAATATAAACAGCATTATTTATAAAACTTATTAAGGCTTTATAAAGTGTTTTTAAAACAAATATTCATAAAAAATTTTTATTAAAAAGGCTTTATAAAGCCTTAATAAGTTTTATAAATAAGACTGAAAAAATTCAAGGATTCTTATAATTTACTTTGTAAATAACTGAGCCTAAAATCAATTTTAAATGCATTATTTACAAGTGGCCTAAAAAAGATTGATTCACATGTTTGCACATTAATTTTCATATTCCAATTAATTGCATATTGTTCAACACATTTATAAGAATTTTGAAGGTTCGATTTAATTTTTTCTATTTTGTTTTCAGAGTAATAAATAGTTATGTATATCATCTGCAAATTACGGCACTAGTTATGGACCGAAATTACGAAATAGTTCAATAGAGTTTATACACAAAAAAGTAATATGAATAATTTTGTAATATCAATTAAAATATTTGTAATATCAATTAAAAAATTAATTAAATTTTCACCTATAAACAATTTGATAATATTAATTAAGTTTTTTCACTCAAATTAATTAATACAATTAAATTTAATTTATATGAATCAATTAAATTAAAAATAAATTAATTGAAAACAGAATACTTTTTTCTATGTATATGGAAACATTTTAAAACTTCGAACCGTATCGAAATGTCGTAATTTGCCCCCTGATTTTTAAACGATCGAATAATTAGCAATCAAATAAAAAATAAAAACTTGTTGATTTCCATCAACCACTGAATTTTGTTGTTGTTCTCTTATGGTTAAAAACTTTTAAAATATCGCAAATATTACAAACAAATAAATGCATGTTAGTTAATATTCAGCTACTGCATCTCTGTCACTGGAACGATTTTATAAAGTTTGTTCTTTCTCTTGACAAATTAAAAAAAGTGTTCTGTACACAAACAAAATTTTAGTTTGTATTCAATTAGTAAATTCAAAAAATTAAATAATATATTTACTGAAACAGGACATACCACAGAATTCATAGCAATAAGTACGAAAATTCTTTAAAGTGCAATGGAACAAAATAATGTACTATGCATACATACTCGTATACATATTTATCAAACCAAATTAAGACAATAATAAAACTTAAAATCAGTTTCAAAAAACGTGTTTGATAAAATAAAACCAGTCGTAATTTTTTCTGTGTAGTTGCATGATTTTTCTTTTAAGGGACGATATACTATAGTTGCAATTTGTACCTTTAATGTAAAAAATACTCTTTCAACTGAATTTCACTACCAATTTTAAATCTCTATTTCCCATGCTTGATTTATGTAAGTAGATTTACGTGAGAATTAGCAGCAAATCTCTGCAAAAATCAAAAGAGAGCCCCCGTAAATTCTCACCCACACTTGTATAAAAATCTTATTGTTTACTTTCACATTACACACAATATTCCGTACTAAATTATTAAAGAACATGAAAGTGAATCAAATGGAAAATGTATTAAACGATAATAAAAACAATAATAGCTAAATCGTAGCGTGTAAAAGAACCAAACAGAAGAAAAGCTTGCCATTTTTGTGCTGTTTTATTGCAATGCTTGTGTTAATAGTACATTCTGCTGCTTGTTTTTTTTTTTTACTTCGGCACACGGAAACACGATACGTCCCAGAATGTCCATATATTGTTTAAATATATACACACACACACACACACATGCAAGCAAAATTTTTTGCTTGCTTCTTATTTTGATGAGAGAAGGTTGGTTGTGTAGCAGGCAGCAAGGTTTTTTATGTGGTTGAAATTTAAAAGCAGGACAAAATATTCAAATCGTTTTCACATTTAGCTAGTCAGTCGTGTTTTTGTTGTTCGCGCTTGTTGTCGTTGTGCTGTGAGATGAAAATAAATATAATTAATATATACTCATACATATGTACATACATTACATATGCATATATATATATTTTATTTAGTTTAAGTTAAACTTAAATCCTGCTACATACATATGTATGTATTTAAAAAACAAAAAGCTACTACATACTATATGTATGTATATTATTTACACATGTACATCTATGCATTATATGCAAATGTACATATGTATGTGCACAGTTGCGATTTTTTAAATGTGTGTGTGTGTGTGTGTGTGATTAAAATAACAACGAAAGATAGAAATTTCTAAGAAATAAATGTTAATGCTAATTTTTATTGTAATAATTGAAATTTCTTTTCGCTTATACGTATGAGTTACGGATATCGGTCTCCAATAAATCAATCATACGCTGTTTAAAATTTATTTTGAAGGAATTATGTAGAGTACAAGAAAAATATTATTGGCTTGAAAAACTACTCGTATTAGCTTATTTAGTTGTATTCGCTTAGAAAATGAAAATCCAATAAAATTAACAAGTTAAAAGTACTAAAATATGTTGCATATAATATGTGTGAATGTAAATGGAATCACACCCTTTTGTTGGTCATATCAAAAAGGTGAAAGTGTGACACAACTAGTGATAAAAAATATGTCTAGGCACCACAAAAAAAAAACAAATGAAATAAAAATGAAATCGTAAATGTAAAACCCGTGATATTATGATGAATGTCTTATATGTATTAATAAAAATAACTACGGCAACTTATATTCATACATATGTGCATTTTAAGGTACATATGTACATATATATGTATTTGCTTCCTTATCTACACATTAATATTTACAGTTCATTAGTTTCATTTGTATTTGCCTAATTAAAATGATTTATTGTTGACGTTTTTTTACACCTGCATGAAAAATTGCGAAAAGCATCTAGTATATGGTATATGGATAAACGAGTGCAATCAAAAAGTACTCAATGTTTTGTTCAACTATTGTACCATTTTTAAATTATAGAAAATTTCTGGTGCTACTAGTGTTTGAGCCATGAGCTTAAATGTAATATGTGCATACATACATTCATAGATATATATTTATTTGAAAGATGACATTTAAGAAAATATTAAAATGCTTGCACTTTTGTTCAATCAGTTTCTCAAGCAGAAACAAACATCCCCTTAAGCCGCCAACACAGGCATTGTATAATAACCTACACAAAATTTTTTCAATTGTCAGAGTTTTTGTATACTTTTCAAAAAGAACAAATCATATTATTCCGCAGGTCTTGCCTATTTGGTTTTTCAAAAAGTTTCTTATCCCACTGTGATTGCAGTTTTGTATTATTGAGCAGCAACAAAATTTTTTTAAATTCTTAAATAAAACTTTAAATAAAACTTATATATTTAGATATTTTATTTATTATTAAAAGCCGAAATAATAACTTCTACTGTTTTTTCTGATTAATAAAATAAATGCTAATAAAAAACAAACAAATATTAAAATGTGCAAATATGAATATGAATGTGTTAATGCTCACACACATGAATTCATTGAATATATTTATATGCAAGCTAAATTATTAATTGGCCCAATTATCCTTGAATATATATATATATACATATATATATATATATATATACTATATATATATATATGTATATATATATGTGTGTACATATATAATAACATGAACAAGAAATCACATAAATCATGGCAATACTACCCAACTGGCCATGACATTCGATAATGATATCGGCTTCAAAAATTTTCCAAAAATGTATCTTAGTGCAATCACATTATTACAAATAATAAAAGCGAGATTAGATAGATACATAATTATCGTGTTTTTAGCCCAGGAGCTTTATTGCCGTATTGAGTCAAAACATACCGTACAGAGAAAACAGTGCCTAGAATAAAACAAAATGAATGAGATATTTATCTCAATGGTTTTTTTTCAAGAAAGAAGTCTTATTATTTTCATAAGGAAACCCTTTTTGAACAAATCAAGAAGGAAACTTTTTTGATTTTTATTAGGTTATTTTATTGATTTTTTCAAAAAGGTTTCCTTCTTGATTTTATTAAACGACACTCAATAGAAAAAAAGTTTTCTTATGTCTGTAATTCTTGTAACATACATAAATGTTATTTATTTATATATGTATGTATGTATATGCACATATTATACTATATATATTCTTAATTAACTCACCATGTATACAAATTAATTACTTGAGGGGAGACAAGTATTGAACTAGCAACCTTCAGACTGATAGGCCAATAGGCTAGGCTAACAGGCAACCTAAATAATCGTTGAAATTATTCTACAAACATGCATATACAAAAAATATTTTCTCTATTTTTATTTATATATGTATATATATGAAATAACAAGCAAGCTAATATAATCAAGAAGATATCCTTATTAAGAAAATTAAGAAGATGATTTACACAAAATCATATAGGAACCTAATGAAATTAATAATGAATATCTTTTAAAAAAATCAATTAGGCAGGAAGGAAATCTTTTTGAAAAAATCAATAAGGTAGCCTAATGAAATCAATAAAAAATCCCTTTTTTATACAATTCAGAAGAAAGCCTAATATAATCAAAAAGTTTTTCTCTGGATTATATTTTTGGTGCCAAAAATAATGGAAATTGAGTAAAAAAATTGTGAATAAGAAGTTTTCTTCTTGATTTTATGTGTTTTTCTTCTTGATAAAATTAAAAAGATTTACCATATGAAAATAATAATCAATCGCTACGGAATCGTCGCTTCATTCTGCTAGAATACTCCTTAGCCTAAAAACGTTTAATAGAGAAAATCTTCTTAATTCTATTAGACAGTTTATTATCTGTGCGTTTGCGATAAAATTATTAGAACCGTCTTTATTTCATAAGATGGCAACTCTGATGGCATCAACCATTGCAAAAATACTAGAGCCGGGCACAGACGAAGGAACATTATTAGAAACATGGGCATATTCCACTAAATATTTCATCGTGTGTGGCAAAATTTTCTTGTTGTAATTCGTGATTTCTTCTTGATTTCTCAAATATCATTTTTTTATGTTTCATGTTTCCAACGTATGTATCGATGTTTATTACTGTTTTTTCTGTCTTATTTTGATGAGAGCAGACGGTGTTTGCGGTGTCTTTGCAATTCGCGGAGTAAATAAAAAAAGAGACGAAAATGTTGACTTTTGAAAATGATGAATATTGGAGAAATTTTATAAATGAATATAAAAATTTACCAGAAGTATGCGATATTATAAACATTGATAAATAATATAAAAATAGTGGAATATCGTATATTTGTTTAGTAGGGAAACTGATGTTTCGTTTTTGGTTCCATCGCCTGTGTTACAAAAGGAAACATTAGCAGAAATTCTTAATATGTTCGTTCCTTCGTGTGTAGACACCATAACAGTGGTTAATAGCTTTAACCAAACAATAACAACAACAATTATTGTGATTGATGAAATGTTATGCCAAACATGTAGATGTGTGTGCAAGTGAATTTAATGAAAAAAAAAAGAAAGCAGAACCAGAAACAAACAACAACACTTGAGTGATTACTTTGTAAAGTTGATTTTATTTGCGCTGATAGTAAAACACAAACACCCATGTGACTATATATTTGTATATATGCATGTACATACATATGTACGATAATGTGCAGGTGTAATTGCAAAGGCATGTTTTTGTATTTTTGCAATTAGACACAAACATATTCGTACATACATACATATGTACATATGTACGCAAATGCATATGCATGTATGCACGTGCATTAATACATCAATATATTTTTATCGATTAAAACCATCAAGAAATTAGAAAAAATCCTTGTTGATTAAATTTTGAATACAAATTGTGGGAAACAGAAGTGTGTGCATGTTACTCGTACTTAATCTGGCACTTCCGTCCGTCAGCCGAAGTAATGCATTTATTTATGTGTGTACATATGCACGTGTGCATATCTTATTAAATTTGAAACAATTAATTTAATAACAGCGATTTTAGCTAAATTAAACATTATATTTATTGGTTTTCCTTCTGCTTTTATCCAAATTTATTTAAATTTAATTTTATGCTATCGGAAGAATTAGATAAAGATAGTTGTTTTAAGTACATGTGTAATTTTTATGATTACTTCTATGCAAAAAAGAAAAATTAAAAAAATAAACTGCCAATGATAACAAATGTGGTAAAAATTCATTTGAAAGGATTAACAAATTTTACTTTTGATGTACACAATTACATACATACGTATCGAGGGTCACAAGTAGAATGGCTCTAACTCGTATTTTCACGAAATTGAGTTTTTTTTAGTGATTCCAATATGTTTCACAAAAATTAATTGCAATAGTGTTAAAATAACGCTTTTACAAGCAGTTGTGCTATTCAGTATTAAAGTAAAGTTACAGTTATCTGAGCTAGGGCCTTTCTACTTGTGACCAACGATATGTACTTATTTGTATTTATCATTCTATGCATCATTCACGGTAAAAAATTTAGTAAAGTTGATGTATTTTATTTGCTGTAAAAACATGCCTCAAACGTTTATGTATGTACATATATCTAAATGTGCTTGAATACGGTCAAGGCTAAGGTATATCTTGCTTAGGGTTTTTGAGCAATCAGATTTAATCCACGTTCCTTTCGTATTTTCAACAATGCTTAATGCGGTTTACGTATTGCAAATAGATTATATAGCATATATTAAAACTTAAAAAGGATCCACAAACACATTCGTGAGCAATACATTTCATATTTAACATACACATGTACCTGCATATGTATGTATATAATACTTTTCATAACTCTGCTTAATAATAATGCTTGTTACTTTCCCCTCTAGTACTCGTATATGTATGTAGCATAGCATTATATAAAATACAGCGGAGTGCTGTATGGAAGCAGTATATTTTTAACCAAGTATTTAGCAAAAAATTATAAAATTACTTTTATTGTATACTTTTACGAAAATTATATAAATGATGTGAAACAGAGGTGTCATATATGTATGTACATACATATTTATAAATGTGACATGCAGCACGAAAGATACTAAAGAAAATACTTCGGCGTCCTGTCAGTGCAAAATGCTAGTTTAGCAACTATATCCGTCAAATAAAATTGATTTGAGGAAGAAAGCTTCACAATAACTTCAATGTTTCTAAAACAATAAAAATTCCATGGTTTTACAAAATAATTCATATGGGCATTTCCACAGGAATCTCAACTTTTTTTTAGCGTGCGACACTAAGCAAATATGGTTGTTTTTTTTTTTCAAAGAAAACGACACTTTTTTTGTACTTCTTTATACATATATTTGTGTAGGCCGTCAGCAGCTCTACGTTAGGTAGAATTTTAAGAAAAGTCGAGTCATGTTGCTCAGAAATACAACGTTAGTTGCTTGCTGTCGCACGCGACAAAAAAGTGGAATTTCTCGGAGAAATCCCTATATGCGCAATGTATGTTATATGTATATAACGTCATGCTATTTACAATCACCCTTATCGCGAATAAAAGTTCACGTGAAATGTGTTCCCTTTCCCTAAAATTGTGATCGACAATGTTTGCGTTGTTGTTGTGCAGTATACTATTTTCTAATTTTGTTCACCATTTTTTGTTCACGGGAAATATTTCACGTGAACAAAATGTGCGTCTTTTATTCGCGATAAGGGTGATTAAATGAAGTGTCATTTACGAGTATCTTAAATTATTTATTACATTCTACTAAAAGAATATATTTGGTAGCGAGTTTAGAATTCCAGCACCTTCACTGGTTTTGTAAAAAATTATCAGCGTTTTCATAATCATAGACTGAAAGAAGTATTCTCCAATTAATGTTTTCAATTAAGAATTTAATTGATCCAATTAATTTTTTTAATTATATTAATTAATTTTAATGGAAAAACTTAATTGACATTATCAAATTGTTAAAAGGTGAAAATTTAATAAATTTTTTAATTGATATTACAAATTTTTTAATTGATTTTACAAAGTTATTCATATTACTTGTGTGTATAATAAAAATTCGGACATACAAAGCTAATTTAAATTCTACGGTTTTGTATAAAACGAATTACCCAGATTACGATATCAATTTATAAATAACTTCCATATCCATCTTAGTCCAATTTTTTTTAAGTAACACCAAGATTGGTCACTAAAGCACATATGTACTCTTACATATATACACAGAAATAAATATTCCAAAATTATTACCAATAACCTGTATTGTTGAATATGGAAAAAGAGTTAAACAAAATTGTGTATTTGATTCAAACACATGGCTTATCAAAATTGCAAGCAAGCATTAAACTGTACATACAAACAAAAAGTTGTTGAAAAACGTGGCATTCATCCACACACACAATAACAATTATCACTGAAAATAAAATTTCAGTCAACAACTTTTTTCTTTGATTTATTAAATTTCTGTATTGACTGAAAAAAAACATATTTTCAATAGACGTGCATACAGAAAAGTCAAAAGATTTTTTACTGAATCAGCGATTTTCGTATTCAAATATCAAAATCTTTTTTTTTTTTTTTTGCTGTGTAAATATGTACATTAGGGATATAACTTTTTAAACAGTTTCAGTAAAATATCAAAAACTATGGGGGAACGTATATTTATTAGGTCAAAAAAGTTCACACCAACCGCGATGGAGTTTTGAAAATTTTTAATTTTCTTTTTGGTTAAGAAAAATTAATAATATGTTTATTTAAAACAAAAAATAAATAAAAACACCGTATAAAGTTATGAATATTCAATATTGCATTAAGGCCTCGAAATAATTTTAGATTATGTAAAATAATATTTTTGTTAGTTCAAGACCGTGCTTTAAGTATTATACACCTAATCAGAAAAACCAATTGGTGCGTGAACTTTTTTGAGAAAAATTACAAAAAAAAATATACTTAATAGGAACAAACCAAAAAAGTTTGTCTTAAGTAGAACAAAAATAAGCAAATTAACTAACATGTGCATAATTAGTAAAGAATAAACGACAATGGGAAGACTGTTGTAGATTTAGAGATGGTAGATTTGGGCTTTCATTACAAAACACCTTTCAGCAAATTGAAATACTATGAATCAAAACAATTCACGTATTCCATTTGCAAAAAAGTTTCGTATATAAAGCAGAAATCTACATCAACTGACACCACAGACAGTGGACAAAACACAGAAGAACGCTGATGATGAAGGTTTAGTGGCCTTCGAAAACGGGTAGCTGTTCCGTTCAACTATGTGTTGTCAGAATATTTACAACTAACTTTGATATTATTTGTTCAATAATTATTATCACATGTAATTTGGCTTAAAAGGCGATACGAACATTAGCCTATTCAATTCATATAAGAATATAGAAACAAATACAGTTCAAAAAATAATAATTAAATTAAATACAAAAGATTATGATTTCCGTGGTTACTAGGACATGGTTGACCTCATGGTACTATGCCAAAAATTGGTTATACCCCTAATGTACATATCTCTTGGGAAGAGATTCGTAAGCGTCTTGAAGGCAATAATAATCTCTTTACATTCTCGGGATAATAATTCCCTTGTAAAGAGAATCATTCTTAAAAATAAACAAAAACGTTTTTAAATAATAAATTTCGACTTTGTAAAATTTGTTTATTTAATATACCTTTCAGTTAAAATGTTTTAAACGAATTAGAACTAAAGCTAAAATATATTAGTGAAATTCCTGCATAACATTGTTAACAAAATAAAAGTAGACTTCCGGGGTCATACGTTCGATTCCTACCTCAAAATCTGAGTGTTTCTGCAGACAATACAAAATTGCTTCGCGGTTTGTGTTTGTTTTCTAACTGCCTTATTTACAAAAAATATTGCGGCCTTATAAAGGCTTAATAAGAAAAATTGTGCATGGAAATATTAATTTCAGACTGGGGCCAAGTGTCTTTATGTCAACACTAAAATTCTAGTAGTTGTTACGTTGTCTACAATTTCTCTTCTCTTCGTCAATATAAAAGAAAGAGAGAAAACAGTTGTGGTGTATTTCTGGTGGATTTTTCAACAACTTGTCAATATACATAAATTTGTATGTACTAAAGGTATAGAAATGTACTAGTAAATGGCTGGTTGGTATGTCTCCATGTTCCCATAAGAACTACGTAGTCACTACCCAGTCAATTGTTTTAGTGTTACTAGTAGATTTTCAATGACAAGCACATGCTAAATGTCTATAGCACAAAGTATTGTATGGAGAATAATTAGAGATTACTCGTAGTACTGGTGACAAAATCAAAAGCGACTCAGTAAATCTTCACCATCGACATTTCCTTCAGGGACTATATGAAACGCCGCTGTTTGTGTGACCACATACATACATACATACATGTATAGTATATGTGTGTGTGTATTGTACGAGTTTTTGTATTTTCTTTTTATATGTATATGTGAGACATTTTCAACATTCTAAAGATTCCAGATTCAATAAAAATGGATGGAGAACATATGTTCTATACATTCCAAATTTCGCTGGTGTTAAAATTTCTGGTAAAATAGTCATAGTTACGAGTATTGAAACACCAAAGAAGCAGCCAATGAAGCATGTTTTGAACGTGCTTTGTTTGCATATCATTCATTTATTGCAAAATAGTCATATGTCAGAAAAATATTTTTATGGAATTAATAATAGAGGATAATTCTTGTGTAAAAATATCATACAAATGGCTCACATAGTGACCTATTTGCGAGAAGAACATTTTTTAATATCTTCTTTGAGTTGGAGCTTTTTTGAGTTATTGCTATGTGCAATAAATGAACGAGATGTGCATACATACTCGTACACATTGACAGACATGTATATTTGCAACAACGTCTCAAGATTGCACCAAAAGCGAAAGATAAATATACACATACTTACATATGTACATACTTAGAACGAGATAAATATGTATGTATAACTCTCATACCAACCAACGACTATATCGTTATTTTGCTTAGTACATGCATACGCATACATATGTACATACATACATATTTACATACATGTGTATGAGCATTGCACATGGTTTTCACAGATAGTCCCTTATGCACAAAAATATTTTGCAGTTATATAAAAATAATACCTACTAAAAGTTTCAACGAAATAAAATAATAAATAGAAAAATCAAGCAATATAACGACTAGTTTAAAATAGAATTAAAAAGTTGTTCAGTAAGAAGCACAGCTGGGGGGGCAGGCAAATTACGGCATTCGATAAGGAACGATATTAAAAAATGTTCCAATAGAACTTATGTATGTGGAATTATTTTAAAAATTCTATCGGTATCGAATGCCGTTAGCTTAGCCATGATATGCAGTTCAGATAGTTTATGTTTTTTAAATTTATTAACCTATTCCGGTATTTATACATACTGCTTTAATTGAGGACATACACATTTTGGTATTTTTGTTTTCATGACATTCATTTCTTAATACATACATATGTATGTTTTTGTTTTTCAGTTGTTTGTCTTGCCAACAGTGTTGTTTAACGTTTGTTTTAGAATATTTGAAAAATCTCTCATGTCTTGAAAGTTCTTATAGATGGTCTTGTGCAGGACTTTATTGTACAAGCAGCTGTACTGTTTATTATTATTGGCCTATTTCCCACCTGCGAAAGAAAACGTTCGACTTAAAATTTATATTGAAAACAAAAATAAAATATGAAAATTTGTTTTTGTTTTCAATATAAATTTTAAGTCGAACATTTTCTTTCTCAGGTGGGAAATAGGCCATATGTTTTTACCTTTTCCTGTAAAGTTACAGTTATCTGAGTTAGGGTCTTTCTACTTTTAACCAGCGATATGTATGTATGTATATATTAATATAAAAGATAAACATGAATAGTTAAACATACTTATGTAGAGTGATATAACTTCGTGTGGGTGCGTGCCCCAGTGGCTGACTGGTAGCGATGCTAGCCTCTCAGTCCAGAGGTCGTGGGTTCGATTCACACCATAGACCCTGAGAGTTGTACGCAGACAAGCTAATCGCTTCGCGGATTGTGTTGTGTTAAAAAAAAATAATGAAAAAACGGAAAAACAGAAAATGGATAGTGATATTTATAAAAGTATTTGCCAAAGGTAAATCAATAATTGTATACACAATATAATCATTTCTCATATTCCATTTTATTGAAAATTTTGTGTTAATTAGCTGATGTTAATAACAATCTCTACCCCAGTAGATAGACATGGGTGCTGATGAAGGGCGTGGCTGCACAGAAAAATATCGGTCGGTATTTCCCCCAGCTAATAAAGTCTAGTTGAATTGTTTTTCTCTTCTTTAGAAACTCACATTAATTAATAAAAATATTTCATTCAATAAGAATTGAAATTACTGAACTTACCCCCTGTTTCTAAAACGCAGACGGTCGACTTGAGTATAAAATTTGTATGGAAAGCACTCATTTTTTTTAGTGATTTTCATACAAATTTTCTAGTCGAGTCGTCTGCCTGACTTGTGGAAACCGCACAATAGGCCCGATTAAGAAATTATTTCTGATTAAAATAACTTAGATATATTTGGAAAGCGTTGATAAGAATATATAATTTACGTAAGAAATGTAATCATGACATTTGCATACTAAGCCGTCATTGGTAATAAACAAGGCGAATTCAGTATCAGGTGGCCTCTTCAGTCCGGCTGATAACATTATGCAACAAAAAAAATTAAACTCCAAAATGAGATGTTTTCTTAGCTAATTAGAATTTTTGTTAAGTTTATAGGCGCAATTTAAAATAGTGAATTTAAGAAAATAAACCTAAAAACTTCAAATTTTTTTAAATTTAAAAGGCCGTAACTCAGTAGAATTTGCTCAATTTAAATAAACAGTCCTCAAGATTTTTGGAAATATGTATCTTTGTAAACTGCCAAAAACAACACGTTTTTCTCGAATATCTCGACAACGCTTCTTAAGAAAAATAAATGAATGCCCTGAATTAGCTAAGAAAATATCTAATTTTTGAGGTTATGACAAAAAGGGAAAAATTTGTTGCATAGTGTAAAAATTTTAAACATATTTGGACAGATTGGTAATTGTAGCACAGCAAACTACATATTGTTTATTGTGTAGTTGTATTGTAGTATTGTGTAGGGAAAAGGTCACCTTATACTGAATTCGCCTTGGGTAATACACAATTACTTTAATAAAACATTGACAGGAACTGAAGGGACATATCGTCAAAATTAAGCTTAATCGGTTCGTTTTCGAACCGATAATATGTCTCGAACATTTATCGTGTACAACTATCGAGAGTGGCACTCAAAAATTAATCGAAAAAAGTTTACCTGTCGCTCATTTTTGTCCGAAAAAAGAAGTTTCGCTAGAAATATCAAAAGTGAGAGAACATCGAACTTATTTCGATATCGCAAAAAGGCAGCAGAAAAAGTAAAGAAGTAATCTTATTTTTTAATTTATTTATTTTAAATTACCTATTTTTTTAAATACTTTAACTTGGGCTTTGATCATGGTACCTCCATTCTAACAGACTCCATTCTATTAGTTATGTATTCAATTATTGCACATGTGTATGTATGTAAGTATCTGTTCTTATTTTATTTTTAACTTACAGTGCTGTCATGGCTGGATCTTCCCAGTCGACCACGGATTTCGTTAGTGACGTTAGGGACGTGTTTTTTTTAAAGGCTCCGCAGCTTATTGCAATAAATATTTATAATTTGCACAACACCTTAACCGTTGACTTCAGTTTTTTTAATTAAATGTTTTTCTTTCAACATTTATCATGTAAAACTATCGAGAGTGACACTCAAAAATGAATCGAAAAAAGTTCACCTGTCGCTCAGTTTTGTCCCAAAAAACATTCGATCTCGAATTCCGCCAGCAATATCAAAAGTGACAGAATATCGAACTAATTACGATATCGCAAAAAGGCAGCAGAAAAAGTTAAAAGTATTTTTCTTTTTCAATTTATTTATTTTAACTTACTGATTTTATTTATTTTTTTATCTTAACCTACGATACAGGATTTGAACATGGTACCTCCATTCTAACAGACTCGCACACATCCGCTAGGCTATCGTGGCAAATTTTTTTCTGTTGAAATATTGCACATATGTAGGTGTGTGTTCTTATTTTAGTTTTTAATTTACAGTGCTGTTATGCATCGAACTTGGTACTTCTAGACTAATAGGCTGACACACATCTACCGTCACACATTCGAAAAACTTTCGAGAGAAGTTCGCAGTTTGGAATTTTAGTAGACATTCGAATTTTTTTAGATTTGCGAACAAATATCGAACAATTTTGTTTCGAAATTTCTTCGCTTTAGTGAGCATTTGTTTTTATCGAATCTCAGGTCAAGTGGGTTGGTACCTCTAGACTAACAGGTACACATTCGAAAAACTATCGAATTTATTTAGATTTGCCAACAAATATCGAACAAATTTGTTTCGATATTTCTTCGCTTTAGTGAGCATTCGTTTTTATCGAATCTCAGGTCAAGTGGGTTACCTGAAATACAAATAGCAGAGTATGTGTGCTTGGACGTAGCTGTTATACTCGTAAACATAGATACTTTTTGTTTCAAGTTTAATTATGTACATATTTCTACAGTGCTTTTTTATGACTTTCGGAATAAACATATTAAGGCCTAAACGTCGAGTGATGCTTTTTAGTTTACATCGTTTTGTTTGCGTATGCAAAAATGTTTATTTTACCACTTTACATATCTATAGGGTCTTTTTTGTTCATTTACATTTTGGGGAGCTTTTATAAAAATATTTTATATCAAATGAAAAAGAAAACCGTCACCTGCACTTTTTTCTCATAAGGAGAACAATTAAAAGTCATTTCGTTATTTACTCGCACACCAGCAGTGTTGCCAACATTTATGTACGAAAGTGCATACATATGTATATTTCCACCCTTAACCGAGAAAATAACTTAACTGACATATTTTTCGGAATCGACCACTTGAATTATATGTAATTTCTACAAATTGTGGTAGGATTAAATATTGAATCGAAAATAGTTTTAACACAAACGGCATTCAGATTTTTGTATGGCCGCAAAAATATTGTAAGGGAAATATAAATTAACGAAATAAAAAAATAATTAATGTGTACGTACATACTCGTCTCACGTGATTGCAATGAAAAATTAACCGTGATCAGAAACTCATAAGAATGCAATCACGCAAACATTTTACAATTCATACTCACGTACATACATATATGCTCAAACGCGCAATTGCAGAGAAAATTTACCCACAATTAAATGTGATTCCACCTGGACAAATGACGTCAGCGGTACCCAACTCTACTTTGATATTCTTTTATATTCTTTGGTCGTTGTTAAACATGTAAAACTGACAGATTGCTTTTTACTTTTATGAATAAATATCAGGTAATACATTTTTAGGTCATACAATTTCAACTCTACATAAATATAGGCATTTCCACAGAACAGTCACCAAGCAATTAAACTTGTAGTTTCGAGCCTTGTTGTTAAACATTTTTTTATACACTAACATGCCAAAAAGTATGTATGTACACAAGTTTTTCTTTGAAAATTAAACTACGTCTCAAATTAACGTAAGGTGACAAAAGGTGAACTTTTCTGTGCAAATGCCCACATGTATGTATGTACATACATACATACATACATACATATCGTATATATTTGTATTCAAATAGTTTAAGGGGATAAAATCGTCTAGCAGCAGAGCCTATGAGTTTCTACCCTTTCCTTGGTTTATGTAGGAGTTTAATTTGACTGTTTTCTGTACAATTGAGGCACAAAGAGGGACAATGCATAATTTATAAAGGTTTCAGACAGATTTAAATTGAACCAACAATGGTTGTGCGACACATGTACAATGTGTCTAAATATTGAACGTACGAGTATATTTATATTTTGTGTTCACTATATATAAAAAAAATAACTTGTTAAAATCGGGTCACTTACTGAATCTGTTTAAATTCATAATAATAAACTATTTTAAGCTCTTTCTTGCCTTAAAAAAAACAATTGAATGTAATTAAAGTGAAATGTGTACACATATTGTACATACCCTGAAGGAAATGTCGATGGTGAAAATGTACTGAGTCGCTTCTGACTTTGTCACCAGTACTACTCTCTAATTAATCCCCATACAATACTTTATGCTATAGACATTTAGCATGTGCTTGTCATTGAAAATCTACTAGTAACACTAAAACAATTGACTAGATAGTGACTACATAGTTCTTATAGGAACATGGAGACATACCAACCAGACATTTAGTGGTACATTTCTATACCTTACGTACATACAAATATATGAATATTGACAAGTTGTTGCAAAATCCACCAGAAATACACCACATCTGTTTTCTCTCTTTCTTTTATACTGACGAATAGAAGAGAAATTGTAGACAATGTAACTACTACGAGTTTTAGTGTTGACATAGAGGCATTTGGCCCCAGTCTGATATAAAGTAGGCAAAACGTCTTTTGGCACTTAGTTACAAATTTGTCATAAAAATAGTTCGAAGCGTCATCAGAATTTACTTATAAAATTTTTTAGCTATGTTATATGTACGAGTACATAAAATAAAATCATAAAACCACGTATAATAATCTTTTAGACTTCCCTTTTTAATCTTGCAAGAATCAATGCTAATCTACTATTCGTACACGGAAAAAATTGTTCACCAAATAATGCTTTCAATCAAGAATATAATTGATTCAATTAAATTTGTAATTGCTTCAATTAATTCGAGTGGAAAATCATAACTTGCCTACAGGCGAAAATTTAATTAATTTTTAATTGATATTACAACATTTTTCATATTACTTTTTTCTGTGTACACTATAAAACTTTTAAAATACTCTATTTACGTTTCTTCGTCCGTCATTTCCTTTTCGCTTTCATTACTTTATAGGATTCCTTCCTTCAGTTTTCCAAAGTCCATTTTGTTTTCATTAATTCATTGTTTTATACAAGACATTCACCCTTATTCCAGTTGGCGACGTCGACGTCACTTGAACACAATACCAAAAAATTGCCGCTTGTTTACTCGCTCTCGAGAACAATTTTGTGCTACTGACAATCTATTTCATTTCCCTACGGTCTAGAAAATAGTATAAACGTACCAACAAGAGTCAGTTGTTTTCGACAATGTGTACACAAGCCCCAATTTTTAGTGTTGTGTTAAAGTGACGTCGATGTCGCCAACTGGAATAAGGGTGATTGTTAAATTTCATATCGTTAGTAATCTTGAAAAAAATTGTTAATTTAAATAATATATCAGCTTTATAAGGCTTTATAAAACCTTTAAATGTAACAGTCTTAATAGTTTTTATAAATAATGCTGTCACATTTTAAAATTAGATTTACCCAGTTGGCCAAATCGTCACAGACGACATTGTCTTCGACGATTAACGTACGACATGTCGCCTGTTCATTAGGTTTTTATCCATCATTTTGTCTTCAATAAAACTTTGTTGAGGACAATCTGAGCGACAATAGCCATCGTTTTGTTTTCAATAAAGCCGTGTTGACGACAATCTGAGCGACAGCGACATACGTTTTGTCTTCAATAAGTCTTTGTTGAGGACAATCTGAGCGACAGTGTGATATAAGTTTTGTCTTCAATAGAGCAGTGTTGACGGCAATCTGAGCGACATTGTCGCCCATCTCGTCTTGTGTGACCTCGGCGCCATTTGTATGAAAATTTCGTCGACGATTTCTATGGGGCTGTCTTCAATATGTCTTCCACGACTTACCATTGTCTAGTAACCGTCGTCAAAGATCTCTTACAGACGTGGCCAACTGGGTAAGCATTTTGCTGGTATTTTCACCTATTTTGACGCTATTTGTTTTTAGTGAATTCGTTATATAAAGCAGGGGTTTCCCACCAAATTCTTGTTCACAGACTCCTTGTAAAAATTTTCTCGTGAACCCATTTGAAACCTAGGATGTACATATATTGTTTTTTAATTGCATTAAAAATGCAAAAAAGTAAAAGACGAAAACATGTTTTTTATTTTGATTATAAAACATAGGCGTAAAAAGATCATTTTAGGGGGGGGGGGGGGGTGTCAATGCTATAAAAGTTCGTAAATATGTTTAAAAATACGCCATTTTTTATTTAAATATGTTAAGCAATATTTTAAATAATGTTCAAAATATTCTCTCTTCTTGGAAACGTTTCAGCTTCACTGCTAAATGAAATGACAATGAAAAAAAATTGCAGCTGAAATATCAGAGATGAAAATAAGTCAGTGCAAAATCTGTAGTTATTTATATTACGCAGTGAGGAGTAATAGTCCCCACTAAAGTTTATTTGCTTGTGTTTAAAGATTTCGCAACTGGTTATTCATACCTACAAAAATGTACATATATAGAATCAAAATAAAAATAATTATATTATATAAAATAATTATATATTTTCTTAAAAAACTATTTACCCCTTGGATGATTGGTACGGACGCCCATTTGGGAACCGTTGATATAAAGTACAAAATTATTTGGTGTATTCGTAATATAAGGTACTCAATGGAAAAATTTCCACCATACGCTAAATTGTGAATTCGTAAAACTGGGTGTTTGTTGAACCGGGAAACCATCGCAATACCAAGAAACTCTGGCAGCATTTTTTAAAGAGCATGTTGTTTTAGATGAATATCTTTATTCTTTCAGGTCTGTAACATCAAACTTAATTTGTTTTTTTTTTGAAATTCTACTGCTTATCCACCCTCCATATTAAACTTGCACCTCATGCAAGCAAGCAGATTTAAAAGCATTAAGTTTCTGCATGCTTTGCTTAGATCTACTATAGTTATACATACGAGTAAATAAGAAAATCCTTTTCAAAACTTTGCAATATCATCACTTGAAGTTTTTAAATCACATTGATTTAAACTTATGTATGTACACTTATGACTTTCCTCATTTTAAATAAGAAAAAATATTTATTTTTTGCAGCCTTAATTTTATATGAATATACTTATATGTATGTATACATGAAATTAGTTCAATAGAATATCAGCTTAGATTTTAAGAATAATCAATATAATTAATTATAGCTGTAGTAACGTCAATGTATCAGTATTAAATAATTACTATAACAATTAAATGTAATATTTTGTTTTTAATTTCTTTTCTCTATATTTGCGTTTCTCCATTTCTCTATTTCTTACTAATTTAATGCTAATATTAATATTTTATAAAATCATTAGGTAAATATATTATTGATTTATACATATACGCATATTTATATAGTATAGTGTAATATAGGGTCAAGAAATTATACAGTTGGGAATGTGTTTTTTTTTCAAAAAGCAAAGTTCATAAGCATTTCGTTTCAGTTGAATAGAGTGTAATTTAGTACATTGACGTTTATATGTTATTGTAATAGAAATTTGTCTACATATACTTAATATACATGTAATAAGTAACGTCATCAAATTCATTACCACTGTATTTATTTAAACGAAAAAAAAGTAAGAAATAAATAGTTTCGGTATATTTTTGTATTACATTAACATTAAATGAAAAGGAAAAAAGTGAATACTTGGCAAAACCTAATACACATTTACATATAGAGATTATTAAGCCAAAACGTACTTACATTATCTAGATATCGAACTATATACATAAATTTAAATAATAACTGTAGTATTTTAGAGAATGCTGATCCTGCTTCCATTTAGCGAATGACTGCTAAGCGTCAAATACAATTTTAAATCTAAAACTATGTGACTTCAGTTTTTAACGTCGGTTCTCCTTGTTCTTCTTTCATTTACACTATCTCATAAGTATATAGGAATATACTTTTTGTCGGAACCAGCAATTCCTGTATACTCTCATAAATAAGCTTTTAGTGTAGCTTCAGCTTAAAAATCTAGTCGAAATTATATAAACCGTAAAACCTAAATTAACTGAAACTAACTAAATACATGCAGAACTGAATGGGTTCTCCAAATTCGTTTGTATAAATATTGTCTATATATTAATTAAAAATTTTAATCGATCAGCAAGCATTGTTTTTCATTATTGGACAGAATACATGAACATTTTTCAAACAAAAATCTCGAAACATAAATAAAAATATTAATTTGTTTTACATGACATTTGTTAAAAAAAAAATCTAAATTGATGCTACAAATATAAATGCACATTTTACTAATTAAATTCATCGTTTGTGTAGTATTTTCAGTTAGTTTTTATTGAAATGAATACATTCATTTTAGAAAATAATTTAAATTTCTAAAAAGAAACTGGCTTGAGTGTAGTATGAATAAGGAATCTACTCCAAAATCCATAATTAACATAAATTAGAAGAAATTCTATCAATTTCCAAAATCATATTTTTAATATGCACATTATTTAGTGAATTTTTCGTACGCACTTTATGTATTTTTAATTTTCTTTTCCTCTTCAACATTTGTACCGAGAAAATGAAAAGTTAAATTCACACTGTGATAGCTATAATTTAAGGACGTGTGTTTATACTTGAGTGTAAAAAATTTAAATGCGAACTCACTTCTTTTGTCACAGCAACATCTAACTAACTGCTCTCTAAGTCTTCTTAAATGAGTTATTTCATCAAAAGAAAAAAGAAAACAAGTAATAAATTACTGAAAATTAATAAAACAAGAAATTACGAACTCTACTGATCCGAACTAATCAACTCTTCCACGTAGTATTTGTACTTTCTGTAGTGGTGGGTGCATTTGCCTTACTTTTGCTTTTATACTAGTTTATTCCTAAAGCCCTTAACAAACAGAGAAACAATTTTACAATTTCAAAAAAAAAAACAAAAAATTTGAAAAAAAAACGATTATAAGCCTGGAAAAAAGTAAGTTAGATTTAAAAAAATAAGCTTAAAAGAAAATCAAACAACATGTATGCGGCAGCAGGCGGTGCTTCCTTGGCTTCACGGCAAGCTCGACAACGTCAGCGGCAGCAAAAGAAGACCCAACAACTTCAGGCGAAACTACATCCACCGAAAGCAGCGGGTATCGTCGTTACCGATCACGGCGCTTCCACGCCCACGCGACAATCTCGCCAATTCCACCAATTACCTAATAATTATTTACGTACACCGCAGTCTCAGGCGCGCAAGCTTAGTGCCAGCTATACGACACAGTCAAAGCTTTTACTGCCAATCGATGAGGGGGACACGCAGTCGGTGATGCACATTCAAATGCATTCGCATGCTCATGGTCATCATGCACATCAAGGACACAGTCATCACTCCCACAGTCATGCTCACCAGAGCCATTTCCAGCATATCGGTCGTTACACATTGGATGCCCAACATTCGCAACCACGCCACGAACGGGTATCGCCAAAACTGATACATCGGCATTCTGGCAGTAGTGGCACTAGTTTCCATCACTCTCACTTACCGAAATCGGCTACTGCTACCCTGCCGCTCGTTTCACAAGTTGAGGCCACACCACCGACGTCGCCAGCGGGCATGGCCGTCGCCGGCGACAACGTTACGGGCGGCATCCCACCAACGACGACTGGTCAGGAGGTCAGTATGACCTTGCCTTGCCACGACTCAATCATTGTGACGCCAGCCACGCCCATGGCTTCGCCTGGTCATGTGGCCAAACCACGCGATGAACTTTCCGAAGCTGCAGCGGAAAAACAACCTCTCACCGCTGCCGTTGACTCTTGCGATGACGACGACAGCATACAGCCACCCACCGGTCCTCTCGAACGCAAATGTAGTGTCTACCGTATGCGTCGCAGCGACGCCTTCGAATTGGATGCTGCCGCAGCCGTAAATGGTGTCAAGCGCCAATTCAAAGAACTTCAATTCAATCAACAACAACAACAACAACAACAACAATACGAGCCCCTACTTACCGATGATCCCATAATATTCAAAGGCTTTACAAGCACTGGCGGTCGTAAAGTTCAAATCTGCGCCTACTGCGAAGAAGGTATTTGCGTCTGTGAACACATTGAGGTAATTACAATCAACGCCTTCAACAAAGCGTCACGTCGAAAAATTTGGCTGCCTCTATTTGACTGTACAATTTACTACTAATGTACCTTAAATTAATTTGTACTCTACTTCTAAATCCATACATAACACAACCTAAAAAAAACACGTTGACATGTTTCTATTACGCTATTCCTTTCTGTGTCTAGCTTTCTTTTTTATTATTACTAACTATTATTACTCGTATATCTTCTACTTCTACTCGTGCCACTTGTTAATACTCGCTGTACAAGAAATTTTTTAAGTTCTTCATCATTATTACTTACTACCTTACTTCACTGTTTTTTTTTTTTGCTTTTGTTGTTCTTCTTTCTCTCCATTAATGGTATTGTGTGTGATTGATTGTGTATTGTTAAACCAAAATACATACATACATATATATATATATATCTCCAACTGAAACAATCACCCCAATATACGTACATAAATACATATATACATATGTATGTATGTATTTTCAGACTCACATAAACACACATGTGTGTGTATGTGTTTGTTTGTGTGTGTAGGTGCTTGTGTGTGGGTATGTTTGGATGGATTTCTATGTTACAATGTAATTTTCAATGTTGCATGCTTGTTGTTTCTAATATCCTAATGTTTTCTGCATGTGGCACAACAAATACATATATACATACATACACAGATACATATTTCACCCACCCCTTAAGCTCCTGCAGTGTACTTTGTGATTTATTTACTTTCTACAATACATACAATAGTGTATATGCACCATAAACATACATATGTATTGTACATACATGCCTATATATACACATGTACGTACATACATATACATACATACAAGTTCTTTATTGATATTGAGTTATATACATACATATTTAATAGAATCGCAAAACTTAAGTTAAAACGTTCAAAAGCAAACAGCTCATTTGTTTAAAGTTGTAGGCGGATAGCGCCGATGCCGTGTGTATTAAATAAGTGTAGCACTTTAAAGGAAATTGATGTTAATTTTTTTCTAAATTCATACAATACAATAATTATACATACATACATACATACATATTTCTGAAAACTTATTACATAAGGAATCATCACCCTTATTCCATTTGTCGACGTCGACGTCACTTTAACACAATACTAAGAAATTGGGGCTTGTATACCCGTTCTCGAAAACAACTGACTGCTGTTGGCACGCTAATGCCATTTTCTAGAATTAAGGGAACGGAAATATATTGTCATTAGCACAAAATTATTCTCGAGAGCGAGTAAACAAGCCCCAATTTTTTAGTATTGTGTTAAAGTGACGTCGATGTCGACAAATGGAATAAGGGTGCATATTACAACTTCTTGATGAAGCTACTCGTATGTATATATGTACATGTCGTGTCCCTGTCGGATTTTTATTAGCTATCTCAAAATATAAGTGAATCTTTGCTAACTCATTTGCTACTAGCTACTAAACTAACTCACGAATGATGTGGGTCAGTTGTTTTTCGTACAACAGCATTCTTCCCGATAAGTATTGAACTAACTCAATGCTGATGCAGAGATTAGTGAGTTGTTTTTTGTACAACTAACTTCTCTCGATAAGTTTTAAAGTTACTTTTAGCTAACTCAATGCTCAATGGAATCGTATGTTTTCTGCTAGTATGTTGGTCAATCATGAACTCTTTTTTTTTTCTTTTTTTAAGGAATCAATCCACATCAGAATTGAGTTATTTATTATAAAAGAAATTGTTTAAAGCTTCCAAGAATTCTGAAATTCTGATTTCTCTATGATACTAATTAAGCAAAATGTTTAACTTTTTCACAAAAATGTTTTCATTAATTATTGCAACATTAATTTTGCTACAAATTTCAATAACTTTTCATCGACTTTCGGAGAAAAACTATCATACTATTGTTTTCTTTTTCTATTTTTCTCAACGCTCACGATAACTTGGAAAACTTAATTCATTTTAATCACTTTGCAACCCAAAAGCACTATAGTTTTGAATAGGCAGAAAAATTTTACGAATAAGAGCAGTCGATGGTTCCATTATTACGTGTTATACATACATATATACATATGTATGTATATTTAAAAAATTAGTCGGGGAATACAATTTTTTTATATGAACTGTAAAGTGTATAAATCAATCAAAACGGAAAATAGTTTAAAAGAAATATTATTGTTTGTTTTAATGCAAATGAAAAAAATGGTAAACACATATCGGGGCTTGATTGGATTTTTAATAATTGAATATTTTGTTTACTTTGAATAGATAACCTGTACTGTATATAATACAATATGATTTTACAAAAAAAAAAACTACTTTTATAGCTCATGCAGAGGAAATAACTTTTCATGTCCCATGGTTTCTTCGCAAAATTTTCTTAGAATTTTATGTAAATTTCCTTTTTTGCTATAGGATTTTTATTTTTATTTTAATCCATACAAATCGACCCGGACTAATGTATATAATATATATTTATGTATATATGTACATACATATACATATATACATATGTATCACGACATTGTTACCAGGAGTTTTTGTGTATTAAAACCGTGAACTCACATAAGCGGGTGCATTCAAGTTAATTTGAATGCTACATTGTTATCATTGGCACTTTTGAAATAAGGAGTCACCACAGAGCCCAAAAAAACTATTCTTCAACATATTAACCTTTACACATATGTATGTACATATACACATGTATACATACATATGTACATACATGCGTATTTAAGACGAACATTTATACATATCGCACCTTATCAACAAGAGGGTATTAACTCAAAATTTTAAAATGTTCAGTAGAGACGAAAAACTGTTTGTGGTTAGATTAGAAGAGAATTTGAAAATCCGAATCCATAGTAGTAATTAAATTCCATTAGAAAATATATTTGCATTGTTTTTATTTCAAAATGTTGGAATTCTTGGGAAAAAAAATCTATGTTTTGAGTTAATATCATTTTTCTGAAATTTCTCGATATATTTTTTTTGTATTATTTTGAGTTATGACGCTTTAGTTGAAATTTAAATAAAGTTTCAAAATATATTTTTCAACAAAACAGTAGCAACTCAAAATACAATAAAATTTAAACAAAACAATTGGATTATTTTTAACTTGAATAAAGGCTCAAATCAAAATAATACCTTTTTTATGAAAATATAAGATATATAATACCTTTTTGATTATATAAAGGTAGTCACTACACTATCACAAAAATGATCTCAAATGTGGTTTTCGAGGTAAAAGAGTAATCGGAACACGTTGAAATTTTTACAGTAGATAGATATTGATGTTGTTAGTTGATTTCTTGCAAAAAGTGAAATTTCAAAAATTTTGAGTTAATACCCTTTTGTTGATAAGGTGCGATTATTTTCATATGTACATGCATATACATACATACTTACATATGTACATACATATGTACGAATGTGATGCGATGAATTTGCAAAAAGTTCCTATGATTGTATGTACTTATCTATGTGCATACATATGTATGTACATATGTATATGATAAACTTGATTTATCAGGCATGTTCACTAGTGATTTTAAAAGTAATAATTGTCCTGCAGACGTTTTTAATATCATATATGTACCATAAATTTCTTTCAAAAATGATATTTGATGCTCTATACAATAGAAAAATTACAAAAAGGGAACGAACAAATATCTGCATGACCATTATTACTTTTGAAATCACTAGTGATTTGAAAAATGTGATTTTCAGAACATGCCTGTATGTATAGGTATTTGAAAATGCATTTAAAGAACATGTAGTACATAATTACTTTTAATGAAATACATATTTATTTTTTGTTTGCTATTTAGGAAGAAACAAATGTGATAAAAAAAATATTTAAAAATAAAACTTGCTGCCGGCGTTAAATGAAATATATAATTACTTAACTTAAATAAATATTTATGTAGAATATGTATGTAAAAAAATTAAACTAAAAGCCATTAAGCCACTATCAAAAAGTCAACACCAAATCTAAATGCATATACAGGCACACACACACACATTTTTAACATTGTAGGAATGGTTTTTGTAAAGCACAAGTGTGTGCATGCATACACATACACATACACATACATACATATTGTATTGGATGTATTTATTTGTGTAAAACAACAGAAATAATAAAAAGCCTAGGAACTTTTATATACATACATATGTATGGCAATATTGCATAAATGTTATGTGTGATCGAGTGTGTGTGTGTGTGTGTGTGTGTAGATACACGTGCACACTTTTAAATGTTTATGTATGTATGCATTTATGTAAATGTAAGCAAATACATGCATACATACTATCTGCATATATGAGAGAGTTTTTTTTTTAATTTGAGTAATAAACGCCAAAAAAAAACAAAACAAAAAACAAAACGGGAAAAAGTGAAAAAAGTGAGTGCTTAACCATCATTACAAAAAATAAAACGAGTAAATAAATGAGTCGAAATTATACAAGAAGGATAAAGAGTAAAATGAAAGTCATAATAAATGCTTCCAGTTCCAAAGGAATTTCGAGTTTCAGAAATTCTGTAACTTAACAAAAATCAAACTAAACAAAAACGAACATATCGTGTACGTACAATAAAAGTGTCGCAAATATAAAAAATTTAACCAAAAGTTAAAAAAGAACAACACCACGACAATTAAAACACAAAAGGTGACAAAAACATCAACAACTTTGATGCAAAAACACTTATTTTACATCCGCCGTTCGAACACAAAACTAAATTAAGAAAGAAAAAGCAAAACAAACAAAAATAAGTTTTAATTATTGTTTATGACTGAAGACTTTATTTGTTCTAAACGAAGCTGTAAATTTCAAGAAAATCTCAAGTTTATGTATCGACTGTTGTGTAAGTGCATACAATTACGTTTAAACTGGTGGTTGCGTCGGCGGGGAAGACGTAGACGACGCAAAGGTCAACGTAGGCAGAAACATCATCGTTGGAAAGCCAACCAAATAACGTAGCCGCATCAGTTTGTGATATTTAACAACGATAAGCAGAGATAACGACTAATTTAGCGGAAAATAAATATTGCAAAAAATATAGTACCAACAGAAACAACAACAACAACAATAACAACAACAACAACAATATCAACAACAACAACCACAACAACTAAAAGGACTACAAAATACAAGAAACAGCATAAAGCCTGCGAGCAAATTTAGCCTTTTTATAGCACACTTAGCTATCGATCGATATACATACAAAGAAGAATATATATTTGTCAGGTTTTAAATATTATACATACATACATATATCCTAAGACTATTTGAAATACTAAACAATATGAAATTTTGCCATTAATTTTTTTTTCAAAATATCCCAACTATAAATTAAAACTGCATATATATGATTTATAATTAAAAAAAATCAATAAAAAGCCTTCAGTTTTACCTAGGGCTCCTGAAGAACCACATTATAGTTCTTAGTTCACGTTTAAACTACTCGTAACTGCAGAATCTAAGGCTCAATTCTTCTAAAAAAAAAAGAATTATACGAGTAAAAGCAAATAAAAACTAAAATATAAATTGTTCGACTCGTAACACGTTCAAATATTCCTGCGTAGCAGAGAGTAGTTCGTTATTAATACGTATTGGCGTTATAATTCTCTACATCTGATCTGATTTAGTTACGCATAGAGTGATTGTAAAAAATCAGCATTAAAGATGCAGGCAGCATTGATGCTAAGATCGAAATCTCGGGTGGCGAGAAGAAGAAAGCTACGAAAATTAGGTGGAAGACTTGAGTTGCCTAGTAATGTAGCAACCAAAGAAATAGCTCCATTTCCTCGTTATCCGCCTGAGTCATGGGTAAAATTAATGTTTTTTTATTTTATTTTGTTTTCCTTTTCTCTCTTACATCCGTCTTCTAAGTAAAAACCTAAATGAAATAACCACATAAAATAATTTTTTTCTTGCAAACTGTTTGCCAATTTCAACTTCTACCATATTAACTATATAAATATAATTATGTAAAACTTAGTTGACCCTAGTTAACCCCTCACAATAAGTCTCTTCATACATCTGAGTCTGTTAAAACTAAAATTTTCAGTCCTCTAAAACTGTTTTGTAGCAACAATAGAGTAGCGTTTACATACATTCTGTATAATAAAAATTGAGTCTTTAATTTTTATCCTTTACTTAAAATATTTATTGTTTAATTATGATTTTATGTTTTGTACAAATTTTAATTATTCAGTCTCTATATCTCTAACTTACCTTTCCTATACATTAAAAAATAATGTATTAATAGTACTCCATTAGTTGATTGTCAACACGCATAACATAATAACTATATAGCAAATTAAATTAATCCTAAACAGGCTTTTTAATATTTTAAAAACATCTCAAGGATTCTACGATTTTCTTTCAATGCTTATTATGCTAAATACATATGTTGTTCCATTTATGCCCCTAAAAATATTATTTTTGAATACATACATATTTTGTATACATATGTATAATTAAATAATAAATATTCATATATTTATACATACATATACTAAAATAGTGTAGCTTATACATTCACTTTCTCTTTTGTCCTTTATTTTTAGACGTTCTCTTTCTCCCTCTGTTTCTTTATAATTATATATAACTTCCCCAATATACATAAATATTTTCAATACTTATATTTTGTAGATATTTGAAACTCCCAACTTTTTAAATACACTTTAGCTAACAAAGTAAATTTAAAAAACAAATTGCAAATTTATGTAGATTTTCGCACAAAGATTCACAAAAAAGTTGTGGTAGTGAAGCTTTTTAAATCAAAGGCCTTCCTCCTTAGAGATCCCGCCCAAAACAAAAAAAAAATATATCTTAATCATTTAATTTTTGAATCATTTCAAGCAAAATTAAGACCCTCAGTATTCAATTACATAAGTATCTGCGAACATCTTTACGACTAAGCTTCTATTATCTATTTCATTTTCGCTCTACATTACTTAATTTAAAATTAATAGAATATTTTTTTTAAATAACATATGTATGTGTAAATTAAGTTACATATTAGACGGCAAACCAATTCAGAATAAAAAAATACATACATACATATGTATGTATATACATATGTACATATGTATGTATGTGTGTGCATATGCAATAAAATGTTTAAATATTAGTCCTAGTTTACACTATGCAAGTCTTATTGCTAAGCTGATTAGTTTTTAGGAGAGATAGAGACGAGGGGAACAGAAACGTTTCTCTTCTCCTTGTTTCCTTCTCTCTCCTAAAAAAACTAATCAGCTTAGCAATAAGACTTGCATATTGTAAATTAGGACTTAAGGTAGAATTAGTAAAATCGTATCGTGAAGTTGCGTGTCAGCTGACAAAAGCCGTACCATATGCAATGCATGTTACTAGTTATAAAATATGTGGTGGTAGCACTGCTGACGTAGAAATCTACAGAAAAATCTGATTTCTGTAGATTGTCAAAAAAGCCGCATTAAAAGCCAGACAAAAAAATGTGCTGTGCAAACTGTTACATTTTCTATAACTTGTACACAAAGCTGAACGATACGGCAAGCTGTAAAGTAGAACGATACGATTTTACAGTTTGTTTATTCAAGCAGCATACAGTGTTACGCTACTGCAATATTGTGCAACACACACACACACACACACACATACATACATGCATACATACATACACATGATTAGCAACTGTTTTTGTTTTCAATTGTGCAGGCACATCTTCAAATGCACACTTATTATTATTTTTTTTTTTAATTAAAATGCCTATTTTTGACATCAGAAGTATGTCTTAGTGATCAATAGAATTGTAGGTAAAATAACAAGTTCAATGAACCTTCAATATCCAATGAAAGTTTTAAGCAAATTATCGCACTTAACCTCTCAGATAAATTCAATTTTTTTTAAAGCATTAAGCATTTAATCTAAAGCAATTTAATATAATTTTTCTTCAAAATTAAAAATGTTCTTCGGCAAATGCAAATATCACCAACACTTTCGCAGTTGACTTGGGAATATACAATATTTATGGACTATGCTTTTTTAGTCACGTTCAATGACAGCAAGACATAACCGCTTGTTAAATGCTAAAATAAAATCAATTTTCTAGACAAATTCTCAATCATCCATTTTGCACGCTTTGAATAACAATAAAAAATTAAAATGAAAATTTTTTCCAAATTTTGTGTGGTGAATTTCATAATAGGATATCAAAAGAATAATAATAAATAATCATAAGACACATAAAATTTATTTTGATGACCTAATTAAAACCACATACATACATACATACATATGTATGTACATGTATATTTACACACATATGTATATAATTTTCATCTGCCTTTCATGTGTGTTGCCAAAAACTAAAATCAACCTCTGTGACCAAACAACATATCCAAACAACGAACCTGTTAACCCATCTGCCAAACAAAACAACGAAATAATTCATCTTTATAAATATGTATAACATTTTGTTGCTACTGTGTCTAACCAATATAACAAATGTGGTTTGCTAATACGTAATACGTAACTTTTATTGATCATACGCCATGTACTACATACATACATATGTGTTGTACGTATGTACTACATACATTCGCCCTTCCGTTCACTTGTATATAAAATGGACAGTAAGTTCCGTGTCTAAGAATTATTTTAAATTTAATAAATTTTTGTACACACTTTAAAAAATTTTTGGTTGAATTCTTTTTTTTTTTTTTGAAGTTTTAAAGTATAGAGAAAATGCTTGTAAATACATTCGATGCATACTATGTTTTAATAAATAAATAATAAGTACTACATACATATTTGATTAATTTTGTTATTACATTATGAATTTTGTTTTATTTATTTAACTATTGTTTTATAGTCATTATCATGGAAAAAGTAGAATAGCATTTATTTTTTATTCACAGCAACAAAAAATAACAAAACAGCCACTAGTCGTTTCAATTATTTTCAAAATAAAGTTTTTATTAATTATGCAAAAACTTTGTCTTGGTAAATTGATAACTTCACTAACATATGAATGTACATACATATGTATGTATGTACTGATAAATAAAAAAACACACACACCTTTGAAATTTTTATTACACCACCCCCACCCACACACACCATCTTGCAATACATATGTTATGTTATGTTAGTAAGTGTTTGTTAATAGACAGCTGGAAAATATATAATATGTACAACTAAAATGATGTTCATTCAAAATTAAATTAAAAAAAAAAATAGTATGTAAATGTTAACAACTGGTATGTTAGCTAAATTGTATAGGTATGGTTTACAAGCATTTTCCTTACTTTGTATCACTTCAATGCCTCTCTATCGCTCGCTTTAACTCGCTTTAACATATCCCAATCAAATCAACATGTAATCAATAACAAATAAATACGAGTAGACAACCTCGCTATATGACATAGTATAGGAAACTTGTATGCATACACAACATAAACATATTATACACGGCACATGTTAATAACATTTCACAGTGATATTGAAATGCATTAATAAGTACATATGTATGTACGTACATATTTAGTATGTACATAATTATGTATGTACATACATACATATGTAATCATGTAAGCGTAATCATAATAGATTCATTGTATTATTTATTTTAAACTATTTATCGCTATTTTCCCATTATTTAGTTGACTTCAACACCTAATTTATGCTCTTTTAAGCATACGAGTCGAAAAGTTTTGTTGTGTACATACTATGTACATACTTTGCATACATAATCGTAGTACGAATAGTCAAACTCAATGTGTATGTACTATATCTGTTAATTACCAATTTAAAGCAAAAAAAAAAATTAGTAAAAAAGCAAACTGAAAAGGTTAAACGGTATCAAGTTTTCCCAAAGATTCTGTTAAGCTTGCTTGCCTCTCATTCCCGTTTTCGATCTAGGAGCTCAACTTGATTCAATATGCGAATTTAATTCCACAAAAACGGCACAACAACTTGAACTCGAAAAAAGAAACAAAAACAAAAATGCACTAAGATCTAATGAAAAAAATTCTGTATACATACATATGTACATAAATATGTATGTATGTACTATGTACATACATGTGGTGCAGTTACAATATATGCACATATGTATGTATATGGTATGTCCTATACGTATATGTACATATGTATGTATGTATGTATATACAAAAACATACATACATACATATGAATGTATAGGCATGAGTTTATTTGTGTATATTCGACCAGCTGAATTGAAAATAAATCACAATAATCTTACGATATGTTATAATTTTTGTGGAACATTCACAAGTTGAAACAAGTGGTAAACAATCGTATAAAATGTTAACAAATAAAAAGCCAAAGCTATGCAATCAAAATGGAAGTGAAAAAATATTCTGCTTATTTACTAGAGATCTGCTATAAAATAAAAATTTGTAACAATCAATATAAAAAAATTATCTGCAGTACACGAAAAAAGCTAACACCACCCACCGGACAGACAATCTGTTTAAATTTTAAAATTAGTATTATGTATTTTCATTTCTTTTCTCTCTTTTTCTCTCTTTCGCTTGCTTGTTGCTCTCTTTATATATTTTTCTCTTTATACTATGTTTCCACGCCAAAACGAACAACTTATTTCACTCTCTCGATTTCTTCGACGAATCAAGGCCAAATTAACCAACCGTTAATGGAATGTACTGTGAAGTTCTCTCATTGTAAGTTGTTAGTGTTGTTGCTCAAAATCAAAAAAAAAAAGTTACAATACCCGACGGTAATGTAATGTAACTGCAACGTGGGAAACAGCTGATCGATATTTTTATATGAAAAGTAGGTTACGTTACATTACATCTCTATAAGCATTTTCATTACTTTTCACATAACAATATCGATCAGCTGTTTCCTACTGTTGCATTTACATTACAATCGGGTAACTGAGCCTTTATTCTCAACATATTGGTGGCTATTTTGGAATACGCGTCGACTTGGTGAAATTTACATCTAAAACAAAAACAAAACTTTATAAATGTTAAACATTTGTTTTTGTTTGTCATACAAAATTTACCGTTTTTAAAAAAGAGAGCAACGCGTTGAAATTCTCACGTTCATTTCATTTTAGAATTGTATGAGAAACAAAAACAATTTCTGAAACTTTGTTTTTGCTTTAATGTAAAGTTTCACTTCTTCGACGCGTTTTCCCGAATAGCCACCATTGAAATGTTACTGCTGCATTACGTTACATCTGTAACTGTTTTACACATTGTACAAGACTGATGATGGTTATCGCAGAAACGATCAACTAAGTGGGTATTTTATTGTTGTTTCAAAAGCAAATTCGTTCTGGCTGCTCTTCGTCTTGTTGCAGTTGTCTTAAATCATGATTTCTTTTGATTATTGCTTTTAATTTATTGTATGCATTTTTTTTTTGTTTTTTTTTTATGTTTTATTGTTTTCTTATTTACATATATTTTTAATGTTTCTACGAATGTTTTTCTCTTGTTCTCGTTTTAATGTTGTAGAAAAGTTCAATAGGTTTCTGATCAATATTAAAGAAGTCACTATATTATTCACAATTTTTTGGGTAATTGAATGAAAAATATTTACAATTAAGATAATTTCCTCCCCGAAGTTGTGTATATAATTTGGTTGCTAAAGGTCGTGATTCACTATCCTACACAATCGCACGATCTGTCGAAAATGACATGTGTGCTAAAAATGCAACTGTATGACAGATTTTTTTGGCAAGTCGTGCAATTTTGGAAATATTTATGAAAAATTTCATAAAATAATAGATTCCATGCGATCAGATTTGTTTTTATGGTCAAACAGCTGTGAATGTTGTTCTTGCATCATTTTTTTATGATATTTTGGCACCCAAAGAGATTTTTTAAAGTCGGTCAGACTTCTGCAAGATTTTCTTGTGAATGAATCGTGCGATCGTGTAGAATAGTGAATCAATGCCTTAACCGAAGGGCGAATCACGAACGGGGGTGTGAATTAGTAATGAACTGGTCGTAGGGACACAGTACGAAATAACGTAACATAATTAATAATATTTTTTAAGGTTTTTCTTTTATTAAATATCTAGTGCTTCAGTATGTATGAGTGTGGGGCAATATAAATTCTACACACTCTGCACATATGTATAAACAGGCTAAAGCACACTTGTCAAACATGCTTTTGATATTTAACGATTGTAAAATATGTGTTTGTTGGTAAGTGTTTATTACTTCCTCATGTACATATGTATGTATGTACGAGCATTGTCCATGTGTATATGTGGGTCCAAGCGAGTTGTCGTTTTACGTTCAAGATGCATTTCATTTTTCATTATTTCAGGGTGTGTCGGTAAGTTATTAACCAGTTATTACTCATGACAGTAAAACAACTAAAGCTATGTACAGACGATTGTCAGATCTTACAATATTGTCAGATCTGGCAATGTGCTGACAATTTACTGGCAATCAAAAATTGCCAGCACAAGGTAGATTGCCAGTTCACACGGTTGTATCAAATTTGTCAGAAAATATAACAATTTATTGCCAGACGGTTGTATGACAATAAATTCATCTGACAAAATCACCAGTCGAAAAATTGTCAGTTCACACGGTTGTCATATGCAAAAATTGCCAGGCATGTTGATATGTGTTGCCAGACTCAAAGCACTTGTTAGAAATTGTTAAATATCAATCGTTTGTGGTAGTATTATATGTAAAAAGTGAAAATATAAATTATTATAGACCATAAAGAAGCAATTGCAATGATTTTGGCTGCAAATATTTTATTATATATTTTTTCTTTAAAATCAAGCGCGTACAGTGTTGCCCATAGAAACAATTCTCTTACAATGACGCCATTGTCAGATGCATAAGCTTCGCGCATCTGACAATATTAAAATGTCTGACTAATATCTGGCAATAATTTTGCAATGTGTTCACACGATTGTAAGATGTCTGACAATTTGTTGTCAGCTGCTAGTCTTGCAATGGACTAACAATAATTTTTTCTGGCAACGACGTCTGACAAAAATTGCCAGTTCACACGGTTGTAAGAAATTTTGAGTACATTTTACTGGCAATATTGTAAGATCTGACAACCGTCTGTACATAGCTTAATATATGTCATGAAGCATACGCTGTAAAACTTTGTGGAGTATTTCCTCCAGCAAAAAAAAAATAATTATAATAAGCCTGATTTACCTAAACTAGAGATCTGATTTCAAAATGATGTATACGAAGAAGGTAGAATAATACCAACTGAAATATTAGATTATCAAGCTGAATACCATGGGTTATGAAAACCTTTCAAAGCTCATAACTCTTACATGCATACATATGTATGTGTACCAATCAATTTTAAAGATGTTTCATGTCTTGGAAAGACCGCCAGATGCACTGTTGCCAGACAATTTTACAAAAAGTCTGCAAAAAGTGAAAAAAAATTCTGAAAAATCTGACAAATATTTTTAAAAAATCTGCAACAATAAAAATAAATAAATAAATAATTTTTTTTTTAATCTTATTTTCGAATTAACACCAATTATTTTGCTGTGCCAAATTATATGCTGATATGTATTATAAATTGTTTAACAGGAAATAAGCATTAACATGAGGAAAATATATATAAATTAAAAAAATTTATACATACTAAATCATACTAAAACAGTCACAACTCAAAAAATTCCAAATATTCAGGATTGGCAAGAAACTGTTGTATGCAACATAAAAACAGGTATAATGATATTTTGTATTGTTCAAGAAGATTGTCTTGTAAAATAAATTTTTGCCCGCATTAGAGATTTATTCAGTTAAGTTGTTTATGAAAAAACAAAACCATTTTCATAATATTAAGTTGTGGATGTTTATGATTTAGTGTGCGATATATATATGTATATACTTCTGTGCACGGGTTTGTTAGTTCCTTTTAACACATGTTATGCTTGTTGTATCGTTACGCCAAAGTTAAACGTCAAAAGTTACACAACTCCAAAAAAAATGTGAGCAATTTTATCATAAAAACAGTGATATTTCGAATTAAAATCAAAAAAGTAAAGCAAATTTTATCAACAAAACAGTGTCAACTCAAAATACAACCAAATTTTAAATAAAACAATTTGATTATTTTTAACTTGAATAAAGGCTCAAATCAAAATAATACGAATACCTTTTTATGAAAGTATACGATACATATCTATGTCCACTTTTGTATTAACTCAAAATAATACCTTTTTGGTGATACAAAGGTAGTCACTACAATATCACAAAAATGGTCTCAAATGTGGTTTTCGAGATGAAAGAGTAATCGGAATACGTTGAAATGTTTACAGTAGATAGATATTGATGTTGTTAGTTGATTTCTTGCAAAAAGTGAAATTTTAAAAATTTTTAGTTAATACCCTCTTGTTGATTAAGTTCGATATCTATGTACGAGTATGTATATCCAAGCCAGCCATCATTTTTCGAAAACAGCGAATATTTGTTCAAAATTTAAAAACAAAAGTGAATCGCTCAAAGAAAAAAATTCCTCCCTCCGGAGTATGTATACAAGATAGCAAGCAGATTTAATCAAAAGTATCAAATTTTCTTTTTAAAGGCGCAAAAATTTTTTTTACAACTACATACTTGAATTATTTTTTATAAGCCCTTAAATTCAAGAAAAAAATTTGAGAAAAGATATAATAATATAAATAAAATAAACAAAAAACATAAGAACCCACTAAATTATTTATTAAATCATATATGTATATGTAACATTATTTTTTGCACAATCTAATACACCTATAATACCTCAAAGTATACGAGTACTAAAATTATTTTAGATATGTGCAAAAAACTAAATGTTTTATAAATAATTTTAAGAAAGACGTTATGCATTTAAAAAATGCAATGCATGAAAATAATCTCAACTCACTTTACAATATGATAAATTAAATATTTATGTACACAATAGGCTTTGAATATGTTTACATCCGTCCAGGTCAAGATTAATTTTATTTGCATCAGTTTATAAACATACATATACATATAAGCATTTCCTAATTTATTACCCATTCATGTAGCAGACAAGGTGATCCTATCATGAATAAACTGCCAACCTTGGCATATGATCGTTCTAGATTTATGTACATGTTTTAAAAATGAGAATATAAGCTTCTACCGTATAGAGTAAATAGTAATTTTGTAGCTGAAATAATACCTTAGCTTTATTAAAAAGTGATAATCAAAACGTGAATAAAACTGACTGAATGAATAAAAAAAGTTTGTTGGTTAAGCATGTCTAGATGCAACAACAAACAAACTTTTTTAAATCGTATTCATTTCATTAAAAAAAATCAAACATAATCTAAAATAAATTCATTAAAAATGCGAAAAAAAAATGCGAAACAAAATTACACTAAATTCGTTTGCTTTTTTAATTTTAAACTGCACTAAAACTTACATACGAGTATGTTAAACCTTTAACACTCCGAATTTTATTAATTTTTTTTTTCTACTCCTGGTTTGTTAGTACGTATGAGTGTTACAAAATTAAATTGTGCATCACTCATACTAATCTACATATCGAACTACATATCTAGTTCTTCCAAAGAGCGTCAACTTAAAATTTACAAATGTTCAGTAGAGGCAAAGAACTGGTTTTATTTGCATATACTGTTACATACATATTTATATCACAAACAAGCATAGACCTACTTTTTTTAGGAGAAATAGTAGAGAAAATGTTTTAAGATTTTTGTAGTTGTTAGATATGACCACTGTTTATCCATTTCTTGAAAAAGTAGATTTGGTTTTACACCATTTTTATAGCTTTGCTATTTATTGCGCGATACAGGAGTTAGGACGTGATTTTCGTAACAGAAAAAATCGACACTATTACAGTTATAAATTTATTTTTGTTTTGATTTATTTGTACTTAAAAGCAGAGTACGAAAATAAACGAAACAAATTGTTTGATTTTGTTTTGTTTGGTTCTTTGAAGTGAGTGAAACAAAAACAAAACAAGAAGAATGAGAACGATTGCTCAATTTATGTTTGCTCTGTTTTTGCACATGAGCACACACCAGAGAACACAGCCGATCAGCTGTAAGCCGGCTTAACAGCTGCCATCGGAAACAAACAATGCATTAATTTAATCGTACGCCGCTAGAAAAGAAAATTATGGGAAATAAATGGAATCGTTTTGAAATATTTGCAGAGAATTTGACATTATCATATAATATAATTTTATTTCATTGTTATTTCACACATGAAATTTGTTTTATATAACTAAGCAGCAAAGCTATAACCGGGTGTCCTAAGACATCTCTTTTCTTTTTTTCTCTTCTTGTTGTTGACGGAAAGGCATACGACGAAAAGGGAAGAAAGTTCAATAAATTTAATTAGCTTCGTTGAAGGGATTTTATTTTTGTATATTACGATTACTTTTTAATTTCAGATGCGCTACTGCGTATCATTAATTAATTATAGTTGCATTACATATTGTTTAGCTGTTTCTTAAGAGATTTTTTATGACGTTTTTTCAATGAATCTTCACAAAATTATTTGCATCTATAATAATGGTCTTCCGTTGTCTATACCTTAAATTATTGTTTTAAATTATTTTATTATTATTATTAAAAAAAAGTCAATATCAAAAATAAAAGTTTCCAAGTTCAAATGAAAAGATCTCTAAAAAGCAATGTCACGTTAATGTTTTTACTTTCTGGTGGTCTTTCCGAAAAACTAAATATATTTAAAATCGGCTTGGTCAACTTTGAGGACATGTATCTCAGCTTGTGTAATAATCCAAATATTAGGTTCCCTTCTAATTTCATTCATCAGAAGATATACATACATAGATTGATGACCTGGGGAACCACTGTGCCCTGTTAAAATGCTTGAACTACGCAACTGTTCATCATATTTGTAATTGAGATAACTTGTTCTCTTTCACAAAATCAGTTGCATATTATCTATTTACTTTTTGATTTCTCGCAATTGCAATGATGTTTGGACTTTTCCTGCATTGACATTTTTGTAATAACATAAACTCTTATTGCAAATTTCTTTTTTTTATATTTTTTTTTCTGTTAATGTAAATTATGGCAAGACGCCTTAAGACCATGTTAAATTTATCAACTTATACTAAAATTCAAAGTTTAAGATCCAAATTTAAATCAATAGATAGTGTGCAAAATTTATAAAATCTAAGTAATAACTCATTTCGCAGAATTGTTCAATTTGTTTTGAGAGTCAGTCCTTCTTCATACCGTTTTAACTGCTTGTTAGTGCATTATTTTTACTTTTTATTTATTGGTTTATTATTATATGTTTACTTAACTTTTATGAGTTTATTTTCTATTTTGGTTTGGATTTAGCGTATATTTCCATAAAACTACAAAATGAATATAATTCGGTTTGTAATTGAAGCATGAATTATGAGTGAGACAGCGAATTTGGAAAGATGCCGTGGAAACATAGTACGAAATCACATATTAAAAACTTAAACAACTCCTCCTTAAATGGTATACAAGGCATTCCTTAGCACATACATATGTATGTATACATATGTATATGTATTTTAAAAATGTTCCAATACATGTATGTATGTGTGTAAGTATGTAAATGCAATGCCTCAAAAAATTTTTCCTAATACATAAATAAAAATACAACATATCTACAATAACTGTATTTACTATACATAATAATTTTTCATTACTTTTCATTTTACTCCTTTATAACTTCATTTCATAAATTTTTACCTCCTAACGATTTTAAGTATCGACCATCAATTTTTATTTACATACATATGTATACATATTGTACATATACATATAGTACATATACATACATATATAAAAAAAATTAAATCTAAAGCACCAATTCTTCTTTTTTTAATTGGAGGATCGATCAATCAATTAGACTACCAAGCCATCAACTCTTACAAATGATTTGCATGCATTCAGCGGCGCACGTTCAATAAAATTAGTTTGACTTGAGTCTTTAGGTTTTCTTCACCAAAAAATAAAAAAAAAAACATTATGGCCATCAAGATCATATAAATAGGTATAACGAACATTTATGGTACAAATTAAAACTTAGACACAGACATAAGTATACATACTCGTACATACATACATACATATATCTATACACATATGTATTTGTTTAATTTTTTCTGGTTTAAATTCAATATTTATGTATGTCTCGTGTGTATGTTTGTACATGTAAGCATTTTTAATAAAACTAATCGCATAAATATGTAAAGTATACATATGTATGTATGTGTATACTCTATTTACATTTCCATTAATATTAGCATAAATGAATGTATGTATGTGTATCTGGTATTCTTTTAACTACGATAGTATTGTTTCATCAGTGCGAAATATTTCAAATTAATCTTCCTCAAACAAAACAAACAATAAAATATTCAAACCATTTTTTATTTCATGCTACGTCATTTTAATGAAAATGCCTCAGCCCATGTGACTTTAAAGGTAGAATTAGTAAAATCGTATCGTGAAGTTGCGTGTCAGCTGACAAAAGCCGTACCATATGCAATGCATGTTACTAGTTATAAAATATGTGGTGGTAGCATTGCTGACGTAGAAATCTACAGAAAACTGATTTTTCTGTAGCGAATGTCAAAAAGCCGCATTCAAAGCTAGTCAAAAAAAAATGTGCTATGCAAATTGTTACATTTTCTATAACTTGTACACAAAGCTGAACGATACGGCAAGCTGTAAAGTAGAAAGATACGATTTTACTAATTCTACCTTAAGAAATATGTATGTATGTACATATAGAATAAGAAGTTATAAAGGGTGTAAAGAAATATATTTTTAATATCAATGAAACGGGATTATTGGAAATAAAATTTTATGAAATTAATGTTTAAATATGATTTCTGCCATGTGGCCGCCACGGCTAGCGTGTAGAAGGCGCAATCTGCGGCTGTATTTCTCCGATAACTCTTCGAATGTTGATTTTCAGGTGTTAAATTGTTTGTGGTTTATCGACTTAGACAAGTGACTCAACATAACCCCAAAGAAAATAATCCAATGGGGTTAAATCACACGATCTTGGTTGACAATTAATTGGGCCGTTCCTGTTGCAACCACATGTCAGCAAGATTAATGCCACGTAATTTAGGTACGAAAAAATTTCGAATCATGTTCCTATACCTGTCACCATTAATAGTAACATTTTGACCATCATCGTTTTTGAATGTACATATATGGGCTAATGACTCCCCCAGCCCATAAATCACACCAAACAGTAATTTTCTGTGGATGTAATGGTGTTTCGACAAAAGCTTGGGGATTCTGTGCTTATTTACGAACCCATTCAACCAGAAATGGGCGTCATCGGAAAATAAATTTTTTCAGTTTTCTCAAAATTTCAACAATTTGCACGCGTTGCTCTGATGTAAGTATTTGAAATTTCAAACCAAACTAAACAAAAAGCAAGTATCAGCTGTTAAATAGGTGCTCAAATAAAGCAGTGATGCCAACTGAAAGTTGTGACACTCTAAAAAAAAATCACGCTTTATAATGCCGAAAAAGTAATAAGAGAAATTTATTATACACTTAATTGCAAATTACATTCCTTGCAATTCTCTGAAAACAACTTGCTTATGGCCTCCTACTACACATATATAAGTCCGTCCGTACGAAATATGTCCCACCAGAATCCTCCTTATGTCTTTATAATCAAGGATTTATCCCAAAACGTAGCTGACATTCTTACATCTTATAATATTCATACACCAGCCAATGTAAAAGCAAACAAATTGCAATAAAAAATTAAGAATGCTATACAAGCATGTTGTACTTTAGTATCTCATGTACGTTAAATGTAAAAATACTGCTGGCTTTTTGAAGTGAAAGCCACAAATTTTTAATTTGTTAACTACCCTTTATTGTACTTAAAATAAAAAAGTACACAAAAGTCAACGGTCATCTGTTTCAGTCACAGGACACTCGTTTTGCAGAAAAGCCCACTATGTCAGTCACAGCACACCTGTCTTATAGAAAAATCGGATTTGTCAGTTACAGCACACTTTTCTTATAGTTCCCATTTCACTGGATAATGCTATTGAATTAAAGTGTAAATCAAGCATAATTCAACCCTTGACAATTGATTGTTTGACTTGAATAGCCCTTGTTTTACACTTGATTTCAAGCAAAATTGCTTATTGGGATGTAGCTTGTTTGATTTTTTATTTCAAAATATTTTCAAACTTGAAATTACTTGAAAAAATGCTTGAATTCAACTTTGTTTCCAATTAAATTTCAAGGGCATGAATTTAATTTTTTTAGTGGTTATTGGGCTATTGTAAACTTAAATTAAAATCATGTATGTATGTCAATCAAACAAAAATATCAAAATCGAGGTTTTTATTTTTTTTTACTTGATGCTCTTAAAAATGATCGATATTATGGAAGAAAACTAACAATACGCAATGAGTGTAACTTGAACTTGTATTCAAAAATTAAAAAAGTGCAATTAGTTGCATGATTTTTCGTTTGAGGTAACGATATACATACATATGTAGTATATACATCTGTGGTGCGATGTAAGTCTTTATTGCAGAGATTTGATTTTTGTTATTGAGAAATGCTCTTGCCGCAACTACTCAAGACCTAACAATAACTTGTAGTGTCTTTTGTATGCAAATACTTACAATCAATATTTTCCTTTGTTGGAATCAAAACAAAGGTCAAATCTCCAGACTTACTACTGCCTGCAAGCCAACAATCTAAAAATTATCCAACAAGACACCCAATCTGCTATCAGTGATGTGCATACATATGTATGTATGTACATTGTCATTGCCGTTTGTTAATTACCAGTGCATGTGCAAAAATCAATCAATTCTTTTTCTATTGATGGTTTTCATATACATACATATGTACATATGTACATATGTATATATGTATATACACAAAATTTTAAAAGTAGCAATAAATTGTCGCAAGTTAAACATACACAGAGATTGACAGGCTATATCAAAATAAAAGTAATTTTCAACCTCGAAGAAATTATTAGTGAAACTCATTTTTTTTAAATTTTAAACTTGCACTATACGAAGAATTTGCTCTGAAGGTGGTCAATTAAAAACTTAGAAAATTTTCAGTCATCATTTTCATATACTCTTATATCACAAAGAGTGTATTTTTGGTGAAAGAGTAGGGAAAATGAAGTAAGATCTTTAAAGTTATGTGAACATTGCAAAATTTCGAGTTGAAGCCCTTTACAGGAAAAAGTGTATGTATGTACATACATACATACATATGTATATATTAGCGGATCTGGCACACGTTATTCTCTTCATACCTTAGAATGGTTTAATATGAGGTTAATTTGTTTTTCGTTTTCTTCTTCGAAAAAAAAAATTTCATCTGTAAAATGACGTTTTCGAAATCTTATCAGCAAAACCTTTCATTCGATATCCATGTCCTGGATAAATACTAAAAATATCGTGTGTGCCATTAGTTTCGAACGTTTTCAATTAGAATAGAAAATTTGCGAATCGTAAAAGAGAAGATGTGGTATTCACAATCCACATAATTTTTAAGTTTTTCGAAAGCCAATTTAGAAACGTTTATGCAGTGGATACATATACAAGCTAAGTGTCAAACTCAATGTATTAAGGTAAATTGTTTCTTTTTTTCCGAATATTTCAGCGAAACTGGTTGCTAATGTGGGAATGTTTTTTATATCTCCTTTTCTTTGTATTAAAACCAAATATATATTGGTTTTAATTTCCGAATTAAGTAGATAAGATATCATACACATTTTTTTTTTTTTATTAAATAAATTTTATTGTGTAAAATAGGAAATTCTATTTGATTTCACACTGCTTGGTGCAGTCGAAAGTAAAACGAAAAAATTATTCGGAAGTGAATGTCAGGACACCAAAATATGCAGAAAATATTAATTTTCACGAGGATGTGGAACTCATGATAGACACACGTATATATGTATTTTCTTTATATGTGAAATTATTCTGGACGTATACATGAATATAATTATTGCGTATGTATTTAAGTGGGTCCATGAATGCTTTATGGTGAGACTGCAATCACAATCGAAGATGGTGGACAAATTATTTTACTATGCAAGTCCATGAAGAAAAAATTTTCAAAGTAAATTGACTGACAATTTAAATTCAACATGACGGATATACCAAAAGACTAAAAGGATACTTTTATGCAAACTCATGATCTGGTATCAAGTGAAAAGCTTAGAAATTGAGAATAATCCCAAAAATAGAATTATTTTACCCCAAATTGAATAAATGTAACTAACGTTCGAAATAAAAGTAATTTGATGTAAAGAGGTAAAACGGATAATGAGTAAGAGAACTGAAAAAAGTCAACCTAGTAAGAGAAAAGTGAACTTATGGCATTAAAAGCGTGTGCTGGGTCCACTATGTGCAAAATACATGTTAAGAAATTATCGAAAAAATACATACACATCCTTTTTTGAAGTCGGCTAAAATTAATAACGACTTCTTTCTCGTATTCCTATTTAATTCAAAATTGGTCTAAGATTGACAAAAGTATTTGTGAACATACATACATACACACAAACATACATTCATGCATGCATTCACACATACATACATATATACAAACACATAACAAATGCATTCGGGCAAATTTTTTTTAAGATGTTATTTTATTTTCGATTTAATCGTAAGGGACAAAAATTAAAATTTTCAAACATGTTTTAAAATTTATCAATAATTTTGGCATTTTGATAATTCTAAACTCTCATCAAATTTTAATTTCAACAAAAAAAAACTATATTTTTACTACATGTCGCTTACGATTAAATCGAAAATAGGGCTCGATGTACATACAATCAACAAAAAAACATCCCCCCAAACCAAATGTTTCGATTTTTTCTGAAGTCAGACTTGTCGTACCGAATTCGTTAAGACGTTTCGGTAGTGTGTCTAAATTCAGATTTTATATAACGAATTCGTTAAGACATTTTGGTAGTTTTTATAAGTTTTGTTTTAGATAAATGTAATAAATAAAGAAGAATTGTAAAAAATATTAAAAAATTTAAATATGTAATAAATATGTGTGTTTATTCAAATTATTTCGACAAAAGAAGCAACATAATGATGAAGCGGTACTCTGCTGTATAAACAAAAAGAAACCGTACCTGCATGTCGTTGCAACATTTCTTATCGACATGTTGTTACGATTTCGTAACTACATATCGTCGCGAAGTCGTGTCAACCATTTCATATAAAAATCGTTACGAATTCGGTAATATTTCGGTACCGAAATCGGAAGATTTTGTGGACTAGTCGTTACGAATTCTTTACGAATTCGGGACATTTGGTTTGGTGGGATATTTAATAAAATAATTACATATGTATGTATATAATAGAGTAAGATTGCAACACAATTTATAAAAATATTTCTAGCTTCGACTACTAAAAACACTTTCCGATTATTGATACAATGTGCATGTTTGTATACACATATACAGTGAAACCTCTCATAACGGACACCTCCCATAACCAGACCCCTCTAATAGCCGGACAAGTTTTGTAAATGCAAAATTAGAATAAAAGAAGATGTACCTCTCACATAAGCGCACACCTCGAATAACTGGAAAAAAATACCACTACCGTGAGTGTCCGGTTTTGAGAGGTTTTACTGTATATGTTCAAAATAGTACATCATTATTTTTCAAATAAATCATGTAATTAGACACTACCGCTTTCAGTCCAACTACAAAAATATCTTTATTTGCATAATATTTACATAATAAACACATCCATACATACATACATATATTTATAATGAATTTTCATATTCATAGCCATAATAATGTATGTATGTATGTGTATCTATGCTTTGGAATGAATTTTAAGAATAAAAAGCATGCTTTAATACAAGTACCTATTGTATTTTTTTGTCTTCATGAAATTTTTACTTCAAAATATTTTCCAATAACTGAATCACCTAAACAGGGACTTTTTAAATTTTAAGAGTATGTAAATAACAATTTTACATATGCATGTAATTTAAAAGTACTATATACATAAATGCATACAAACATACATACATACATACATACGTACATAAGTATATACATACATATCGTCATCAAAAAGACCTAATAACCTATCTACAGTTTTCAAAAGTTTACAGGAGAGGGAAAAAACGTTATAAAATGGGAACTATTTGCAATATTGAAAGGAAAATTAGGTACAAAAACTGGTGATAACTTGGTCATTTGTAATATTAGATGGTCAAAATTTTGCACACTTATACGTTATATATATAGGGAATAAAAATCCATAAAAAGCTCAATTTTGAAATTTTTGCAGATAAGTTATTAGGTCTTTGTGATGACGATATGTATGTCCATATTATGCTTTATAATACCCAGCGGGAACTAGAAGCAGTAAGGATGCCTTCTAGAAGGTCTCTGTATGCCTTCTTTTGGATGTAGAAGGCCTGCTCGCTCCATTCCACGCTCATATATTTCAGGAAGGCCTTCAAATTAATGGATTTTGCTTTTATTTTGGTAAAAAACAAAGCAAAACATGCTACTCCGTCTCTTCTCCCTTTTCATAGAAGGGAGTGTGGAATGTGTATCGTATCTTTTCTGCGAAAGAGCCCTTTAATAAGGCCTGAACTAAGAAGGTCTTCTGAGTTTTACCGCTGGGAAGTTTTTTTATATTTAAATACGTAGACACATGCATACTCACATACATATGTATGTATGTATGTATGTATCTGTGTACATACCCAACGGTAGAAGGCATCCTTACTCCTTCTAGTTCCCGCTGGGTATGTATGTATATAATATATACATAACTCTTTGATTCAAATATTTCACGCTTTATTTCTCTTAATTTTTTATATTTAACTACAAATAACAAAGTAAATTGGTACATATTAATATATCAAAAATTTTTTATTTTCAACCTGCGCATTAGTATAATTAAATTTATCATTTGAAAAACTATCTTAGCACAATAAAGTGTTTCATAGCTATAAAGGTAACAACATATGGCAATTGTTTCTCTAAAAACGGTCATTTCAAAATGCACAAGTTTTTAGTAAAGCCAAATAACTCTTACACCGCTTTTCCACACGCAAAGTTTACTTTGCAAAGTCTTAATTCAGCTGGGAGAAAGACAGAAAGAGACAGTGATACTACTGCTTGTATTATACCACAAATAGGCATATTTTTAAGAAATTTAACCCTTGTGAGTCAAGTGGTTTAAAATATCACTTCATTTTTTTTATAGATATTTTTAAGTTATTTGTTCCAGAAATTTGGAAATAACTACCAAAACAAACTTTAAAAATACTTTATGCACGAAAACATTAACCCTTCTACACTTTGGAACCAAAACAGCACAATCAGAAATTATTTGCCAAATTTAAAGCAGTAAAGTTTTTGACTGGGTAATTTTTGATCCAAAGCGTTGAAGGGCTACTATTTTCGTTCATTAAGGGCCTCATTTTGTAAAACTCAACTCAAGGCGTTGAAAAATTTTATATAGAAAAAATTTTAATTACAAAAACAAAATGCATAAAAAATTTGTGAACGCTAAGCGTTGCGTTTTACAAAATTAGGCCCTAAGTAAGTCTTTTTTAAAATTTTTTTGACAAATATTTTTAAAATCTTTCATAAAAAAATTATTTACAACCTACATTGCAGCAAAGGGTTTATTATTCCAATAAAGCTATTTTTAATATAATTTAGCATATTCAGAAAAGTACCTTCGCCGATTTTCCAAAAAAATCAGTGCAAAATTATGGGAAATTTTACAATATATGAACTTGGACCTCACGCCTTGTAACTATATTTTTAAGTTTGAAATTCCATATATGATCGATTATACCGAAAAGTTTGGTGCTCTTACAGCAAAGTCTGGCACACACATACATCTTTATATTACGAGTACTTATGTGTTAGTGAGAATATAAAAGATAGTTAAATGCAGCGATGCTAACTATTTATAACCCAAACGCGCTATACCCCTTGTCAAAACGCGCTAAGTTACAGCATTATCATCAATTTATAGTTTGGCATAGTTAAAACGCGCTAAAACTAGCGCGAAAGGCACTAAAAAGGCATCGCTGGTAAATGTATGCTAATGAGAGATTGAGATGTTTTATTCCGTACATGTCAGGGAAGGAAAATGACTTCTTGGATTTTGTACCAACTGTGAAAACAAAATGTACTTTTTGGGCTATTACGGTACCATATTTTTTAATATTTATTAATAAGAACGGAAACATAAAAAAAATGTATAAAAATTCAGAAGTAAACACTAAAAAACAGAAACTTAACAAAAATGTGTATAAAAATTCAGTATAAAAAATAAAAAATAACATAAAAAAATATTAAATATTACATTCATAAGGGTTCATTCGTAGATTAGACTTGTTAGAGAGCGGTTATTTTACAAATTTTGCTTATTAACAGGCCTGTGTCCATGCACTATAAAATCTCAGTTATACCCATAAAAAATGCGCGATAAAACCTAAAAAACACTATTGAAGTAAAGGAGCGATATGTAGTCAACAAAATTAAATATAACCACAGTCAAGGTGAGTTAATGTACGAAGTGCTGTCAAGTTAACAGCTACGGTTAAAGTAGTAGATAGATTTTTTTGTTGCTGACGTGACACCACCTGGTACATGAATTTGCCTTGACAACAGCATTGCAACAAAATCAGAGAAGCTGGCCGTCTAAAATAAAACACACAAAAAAATTCAAGACAACATACGCAAAATTAATGTTACAATATAGTGAAACATTGGCATTTTTAAATTGTACCAAGTAACTCGCGGTAGTACCACGGTACCAACGAGGTCAAAAATGTACCATAAAAAGTACAATTGTGCCATGATTTCCATCCGTGTTACATGTGTTTAAGTACGTGTAAAAAGAGCATAACTAAGTGCCCGCGGACGGCCTTTTGCCTGTCTCTTTCTTAAAGTAAAGTCAGTCGATAATTCAACATCAATCAGGGTTGGCAAAATTGGTACATATGGTAGTACCTTATTCGGTACTATTCAAACTCGAAAAGACCAATAGTACACTAATGGTTAATTTAGTACATTTAAGGAATCTCCTCCCCCAATTTCACACCGCATTAATTTTCAAACAATTGCAAGTGTAAAGTGAGGGTGGCGTTGGCTGAAGTAGTTAGCATGTTGAATACAAAACCGAAGGTCCTGGGTTCAATCCCTGTATCCGACAGTCATTAAATAACAACACCACGCATTTTTCTGATGTGCATTAGTGTCCCTTTGTGTCAGTTGTTGTAGGAAAGTTCAAGTGATGAAGGCATAGTCACTGGTCACTGAACTATACCGACTTCAGCAGATACTAGTCCTAATGTAACATCAGAGCGCCCTCCTTCGTTGTGTAGCAAAATCATCGGTGAAGTAAAATAATCAATAAAATGGCTACAAGACACAGCTTCAAAAAATTAATACGCCCCATTTAACATCAGAGAGGCGCTGCAACACTGCATTATTAAAAACGTGCGAAAAGCAGAGTTGTAAAAGAATGAAGCTTTCCTCTATCTCTTCTTTTACCACCTGTCTTCTCTCTCACTATCCATTTTCTAAAGAAGGTAACACCTAGTATTAGCAGTAGGCATTAATTGCCTGAGTGTTACTTCTTTAAAAAAATAAATAAATAAATAAAAAAAAGGTGTAGCCATATGCTTTAACATCCGAACTCACAAGCAAATTTGTGAAAACGATTCGGTAGCCGGAACATAGACGATTATATTAATAAAAATATGTAATTTGATCTAAAAAATCTTTTAGTACAATTAAAGTCAAAAATAAACAATTTTAAAATTTTCAATCCCATCCCTGTTCAACACACATACATATGTGTGTGTAACTACTAGATATGAACCTAGCACCACGTTATAGCAAATCTCCGAACATCTTTTTTTCCGACCGTTTCGGAAAAAGAACCTCACACCAAAACTCAAATTTTTAAATCTTATTAAAAACACATTAATATGTATATATGTATATTCACTATTTATACATTTTTGATGAATATACAACTTACATATTTTATTAATTAAGAAAAGAAATTATAGCTATGAAACACAATCAGATTTGTATTTACTATAATATTTGCATGCGTTCATAGATTTTAAGATACATATATTTAAATGTCGTTAGCTGAAACGAAAAACCATATACGAGTACATATGTAACAACATACTTTTTTTTAATTTTACAGGAGAAAGAAAAATTTGTACGTAGTTTAGTGTTTACATTTTAGTTTATAGTTTCGATGTTTTTTAAGACTAAATTTTTTATTCTGAATTTATTGTTAGTTACATATTGAGCCTTATTTTCGATTTTATCGTAAGCGAAAAAAATTAAAGTTTTCAGGAGAAGATTTTTTAAAATATTCATATACATATGTTTTTGTACGTAAATTGTCGTTTGCGATAAAATTTTACAGCCAGTATCTTAAAAGTTGTCAACAATTTTGGCATTTTGATAATTCTAAACTATCGGTAGGCCCATAAAATTTTAATTTCAATAAAAAAAAGTATATTTTCGATAACATTTCACTTCCGATAAAATCGTAACGAAAAAAAAAGCCTCGATATGGGTTTTTATTTAAGCTAACGATTTCTTGCTTGTTTTAATGATATGTGTTGTTCAATATTATTTGATTTTACTAAAATTAATATTTATTTGTTTATTGAAATATTGTATGTAAATTTTTCTTTATGTTAATGTGGATGTTTTAACACAGAAATACCTTCATAATTATGCAATATAAATTCTTTTTTCTGGATAATACATTCTTATGTTTTGTCATTCATGCGATATTAGTGTGCCCAGGGAAGAGCAGCCTGGTTGGAACGAGGACGTCGTTGCAGCGTCCAAGAAAGTCAACAACAAGCAGCAGCTTGTCACCGGCGTTGGGTAAAAAGAAATAGAGTAAGTGTTAGTTAATACGGAATGCAGCTATCAGTTGAGCGCAATGTTAGAAGACAAGTTTGAAATTAAAATTAAAATAAACTGATCATTTATACCAGCTACGTCCAAACACAAACTGCATTTGAGGTAAACAAACAGCTTAGAAAGCTCTTAAATTTGTTATTGTTTCTTTGCAAGATAAGAGCAAGCATTGTTGTGTCGCTGAGATCTGGTTGGCTGTTCTGCTCTCGTCGGTGTGAAAGCACAAAAAGCTCTTTATAAAAGTTTGCACATTGTGCATATGGCTTGTTGGACGTAGCTGATTTATACCGATGCCAAGTACACCCACGATTTTAGAAAATTTATTTTAAAATTGCTTTGGACTTTATCGAGTTTTAGCTTTTGAAATACATAATTGATACAATATTTTATCAAAACACTTAACAGATACAGGATGCATCTTTGGGTGGTTCTTCGGACGATGAGGACTTTTTGGGTGTTTTGCGCGGTCCAAGTACTTTTGCTAATGCTTTTTTATATGTTGGTCTGGGAACAATAGCTCTTGGCTTAGTTATTGCTTTCGTAGGTACTGGTGAGAAAGGCTTCAAAACCGTGGAATTGCGACTAATTGGCCCATCGCTTATAGGTAACAAAAACACTTTGATCTATTTCTTATGCTCAAGGCATTTATCTAAATTGTACATGCATACAAAAAAATATATTGTTGTTGATTTCCTTGCGATCAGGCCTCGGATTCATATGTTGCCTCTTAAGAATTTTATTTTGTGTATGTCCATCTCATTGTATATCAACAAAGAAAAATGCACGAAAGAAAAATGGTAATAAAATCGATGCCGATCACACAACATCTCTGCTAAGGGGAGAAAGTAAACGCGTATCAATTGCACGTGGAGCAGGTCAACAGGTACATATATACAATGTATATACATAGTTTTAATTTCGAGACAATTCTAATAACTCATTTCATATTATTTATACAAATAGACTAGATATCCAATCACCCATAAACGATCGAATAGCAAAATGCTCAACGAAGGCATGGAAGCTTTGAGACAAATTGCTACAACCTCGCTATTTATGCAAAATGAACAAAAACTAATGACAAATCGAATTGTTCCCATCATCAAAGAACCTGAAAACATTAGTGGTAAATCATATTTCTTTTCTTTTTTTGACAATTGAGTAGGCCTCCACTTATATTAGCTAATTAAGCCAGCCAATTTAATACTACATACTATGGAAACAATCACCCTTATCGCGAATAAAAGGCGAACATTTTGTTCACGTGAAATATTTCCGTGAACAAAAAAATGGTGAAATAAATTAGAAAATATTTAGTATACTGACACAACAACAAACATTGACGATCACAATTTTAGGGAACAGGGAACACTTTCCACGTGAACTTTTATTCCCGATAAGGGTGAATTAATTTAGTTGAATAATCCAAAAAAAAAAATTAAACAAAAAAGGAGTAGTATCCTTCCACCTTGGCTCGTCTTCAAATTAAAATAATTCAATCAGAAAATAATCGTATGTACATACATATCGTTTTTTTCTTGAAATCGAGATGTTCTTTTATCGAAGTATGCTCAAATCTCGACCTGCGTGAAGTTCCTTTTGAAAAAGAAAATCGAATTTTCATTATATATGTATAAGTATATTTTATTATATTTATATACATATCTATAGATTGTTAAAAAAAACAAAAAATTTAAAATACTCACAATTTTAGAAGGTTTAATTAAAATCAGTATAATGCGATATATTTCTTTGGTCTTTTTGTATTATGCAACATTTTAATGCATTTACAACTCTTTGTACTAGTTTCGATTAATACAAAACTATTTAATATTTATTGATGTTTTTTTTAATATTCATTTAATATTTCGAAGCAAAAATGAATATGACGTTATTAGTTTATCTCGTGAACCCTCTTTATTTTAGATACAGTCAAATCCCGATAATTCGTACCCCGATAAATCGTAATTCCCGATAATTCGTAATAAACAGTCGGTCCCTTGAAAAAATCTCGTTATTCGTAAAATTTCCAAACATTTTGGTCCCCTCAATAATTCGTAATTTTTTTTTTCAAATAAAATCTCCTTTACCTTTTATAAATCGTAATTTTTTGCTAACTACCACTTATAATTCGTAATAAAAACAACAGAAACATGGAAAGAATGATTTTTTGTTTAATGCTATTTTATGGGTTGGTTTTTGCTTTTGCTTGTGTGTGTGTTTATTTTTTAAGATCAGTTTTTACATGAATAACAAAGAAAAATGTCAAAGCGCACGCATAAAACTCTGTCGGTGTTACAAAAACAAAAAATTTAGTAAATAAATTGAAAAACCCCGTTAATTCGTATTTATTTTATTTTAACCCCGTTAAATCGAAACCCCGCTAAATCGAAAACCCCTATAATTCGTAAGAAATGGCCGGTCCCTTGCGATTACGAATTATCGGGATTTGACTGTATTTAATTATGAGCAGAAAAGCTTTATTTTTACTACAAATGGCATTGAAACAATTTAAATTAATAATGATAATCATAATACATAATAATGATTTTTACGCTCTTCCTTGTTATGATTTTGTTGCAAGACCACTGATTAATAAGAATTATTTTTTCTCTATTCTTTTTTATAATTTTGTTACAAAAACACTAGCAGATGCAAATGATGCCTTCAACGACAATAAGAAAACATTAGATACAGTATCTACTATGGAAATTGCCAATGATCAAAATGCCACATCAAGGACAGATTCAACCATAAATAACGAACTAGCAACTAATACTGCCGTTTTTAAAGCACCTTCAAGACAGTTAGATGAGGATAAAGGCTGTTTCGTGAATGAGAGTAGTGATATCCACAACAGTAAATTGTCTCGACAGCGTACTTCCCTCCGTCAGCAAAGTCCTTCGATTCCTTTACTTACCCAAAACGGAAATAATGAACAGCAAATGGAAACATCATTAATGTTCATTAAGAATGCTAGCTTGGGCAAGGAAATTGTTACATCAGCGCATATGCTGCCGCCAAATACTATAGCCCATGTATCATTTTCGATAGAAAATAACACCACTACTGATAGCAGTGTTATACCTCCAGTACATGGCGCCAGCAGTGTGGCAAAAAGTAATTTGATAGCTGTGAGGCCTCAGACAACAGAACAACAGACAACTACTATCAGTTGTAATAATAATAATATTCCTAGCACATACGCAGCTGCTTTGGCTGCAGCCATTTCTTCCCGCGCAAATATAGACCGAACTGAAGGCCTAGTACGTGGGCCCCTTGGTATGCCAATGCATGTGCTGGCAGCCGCATCCTCCACATATGCATTACCAATTTCAGCTGCCAGTGTATGCACAATTAACACATCCACATCCGCTCCACTTCCAGCACCATCAACGGCACCTTCTACACTCAGTACAGCTTCATGCGAAACCACCACCCCTCATCAAATCATACCGGGACAGGTGATACAGGCCTTACCCCCTATTGATAGTTCAAAATCAGGGGGCAGTGAATCTAAGCATTGCAGTACAAACTTTGCCTCAACATCAATATTAACTTCCGGATATTCAGCTAGCTCAACGCTCTCCTCTGGCGGAGCCACATCGTTTACCTCGCCCACCATGCCCACAACCGGCATTAAATACGAGCCGGAGCTTTTACTAAGTCCAGCCAAGTTGGGCCAATAAGCAAATGATTAATTACGATAGTAAAAATAACAATAATACATACATATGTACATTGTATATATGTAATTGCCATTAATATATGCATACACGTATTCTTTCCGTATAGATATATTATATACATATATGTATATACATATGTACATATATATACGTTCTTAAATTCTTAAGATTTCCTCTAATACAAACTTCGTTTACATATATACGCATATGTATATTTTATAGGCCTTATGTATAATAAAAAAACTGGAATGAAGTTAGCATAAGTGGCGAAGCTGAACATAGTCTTAACGTGTTTTGCCATCAAATTTTACATTAAAAATCATGCTAGGATGTAATCGTGTGTTAAACCAACATTATACGGCGATTTTTAATGTCAAATTGTATAGAGGAACTCGTCAACACATACATACATACATACATATCGAGCCTTCTTTTCGATTTTATCGTTAGCGACAAAAATTAAAGTTTTCAGGAGAAGGTTTTTTTTTAAATATTCAAATATGTTTTTGTACGTAAATTGTCGCTTACGATAAAATTGTACAGCCTATATCTTAAAAGTTATCAACAGTTTTGGCATTTTGATAATTTTAAACTATAGATAGTACCATACAATTTTAGTTTCAATAAAAAAGTATATTTTCGATAACATGTCGCTTACGATAAAATCGAAAATAAGGCTCGATATGTATATGTGCATATGTGCATGTACATATGTACATATATACACATATGTATGTATGTAGCCAATAATCAAATGCTTGCAATAGTGCAATTGCTAATGTTTTCATTCGGCGTTGGATGCAAATGGTCTTGCATAAGTGTAAATGCAAAATATCGTAGCTTTTCTTAGGATTATGTGTGTATTTTGTTGTTAGATTTTAAATAGAAGCTACGATATTTTGTATTTATACCAGTGATCCGCAAAATAAAATATGTTTGTTTGTATTGGTGAGAAAAATGATAGCAAAATAAAGTTACACTTGAAGAAAAGTTTTGTAATTTAAAATACATGCTGTGGTTATTAATTGTTTGGATATTTTTTGTAAATAAGCAATTTAATAAAAACTTAAGTAAAAACTAAAAAATCTAATAATCCATTCAACAATGCTGTGTATAAATTCCAAATTAAACTTATTCGCAGCGTTGTGAAAACTATTAAAATGTGATTTTAAACTATTTTCCCTATTATTTTTAAATGTTTTATAACATAATATGCATTTCATTTTGTCAAAAGCATTTTTTATCACGAAATATTTCTTAGATTCCATAATTATTTTTTGCAGTACAAATTTATTAATTTCGTTCAGTGTGCCCAAAAAAAACTAATCAAAAAACCAAGAAAAACTCTTACATGCGTGCACAACTTCATTCTTCGCTTTCTCAGTGACGACTAGATGAAAGAGCATAAGCTGTGTGTGATTTTTTTGTCCTCAATTGCGGTATGGCGTGAGGTTCACTGATTTACATTTATGCAAGACCATTTGCATCAAATGCCGAATACTGCCAATTCAAATAAGTATGTATGTATATACATACATACATATACAAGTACCTATGTACATATCGTTACTGAAAATGCAATCGCCTTGTCTAATGCTGAGTACACATTTGGAATTTATTTTGTTGTTATTTTGTGGTGTCATTTTCAAAATGTGTGCAATGCCGTTCACATTATGTCTTTTATATGCAATATACAAACGTTGCCATAATGTGTACTCGGGCTTAGCATTACAAAAAGTTTATAGGAGAAGCAAAATACATAACTATTTAAATAAAAACTACTTTTCTGTATGAACAATTACATCAAAATTTTACAAAATACAGTCGAACATCGCTATAATGAATATTAATGGGACCAGAAAATCAGTTCATTACTTGCATAGAAAGTCAACCATTTTATTTAAAATAATTTTTCAACGCAGTCAGCTGCTGTCAAAATGGAAAATGATGGTGTTTCTTCCTTTACAAGTAGCAAAACTGAAAAAAGATTAGTCAACATTTAACAAGAAATTTACATCACTCTGAAAGTATTCCCAAACTAAACTTAACTAATTGGTCATATATTTTACAACTAACCAAACTTAATAAAAGTTCTATATAGAGAAGTAGTTGCAAAAGAACCAAACAAAACCTGAATTCCTTTATAGTCAATGCACATAACACAGTAGAAACAACGCTGTAGGAGAGGTGTCTGCCATATCATGGAGCGATATCATACGCGGTATTAATAATAGCGTGAGATACAGAAAAATAGTAGAGGCACTATGCTCGAATGGGAGAGAAACATGACAGAAGAAGTCCTCTAAAAATTATTCTATATTTAAATCAGGGCCATACGCTTTCCGTTTACGAAATTTCATCGAAATAAGCGGTTCTTTCGTTATAAACATACACTGCCTTATCGTGGTTGGCGTATTTCAAACACGACTACTACTTTTTGGCAATAGATTAAAGAAGACTTCAACACTTTTTCTTTAATCTATTACCAAACGTGGTAGTCGTATTTGAAATACGCCAATCACGATAAGGCAGACAATCTTTCACACACATATACATATGTATGTATATATATTATTAGTAGGAAGTAGCATACATACATACGTACATACATATCGCTCATTTAATCAAACAACGTCATAACTCGAAAGAAAAACTAGTTTGACAGAAAACGAGTTTAAGTTTTCAATTTACACACAACTTAATGGAAAAAGAAATTTCAATTTTGCTTTCAAGAGTTGAGTAAACAAGATATTTTTATGAAATTTTTACACAATATGAAGATTAGCATTTATCAACACACTAATAATCCCAAATTATTATTTTACTTAGACAAATATTTTTTTATTAACAATACATTGAAAGTAAGAAAATAAAAAACATTATTGAGTTCTTGTTTCAACTGTGTTATTTGTTGAGCTTCTCATTTGTTTAAATGAAAGTTTAACATAATAACTCTAGTTGTTCTAAGAAATTTTTGGGTAAAGGTTCCCTGATGATCTGCATTAGCAACAGTGAAATGCCCATAGGATCCAGCTAAGCCCTTCAACAATCAATTTCAATGTATTTTTAATAAAAAATATTTTACTGAATATGTAAAATAATAATTTGGGATTATAGTGCGTTAACAAATGTTAAACTTAAACTCAAATAAATTTCTTTTTTAATTATTGCAAACTAATATTTTATGCCATTTATTTAAACAATTAAAATGTTCGTATTCGTATTAGTCTGAATTTGGCGAACAGGAATACGAATATCTAAAAAACGGACAAATATTCGGGAATTCGAATACGAATGTGCGTACATAACTAATATACTATGTACATATATATACGATTATACATATGTATGTATATATTATAAACCAAACTTTATTAATACAAATATAAAAAAAGTGCATTGCATTTTAATTCTGTAATTTTATTATAATATAAAGATTATTCAATAATTGGATGTTGATATATCGTCGGTTTGTTTCTGGTTTGCTGCAGACATAATGTATTTTGTATATTCTGTGCCGTAAACCAAAACCAACCGACGATATGTGCCCTTAATTGTGAAAGTGGTCGAAGTCATGTGCATTTTTGCTTTGAAATTCTAAATAAATCTTTAAAAAAATTCAACAACTATTTAATGAATATTAAATAAATTTTAAGTAATCGATACTAGCACAACTTTTAATTAAAATGTTTCATAATATAAAAGTTATTCTTGATTTGTTCAAATGTAATCCACTAAATACCTCCACGAAAGAAATATATGACTTACACCGTTTTCATAACTAAGGGCACATATGTAGCATTCAAAAGCGTGGAGAAATGAAAATGGTATACTTAAATAAATCGTTCATTTAGAAAACAATCGAAATTAAACAGAATTTACAACTATAGTGTATATTATCTTGCTGAATAATAAATAGTTGCATAAATATAAAACAGATACCTATTTTGTAAATAAAAATAAATAAATCTGCAAATATATATATACATATATAGACTATGGCTTCAGCGAATCTTGCTGCAACATACGCAAATTAGAAATCTGATCATTTTCTGCAGGATTTAAAGTATCATCGAAACTTGTCATGGCTAATCGTGTCTTAATAGATTTGGCAGATGATTCGACAGACCGGGAACGGACATGTATCCCGTTACGGTTACGAACACAGCTCAATGGGGTACGTCTACCTTTTAGAGAATCATTTTTATCTACTTGAGACACTTTAAATTTTGGTGTCATTGGAATGTGATTTTCCTGATCTTCATATATTTTTTGTTGCGATGGGCGTTGCTTAGATCTAAAATTTTTAGCTTTCGAAGAGCTTACCTTACCGGCACGAACACGTTCTAAGTGTTTATTTAGAGGTAAAACTTTCAAATCATTTTTTACACATTGGGATGTTATTGATACTACACTATTGTCACCACTGTTGTTCAGATTAAGAGATAAAGTAGCTAGAATACCCTCAAGCATAACATCTTCATTTGTTTCGTCACCTTCATCGTCAGTGAAAATAATTGGCGTTCTTTCTACACCTACTGAAGGAGAGCGTGGATCAATTTGTTGTTGCAAAGCTACAGGAGTCTGCATGACGGTCTGAGTTTTTGATGAGTGTACAATCACTTTTTCTTCCGACATTTCAACATCGTCTTGTTCGTTCTTATTTTTAAGTTTTTCGGGGCTTGCTTTACATATTTTGGGCAGGGCTTCCACAAAAAGATCTGCAAACGTATCGTCCAAGCTAAGAGATTTTTCAGGTGTGTTCTCGAACACTAAAGGTGTGCGATTAAGATTCAAGCTTGGCGACCTCGGATCATTAACGTTGTATGTAAAGCTCTTTAGGAAACGTTTGCGTAGGATGTCTGTTATCCCATTATAGTCTCGTTCCTGCATTTTGTCAGTATCCAATTGGATGTTCGTACGAATTCCATTAGTTTTAATCTATGTACATAAGCAAACCCAACATTCGTCTAAGAATTACCAATACCATTTCGCCATTATTTTAATACTTACATAAACCGGAGTTCGATATACAGCTACGGAACTTGGATCCACATTTTCACCATCTATATTTGTATTAATAAATCCAGAAGTACATTGTGGGTTTGATGTGCTGGAAATATTACTGCTCTCAATTTTTGTTTGCTTTGCCCCCATTATTTTTAAGCGATTAAATCAATTCTTTTAACTTTTGCCACAATCAAAAACTTGATACAAAATATATGTATTTATTGTCACCGCCAAATGTATTCAAATATTAATGGCGTAGCGCTTCAACTGTGAGGCTAATGCAGAGCTTTCTACTGGAATATAAGAACTTTTTCATTAGATTCAGCGATTTTAGATAATAAAACAGTACGACCACACGAGCAATTTGTTGTGTCTTAGCACCAGTGTGACCAGATTTTAAAATAACATTAAGCTAAATCACGTTTGAAAAAAAGCTAAAATAAGCTAAAAAGTTACATTTTAGGCTAGAAAATAAAGCTAAACTTTTTTCCACTTCTTTGATCACTTTTCAATAGTTTCTTATTGCTAAGCTAACGTCAAATATTACACAAACATATTTTTTTATTATACATATAGAATATTTGCTTAATGAAATTATTTATTAATTATTGTATTTTAGATTTAATCATGATACAATTATACAGGTAACCGCGAAGCGCCAGCTGTTTTGCTTGTTTCGTGGTGCACTCTGCCAAATGTTGTTTATGTTTTACAAACACACACACACGCTGTGTATCTTTCATTGCTCTATGACAGTTGGCACCAGAAACTAGCAACAAAAAGCCCTGTTGTTTTATTTGCTGTAAATTTGTTGTCGTTTTGCGGTTACCTGTATAATTGTATCATGGATTTAATGAAGAACAAAACAAAAACTTCCCCAAAATAATCTTAAAAAGTTTTTAAAAATGTAAAAACATTTATACTAAAATACGAAAGCTTATTAAGTGAATTAATGCTATTTAAGGATCACACTATCTGCACAATGTACCGAGTTTCGTCAGATCATTGAAATAAAGTCATAAGTAAAGAGCTAAATTTGCTCTAATTTATCGACTAATTGAAATACAAGGACATAATTGCGCCACACTGCATTGGTAATAAGCCCATATAGACTTATTCCAGAATTAATTGAGTAATAATGCCATTTTGGCTTATTACTTATGACTTTATTGAGGTGGCCCGACAAAAATCGGTACATAGTGTTATCCAGGCTTAAGGCTATTTCAGGTTTAGGTTTTAAGTTAATTGATGCCGCTGAATGAACGTTCAACTCAAGTCAAAAAAATTTATACCCAAAAAACTCAAAAAGTGTTTTGGCCACTAATATGAATTTAACTTTTTCCATTGAAATTCTAACCATTCTGCCATTATCTACTATGTTTCTTCTTTCCATTTCTGTTATAAAATTGTCGTATAATTTACATTTTGTATTTTTTGTAAACTATTTTACAATGCTAAAAAATTATAATTTTTATAAGTTGTTTATGTTTTTAATATATTTTTAGAGAATATGCAATTTAGACTAAAAAAGGATAAAAAAGCTAAATGAGTTTTTAAAAAAAGCTAAAAAATAAGCTAAGAGCTAGATGAAAATTTTAAGGCTAAATCTGAAACAAATAAGCTAAATTTAGCTCAAAATAAGCTAATATGGTCACGCTGCTTAGCACAAGCAATAACGCCGGCAGAATGATGACGTCGAATTGCTTCTGTAAAACCATGATACAATTATACAGGTAACCGCGAAGCGCCAGCTGTTTTGCTTGTTTCGTGGCAAGGCCTATTTATCAGGTCAACGCAACTCTACAAAAACACAGCAATACAAAAAACAACTTTATGTTTAAGTTGTCAGAAACACACACAAACATGAACTAAAGTATATGGTGCAAATAACTTTTGACAGCTCAAACAAGAAAACAAACCATAAAAACAAAAATCATCGTGAGAGTTGCGTTGACCTGATAAATAGGCCTTGTTTCGTGGTGAACTCTGCCAAATGTTGTTTATGTTTTACAACACACACACGCTGTTTATCTTTCATTGCTCTATGACAGTTGGCACCAGAAACTAGCAACAAAAAGCCCTGGGGGAGTGCCAGTCAATTGACTGGTCATTTGACTGGTAGCGATGACTGACACATTTACCAATTATAGTTGCTCTTCTCTAACATGTATGTTAGAGTGAAACATCTAATGTACATAACCCAAAAATTTTAAGACAACGCATTTTATTGTAAAATATACAATTCGTTCGGTCTGTGAAGTGAAAATTTATTAAAGTCTTAAGAAAGTTAAGTAACAACAATACTGCATAAAAGAAATTGAAAAGTTTAATTTAATTTATACATTTGTGTATTTTGTTTTTAAATTTTAGATATTTACAAAAAGAAATGTGTGTACGACCTAAAAAAAAGCGTAAAGAAGACTGATTGGTGCCATCTACATTATTTCGGACTGTTTTTATATATGTATATTACTTATTTATTTATTTTCTTATAATAAAAAACAATTAAATTTATTTATTTAAAAGTTAAATTTTTCCAGTTTTTATGTAAAAATTGACTAGTAATAGGTGACCAGTTGCCTTGTAACCATTGACTAGTCATAGTTTACCAGTGCTTATGTAATCTGTGACTGGCAAAAAAGTATAGAGTAAGCAGTTCAGATATATGTATGTGTTTTAATTAAGTGAAATTAATGAGTTAGAGGGAGAGAACAAATCACACGTACACAAATGTTTTGGTCATTTTTTTCACCAAGCCCCTAATAAACTAACTGGAGACGGTGACCGAAGTTGTGGTCGTCGCTACTAGTCAAATGACTAGTCAATTGCCTAGTAGCTTTCTTGTAGGGTTGCAACTTGCATGTTTACTTTTTAATGCATTAAAAAGTTTAGTTTGAAGGAAACTAGATAGCAAGGCGAATTCATAACAGGTGACCCTAAGGGCTAATAAATCAGTCAATGATTATTTGTATTTTATTTTTAAATCTTATTTAAACATAAAAATTTGTTTCTCACTGCATAATTAAATCAAACTTAAACAGCCAACACTGTAGATTTAAGTGTTGTTTAAATTTTACAAACACACCATATGTTTTGTGCATGTGTGTGTTTTTTGAAGGTACGTACATGAACATCATGTGGTCGTATTAAAATGAATTTCGTTTAATTTTCGCAAATGTACAACAAATTTAACACATATTTTCATATCATGAAATATATAAATAGAAAAATGCATTCTGATGCTCTTTTGTATCATAAAATGTGTTTTTTGCTATTTCACTTTTCTGCAAATTGATAAATCAACTTTGTTTATATTGAACAGCTGTTTTTTGGAAAGCTTTCCATAAAATTGTAGTGCTACCGTACTTTCAACTTAATTTGATAATAACTTTAATTAACCACTGAAAAAATGAAAGTGTATTTAAACACATTTTAATTTTTAATGAAAATTAACTCAAACTATATTTAAACATTCACTGATTTATTAGCTATAAGGCCCAATAATTGACCTCCCAATTATATGTAATTTGGCTAATTGCCACTTAAGTTTAGGTGGCACTTAAATGTAGCTTAATTTTTTCAGTGGTTGATTAAAGTTCTTATTAAATTACGTTGAAAGTACGGTAGCACTACAAAATTTCCCAGTATTATGGAAAACTTTTTTAACAACAGCTGTTTATTATAAATAAAAAAGTTAGGTTATCAAAATGAAGAAAACTAAAATTGCATAAAAACGTATTTTATGAAACAAAAAGAGCATCAGAATGCATTTTTCTATTTATTTTTCCATGATATGAAAGTATATATTGTATATGTTTTATATTTATGAAAATCAAAAGAAATTATTTTTAATACAACCACATGATGTACATGTACATGTTTTCATTAAACACACACAAGCACAATAACATATGGTTTGCTCGTAAAACTTAAGTTTGATTTAAGTCCAAAAGCTTGGGCATTTAAATGCCTCTCAAATTTGTACTGAAAAAATGAATTCGGTACTTAAGTGGATTTTAAAGATAAATGACATATAATTGAGAGGTCAATTATTGGGCCTAACAGTACTGATGATTATCAGGTGTTCGAAGACTGCTTAAACCCCGTCAAAATCTCTTCTTCTATCTAATGTTTGTTTACATTTAAAGTGAAAAAAATTATATCGTTCTTTATGTTTAAAAAATATATTTTAAAGTAAAAAGAATTATATTGTATGAATACTTATCACAATGGAACCAATTGGATCTCCGAGTGGGGGTGCGGTATAGCACCACCCTTCTTAACCTGTGCATTCTAATTTAACTCTTGCAAAATGATTAACTGCATTAGTTTATTGATGATCTTAAAAAAATTGTATCTAATACAAAATATTTCTACCAATGTGTCTCGCCTACAATGCATGATAGCCTTTGGTACAGAATCTTGTATGGATTTTCGCACAATATAGAAATAAGATTTTATAAAATGTTCTGCATTACTTGAGACCAAAAATTAATATTCTTCGGCGTATTTGCACGTTCCATAATGCCAGCTTTTAGTTGGCTAGCCATCTTTGTGAAAATCAGGATGTTTAGTATTTATATAGGCCAATTCAATGGCTGCCTAATTCTCAACCATGACATTGGTGGCTGGTAAACGGCGATGTAATAGCGTTGTCACCACATAAACAATTTTTCCATGCAATTTGGGAAACCTTAAACAGATATACATATGTTATAAACTAAGTTTATAGAAATAAATATTCAAGCATACCTTAACGTTTCCTATTGCATTTCATAGCCACAATGTGCTGCATTTCCTCATGTATCAACACAACGCAAATTCTTAAATGTAGGGTTAAGACAACTTTTGCCGGGCTCAGCTAGTACTACTAGCTGACTTCTTATAAATGTATGTATTTATAAATAAGACGCACGTTTATTTTTGTACACTTTTAAGTATCTTTGTCCATTTTTGTGAACACTTTCATTCATTTAAGCACATTGTGTTTACACCCATGATGAGCCAGTAAAAAGCATTTTACACCACTAATTTCGCGTAAAACAAACCATTGGAGAGACTGCAATAAGGCAGCAAATAAGTTTCTTTACGTTGTCCAATAATATCAGGATCATCTAACCAGAACCGTCTTTCAACATTTTTTATTTTACAAATATTGTTTTCTGTGTTGTTGATAGATGTACATAGATAGTAAAATGTGTACACTGAACCAAAAAAGCAGTTTTAAAACAAGAAATTTGCGTTTTCGTTTTTAAAATGCAGCATTTTTTAAAATAATTGTTCAAATAAGAACGTTTCTTATAACATTAATATACAACATTTTAATTTTTATAACGAAGCAGTTTTAAAATAAAAATGTGCGTTTTCGTTTTAAAAATTAAGCAATTTTTATATTAAGAATGTTTCTTACTAAACTAACCCAAAAAAAAAAGTTATAAAATCAAGAAGAAACAATTTGATTTTAAAAACGTAACCTTTATGAAATAGGACTAACTTTGTTTTCTGTTATTTTAAAAATTTTCATTCTTGTTTTAAAAATGAAAAATATTTTGAAATAAAACAATATATTTTTTGTTTGAAAAAGACAACAACTTTGATATAAAGTTAAAAGATTATGTTTTTGTGTTAAGAATGAAATATTCTTGAAGTAATAATAATAATGTTTTAACTAAGAATAAAACATATTAAAACAAAAATGTGCATTTTCGTTTTAAAAATGGAGCATTTTTGAATTAAGAATGTTTCTTATAATATTACAGCCTTATATATAAAACTTAATAACGCTTATAAAAGGGTTTTAAAACAAATTTTCATAAAAAATTTTCTTAAGAAGCCTTTATAAATCCTTAATCATTTTTATAAATAATGCTGTTAATATATAACATTCTTTATTCTTATGAATTGAATAGGCTAAAGTTCGTAACGCTTTTTAAGCCAAATTACATGTGATAATTATTAATGAACAAATAACATCAAAGTTAGTTGTAAATATTCTGACAACAACACATAGTTGAACGGAACAGCCAGCCGTTTTCGAAGGCCACTAAACCTTCCTCATCAGCGTTCTTCTGTGTTTTGGTCCACTGTGTGTGGTGTCAGTTGATGTAGATGTCTGCCTTATATACGTAACTTTATTGCAAATGGAATATGTGAATTTGTTTGATTCATTGCATTTCAATTTGTCAATGTGTTTCGTAATGTATACGCAAGTTAACATCTATATATATATACCATCTTCTATATATATTACCATCTTCTATATATATTACAACAGTCTTACCATTGTCGATTTGTTCCTTACTAACTATACACATGTTTGTTAATTTGCTTATTTTTGTTCTACTTAAGACAAACTTTTTTGGTTTGTTACTATTAAGTATATTTTTATTTTTAATTTTTGCCACAAGCCAATGACTATTAATTAGTTAATTTAATTATTATTTTTCGAACTGTATTTGTTTCTATATTCTTATGAATTGAATAGGCTAAAGTTCGTAACGCTTTTTAAGCCAAATTACATGTGATAATTATTAATGAACAAATAACATCAAAGTTAGTTGTAAATATTCTGACAACAACACATAGTTGAACGGAACAGCCAGCCGTTTTCGAACTTTAGCCTATTCAATTCATAAGAATATAGAAACAAATACAGTTCGAAAAATAATAATTAAATTAACTAATTAATAGTCATTGGCTTGTGGCAAAAATTAAAAATAAAAATATACTTAATAGTAACAAACCAAAAAAGTTTGTCTTAAGTAGAACAAAAATAAGCAAATTAACAAACATGTGTATAGTTAGTAAGGAACAAATCGACAATGGTAAGACTGTTGTAATATATATAGAAGATGGTAATATATATAGAAGATGGTATATATATATAGATGTTAACTTGCGTATACATTACGAAACACATTGACAAATTGAAATGCAATGAATCAAACAAATTCACATATTCCATTTGCAATAAAGTTACGTATATAAGGCAGACATCTACATCAACTGACACCACACACAGTGGACCAAAACACAGAAGAACGCTGATGAGGAAGGTTTAGTGGCCTTCGAAAACGGCTGGCTGTTCCGTTCAACTATGTGTTGTTGTCAGAATATTTACAACTAACTTTGATGTTATTTGTTCATTAATAATTATCACATGTAATTTGGCTTAAAAAGCGTTACGAACTTTAGCCTATTCAATTCATAAGAATATAGAAACAAATACAGTTCGAAAAATAATAATTAAATTAACTATATAACATTCTTATTTTTATAAGGAAGCAGTTTCAAAACAAAAATGTGCGTTTTCGTTTTAAAAATGCAGCATTTTTAAATTTAGAATGTTTCTTATAATTTTAATATACAACATTCTTATTTTTATAACGCAGCAGTTTTAAAACAAAAATGTACGTTTCTGCTTATTAAACAGAAATTCTTTTAACCAAAAATATTTTATTATTATAACAAGAATTTGAATTTTAAAAATCAATTTTTTTTATCGAAGTAACCTTGTATGTTGGTGTCGTGTTAAAAAAAGTGAATTAATTTATCGATATCAACGTATTATATCTGTGGTCAACGTATTGCCATATTTGAAAGGTAAGTTGTTGCAATCACAGGTTTCAATATTATTAATTGGATTTGTTTCGAATGGGTAATGAGCCTAAAGCCAGATCACACTAGCGGCACAATGTACCAATTTTCGTCGGCTCACTGAAATAAAGTCATATGTAATCAGCTAAATTTGCCTTATTTCTCAACTAAAAATAAAATATAAGGACATTTGGGCATTTCCACAGAAACGTCCACTTTTTGTCACGTCACGTTACTTTGTGATGTACCTTGTTTTTCAAAGAAAACATAATATTTTATATACTTTTTTTGCATGTCAGTATAGATAGCAATTAGGTCTACATTCGGTAAAAACTAGAATACAATCGAATAGTATAGCTCTAAAATACAAGCTTAATTGCATGGTGACGTGACGTGACAAAAGGTGGACTTTTCTGTGGAAATACCCATATGTAATTGTACCACACTGTGTTGGTAATAAAGCCATATAGACTTATTCCAGAATTAATTGAGTAATAATGCCATTTTGGCTTATTATTTATGACTTTATTGCAGTGAACCGACGAAAATCGATACATTGTGCCGATAGTGCGATACAGTATCGCATTTCGCATATTATTATTATTTTTTAATTCTTGCAGATGCAGATATTTCTGTCAAGAGACTTAACTATTTATTAAATGAGGACTTGAAAGAAGTTATTCATTCGGTAATTAGAAGGGCAGAGTTCCGCGAAAAATTATTTGAATGAAGAAAGAAAGAATTATGAAATGATTACGAATCTTTGTCGCTGCCATTGAAGGATTGCTTGCAAAATTCCGAAACAGCATCTTCATCTTGCAATTCAAGCTTTTCCTGTAGTACGTATAACTTAATTAATGGACCAAAACACAGAAGAACGCTGATGAGGAAGGTTTAGTGGCCTTCGAAAACGGCTGGCTGTTCCGTTCAACTATGTGTTGTTGTCAGAATATTTACAACTAACTTTGATGTTATTTGTTCATTAATAATTATCACATGTAATTTGGCTTAAAAAGTGTTACGAACATTAGCCTATTCAATTCATAAGTATATATTTCTATTTCAACACTCTCACACATATTCAAGTCTGCACTGGGACTTAGATTCTTTTAATTTCGATTACCATTTTAGTTTTTGTTAAAAGTTATATATTCCCCCTTATTGCGATTGGCGTCATCGACGTCACATCAAGACGACACTAAATATTGTCACTTGTCTACTCTTTGTCGGAAACCATTGGATTTTATTGACAATCTCTTACTAATCTCTAAGGCTTTGTAAATCAATGGAGCATATTAATAATAGTCAATTGTTGTCGACAAAGAGTAGACAAGTGCCTATTTTTACTGTCGTCTTGATATGACGTCGACGACGCCATTCGCAATAAGGGGTATTATTTCATGTATAAATAAAATATAAATATAAAGATAGTGAGTGGTAAGCTTAAAAATGTTTTGCTAATGCTTGCCATACACTACACAAGTTCACTGCACAAGTCTGGCACTATACAGTGCGTTTGTGTAGTGTATGGGGGTGGTTGTGCTATTTACGCAGTGAACTGAGTAAATATCAAAATGATTTTGATATTTGCTCAAGTTTGAAAACTGTACAGTGAACTTGTGTAGTGTATGTTGCAAACGTTCAGTTGTTTCGTGATTTTTTAAGAGTTCACAACGAGAAATGTGCGCAGAACAAATATTCTGGACAGAGTTCCTAGAATTATACAAATAATCACCGGCATTATGGCGAATTAAAATAAAAAGTGCACAGTTTACTTGTATAGTGTGTGCCACAAGCTTACTTTACGCAGTGCCAGACTTGATCACTGAACTTGTGTAGCAAGTTGTGTAGTGTATGGCCGGCATAAGAATATTCTTAATTTAAAATATTTTTCTAGTAGAAAAAGAAAACGATCATGAATATGAATGTGTTGAGAAGACTGTTGTTATAGCACGTTTCCAGATACGTGTTTTGGAGCAGAAAACTTCTTTTGCTCAATACCAATGTTTTCTTACATGTTTTCCCTTACATTTTTTGATGTCAGCAAGTTGTTTTCCTCCAAAACATGACAAAATTTGTCAGTGCAATGCTGACTGAAACTTCAAAAAAGACGCAATATTCTGATAAAAGTTGGCACTAATACAGAATATTAAATTTTTTAAGCAATTGCACAAACCACACCAGTTGTATTTATTTGTTGTTTATATGTAAATGAGTTAAAAATTTACTAATCTAAATTTTGAAAAAGTTTCTCAGCCAACTATTATTGAAGTTTTGTAATTCTTAACAATGTATTGAGATTTTGGGGTTTTGTAAGCTTTTGGAAATCGTGGTTGAAGTCTAAATTTTTAAAATTTTTATTAATTTTGACACACGTTAATTATTATGTATTATCATTTTATAAAATACGTGAAATTTTATATCTGTGGTGAAAAGGAAAAAGTGATTAAGTAGAGATACGCTAATTTTGAGTTAATGGCAGATCCGTAATCTGCATATTTGAAAGTATCCCTGGTCAAAATCTGAATTAATTTGAGCGATTTTTCAAGAAGTTATAGCAAAATGAATTGCGGCTTATCTTTTTAAGACTTCTAATCTCATTTGGAATAATAGCTTAATTTAGCTTATACTTGGGATATTTCAACTTAAATGTATTATTTACAGTGTGTAGAACGATGTTTGTATAAAAAAATAAATATTAACAGAGAATTTTCCAATTTACATGTTAAAGAAATAAATTTTTGAAAATCGACTTGAACGCTTAAAAGTGCTCTCCTGCAAAACAGTCAAATATGACTTCAGCACTTTTTCCTTATTGCCACAGATATGATTGTTATATTTGTCTAATTAATGAAAAACTCATGCCGATTTTCTTGACGATTTTCTAAATTAGAATGCCGAAAATGCCATGATTTTTCAAAAAATGCAGATTTTTCAGCAGAATCTTCTGGCAGGCCTGGTTGCAGCAAAAAATTTTAATTAATAGGGAACAAAAATAGTAGTTTGTTGTATATTGTGAAAAAATTTTGTTACAGAAAAAATAAAAATTTTAATTACGAAAAGAAACTATAAATATATTTTGTACGTTTGTCAATATTATTCTATGATTTTGTCAAACCACGAATATGGCGATATAAATATAAAAAAAAATAAACGTAGCCCAACCTTATGCATACATAGGTGAAGTGTGATGAAAAATTTACATGGCCACAAGAATACGAGAAAAAACAACGATTTAAAGAAAATTTCAAAGAAATAAATTTTAGATGAAACAATTTGTGTATATCTCATTAAAAAATATTTTTAGAAACTTTTATGGTTAAATTTGCATAAAAATACGCTGTGATGGCATCGTCAATGCTAACAGCGGAAGTGTCTACTTCGGCCTCAACAGAGGCTGATGTCGATAAAGCGTTAAAAGCTTCCTTGCGTTCCTGTGTCAATAATCCCGATTTTGCCATTATATGCGATTTCTTACAAAAATTTTCGAAAGATTTAGGCCTGGAGTTGCCCAATTTTAAATTGTTGTTACAGTGGCTTACCAAAACCGATGAAGGTAAGTACTACAGCCTGCAGAAAAATCACAGAAATGTTTATATACATACATAGATGTATGTATGCATATACTCAATGTTCGTACATATTAAAAAAATTATTTTATTTTTTGAAATAAATATTTTTCCATACGTATTGGAGTGATTGAAATAATGTGAGTGAATTTAAATACATATCAACCTTTTCTCTTTCGGGTCACCAGTTATTGAAATGGCCTGCCGTTAATACTGCGTACTTTTACGCATTCAAATGATATCCTTAAAGTTATGCATATATCTTCACGGTGTCATTTCATTGTGTGGGATGTAATTTTATTTTATCGTTTATTACACTTTGACCTAATAGGTATGTATTATTACCCAGCTTTACGCTGGACAGCATATCGTGTTATAACAGCCAAAAAAGCTTAAGCGACATTCATATATTTCGATCTTATGATCGAATACTTATGTATATTGAAAACAACATCAAATTTTCTCATGTTATTGTTATTTACGATACAAGTTGTCGATCGAACGATTTCTGGTGACAACGTGGGACAGGCCGTTAATCTTTTTGGCGGTTATGGGTCGATATATTTGTACACATTATGTATCATTGCCATCTTGGGATATCTGTGGCAATAAGGAAAAAGTGCTTAATTTATTATTTATTTATTTATTTATTAAACATACTATACAGAGTAAATTTGCATAGTATGATGTTGCACGAATAGAATAGAGTAACTAGACCATATGCCCAAGATGTTATTAACAGTATTTTCAAAAAAGTTCCGTGACTGACTGTACGACCTATGCCTTCACATAGGAAGTAGCGTGCTTAATTTATATTTGACAGTTTTGTAGGAGAGCACTCTTACAGTGGTACTTTCAAATATCGTCGACTTAGATTGTAAACCTGCTAAATATAGATACTATCTATAACATGTGACATTTTAATGCCGTTCGAGAAAGAAAGAAACGCTGCATCGACTGGGTAAAATATTTATTTTAATTTGAAACTCTACAACTTAATGTACGACTATTAAGCTAATTTCTTCTGCTATGCATAGAAAATATTAACAGTATTTTGACTCTCTTGTAATATTTGGTGGAAGTGAGTTATGCAGACTACGGAGATACCATTAACACAAAATCAGCTTATCTCGACTTGCCCTTTTTTCTTTTTGCAACACATATATCGAGCCATAACCGCCGAAAAAGCTTAGCCGACATATTTTTGGAGCTCGTTTTTTTAATAATCGATTTTGGTCAAAAAATCAAAATCAAAAATTATGTCGCTTAAGCTTTTTTGGGGTTATTGCACGATATGTGTATTCCTGCTGGACGGGAAAGTGTTATGAATTAAATTGTAAAATCAAAATAATAATAAAATTCATATGTACACACATATGTATGTATGTATATTTATATAGATTTTTACTTGTTTCCTCTCATGTAATTACTTATTTACTAATGCCGGTTATTTCTAGCCATAGATATCTATTAGTGTACAGAGATCTATCATGTAAGTTAAATTTTATAAGGCAAACTCGTAGGTAAAAACCTTAGGTAAACTACCTGTTTGTAGAAATAATGGATATTAGCAAGGTGTAATTTTTTAGCCCACTGAGGCTTTGTATTACAAAACTGATGTATAAATAAATAAATAAATTTAATATATCAATTACATGGTACATATGTTGGTATGTGTTAGAAGAAATTAATTATTTGCTATTGTGTTTTCCGACATTTAGTTTCACCTCAACTAAGGGATATACAAATAAAGCTTTTAAGAAAAACTCGTAAAACTGTTCACGAGAAAAGCTGGGAATCAGCTTTGAGCAAATTTTGTTTTACATATTCGGCTCAAGATGGCTGGGAAATTGAGCGCTTTGGATATAAGAACTGCAGTACCAATGTAAAACTACGCATTTTACGGGTAATTGCATTGGGAAGATTGTTTTATTTTCAAATTTATCATTTTGCAATATATGTATATTAACAATTATAGGAACTGCTTGAATACCAATTTGAGAACAATACAAAGTTTAGAGCTAAAGTTATTGCGCTTAGTTCTGATTCGATGAGATCAAAACCAATAGGCCGTGATCGTCAAGGGCATTGTTATTGGGTGACTATAGATAATGATTGTAACATAAGTATTTATCAAGAACATTTGGATGAAGAAATTTGGCAAGTGGTAGCGACGAACCGCGATGAATTTGTAACCTTGTTGAACCGTCTAAAAGGAAGTGAAGTTGTATTACCGTGTAAGGACATTAATATTGTTGATGAAGATACAACAAGCAGCAACAGTCAAATTGATTCGGACTTTGAGCAAAAAGCTCCACTACTCGATGTGATAGAGGAGTTGCGAGACGATGAACAAAAAGTTCCAAAACTTAGCATAAGACTTGTTCAAGGGGGAAATTTAATAGAGACATCCCACGCAAAAGATCTAAGTAAAGGCGAGGAAGAATTAGCTGCCGAGGAAGATGCCAAGCTGCTGAAAAACTTGGATAATTGTTCCGATGGAAGTGGCGAGGAAGAATTTGAGGAGTTAGAAGAGTACGACAACGAAAGTAGTACGGAAACAGAAGGTGATAATGTAAAAAGTGACAAGAAAATGCATTCAAAAAAAAGCAGAACCGATCAAAATTATCCAAAAAACTTAAAATCAAAGGAAGGAGATAAAAAAGTTGAGGTAAATTTAGTTTTAACGAAGATATTAAAAAAACTAATTCAGAGGAAAACTCTAACTTTTTATTTTATTAATAGCCTCTGCTGATATCACAGAACAAAGTAATAAATAATCAAGGTTATTCAGCCTATAGTAACGCTGGCGTGAAGCGGTCCTTAGATGGAAAACACTTATTATCTTCGCATATCAATGAAGATCAAGTGCCAGAATCTGTAGCGCAAAAAAAATTTAAGTCAACTTTATTAGACATGAAATCTCCAAACAAATATGAAGATAACAAAAAAAATTGTGCAGAAGAGTATAAGGAAGCGACCAATGTTGACATGGAAGTAGAAGAAGAACTAGAGGAAGAAGAAGACATTGACTCCGTAGCTGCTGAAGAAGATGAAAATGAGGAGAATCGTTTTGAAGATTACGACGATGACGATGATGATGATGATGAAGTGGGGGAAGAGATTTCTGATTCAACTGTTCATGTGACTGGAGAAGGTTCCGGAAAGGAATGTGACGCTGAAAATTATTTGTATAGTTTAGACTTTGATCTGAACAACGATAATATTGGTTTTAGTGACATAATAGTTGAAAATGTATATTATTTCTATGGAGAGGGACATGGTAAGGAATGTTTAGTTGGTAATAACAAAAAAGATGATACAAAAATTATAGCTGAAAAAAATAAATCAATGTTAAAAATAAAAGAGGAAGAAAAATCGGAACAGCACTCGGAAAAATGCACGGATAATGAAGGCAATAAAACTATGTTTCTGGAAAATACTGATTGTGCTACATTAAGTATTTCAACGAAAAGTGACACGAAGTGTTTAACTGCAGATTTGAATGAAAAAAATAATATTAATGATCAAAACTCTGAAAAAATAAGCAGAAAATGTAATGAAACAAATGCGAAAATAAGTGTTAAGGAAGAGGTATGTCATATTAATGGTGGAACAAATTCTCAAGTTACGTGCACTACTAACACCTCCGCCGAAAAACATTTGTACGAAAATATAATAAATGTATCACAACGAGATAAAAACGGATCGGAAAGTTCAAGTAAAGATGAACAATCAAATAATAAAGTACCTAAATCTGTCGCTTCGGAAGTGTTAACTGAACAAACGAATTCCCACAAAGTTTTTGCATTAGAATCGATAAAAAAAGAACTTAAGGAGTCCAAACAAAAGCTATTAGAGAAGAAGATGTTGGATATATCTCAAGAAAGCAAGATCGATCTTACGGGTTCTGCAATTTACAATAGGAAGAGACGGTTAACAGACCCACAACAGACCACAACAGCACAACCCCCAAATTCTGAAAGTGAGACTGAACAGAATTCCGAAAATAATGAAGATTATACAAACGAAAAAAAGTTGGAAAATGACGAAAGCGGGCAAGATATAGGAGGTAAAAGGCTGAAAATTCGAATTAAGCAGGCTAATACCGAATTAAGGAAAAAAATAGAGGCTCAAAAAGTTGCAGCGACTGAAGAAACTACTTCGTCAAGCGGTGGTGAAGAAGAATTTGCAAAGAGAAAAAAAATTAACTTGTCTAAACCATCCATAATTAGTGCACCAATACTAAAATCGGAGAACGTATTAAAAAGCTTAGAATATAAAAAAGATATTTCCGACCATGATGAATGCTTGATGGACATTGAATTAAAATCTAAATCTGCTTCATTAACTCCACCAGCACATTCGTTAAAACAAGCAGTACAAGTTAAACCAATAAAAAATAAGCCAACCTTAGCAGAAATAATCGAAAAAAAATTAAAAAAGACTTGTATTGGAAATGATTTGCAAAATGCCAATACTTTAAACAAAATTCATATTCCAAATAAAATAGCCATCACTAAACCTTTAAAGAAAAATTTATTGACCCAAATAAGCCAGGCGGAAAGCGAGGAAGATGTGGTTGCTCCAAAAAGTAAAATTAGTCAAGAAATAAATACAGACATTTTGGACCATGTTAAACCAAATGAAGCTACAACTAATAAATGTAATATAAATACTATAGCATCTAAATCTCGTAGTGAAAAACAAAAAGTTACATCCGAACAACAAAGGAAGCGGAGAAGTAGCGAAGAAACCATCAAAAATGAAACACCTGAACAACCGGAAACCAAAAAAGAAGTTACTGTGGTTAAGAACAAATTTATACTTAAGCGAGATAAGCCAACCGAAACTATCAATCAAGAAATAATAAAGGAAAACCCAAAAGACTTTGAAACTCATACGAAATCTTCAGTACCAGTTGCTGGTCGACGTTCGGGGAGACGAAGTGGCGCTATTCCAACTTATGTGGATACTTTAAAGATTAAAAGAAATCGTTGTTCTACAAGTTCAATAAAAACTGAAATTACTGGTGTAAGTAATGTGTCTGAAATTATTTAAGAGTTTTAAACAATAAGCAAAGTCTATTAATAAGGTCTATGCAACGAATACTCTCCCTCACTAAATCAATTTTACCGTCATACTACATATTAAAATATTAAACGAAAATATATGTCATGTTCTGGCTTCCACATCGTTTTCACATGATTTCTTTTGAGATCGGATGTTAAAACAGATGCTACACCTTTAAGGTGAAATTTAGAAAATATAAATTAATAGCAGGTAGAACACAACCAGCCGAATTTAGAAGAAAACAAAATTTAAATGAACGATTTAAAAAAAAAATTAAATCGTCCATTTCCAAATTGTTTTCATATAAATTCGGATGCTAGAACACATACTATTAATTTTTATTTTCTAAATTTCAACTTAAACAGGTGTAGCATGTTTTTAACATCCGATCTCACAAGAAAACATGTGAAAACAATGTGGAAGCCAGAACGTAGACGATATAATTTATCTGATATTTAGCTTCCCCATCGCTGGACCTTGTTAATGTATCTTGGCAATAAGCATTATTAAATTTTCAAAACCTTATTGATTTTTTACGAATTTATTTTAGAAAAGCAATGCAGACAAACTATCCGACGTCAAGACAAATCCTATGAATGAAGAAAATGAGATGAAAGAAATAGAAATTAAAAAGAATGTTAATTTATTGGAAATAATAAAGGTTAATGTTTCACAACCGAAGTCAAGTTCGACAATGAAAACACCTACAAAAGGAACACGAAAACAACGCGAGGTTGATACTACTAATATTATTGACGTAGATAGTGAAACCCCAGTCCGTCAATCGAGAAGAATAGCCCAACAAAAAATTCGAGAAGAAGCCGAACGCCGGAAACTAGAAGAAATTGCTTTAAGGACAATGAAGCAAGAGCTTAAGAAAAAGAAAAAAGCAGAGAAACAGACAGATCCCACAGTAGCACCACCAACTGAACCATCATCAGATTCTGAAGAAAGTGATGTTGAAATTAAAAGAAAAGTACAAAAGAAAAAATGTCCTGGGAAAAATGGGAACTGGTCGTCTGGCTCGGAGGAACAAGAGGAACCTGAGGAGGAAGAAGAGGAACCCCCTCATTATGAATCAGATGCTGGATCGCCACTTTTTAAATCGGATCATGAATTTTCTCCTGAATCCGATATAGAAGACGAATCTCAAATTGTTCCGATGAAAAGAGCACGTACAGTTCGCAAAGAAGATGCTGGCGGCGAAGCAACTGCTCCACATGAAGAAGAGGAGGCATGTCAAAAGTGCAAGAAGTCAGACCACCCCGAATGGATTTTATTATGTGATAGTTGCGACAAAGGTTATCATTGCTCCTGTCTATCTCCAGTTTTATTTTACATACCTGAGGGCGATTGGTATTGCCCTCCTTGTCAACAAATACAGTTAATCACAGCGTTAGAAAATCAACTAAAAGAGTTCGATGATTTGATTGAAAATAAAAAGAAAATAGAAGAGCACGCAAAGCGTATGGCTGAGGAAGAAAAGGCCCGTCAGGAAAGAGAAGAGGAAGCAAATAGACATAAAAACAGAAATGATTCCAAAAAGAACATCAATTCCAGTTCAGATCATTCACACGAAGACGATGACGCACAGGCAATTACATATTCGGAATGTAGTATAGATAATGATTCGGATAATAAATCAGGCAAGAACAAATATAGAAATCGCTCAAGGAATTTAAAGAATAGCGACAAACGAAAACATCGCGATCGACGGACAATCGCGGCGCGCAGCCGACATAGTCGCCTACAGAGACCTGGAAATGCTTCTGATAGTGAATCGCAACAATCATCTAAATCCAAAAGCATTTCAAAGAGCACTTCATCGTCTTCATCAACGTACTCGGAAAGTGATAATGAACCGATCTATAAATTGCGAAAGCGAAGACAAATTAATGTGAGTTATCGTCTCAACGAGTACGACGACCTCATCAATTCAGCGCTTAAAAAGGAAATGGATGAAGCCGCAGGTGCTGGAAACTTGGGGCGTGGGAAAGACATTTCTACAATAATAGAAGCTGATAAGGAAGAAAAGGCTCGACAAAAGCAAATAGATGATGGTGATATTGTCGCAAATGTAAAAGAAGAGAAAATAGATCAAAATATCCAAGGAACAAACCAGGATTCGTCTAATCAGGAGCTGAATGAAACAAATAAAAATGAAAGAAATGAAGCAATAAAACGAGAAGAAATTGACAGTGATGCCGAACCTATTATACGTAAATTAAATATCAAACCATCACAGAAGAAAAAATCTCGTAAACTTACTACTTTAGACATAAGTTCCGAAGATGACGATGCGTCCGATGAAGATTTTAAAGGTTCATCGATTGATGACGAAGAAGAGGAAGATACTTCAATTTCTGCTTCAAACAGCGATTCAAGTCTGGACATTTACAAAAAACATGGAAAGTTTAAGAAAAAACGTCGCAAAGCTGCACGAAGAGCTTTTCGCGACCGCCGAAGAGGTAGGAGATATTTTGTGGAAGAGAGTGATGACGAAGACGCGCAACGACCAAAATCTAAAAAGAAAAGAAAGGACGAGTCCGATTATACAGAAAGCGAAGCAGATGATGACGATATTTCTGAGCTGTCTGAAAATATAGACAGCGCCGACTTGTGTGATGACACTACTACAGATGAATCTGACGGAGCTTGGAGACCTAACCAAAAAAAGAAAGCAAAGAAATCAAACTCTTCGAATGCGCAAAAATTGCCCAAAAACAAAATTTTGAATTGTAAGAAAACGAAAAAAATCGAATACTCCGATGATGACGTAAGCGATTCGGAAGATGAGGACGATGGTGATAGTGAAGGAGTTGGATCTGGAAAGGGTATGGGAAAGCAGCCGCGTTCACAGCCGTTAAAAAATAATTCTAACTCGTCAAAAACTAAAGGGAAAGGCAAAGAAAAAATTGCAGCAAAAACAAAAAAGAAAAAGTTATCCGAAGATGACTCCAGTCAGTCCGATAGTGAAGATAGCACACGACGTACCAGAGGACGAAGGTATGCATACATTGAAGATTTCGATGATGATAGTTCAGATGGAGGCATTAAACCAGGAGTTCAAAGACCAGATACCCCGCCTGAAGAGCGAGAGAAATTTATAAAACGACAAGAAGAAATTAAACGGATGTTGGCTGAAAAGAATGCCGAAGGCGCTAAAATAGTTGCTACGCCCCGTCTCACCCCTATAAAAACTGATATCGAAAAAGACAAACGATCACCTCCTAAGGTTGAAGGCGATTCGCTTTCTACTGTCCCATTGTCTGTTATTCGACAAGCAAAGGTATTAGATATTGACTATTTACAAAGACGGGGTGAAAATCTTGACTTAAGCGCTGAAGTTGGTGAAGTTGACGATGACTTTGATGACGCTGATCTACCTGATGATTTGCCGGAAGATGTGGATGAAGATGCTATTGCTCGTATGGTTGAGGAAGAAGAATTTGGAGATGCTGCTGCAAAAGAGCTTCCAGCTCAGGAAGAATTTTTACGTACATCCGCTGCGGTTAAGTCTACTAAATCTAAGGAAGTCGAAAAACCTTTCCCGCCAGGCAGCACATCTCAATTTTCAGCATGCAGTTCACAAGTAACTACTGTAACTTTACCAACACAAACTTCAGTTCTACAAGAACCAGTCAGAAAAAAGCTACCAATGCCGACAATACATCCTCCATTACTTCGAAATCAATTTTTAATGCAAGATTCGATACACAATCATCATCTGATGCAGCGACAAGGCGGACAACATACATCTCATCTTTTGCAAAATGCTCTTTCAGCACCATTAACACAACATTTGGATCGAAATTATCCCCCTATAACAACTTCGGCCCCACACCATTCTCTAATTAATAGAATGACCCACAGTATACCATTGCAAACAGTAACCCAACCGTTAAATGCAGGGCAAGAGAAATCAGCAAATCTTCAAACATTTCCCGAAAATAAGCCGAGAGGGCGTAGAAAAAAAATTACACCCTTAAGAGATACACTACAAAAGCAACAAACAGCTGCGGCTGTAACTGCGGCAACTGCATCAAGTTCCGCTTTAGTTAAGAGTATCGATCCTGCGAGTACCTCCCTTCTTTCAAGTGTAATTAAAAGTGTATCAACGCCAAAGTTAACAATGCAAACTAATATCACAAACAATATGCCACCAACATCGCATTCAGCTGCAAGCAGGCCAGGAGTATCCATGTCTTCTATAAGGGGCCCTTATATAAGAACGGATAGTAAGTATCAAATTACATACATACGTTTACATATCGCCACCTTAAATGCAAACTGACGTAACTACACAAAAATTCGAAATCGAGTTTTTGATTGATTATGGTACATTTTATCAAACTACATGTTCACGCAAATATTTAGACCTCTGCGATCAAAAATGACGCCTTTATTAAAGAAATTCAAACGGACATAATTACGAGTGCATCTATTTTTTATTGCAAATAACGTAACTAACATAAAAGCTTAGATATATGTATATAAAATGGAAATAAATGGTTAAAAACATATAAGTATCCATACTACAAGTAAATGTCGAAGAAAATTTTCAAGAAACGTTTTTTGTTTCTCCTGTAAAAAATATAAGTGTAGTTATATCCGTTTGCATTTAAGGTGACGATATGTATCTTAAACTTGCTGATCATGTCTCAAAAATCTAAATTTTAGTATTACTCATTGAACTCTGAGTTCCAAAGTTTAAAAACGTTCGCAATTGATAATGACCACAAAATAACTAACTGTAAGCGATATAGTTAGGTGCTATTCAAATAATACGTAACGATATTTTTGGAGTTTTTATACCCCTCTTGTCACGCTTTTTACAAAATTTTCAGTATACATTTTATAAACTGTGTTGTCGTTTTTAAAATGTGTGCAAAGCCGTTCACATTATACTCTAATTGAAACGCTACACACTGAGATGTCACATTGTTTTTTTTTTGAGATATGATTGCAACAAAGGGTTGATATGTAGTGTGTTGTTTTACTTTTATAAATCTTAAAAAAAAAGGTCCGAGGTTTTACAATACACCGGGAAATCGCATTTCCCAAACTAATACACAACGACATCGAGGACCACCGCCAATGCCACCAAGTCTGTTGCCACCACATCCTGCCAATAGATCGTCGTACGGCCCCCCTCCCCCTCTAAAAGGATCCAATTCCGGAACCTCTGTGATCTCATCTGCATCACATTCACCTGGATCAGTTAGAAATCCTATACACCATATACCACCATCTTATCTGGGAATGCCACCGAATGCACGTCATGCTGCCCATCTAAATATGTACAGGTATGTTCGAATTAAATAGGTGTATATTTTTATTTTTATGATTTCAGTAGTAGGCCTCCCATATACGGCAATCCCAATTTTGGGTCTCGTGTTAATTTAAGACCTAATATTCACCCACCGGACTATTCCTCTGGTTCACGTAAGTTACATAATCTTATATATTGTGGCATAAATACCATTTAACACAGTTAAATAAAATCTGTAGGTGCTTATCCCCCATATGGATTCTATCCGCCACCGCCGCCCTTAACGACACCCGGACAGCGATCTGGACCAAATTCAATAACACGACCTGCACAAATGCCTCCAACTCACCCTCCAGTTTCAGTTATTGTATCAGCTTCGCCTTCAAAATCATCAAATATACCAACAGCTACATCACGGTCTCAACCTACAACTACACCTCAAATAACTGATTTTAGCTGCAGTTCTAATAAATCAGTAATAACGCAAGAATTGCCAATCAAAACTGATCCTCAAAAATCGTCATCGCAGGTAATCGTAATAGCAGAGGCTGAAAAAACAATTAAAGTAGCAGTTTCCGTGGTAGAACCGCGAAAAAAACTTACGACACTGCAAGCTTACACCGCAAGTACTGAAAAGAAGTCATCAACATTACTGGTCACTGATTCGCCCGGATCACGAAGTCCACATAATCAACCAATAGGAATCAACGAGGAGTCCTCCACTCCAGGATCTACAGAAAACACACCAATGGCCGAAGAAGCAACCAGGCAAGAAGGTCAAGATAGTGAATTTAGTGGACTCGTGAGTTATTTCAGTTCACAACATGATGATTACAACACATAACATTTATAAGAAAGTTTTATTTAAAATTATTCAATGTCTAATCTTCATGTACATACTATTGTAACATATGCATAAAAATCAGAGAGCTGCAACGAGTATTCTCACTCACTAGCGCTTAAAATTCAGTATAAATCCCCGGTTAACACAAAAAATTTTATTTAAGCAACTTTTTAGTTCATTGGCGGATGAAGATAACGGTGGCTATTCGGGAAAACGCGTCGAAGTGAAACTTTACATTAAAGCAAAATCAAGTTTCAAAAATTGTTTTTGTTCTCATACAATTCTAAAATGAAATAAACGTGAGAATTTCAACGCCTTGCTCTCTTTTTTAAAAACGGTAAATGTTGTATGACAAACACAAACAAATTTTTAACATTTATGAAGATTTGTTTTTGTTTTACATGCAAATTTCACCAAGTCGACGCGTATTCCAGAATAGCCACCAATATGATGGCTCTCCTATCCATTGTCTTCTCCTCTCTGCCATAAGTTACCCTCTCCATAAGCTCAAAATTCTCAACTAAAGTTGACGTGTGTGAACCCAGTAATATCAATCAATCAAGAATGATAGACTATAAGATTTTACTGTTAGATGACATCACGCGTCTATTTGAAGGGTTGCAATCAAACCTGGGAAATGATGAATGGAAGACAAAAAGCATATGCTTAGTTAGTAAAATAAGAAATTAAAAAAACGCAACAATCAAATTCTCTACTAATTGATTACATATTTATTTAATTTAACTTTTTTAATTCAACTCGCTTTATTTAGAGGCTAATTTAATTGTGTAAAACGCAACGCCAAGCGTTGACAAATTTTATATGGAAAAATTTTAACTACAAAAACAAAATTACTGTAGATTCGGTTAACGCAACCAATAGAAATTTTGGGCTGTTTAGGAAAACCGAATATATGATATGAATGATATGCAACAGGCATATCACTAAAAAGCTTATTTTAAACCAAATAAAAGGTTTATTAAAGAATCAAAAGTTAACTTTTAAAATAAATGCATTTGCCACGATCTGCTTCTTTAGTGGTTGCTCATTATTTTTAATTCTACATACTGTTGATTTATGAATTTTGTGTTCACTGCAAATTGTTTTCACAGGTGTTATTCACAGGTGCTATTTCTTCAGAATTTCGCTCTTTTTCTTTATTGTTAGTTTAACAAATTTTGTCACTACAGACATTTTGTTTATCTTACTAGAACAACCACTCACAAACAAAGAATTTTTTAACTACGTTGGTTTCAAAAACAGAAGCACCACGCAAAAATTCTTAGTCATTCCTAAAATAGCCGCAAATCACAATAATATTTGTACTTAAAAATATAATATTTCATATACAAATGAATTTATTCATAAAAAACAAAACGAAAGAGAGAATCCTGAATTTGTTTTCAAAATTGCGTTAATTGAGTCTTGTTCTTTTCTAAGTTCCGTTAACAGAGTCACCCATGTTGTGTTTATCGAGTTTGCACTGTACATACAAAATTTATCAACGCTAAGCATTGCGTTTTACAATAAGGCCCTTTTTTATAAATTTTTACAAAGTCTTTAAATTTTAATTTTATTATATATTTACGGCCTTATGCATATGAGAAACTAGCATAAATGGCAAAATTGAACATGGTTTTAACGAGTTTTGCCATACAATTTGAAATTAAAAATCAAGGGATAACCCATTATTAAATCCTAGCGTGATTTTTAATGTAAAATTGTATAACAAAACTCGTTAAGAGCAATGTCAGTCAATGTACAGTACACAAAATTCAATGTTAATTTATATTTCCGAATCGACACATACATACATACCAAACAAAACTCAAGACTCTAACGATGATAAATTCTTAAATTAATATTAATTAATTCAAGAAATTTATTATTCGACACATTGTTATAATTCTATTATAAGTGAAATTTATTTGCTGGTGGTTAAGCATGTCTATATGCAATTTATTGTTGTTTTAACGAATCAGCAGTAGACTTCAACCACACATTTTGAACAGTCACAAACCTAATATCTTAACCTAACCTCAAAAACTATTTGAGAATCCACAAATAATAATATTTTTGAAAATCACTAAAGAAAAATACGCGTATAATCTATTTAATTTTTCTACACTTTTATAGAATTAGAAATCCATCGGATAACAATAATAGTAACTATGTATAAAGCAAAATGAACATTAAGAAAATTTATTATTCGACATGTCGAAATATACATACGTATGTATGTACATATGTATGTATATAGACACGCTCAACCATCGCAAATATATTTCACTTATAATAAAATTATAATAAATTTCTTGAATGGGCATCTACATATATGTATACATATGTACATACCAGAGACCTGCAAATTTCATGCTTTTTGATGATTTACTCATACATTAAAATTTTTACTCACATTTAATCACGTACAAAACATTCAACGTTCAATAAAATCAGCGTCGTAGTAATAATATCTGTTCATTGAAGTGATTGTAGACTTGCGACCAACAGTTCTTTTTGAACTAGTTCGTTCAGTTGGACACAAGTCCGGTCAAACAAATCAATGTAAATTAAATGGGTTTGAAACAACTTTTGATTCAAACGCTCTCAAACTAGTTCAAAAACAACTGTTGAGCACAAGTCTAAGTGATTGTGAGTAGACTTGGGTCGAACTCGTTCACTAGTTCATTTTTGCCACAAACCAATGATCAAACCCATTTAAATTACATGGGTTTGATCATTGGTTTGTGGCAAAATCGAACATGTTTAAATCAATTCACTCACCATACCAGAAATGTTTTATTCACATTTAATCATGCAACAAAACTGATTGTTGAATTTAATCAGCATCGTACAAACGAACGCATCGTTTGAATAATTTAGACTTGGGTCGAACTCGTTCACTAGTTCATTTTTGCCACAAACCAATGATCAAACCCATTTAAATTACATGGGTTTGATCATTGGTTTGTGGCAAAAATGAACTAGTGAACGAGTTCGACCCAAGTCTAGAATAATTGTAAGTGGAGTGTTCGAACTGGTTTTATTCAAACTTCTACGTGAACAAGCTATGACGTTGAATAAAATCAAAGTATTAAAGTTCGTTCAATTTATTTTAAAACTCACATACATAAACGTGTCAAACAGGGATGGAAAATTGGAGGTTTGTATTTGTTCCAATTATAAAAAAGATGCAAAATTTTTTTAAGTATTAACAACTAACTGGCATATTCATAAAAAATATTTTAGGTTTATGAAGCGCTTATTTGACGTAATTCTATGGGAAATTTGTCAAATAAACCTGTAATAAACCTAAAATATTTTTTTATGAATATGGCGGTAAATCTTCAAAAGAACTTACATAAGGGGAACTCATTTAACCTGTTATATGCCTCTTGAAGTTTAACCTTCTTGTTTTCAAAAAATATTTGATGCTTATTTAGAGCTTATTTAACAACTTAAAGTTGTCGAAAGACCTTTATTAATATGTAAGTACAAATATTTTATTAACAAGGCTGTTAAAATTTTTAACATAAATTTTGGGTAGTAAATTGCCTGTTCAAAACTTTTAAAATACATATTGTCGTTAACGATAATTTACGTACAAAAACATATTTTTCAATATTAAAAAAACATTCTCCCAAAAACTATAGTTTTTGTCGCTTACGATTAAGTCGAAAATAGGGCTCAATATTTCAAACATAAAAGTTAATTAACAAAAATTAGTTTTTGTATTGAAAATCCTCCTCAAATTTTATTTTAAAATGCATTTTTTTAACAATTAATCTCAGAAATTTATATAACATTTTTGTCTCTAATATTTTTCAAAAAGTTCGTAGTTCGTAAAAGACACTCCAAAAAAGTCATGAAAATGTAGAGTTTGCGATCTGGAAGTAGTGCAAATTTCGATTCGGTCTAATGATTTTTACATGGGGTTGTCATTGCAAGAAGTTCTCTTTTTCGCCGCCTGGTCACCAAATTGGAAGCGATTTTAAGAAAAATGTCCTTTTTTGTGTTCTATGATAATATTTTCATCTAGGAAAAATGGCTAATAGTTACCTATTTTAACAATTAGTTTCTTTTTATAGGAATTTAAACGCGAAACAGTAATTTAATGTAAATTTAAGCAAATAACTTTAAAATTTTAGACCAAAATTAGTTCATAAGTTTCTTCAAAAAAAATCGATTTTTTTAAAATTCTGGTGAGTAATTTCTAAAACTAGAGAGGAATTACAAGGTTTTGTATGACTAAAATAAATTTCTACTTGGTTTTCTGCTAACTATTGGCAAATTAAAAATATCGATTTTTTGGAAGCAATGAAAATGTACTTCCTTTAGAATGACTTCCAATTTTTTTTACTGGGGTTTCTTTTTACCATCCCTGATATAAAACACCCAACTTAACTACACAAACACATACATACTTAAAAATTGGTTTGTTATTATGACAGCAGTTTGCGTTGGGTCTAAATAATTACTACATTCATACTAGACTTGGGTCGAACTCGTTCACTAGTTCATTTTTGCCACAAACCAATGATCAAACCCATTTAAATTACATGGGTTTGATCATTGGTTTGTGGCAAAAATGAACTAGTGAACGAGTTCGACCCAAGTCTAGACCCAAGTCTAATTCATACACAATGATTTTTTTCATTTTCGCTTTTACTCTGCATCAACTACTTGATGCTGATTAGACTTGGGTCGAACTCGTTCACTAGTTCATTTTTGTCACAAACCAATGATCAAACCAATGTAATTTGAATGGGTTTGATCATTGGTTTGTGGCAAAAATGAACTAGTGAACGAGTTCGACCCAAGTCTAATGCTGATTTAAAATGAAAATTTTTTTCTTTCGCATTATATTCTTGTTCAAAACACTCATTGTCGAACCAAATACCAATCGTCCGAACTGATTGGTGTGATGCTACGCATGATTATAATTCACACCCAACAATACTCCACTCACTTGAGCGATTAAAACTTAACAATGAATATACGTGTTTGAACAAGTTTGATTTTTTCAAAAAAATAGCATGTTTTTAGGATATTGATTGCGTATGATTATTTTACCAATCACCCGTTGCAGGTCACTGGTACATACATATATACATACATATTTCAATACTTGGAACTTAAATTATTGTTTGTTGTAATAAAATATATAATGCACCCATCAATCAACGAATACAGGATTACGCATTGCGCATGTTTTTTAACTTGAGTGTGCTGGTGTGACGTCAAAATGACATAGAATTTAAATGTAAACAAAATTGCCCTATACCAAATTCACGTGTTTGTGTTTATGTTTATTGGCTGATGTGACGTACATGTGCAGAAAAAGGATTTTTTGCGTATCTTGTATTTTTTGATTCATGTAATGCACCCAGCTTTACCTCTCATACATAATTATGTATGTACATATACACATATATGTATGTATACTAACATTTACATTTTCCATGAAAAAAGGTGGTTACAAGCTAACTGCAATGTCATCCAGAACAAATCCAAACTTAATTCTTAAGTTGAGTACGTAATCGAATTTGGTGAGAGGCAACAAATTTATGCTCAGCTCATTTGAAACTCATTTCTAATCAGAAATAATTTCTTAATCAGGCTTGAGTTCAGTAATTTCAATTCTTATGAATGAAATATTTTTTATTAATTAATGTGAGTATCTAAAGAATAGAAGAAAAATTAAACTAGACACTATTAGCTGGGGGAAATACCGATATTTTTCTGTGCAGCCACGCACTTCATCAGCACCCATGTCTATCTACTGGGGTAGAGATTATTATTAACATCAGCTATTTAACTTAAATTTCTATGAAATGGAATATGAGAATTGATTGTGTATACAATTATTGATTTGCCTTTGGCAAACACATTTGTAAGTATCACTATTCATTTTCTGTTTTTCCATTTTCTATTTAGGTTAGCACGAAGTTATATCACTCTACCTATGTATGTTTAACTATTCTTACTTATCTTTTACGATTTTTAATGTGATGATCGTAAAAGATAAGTAAGAATAGTTAAACATACATAGGTAGAGTGATATAACTTCGTGCTAACCTAAATAGAAAATGGAAAAACAGAAAATGAATAGTGATACTTACAAATGTGTTTGCCAAAGGCAAATCAATAATTGTATACACAATCAAGTCTCATATTCCATTTCATAGAAATTTAAGTTTAATAGCTGATGTTAATAATAATCTCTACCCCAGTAGATAGACATGGGTGCTGATGAAGTGCGTGGCTGCACAGAAAAATATCGGTATTTCCCCCAGCTAATAGTGTCTAGTTTAATTTTTCTTCTATTCTTTAGATACTCACATTAATTAATAAAAAATATTTCATTCATAAGAATTGAAATTACTGAACTCAAGCCTGATTAAGAAATTATTTCTGATTAAAAATTCACTATAGTTCAATTAAATCTAATAATGTCTCATTTAAACTCATTTCAGTTTTATATTAACATTTTGCTACTTTAGCTGGATAGTAGCGCGTTGAGTAAACAACGTGTGATGATACATGTTCGAACCCCAAAAATTTTTTTTTTAATTTAGTGACTACCAGGTGATTTAAAAAAAATTTACTTTAAGTTAGTTGTAAAGTAATGAAAGTGAAGGTAGAATTAGTAAAATCGTGTCGTGAAGTTGCTTGTTAGCTGACAAAAACCGTACCACATGGTGCATTCTTTTCTGGCGTTACTGGGGGTCTCCACTAGCCATGAACTTGGTATGGGCATCATGTCGAACATCGAAAATGGCTAATGGAGACCGCTCATGTCCATGTTTTGTTCATGCTCTGACATCAATGCCCGAGCATATGTCTGAGCAACAATGTTCGCCATGAGATTCTCAGTCCGCAACCATTTGCAATAGAAAGAAAAGAGACAGAACAAAATTAGTAAATATTCCGTCCTTATTGCACTAGCGCAAAATGCCTGAACATGGACATCGCACGTATTCAAAGCAACAAAGAAGCTGATGATTTTTCACAGTTGCTCTGCCTGTGTCATGCTCATGTCATGCCCAAGTCGATGGCTAGTGGAGATGTAGGGTTACATGACATTTGTACGACAAAATCTAGGAAAAAAAATTTAAAATCATGTTTGAAAAAATTGTTTTTCTTGCATTTGAGAAGTGATTAAATAGCTCTATATTCAGTGAAAAAATGCTAATAATCAAAACTAAAGATTTCAAGATACATATAATCAAAATATGACCTGGTTTTACGTTACAAAAAACAGAAGTAGGGTTTGAATTGAATAACAAAATTGCTTAACTCTGCGAATTGGGCAAGTCTTTTTAGACAAAACTTTTTTTGTTAGGACTTGGACTGAGATACATTTCTTTATATCTGTTAGCTTTGTATCTGGCATTACGTTATATGGCGTTTCGTTACTTAAATTTCCAGTTGATATTTTTTGGTTAAAAAATAACAAAAAGATATAAGTATGTATAAGAAAACTATATATATGTATGTTATCTAAATATATACTTACTAGCTTTAACAGGAGGCTCCCCTCGCGTTGTATTTTGGAAACTATACTAAAAATTGATGAATATTTTGTTATTTGTCACTCACTGATAAAGGCGATAAAAATATAAAAACCAAATAAAAACCGGTTTTAAGACTAGTTAAACAATCCAACACGAATCGAAAATTACCAGGGACCGTAACGGTTATAATTTTTATTTTAAAAATCACTTTTTAATCATTATTTCTTGATTTTTATTTATCCCTCACAAAATAAGAGTTATTTTGTGACTTTTATTTATTCCTCACAAAATAACAGTTAATTTTTGATTTTTATTTTTTTGCTCAAAAAAATTTTAACTTTTAAAATTAATAAATAATAAAAAAGTAAATTTAATTTAACATATAAGAGTTTTTTTAAGACTCTGGCGATAAATTCAATTTTAAATCTGATAATATTCATTTTAACGCAAAAATTACGCTTTCTACATTTTAAAAGTTAAGCAAAAAAATAAAAATCAAAAATTAACTGTTATTTTGTGAGGAATAAATAAAAGTCACAAAATAACTCTTATTTTGTGAGGGATAAATAAAAATCAAGAAATAACTGTTATTTTCTGAGGAATAAATAAAAGTCACAAAATAAGAGTTATTTTGTGAGGGATAAATAAAAATCAAAAAAATAAAAATCATTGCATCTATCGGTAGTCCATGTAACATGGAGTATCTTGGTATATTCCTTGTGCACGTAGCACTTCTCTATTATTGTGATTTTTTTACTTTAAATTTGGAAAATAATCGTTATTTGCGATCCCTGAAAATTACCCTAGCTAGCCCAAAAATGTATTTTTCAGAAAAAAACCCGTATCATATATAAAAACCGATTACGAACCGGATACAAAAAATAGGCTGTGTTTGATGATGGTAATGCAGCTTTCGATTGGTGAAAGAATTTTGAAAATCGGTTAAGCGGTTTGGGCGTAAAAGCGCAGCAAACAAACAAACAAGCGCACTTTCATGTTTATAATCAGGGCTATCATGAATAAAATTCCGGGTGAAATTTCTCCCTTTTACAATTAGAATTTTTTGTGTTCCCTATTATTTGCTATTAGTTGGAATTTTTCGCTGGGAAAAATTTCACGTGGAATTTTATTCATGATAGCCCTGAATATTAGTAAGGATGTATATATGTATGTATGTACACACATTAGGGTGGGTGTTAGCTATATGGGAAATTTTTTTTCAACTTTTTCTTACTCTCACCCAAATTGGTGAGCATGGGTAAAAACTATGACCTACAAAATTCCAAGTCAATGGGTGAAGATAAAGGCGTGACCTAATATCTCTGAAAATATATCTTTATTGTATTGGAACTAGAAAAAAATTAATTTTGCAACAAAATATTGTAAGAGGAAACAAAAAAAAAGACAAATATTATAAGTAAATTTTAAATAAACATTGTACTATGCAAAAAAAAAATACTCACAATTTGGCGTTACGTTACAAACTTTTGAAAATTAATATTGTATTAAATATTTGTTTTATAAACGATTTTTTATTATTATCACATAAGCTAATACATAACACTTTGTTAACATGCAACATTTCACGCAATTGCGATCGTCAGCGTAGAGATAATTGAAAGTAAATGCTACTTTTCCTAGCGTTACGTTATATTGAAATATAATTTTATGAAAAACTAAATTTGACCGTTAATTGGTATATAAAAGTTTTCTTTTCATTTGTCTATGATTAGTTGTTGTTGTGGCAACAGTTTTGCAAACTGCAAAAGTATTACTGTGCAATTGCTCCTAGAAATATAAAAAGTAAAGAGAAAATGCTCTGGAAATTAAGTAAAACTTATTAAAACGAGAAGCCTAACTTTGTAGCCCGTTATTTCGCCATCACAACTAAGGAAATCTTCGAAGTCTTAAATTTAATTAATATTAAATATTTCTCATTTATAAATACAAGAAAACAAATCTGTTGGTGAACTTTAAATTTTTCCGTCATAGTAAACTTTTTCTGTGGAAGTGCCCATATGTAATGCATGTTATTAGTTATAAAATATGTACATATGTGTAGAAATTTACAGAAAACTGATTTTTCTGTAGCGAATGTCAAAGAAGCCGCATTCAAAGCCAGACAAATATAATGTGCTGTGCAAACTGTTACATTTTCCATAACTTCCCACATCGATATTTTTAATTTGCTGATAGTTAGCAGAAAATCAAGTAGAAGATTATTTTAGTCATACAAAACCTTGTAATTCCTCCAGAATTTCCAAAAAAAATCGATTTATTTTGAAGAAATTTATGAACTAAGCTCAAGTATAAAATTGAAAGAGAAAATTAAAATTAATTAAGTATAAAATTAAAATTAAAACTTGGTTTAAATCACTGTGATTTTCAGAACATGCCCAATTGTTGTAATTAAGAAATTGTCCTAAGTTAGGCTTCTTTGAGAAAAAACTTTGTATATTATACTGCATGATCTTCATTTTGAGTACCAATAAACTATGGCGTAACTGCAACAGATGCCTCAAAATTCAAACTTCATCTTTCGCGAATGAATTCAGTGAATTGTGAGAGAATTCTTTAAAATTCGGGGATCTGTGTTGACTGGCTGTGTGACAAAATAGTTAGGCTTAGGCCGAGGAGCGGCGGAGGTTTACGAGAAACCTCCTTACTATGGGTGTGTTCGTAAATTCATCATACGTGCAAGCTTTTATTTAAAATGCAATACAAGTTCGCTGATAATCTGTTCTAGTAGTAATCATGTTTGTACACCATATTTAACATTTATTTGTGCGTTATCTACTTCAGTGAACCAGTTTAGAATATTTAAATTTTCACTTGCAACGCAGTGATGCATTTACGAACAGACCTTATATCTGGTTGATGTCAGGATATTGTTCACCTCTGCATCTCTGTTTTTAACAGGAGAAGGATTATTCTGGCAGAGATTCGGAAAATGTCCATCATAATCATTAAAAATGTCAAACCTGTTTGTCGAATATGAGGTGAAAAGCTCCTTCCTAGAGATCTTTTTCAATGTCATGATCTTAAGAACATCATTCTCCTCTTGCCTTTTTGGGGCAAGCCTTCTTATCAGTTGCAGCATGGAATATGTCACCACAGAGAATGCATTTCACATCACATTGACCATTGCAATTAGTCTTTGTGCATCTGAGGCATCTTTTTAGAGTTAAACATACATAGGTAGAGTGATATAACTTCGTGCTAACCTAAATAGAAAATGGAAAAACAGAAAATGAATAGTGATACTTACAAATGTGTTTGCCAAAGGTAAATCAATAATTGTATACACAATCAATTCTCATATTCCATTTCATAGAAATTTAAGTTAAATAGCTGATGTTAATAATAATCTCTACCCCAGTAGATAGACATGGGTGCTGATGAAGTGTGTGGCTGCACAGAAAAATATCGGTATTTCCCCCAGCTAATAAAGTCTAGTTTAATTTTTCTTCTCTTCCTTAGATACTCACATTAATTAATAAAAATATTTCATTCAATAAGAATTGAAATTACTGAACTCAAGCCTGATTAAGAAATTATTTCTGATTAAAATTCACTACAGTTCAATTAAATCTAAAAAATGTCTCATTTATTTATTTATTTCTTAAACATACTATACAAGGTAAATTTGCATAGTATGTTGTTGCACGAATATGGGCGGAGTAACTAGACCATATGCCCAAGATGCTATTAACAGTATTTTCAAAAAAATTCCGTGACTGACTGTACGACCTATGTATTCACATAGGAAGTAGCAACGTGGTTGTTAAAGAAATTCCAAAAAAAAACCGCAAGATTATACCGTTATCCGTGGCAGATCAATCAACCATTGCGAGCGAGACGAAAAACTCTCGAAGGTCTAACAACAGACATAAGCCTGACCGCACTTAAGAAATAATTACGATGACGCGAAATGATGTTCTTCCACCCAGAGCTGCTTAACGACTGATTTAGATTGAATTAATTTATTAAACTTAAATAGTTTTAACAATAGGTGTGTTTTTTTAAATCAATGATGTCAGTTTCATTGCACAATTGTGCAAACTAAAATCACACACATTCTTATTCTCTTCCATTTAGTCGTCGATGAGACAGCGACGAGAACACATGCGTAGCGGGTGTATTAATTTGTTTATAGATACAGTGAAAGAAAAGAAGTGGTATGCGAAATATAATCTATGATCACCAATGCTTTTCGCGATATTTAATGTGTTTGATGTTGTAAAACGTTTAAGGAAAGAAATTAATATGTATTTAAAAGACATTTTGAATTTTTTTGGAGCATTTTCACTAAACTGCACTTTTCTATTTAAACTTTAAAGACCAATAACTCGGGAAATATGGCCTGCAGCAAATATTTTTGATTAAGTTTTTTTTTCTTATTTTTCACATTACTATCTGATAAGCTATTTAAAAATTCATTTTTTGAGATTTTTCAGAGTTTCCTATGAAAAGTTCAGAGCCCGATAATTTGAAAAATATGAATCGCCGCCAACTTTTTTATATAATTTTTTCATCTTATTTTTTAATTTTCTATCACATAGGCTCCTTTTTATTTATTTTTAGCTACTTTACTAAACTGCATTTGTTCCAAATGTTTATTTTTTCCTATGTACTTCAGAGACGAATGAGACAACTTTTCTCACACATACATCTATAGTTTTATTTTTGACACCACTGTTTTAAATAAATAAAATGCAGTAAATGAGTAATTACAGCGAAAATTTTAAAATTTACTCTCAAAAAGAGCTGTTGCCGAAAAAAGTACGAGAACGGAAAAATAGTAAAAAATTATTAAGATTAAAGAAACAGCTAACTCCAACTCCACATAGTGTTGAAAAATATATAAACTTTTGACTACTCAACTCTTTTAATTATTATTACTCGACACAATATTTTTATAACACGAACAATCTAAGAATAAATTTTGTAATATTTGTAATTAATTTCTTCTTGATTTCCATGTTTTGTTGTTGGTTAAATTTATAAAAATTACATGACTATTTGTTAATGTTAATGAACCTTAAAAGCAAGTACAATCCTAGGTAACCAGATACTGTACAGTTCTACAACTCTGAGTAATTAAAATAATTTGCTAACCTATGGCCTGCCACTCACGAGACTAATTTTTATGCTGCACCAAGGCCTATTTATCAGGTCAACGCAACTCTACAAAAACACAGCAATACAAAAAACAACTTTATGTTTAAGTTGTCAGAAACACACACAAACATGAACTAAAGTATATGGTGCAAATAACTTTTGACAGCTCAAACAAGAAAACAAACCATAAAAACAAAAATCATCGTAGGAGTTGCGTTGACCTGATAAATAGGCCTTGTGCTGCACAATTTTTGTTATTTTAAGAACACACGAGACTAATTCATCCGGCATAAAAATGTATACGTATACATAGCTTTGTGTGTGTTAGTGTTTTTGTATGCATTTGATATTTGCTGTTTTTTTAAAGTTATGTGTGTATTGGTTTTGTTCTGCTAATGCGGGGTTGTAGCTGGTTGAAAAATTATGCAAACACGAAACCCCTCTCTTTGCCTCTCTCACCTACAAACTGGCATGTTATGCCAGCACAATTGTTCTCGTGTGTGAGAAGCCAAAAGGATTAATAAAGTAAATTACATTATATGTATGTATGTACTCGTATATTAACAGTAATTATTATCATACTTTGTAAAATATGTAATTATTTTTTAATGACTTTCACAATTTTTATTTATAGTGCATTTACACTGTCTCGAAATCTAGTACTTTCGAGATTTCGAGCTAAATCAAACTGCTTTTTCCAGATTTCCCATACAAAAAAAATTTTATTTTTCAGTAGATTTGTAGGAAATCTAATAAAATCGAATGTTTTTATTTATTCTTTACTACTCTGTACAACAAAAGGTGAGTGAATTAGCTACGGTCTGCTTAACACAGTGTGTGAATTGGCTACATTTCAGTTGTTTGGTTGTAGTTTTGGAAACAATTCATTTGATGGGTTTTGTTTTGGGTAAAAAAAAATTTGATAAATGTCAATAGTTGGTGTAAACGGTATAGATTTTCATAAAGATTTTAATCAAAATATGCTAGATTTTGTGCTGATGTAAATGCCCTATTAACCTTTTCTAAAATTTTTACACTTTTCGTTTGCTTGCTTTTCGTTTGTTTACATTTTGAATCATATGTTTTTATCTTACTAAACTTACTACGACAAATTTATGCAGTAAAAATTTGCAAAATACTCTGACAAGAACTGTCACTTTACTCTATCTAAATTTGTTGTCTCATTTACTGTAATTTTGGTAAACGAACGCAATTTAGTAAAATGCAGTAAAGTTCAGTAAAAAATTTTAAAAACTTTTGGGTACGCGAGCGCAATTAATAAGACGTACATACTAGAGTTCGACCGATTAATCGGCTTCGGCTTCGGCCTTCGGCCAAAAATTGGTAATCGGCCAACATTCGGCCTACGGCAAAAATCGGCCGATTAGCCGAAGCCGAATATTTTTCATTCCAAGCTTGAAAAATAACATTATTTTTGGTCGTTGCTCGCCGACAGTTTCTATTGTGTTTAACGTTTCGAAAGGGTTGCTTTGAAATACAACCCTGTTGCTTTCTATTTGCTTTTACTTGGACGTTCTTGTGAGTGATCATATGAAAAAGCAATCTAGAAATTGCAAAATAGTTTTATTTTTCTTGTTATGTATCCAATAGATATTACAGCTATTTCAGTGATCTCAAAAAAGGAAACTTTTTTCTTAATTCATATAAAACAAGTATCATTTTTAAAATTTAAAACATTCGGCTTCGGCTTCGGTTTTGGCCGAAGTTTAGGATTTTAGCCGAAGTTCGGCTTCGGCTTCGGCCAAAAAAAACGCCTTCGGTCGATCTCTAGTACATACCTGTTGAACTCAACAGTTGTGAAACTGTTGGCCCCAACAGTTACGTCTTAGAAACGGCTTGAAGGATATAATTTAATGTTATATCTTTATTTAGTTAATTCATCGCACTTGTAATGTAAAATTTAACAAATATTTACTGCTGCCACCTAATAAAGCATATCTCTATGCGATTAGCTGTTCAGGCTGAGCACAACATGTTGACTGTAGCTAGCGAAAAAAAATTATGATGGAAAATTACTCAACTGTTGAGTGGAACGGAACTACTCAACTTTGCGTTTCTAAATCATAGCATAGACATACAAAAATTAATAATAAAAAATTACTAACAAAACTAAATTATTTATAAACAAATCAATTATTAATAAATTAATTTAAATTTTATAATTAAGAATGTATAATATAATACTTGCATTAATACGAGTGGATTAAGCCTGCATAATTTCGGTGCGATGCGAATACCGGTGTTTGAAAGAAACGCTTAAGCTTATGCCGAGTTTACATCTGGCACACATGTGCCATAAAATTGTCTATTAGTTATGTATGAAACTCTTTAACTTAATAAATACTTGTCTGAATCAAACAGTTTTTTATTAGTAATTAGTGGTTATGTCTGAATCAAACAGTTTTCCATTAGTAATTAGTGGTTACGCTTTTTTGCCCACATGACACACACAGATGTAAACTCGGCCTTACAATCATAAATTGTTGAACAATAAAAATAAAGGCATAAAAACTCAGATTGTATGATCCGGTACGCGTTGCAATTCTCTGATACAGATATGTTTTTCTTTACAATTACAACTACAATACCTTAGATGATAGCGCGTGAATTAATGTTAAATTCTTAATAATAAAATAAAATAAAAAATAATAATTTGTTTTGCAAAAGTCGATAAATAATACTTAATTTATTCCATAAATCATTATTTTATATCTAGCAGTTACTTTTTTATTTAAATCGACTTTCTATGTTTATATTTATTGTATGCATTATGTATAATTGAACGTTAAATTAAAAATAAGTAACATTTTTCAAGTGTATGTATGAATTTTTATAATTTGCATAAAATATCAATTTGTACTCTATTACAATTACCAACAGGAAATGCATATACATACATACATACGTATGCATGTGTACCCAAGAAGTTCTGATTAACCGAACATCAAAAATTATGTAAAACTTCGAGATATATATGTATGTTAACCAGGTATTTATGTACTTGTGCACTAAATATGTAAGTTTGCATTCAATGGAATGTGACTATAATAATATAATAATAAATACTATTAAACAAACTTTTGTTATAAACTTTTTAAATTATTTCAGTGTAATTCAGAGATCGTGCCGTTGTATTCAACGACAATTGAGAGTGTTATTGAAGTCTTTTTCAAATCCATGAACTAACAATCAATAAATGTATAAAACATTTGCTTAATTCACAAAAGCTCCTGTATCTCTGTATCGATTGTATTATCATATTAAATACAAGAGTGCAAGGCCTATTTATATAAATAAATAGGCCGTGCAAGAGTGTAACATTTGTTGTATGAAATTTTCATATAAAAATTAAATACACCATTGCACTCATTATTTCATCATGATTGCACTTTTATTTCATATGTTTTTAAAATGTTGTATTCAGAGAGAGGCTCTCTGAGAGAATTTGTATGTAGCTTGTTCTTCTTTTTTGATTAAAAATACAAAATACTCATGATACAATTATAACAGGTACATGATACAATTATACTAGGTACATGCACGACTACAACAATTGGAATTTTGTTGTATTTGTTGTTATAAACAAACGATAAATTGTCAGAAACAAATGTCTTTTGTTTATAAAAAATTGCAATTACAGGGCAACTAAAGTACAATTGCAGACGCGGCATTCCTGCATGATTATAGTTATTCAGTGTTGCCATTCTGTGTGTAGTTAAATAGTGTGTAATTTCTACTCACATGTGTAGGCCATGGAATTAAATTCTTGTATAATGTCTGTGAAATTCTACTTTGGGTTCTATTTGTATTTATTTTTCTTTTAATTTTAACCTACACAAAAGATGTGTAGTGTAATTTTCTTCAATATTTAATTGCAGACACAGCCTTGTGTAAATTCACTGGCAACACTATAAACATTTTATTCACACACATACACTAACATTTTTGCAGCTTGTAAACAAAGTTTGACATTTATCTGCAATGTATACAGTAACAGGCTGGGCTTGTGCATGTACCTGTTATAATTGTATCATGAACAGGTACATGCACAAGCCCAGCCTGTTACTGTATACATTGCAGATAAATGTCAAACTTTGTTTACAAGCTGCAAAAATGTTAGTGTATGTGTGTGAATAAAATGTTTATAGTGTTGCCAATGAATTTACACAAGGCTGTGTCTGCAATTAAACATTGAAGAAAATTACACTACACATCTTTTGTGTAGGTTAAAATTAAAAGAAAAATAAATAAAAATAGAACCCAAAGTAGAATTTCACAGACATTATACAAGAATTTAATTCCATGGCCTACACATGTGAGTAGAAATTACACACTATTTAACTACACACAGAATGGCAACACTGAATAACTATAATCATGCAGGAATGCCGCGTCTGCAATTGTACTTTAGTTGCCCTGTAATTGCAATTTTTTATAAACAAAAGACATTTGTTTCTGACAATTTATCGTTTGTTTATAACAACAAATACAACAAAATTCCAATTGTTGTAGTCGTGCATGTACCTAGTATAATTGTATCATGAAAATACTTAAATACACTACACAGAGGCAGTGATGCCAACTTTTTTGGCTCTGAAAGCACATCAAAATTTAAAAAAGGCACTAAAACGCGTAATTTTGAGATCTAAAAGGCGTAAAAAGCACTAATATGAAAAACGAGTGCAGATCTAAACGAGTGAAGTTTAATAATGTTAAATATTGTCTAAGCTATTCTCTATTTCGGCAATAGTACCATCTTTAATGAAATATATCAGATAAAAAAGTTATGCTTTACACTGAAAAAGTAAATACACCAAGTTTTTATTAAAGTAATTTTAAGAAATACTAAAAATTCTTAAAAGCACTACTTAGTGCTTTTTCTTAGTTTGGCACTAACGCTCAAAATTTGGCGTTTTGAGGCTTCAAAAAGCACTAAAACCAGTGCCAAAAGCACCAAGTTGGCATCGCTGTACAGGGGGTATTCGCAATTAAAAAACAAAAAGTGTATTTGATACACAAATACACGATAAGGATTGTTGTGAATTAAGCAATTGATACGTTTTACATTTTTGTATCAAATAGTTTACTGAATAGTAGACAAAATTGCAGTGCTCACGTTTAATACATTTACGGCCTGGCCCACGATGTCACCAGAAATCGTTCGATCGACAGCTTGTATTGCAAACAACAACAAATTTTCTAAAGTTATTGTTGTTTGCAATACAAGTTGTCTATCGAACGATTTCTGGTGACATTGTGGGCCAGGCCGTTAATTTTTTTTAACTTCCCGTTATATCCGTTATCCGCCCATGTTCTGAAAAGTGCAGCGTTTTAAAATCGCTAATATTTTCAAAAACACAAAACGCATTTTAAATTAATTTAATTTTAAAAAACTAAAATCAAATAAAGTTTATACTCGTAAGTCCTCGTCCATACAGTGAAACATTTGCTGCGAAACATTTTTGATTTTGATTTTTGATTTTGCTTTGCAGCTTAATATGTTTTCTAATATATTTCCCATGAGAATGAGGCGAGAATGACGTACTCAACAAGAACTTCGTGTACATGAAACAAAGTACCCTTTGCCATTCCCCTTTCCCCTCTCGTCCACAAACTCAAATGTTTTGCAGCAAATGTTTCCCTGTATGGACGAGGAAAAAATCAAAACAATTTTTTAAATAGGATATTTTTAATTGAAATCGTGAAAAAATTTTACAATTTTAAATTGTGCTTCATTACATTTTCTCTTTAAAGTGCAGTTTATATAAAACGGACCAGATCGCCTCAGAATGCAGTTTCGAAAACGCCAATTTTCTTGCGTTTTCGTTTGTCAGAATGCCTGTTTTCAAATCGAAAACGAGATGGATTTTTGTGTGCGTGTGTGTGTTAACATCTCATAACTTAAGAACGGGTCAATGGATCGGATGCAAACTTAGATGTCGTAAGATAGTAAATCGATTCGGTTCTGTAGATTTTGAAAATAAAATTTTCAAGCGTTTTTTAAACAAATTTTAAACTACTAAGACAATCAAGTACAAAATCTAATTAAGAGTAGCTTTTAACGTCAAAAAAAAACATGTCTGCTCTGAAAATTTCGAATAAGCCGTGATCAAATCGATTTTAGATATTCACTGATTTACTTAAAAAGTGTATCGGATCGATTCTCATATTTTTTTAATTAATTTATTACATTTTTTTAGTCTGCTCATATACTTCTTCATGAAATTTCACTAAAACTATGATCTCAATTCAAATCTGTTCATGTTCATGATATTGCTCTGTCAGAATACTATTTTTAATAATGAACAATCTAGCTACAAGAAATTAAAATACGCGTTTTGAGGTAATTAACAATAGTTGGCAAAAAACGCATATGGGATATTCTACTTATTACGGTTGTCGAATTATTGGACAGTTTGTACTAGATTAAATAATCGAATCGAACAATTGCTTCAAAATCTCATTTTATTCTCTTGGTACAGTTCTACAGAAAATGGAACGACAACTCATTGTGTACATTGAGGAGTTAATAGCAAAAAGAATTTACTATTTGCTAGATTGATCCCAACGATGAAATAAATTAGTTCGTCCGTTGGTGTTAATTTTAATATTGATTGCGACTTTTACGATTGATTAAATGAACATACATACTCGTATGTATGTACATCCAGGCTGCACAGAGAAGCGCCAGAGTGCCGAACATCAATCGGTTTTTTATACAAATGAATATACATACATACATACGCTTATACATTTCTGATGTACATCAGAGCTGGCCACCGAGAGAAACAAGAGAGAAATGTATAAGTGTATGTCTATTCATTTGTATAAAAAGCCGATTGATGTTCGGCCCTCAGGCGCTTCTCTGGGCAGCCTGGATGTACATACATATGTATGGATTAGTTCGTTCTCTTTGTTCATAGTTCTTTTTTACTCTTTCAGATTTTTCTTTTTGTTATTGCTCTTGCTGTAGTACTTAAGCTTAAAGCTTAAATTAGACGTGACATAGCCATAACGTCATAGCCATAACCAAACCAAAATTCAATTGAGCGAGAGAGACTCGCCATAACTCTCACCATAGAAACCAATTGAATTTTGGTTTGGTTATGGCTATGGCTATGTCACGTCTAATTTAAACTTTAGCCTGTGATATAAAGTAAACGATAAACAATCCCGATTTTTCAGTTTTATATTGTCATACGTAATCTTGTTGACCCATATGTCCTAATTTACACTATTCAAGTCTTATTGCTAAGCTGATTAGTTTTTTAGGAGAGAGAGGCGAGGGGAAAATAAACGTTTCTGTTCCCCTCGTCTCACTCCCAAAAACTAATCAGCTTAGAAATAAGACTTGCATAGTGTAAATTAGGAATATGTTAAAGCATACTTCATACTTAATCATATTCATACATTGGTGTTAATTTTAATATTGATTCTAACCACAAAAATACTGTGTAAAAGCGAATTAAATGGAGAAAATTAAAAAAAAAATAAAAAATAAAGTTAGTAAAAAAATACTCACGTATGTACATATATCTGAAATTTACTGATATAGAATTTAAATTGTTCAAAAGTTTTAAGTCTCTTCTATATAAATACATTTATAAATTGAAAAACCGTTAAAATACAACTTAGGTAAAAGTTGATAAGTGCGAACGGGTACGAAAAACCGGTTTTTACCCGTAACTCATGATTTGGAGGTGTTTGGAAAATTTCAAAGATAGATTTTTGTTATACTCGACAATGCCTACCAGAAAAATAGTAAGTCATGTTTTACACTTGGCAGTTTTTCTTGAAGCAGTTCTCTTCAATTCTCTTTTAAAACTGCCCATTTGTTTACACTCAGACGGTTTCTTGTTCAATTTTCGTATTGTTTTAATGCAGCGAATGAAATAACAAAACAGAATTGAAGTAACTTTTCTGTACAGGCAAGTCAGTACCCCTCTTCTTTCTTCTTTCCTTTCTCTCCTATAAACTCAGACTTGCTTCAAGTAAAACTGCCGAGTGTAAAACATGACTAACGCATCCATGTTATTTCGACTTCATTAATTTTTGTCACACAGTGTAATCGATCTTGGTCAAAAAATTAATTTACTCTCAAAAAGAGCTGTTGCCAAAAAAAAGTAGGCGAAAAGAATATTAGTTAAAATTAGTAAGATTATAGAAACAGCTGACTCCAACTCCACTTAGTGTTGAAAAACTCTTTTAATTATTGGTACTCGATACAATATTTTTATAAGACGAACAATCTAAGAATAAATTTTGTAATTTATTTCATGTAATATTTGTAATTAATATCTTTTTTTTTTTTTTTTTTTAATATCTTTTTAATTTCCTTGTTTTGTTGTTGGTTAAATTAATAAAAATTACAGACTATTATTGATTACCTTAAAAACAAGTACAATACTAAGTAACCAAATACTTTACAGTTTTACAACTCTGAGTAATTAAAATAATTTGCTTTATAAATTAATTATTTTTTAATGACTTTCACAATTTTTGTTTAACCTTTTGTAAAATGTTTACTCTTTTGGTTTGCTTACTTTTGTTTGTTTACTTTTTGAATATGTAATATGTTTTTATCTTACTAAACTTTACTACGAAAAAATTCTTCAGTAAAAATTTGCAAAATACTCACTCAAGAACTGTCACTTTACTCTCTCAATTTGTGCTCTCATTTACTGTATTTTGGGTAAACGAACCCAATTTAGTAAAATGCAGTAAAAATTTTTAAAAACTTTTGGGGACGCGAACGCAATTATTATTAATTTTTCCTAATCTTTTGTATTTCATATTGTTATAGTTTATTGTTTCATATTTGTTATAATGGGAACGCATAAGCGTTTTGAATGGAATTAATCTTTTATGCGGTGTTCGACCGCATAAAAATTTAATTGAGTGTATATACATCACTGCGCTGCTAATGGAATTTTAAATGTCCTAAACTGGTTATGGCCCTATGCTCCTTGTAGGAACTATGGGAACTTATATATATGTATATATATATATGTATAAACTGGTTCACTGAAGTATATAAGGCAAAAATAAATGTTAAATATGGTGTACAAACATGATTACTCATAAAAAAGATAATCAGCGAACTTGTACTGCATTTTAAATAAAAGTTTGCACGTATGATGCAGAGCAGTGATGCATTTACGAACACAGTCATATATCTTGGTCATATTGGCTTGGCTGAGCTAATTTTCTGTCTAGATTACCTTTAGAAAATATTTATCCTAAGCCGAAGCAACCTTTCAAACCGGCGGAAACCAGCTTGACAGAAAATATTTTCTGTTTCTGTCTTTTACACTGTTTGTTTGTCATGAACTTTTTTCAAAAAGAGGTAACTTCCTTGAGCATTGTTTCTTTTTTTTATGGAAATAATTAAGGCAATCATGAATAAAATTCCGCGTGAAATTTTTCCCGGTGAACAATTTCAACTAATGGCAATAGGGAAAAAAAATTATAATTGGAAAAGGGAAATTTCACGCGGAATTTTATTCATGATTGCCCTGAATGACTATGAATTGTGGCGTGGAACACCGAATAAAAATGTTGACATTTTCATGATTTTAAGGTCATTTTAAATTATATATTTAATGAGTAATTTTTTTAAGAATATGTTTGCTCATTTACTAAAAATTTTTACAAATTTGTAACAATTGTTACTGGAAAGTGTTCATTAACTGGAAAAGTTCGCAAGAGGAGAGCGTCACAAGAGAGAAAAACAAAACAAAGCAAACTAAATTCTTCCACAATAAAATTTAATTTATATGGCTTAATGAAATAAAAACAAATTAAGAAAACGTGCTTCCTTTTTACATACGTATACGTTTTTTTTAACAAAGAAATGCACATTTTTTCACTTTTCCTTTTTCAGATATTTTTTAAATAATTAATTTGACAACAAAACACACAACAGGTGATTGGATAATTCTTACAAGTAATAATTTGTAGGAATTTTTTTCTCTTTTGACGCTCTCTCCTTGCAAACTTTTTGAGTTAATGAACACTTTCCAGTAACAATTGTTACAAATTTGTAATAATTTTTAGTAAATGAACAAACCTAATGAACAGACCTAATATTTCGTTCTTGAGTCAAAAACATACGTTTTTAATTTCAGTATGTTCCAACTTTATATCAAGGTTGTCTTTTTAAAACAAAAATTAGTTTTCATTTCTAGAACAAGAATGAACATTTTTAAAATAACATAAAGCTTTCGCTTTTAAAATGAAATTGTTTCTTCTTGATTTAAAAACTTTTGGATGTACACACTAAACTAACGAACGTTTTTCTTTTTCTCTTATTATAATTTATTTCTTCCAAATGTACGGTATCCATATTTTATATTCATAAGTGCTAAATAAGCAACTAGCGGTATTACTTAAGTATTAAATTAATAAAATATGAACCATATATATTAAAATAAAATTATCGGACTTATTGGAGTGAGCAAAAAGCAAGTTCCGAATCAATCGTTTCTTTTTTTTTTTTTCTTTAAATCAAGATTTCAATCATCATTATGTATGTATATACATATATGTATATATGTATATGTATAATTATGAAAGTGGTCTGTCATAGGTTTTTGTCTCGAGAATTTGAATAAATTAAAAACATTTTTACATTATGAAGCATTATATATAAATTTAATTAAATCTTTTGTGAATAGTTTACAATTTTATTTATTTGTTTATCGATATTTCGCTTACATATTTAGAGTAGCTTCGTCAGCGAAATATCGATAAACAAATAAATAAAATTGTAAATTATTTAGAAAAGACCTAAAGCTTTAATAAAATTTGTGAATTAATAAAAAATGACGAATAAATAATTATATTACGAAACATTTTAATGTAGAATGTATAAATGAAAGTTTATTTAATTTTAATATTTGGAAGCAAATATCTATGACCTATACCATTTTCATAGTTATAATGGACATATGAAAAATGAGTTTACATGCAATAAATAACATTTAATGTGTATGTAAGGACTAAGGATTAATAAGTTGAATCTGACACATAACCAAGAATATAGTTTGGAAAAGTATTTGTTCAAATGATCATTCATCGGAACTATAATTATTTGGCAACATACGGAATGACTTGTACTGCTCCTGACGTTATCCCGCAAATATTAAATTAACGACTTATAAAGCGAATTGAAGTATTTAGTTATTTACATTTAATATTTTTAAAGGATGAAGTAACATATAAGCAGCTCAATTCCGATCTGAAGAGATCCAATCTCAAAAATCCTACTGTTCAATAGGTCGGCGGAAAAGTAAAATGTGTGGCTCAGGTTTGTGTATCATATAATGAATCCATCCACGCGATTGTTGAACACCAATTGAACGCCATTCTGCTTCAGACATGAGATGTGTTTTTGGTACCAGTTTCACCAGTTCTTTAGGAAGTACTACATGCCTGCACGATTTGTTAAAATTATTGAAGATAGATTTTACAACCACTTAACCATACGATCATACCTGTATTCATATTTTTCATCGTAATATTTATCAGAATAGTAAATGTCTTTGCTCATAATTATAGATAATCAGCCAATTTTAGGTTATGTGAACACTAAATTAAAAGATATCCTGAATTCGCTTTTCTCTCTCCTTCAATAGTCTTACAAAGTTTCTTAACTGCAAATATGAGCCCTTTTACAAGCTTCAGTAATAACAAGTTTTACCACAAGCTAGATTTTTAAGCGTTAGTTATCAATTTTACCACTACTTTATTTAAAACTAATTTAAAATTTTTTAGCGCTATTTGCAGAAAATTTTGATTTGACAGAACAAAATATTTCTAGCTTGTCAGCATCAACCGCTCAAAAATTTGTTTCAAATATTTTTCCCTTTTCATTTTTGCTAAAACCTACTGTCAGGGCTGCCAGAAGTTTTAGCTGAAAAATCATCGGCATTTTCGGCATATTAATTTCGAAAATCGGCATGAGTTTTTCACTCATTTTTATTAATTAGACAAAAATTACAATCATATGTGCCCTTAATTATGAAAGTGGTCTAAGTCATATATTTCTTTGGTCGAGATATTTAGTAGATTACATTTGAACAGTTCAAAATATATTTTTTTATTTTGCAACATTTAAATTTAGAGTTGTGCTAATGTCGATTTACATAAATTTATTTAAAATTTGTATGAAAGTTTTTGTAAGATTTATTTGATATTTCGAAGCAAAAATGCACATGACTTAGACCACTTTCATAATTGACGGCACATATGTAATTTCACTTATTTTATAAAATGATAATGCATAATTATTACATTTATTATTATATGTATGTTTTAATGCATTATTATTAGTGTGTCAAATGAATAAAAATTTAGACTTCAACCACAATTTCCAAAAGCTTACAAAACCCCAAAATCTCAATGCATTATTAAGAATTACAAAACTTCAATCATAGTTGGCTAAGAAACTTTTTTAAAAAAAAGATATTAATAAATATATAGAATTAAAGTAAATTAATTAGTTTAAAAAATCTGGCTGGTCCTCTCAACACGTTCATATTCATGATCGTTTTCTTTTTCTACTAGAAAAATAATTAAAATTAAGAATATTCTTAGCAAAACATTATTAAGCTTACCACCATCTTTATTTTGCAAATATCTTAAATTTTTTTTTTTGTAAATATGTATGTAAATTGCTTTCTTATTTTAATTTTCCTGAACAATGGGGTTTGAAAACGCAGTTGACGGATTTTCAGTTGGTTCGATCAAAATCGGCAAGTTTTAGATAAAATCGGCATTTGTTTGTTTATTAATGAAAAAATCGGCACTCGGCAGCCCTGCCTACTGTGAGTAATAAAGAAAAGAAAATTAGTGATGGTTGCGTGACTTAAACATAAAGTTGTTTTTTGTATTGCTGTGTTTTTGTAGAGTTGCATAGACCTAATAACTAGGTATTGAACACAATCGTTACCCTACGTCTACACCTGATATATTTTTATCATAACAAAAGTCAAACTTTATATTGAAAAAATATTTTTTTTTTGCTAGAGCTCTTAAAATTATCGAAAACAGATACTCGTAAATAAGAATCGATGTATCGATACATATATCGGTTTTTGAAATATCGGCGGTATATATCGATATTTATTTTCACAAATATCGATATTTCGATATTTTTTGCCCATCACTATACAAAAGTATAGAAAGTGACAGGTAAAAAAAACTCCAATCAGGGGCCAAATTACGGCACTCGTTATCGAACGAAATTACGAAGTATTTCAATAGTTTATATGGAAATATTTTTTAATTTCGAATCGTATCGAAAGCCGTAATTTGCCCTCAAGTTTTTAAAATTCGTGGAAAAGAGATAAATATAGTGTTTTTTATATTGTAATGTAAGGGGTAATAATTAATAATTAATTAATTGTAATGTAAGGGGTAGACACGCAAAGTTTACTTTGCAGTCTTGACTTTAGGTTCTGCTTTTAGTATGTTATGCAAAAAAAAGCGTTGAATCACGACTTTGCTAAAGGCCGTTTCACACTATAATACAAGTATTAATACTTTTGACGAAAATGCATCCCTAATCTAATTTCTGTTTCAAAAATTTCAAAAGACAATAACAACTCAACATGTCAGAGTTGCATTTTCCACAAAAGTATTAATACTTGTATTATAGTGTGAAACGGCCTTAAGTAAACTTTCCGTGTCTAAAAGGGGTATAAGTTCTCACATTCCTTACAGAAACTACGCACAGAGCTGCTTAACGACTGATTTTTAAATATATATATATGTATATGTGTGTATATTATCTATATGTGCACATACATACTACATATGTATGTACATATGTATGTATATCGTCACGTAAAATCCAAAAGGACGTAGGTGCAATTTTTTCTTTTTTTCCAAGAGAAGCAAGAAATCTTATAAATTTAAGACCATTTATTTGTTAGGTGCCAAATTGAATAATGATTAAAATCGTTATTTTTGAACATATGTGTGTAAAGTTTCAAGGAAAGATCTGTTTTAGTTAATCGCATCATAATCAATCAATCAAACAGTACATTTTGATTGTTTTTTTGTTACGGCCTTTTGGATTTTATATGAGGATAAATTATTTATTTATTTATTTATTTCAGTCTATGGACAGAAAGTCCTTTCAGACAACGATATAAAGGTAAAATATTTTAACTAGGGATAAATAACTTATATAAATAGTAAAAGATAAACAAAAAAAAAATAATGAAGGCTAACTTGTAGATATGTATGTATAAACAAAGTTATGAAATTAAACAAAATTCAAATAACATATTATCTTATAACGCTTAGAAGAACAAGTTTAAACTCATTTTTCGCAGTGCTGAATTCTATGTAAGACTTTGATTCTCTTTGTAATTTAAAGTTAATTTCATTGAGAAACGCGAAAGCACGGGTTAATGTGCCATTACGACCATAATTAGTCCGATGAAAAGGAACATCAAACAGCTTAGCTAATCTTAAATTTCTATAAGGTATAAAGAATGGAACAGCATTAAGCAAATCATGTCAGTCAACCTAGCCATTGATAATATCGTAAACCAGAAGGGCGGATTGGAGTTTTCTACGTCCTTCTAGAGTACGTAAGCCAATAAAAAGGCACTTAGATTCATAAGGAACAGAAGTTAAATATGGCAATGAACGTGTAACAAATTTAATAAAGATGCGTTGAAGTCTCTCAATACGAGAGATAAGATTTGAGACATGAGGATTCCATATAACAGCAGCATATTCCAACTTTGATCTAACAAAGGCCGTATAAATATATTTATGCGTGTATGGATTAACAAACTCAGAGCAGTTTCTCTTCAGAAAACCGAGCATTTTATACGCTTTAGGAAGAATATACTCAACATGAGCTACAAACGACATAGAACTATCAAAAACAACACCTAAATCAAGTTTAGAATTCGAAATTTTCAAATTAATGCCATTAATGTTAAATATCAGTACTATGGGATTCATGGATCTATGAAATGAAACATGTAAACATTTATTTATATTTAGATGCAAGTAATTACGTTGGCACCAATTACTTAAATTATTAAGCTCATTTTGAAGAGTGTACATATCACTCAAAGAATCACATTTCATGAAAAATTTTAAATCATCAGCATATAACAGATACTTTGACCTAAGAAAGCAGCCACCAATATCATTAATATATAAATTAAATAATAACGGGCCAAGGATACTCCCTTGGGGAACTCCAGACGTTTGATAATAGGGCGTAGATTGAAAACCTTCAATATATACTGAGCAAACTCTATTAGATAAGTATGACTTAAGCCATAACAAAAAATTGGAATGTAATCCCATTAAACTTAATTTTGACAACAGAATGGAATGAGATATTTTATCAAACGCTTTGGAAAAGTCTGTGTAAATAACTTCTACCTGGCTACCATGCTCAAGAGAATCTAGACAATATTCACTGAAAAGGGTCAAATTAGTAACAGTTGATCGGCCGGCATAAAAACCGTGCTGATACGGAGAAATCCAAGGTTTAATTTGGAAAAATAACTTTTTATGCACAATATGCTCAAAGATTTTAGAAACGCAAGATAGCTTAGAGATAGGCCTATAGCATTTTACATCATTTCTTTTGCCATCTTTAAAAACTGGGGTGACTATGGCAGACTTCCACCTACTTATAAATTCCCCTTCTTTCAGAGATAAATTAAAAATAAACGTGAGAGCTAGTATTATGGAGGTACTCGATTTCTTTAGGAGATAAGTACAGAGACCATCACAATCAGATTTTAATGAATTCTTAACCTGAGTAATAGCGTCAGATACATCGATCTCAGACACAACTAGGCAGCCAAAATTTAGGTTGCTAACTCCTCCCGAAGTGGAAATATTATAATTAAAAGGCTCAAAATTAGAACTAAAAAAGGATGCAAACATATTTACTGCCTCTTCACAGGAGTTAGAGATTTTGCCATCAAAACAGACTGTATATGGAATGTCCGACGATTTTCTTTTAGATTTGACAGAAATAATAGATTAGTCAGAAATAATTTTTTAATCAGGCTTGAGTTCAGTAATTTCAATTCTTATTGAATGAAATATTTTTATTAATTAATGTGAGTATCTAAAGAAGAGAAGAAAAATTAAACTAGACTTTATTAGCTGGGGGAAATACCGATATTTTTCTGTGCAGCCACGCACTTCATCAGCACCCATGTCTATCTACTGGGGTAGAGATTATTATTAACATCAGCTATTTAACTTAAATTTCTATGAAATGGAATATGAGAATTGATTGTGTATACAATTATTGATTTACCTTTGGCAAACACATTTGTAAGTATCACTATTCATTTTCTGTTTTCCCATTTTCTATTTAGGTTAGCACGAAGTTATATCACTCTACCTATGTATGTTTAACTATTCTTACTTATCTTTTACGATCATCACATTAATTATTTTTACTTATTCGATGCACCATCGGTACATACATACATATGTCTACTTTGTGATACATATAAGTATTATTGTAGTGGCTTTATGTTACTTTGTTTTTGCTTTCTACAGTTGACTTCGCTTTTCAGCATTCTGCAGCAGTGATAGCCAAGTGAACAGTGATCGCTAAGTGAACATATTTTTGTCACGTGCCCATGATGAATTAAATGAGACATTTTTAGATTTCATTCACTACAGTAAATCTAAAAATGTTTCGGGATAAATTAGTTTTATATACAAAATTTGTTTTATAAAATCAAATTATTTTTTATGAATGAAGCAGAATATACATATGTATATAAAACATCAGTTTTTATTTATATAGGATGAAGTTGGTTTTTTTCAAATTTAGGAACCTTTATATTTAAAATTAACAAATGTATGTATGTCTTTTTTACATGCAAGTCTTATTTTATTTTAAATACTTATTTATTTATTTTCATTAGATTTAAAGCTTCAAACATTTTTACTCCCAGATAAATCAATACATACTCATCATTACAAAATAACCAATATAAAAAAGGTATATTAAGCAATATTTAAAATATATGTTTTTGGTTTAAGCATAGAAATACAAATCCATAGGTAAATCAAATTTACTATAAAAATACTAGTTTGGAACAATTATTACAAGATACATACATATACGACATTCATGTTCTTAAACCCTTTTGATGGCGTTTAACTCGTGCATAGGGACCAACAGAAGGATCCATAATAAAATCGTACAGCACACGAACCCAGCTGGTATGTTGCGGCATAGTTTCGTAGAATTCGGGGGCGATTTTTTTTACTTCTGGTAAGCGAGACCCGGGGACAGATGGAAAATCGTGGTGCTCATTATGATATCCAACGTTGAATGTGATCCAATTGAGAGGACCGTAATAGGAATAAGTTTCAAACCCCTTGGCAAACATGTAATGTTCTGAAACAAAATGCCCAGCCACTGGATGTAGACCCATTGCTAATACTGAACCAAGCACCAGATAAGCCATTGCTTTCCAACCACAAAAATACACAACCAAGCCGTTAAATGTTAATTGAATGACTGTATTAATGATTTCTAAGCGTGTTGGTGGCTTTGGATTTATAATAAGAGGACGGAAAATGTAAAAGAAAGGTTGTAGGCATACCCATATAAATTTCCCAAATGTGGAATCAAACAACTTCGCTTCTAGCAATGTTGGTATATCAGTGTCGATAATTTCATCTCCTTGATATCTATAATAAAAAGTGATAGAAGATTTGTAGTGAAACAAATATCGGAATTTACAAGGTCGTTACCACACATCATTTTACATTATTTTCTAGTAGAAATCGAAGTTACATGTTCTAAGAACTTATAACTTGTTCTATGTATCAAAAAAAAATTTTTAATGCCAAGTTGTGGAATTACTCCCCGATTGAGCTATGGTATTCCATGTTTTCTTTTAATGTAATCAAGAAAAAAATTTCTTCATATCTCACTAACCTATATATGTATATAAAGAAGTGTACACTTTATGTCACCACTAACTGCGGAAACGGCTCGAACGATTGCAAACAAAATTTCAATGTACGTTGAGGATGGTCTATAGATGGTTTATGTGCAGTTTCCACAAAATCGGTCCAGGGGTTCCGGAGATATGGCATTAAGATTTTCCTATATACATATTCCGATACATAATAATCTTATATCTTGAAAACTATAATAGCAAGAGTCTGCGAATTTGGTATGGACTCATTTGAAAGCGTGATGCTAACTAATTAAAAATATTGGTAGAATATGACCGAAGGAATGGGCCAACCCCATTCAAATCAATTAATAATAATCCTAAATTTTTAAAGGTATAATAGCAAGTCTGCAAATTTTTTTTGGACTCTTTTGAGAGCGAGCTGCGCAGTAGTTTAAAATGTTGATAAAATAGGACTGGGGGAAGGGTCCCACACATACAAAGTAATTAATAATAATCTAATATCTTGAAAGCTATAATAGTAAGGGTCTTATGCAAAAAAACTTAACAAAGCTTTGCCAAGCAATGTTAAGTAAAGTTGTATTCTAAAAAAATTATTATATCAAAATTCTAAAGTAGGCACCTACGTTTGTTAAGGGTCCTTTAAGTTGATATTTCCAAAATGTGTATTTTCTTCTTCAAATATTTTTGTTAATATAGCATGTTAGCCTTAAAGTGCTTGGTAACTACTATGAACTTTAAAGCTCAAGTAAAATATTTTTTTGCATACGGCCCTAAATGTTTGGTGTTTTGTTATTTTTATATTTCGTAATCGTTCACAGCACTTCCAGAATAAGGTAGTTATTATTTTGTACTCTGGAAATAATTTATGTGGCAAAACGTTTGCCGGGCCAGCTAGTTTTATATAATTTTAATATCAAATAAAATAATACATACATTCATACATACATAAAGAAATATAGAATTGGTTTCCCATCGCATGAAACACAATCGTAATTCAAACAATTACACATTTTGGACACTATTCTATATACAACATGCATATAAGTATGTACATACTTACACACATGAGTAATAACTATCGTTCCAGTACAAACCCGAACAAACTTTTCGTATGAAACTTAATTATAATTAGGTATATCTATTTTGAAAGCATATTATTTATCACTAAAATAAGTGCTTATATTTGCACGTATTTTCTTATTTTCTTGGTAACAACGATAAGAACTTTAACTTTGTTTAATATGCGTCATGCTTATTTACAATACCAATTACCTGTGATGTTCAAGATGATATTTTCGGAATGATATAGACATGGGCAAACCAATCGGCAAGTTACATACGAAACCTAATATGCGATTGTACATTGGACGACTGTGTCCAAACGCCAGATTGTGCGCTATTTCGTGGACAGCTAACATGAGTGAATGATTTATAATTCCGCCAAAGCAGTATGCTGCCAGAACTAAAAACGGCCAAGAGAAATTTCGCACAACAAACAAAGCAATAATTTGTGTAAGCACCATAGCACCTGCCACCCACTTAAAGTTAGGATCATGTCCGAAAAGCTTCTTAATTTGTGGATATTTTTCTAATATAATTTTCCGACGAGATGCATGTGGTTCCTCAGTATACACCCATTCAAAATCCGTTCTAGATACCTTTTGTCCCATTGTTAAGGAAGTACTGATTCGAAACTACAAACCGAGCAATAATATTTTTTTTAAATATAACTATCACATATATACTTATATAAAAATAGTATATTTTCAACATTGACATTAAATTAAATAATTAATGTATGCTTCTTCATTTTTATGATATGTGAATAAGACAGTTAAGCTAAAAGGTGAGATGAATGAACCAGCTGATTAATTTTTCAAGTCTTTAGCACAGCGTGTAGGCAAGAAAACTTTTTGTTATAACAAAAATTAAACTGCATACACAAAATCATTCCAATAAATATATGTAGTTTATATCTGGGGCTAAAATGTTGACATGACTGATAATTCGACAGACTCAACATGTTATCCTATTAAATACTCTATTTATTCGCATTCTAGTTACAATCAAAAGTCACTTGGCTTAATTTTATCACCTTATATTTGTGTGTGATTGTGTCTTGTGCTTATAGCAACCGGCAACTATTCATAGTAATGTGATATTACTTCTCATCGTCAGATGTAAAACGGTCTAGACACGGTCAAAATGCTTGATGAGATTGGTTATAGTATGAGTCATGATGAAATAAACAGGTGGCATTACTAGGGCAACAAATGTACGATTACAACAACAAAAGGAATTTTTGTTTGTGTAATGTCTTTGCTTATGTCATAAATTAATATAAGCAAAAATCAAAGTGACGCGTTTTAGTGGTGGTGAAATAATGTTTTATGAAATAAAATTTCATAAAAATGAATAAATAATAATACAATTCATTAAATGAAGAGGATACTATTCGTTAATCGCGTTGTGTATTTCATGAAATACGTAAAGGGCACATTGATAATGCCATGGCCTTATGAAAGTATTGTGGTCAAACCTGGAGAGCAGCCATCCTAGAAGAGATGTTTAGAAAAAATGTGCTTGGATGATGACAAAAGTAAGAAGAAAGGAACGAAGTTTCGGCGCCGGCGGCGTAAGATTGCCCAATCGCATGATAGTTCTTGTTATGATACAGAATCCGATATGTACACAGAATTCTCTACAGATGATGAAGACTACACTGATTTGAGTTCGAATTTTGACACTGATTTTAGTGACATTGAAGTAGCGGAACCAGGGGAAACAGGTCAAGAACGTAACCTTTAAGTTGAAAGCAAACATAAGCATAACAATTTTCGCAACTCGTCACATCATGGCTCAAAGGAAAGTGTTGAGTCTAATATGTGCACTGCTAGGCCAAACTTCTCTGACAATGATGATATCGTTATTGAAGAAGAGAACTTTATATATCCCGAAGACCAAGAAAAACTATTGCAAACTCAAGTCCCGAATTGCAATTCTCAAGAAAATGATACGGAAGAACTATTGAAAAGTTTTGAAATTCTTCAACTTCACACAAATAATGCAGTTTTAAATTTTACTAGTTGTGACAAAGATTTCGGTTTCTTTATCTGCAAGCAAAAGAAGTTCAATTATCGATTTTGTGTTAAGGCTAGACGTTTCACAGAAAATATTAAAAAGAAACGCGAAGAGAAAAAGTCATCATCTAGGCGACGCGAAAGGCGTACTGCTAAAAATGCAGCTAGGAAACGTGCCGAAGGAAGAACTCGCCGTTATTCCGATCGTAAAAATGGCATAGTACGGAAAAGTTGGAACAAATTAAGTTTAGTGACATAACTCCAAAATTAATAAAAATTTGGCATCCGAATGAAAATTAAAAAATAAAAACAAAAACTTAAATAAAAAAAATTGAGCCTTTTAAGTTCTGGTATAAAATTGTGATTATATGGTGGAATTGGCACAAATCAAGCTAAGGGCAACTCTAAAAAAATGCTATCCGATTGAGCATTTAAAAATAAGGAAAAAATATTATATTAAAAAATTGTAGGCGAGGCTTAGTTTCCGAGTTATTGGCCTTTGAAATTGTAGTACAAAATTCTGATTACATGGTGTATTTTCCAACAAATGTTATCCAATATTGGTGTAATTTAAAAGCTTTTTAGCAACTCTAAGAAAACACTAAATTTGGAGTTCGGTTTGTATTTACTAACACCTGTGTGTGTTTGTAGCATTCATACATAAAAAGGTATTTCTGCACTGCCAGCCTTCGGCCGTGATTAAGGATTTTCTCCACCATGGTGTTTCCCTACACTGCGCAGCCTAATAAAGATTTTCTGCCTGGCAAAGTTTTCCTGTCTAATAACGATTTCCTGCACTGCAGGCCTTCAGCCGGGCTTAAGGATTTTCTCCACCATGGTGTTTCCCTAAACGGCGCAGCCTAATAAAGATTTTCTGCCTGGCAAAGTTTTCCTGTCTAATAACGATTTCCTGCACTGCCGGCCTTCGGCCGGGCTTAAGGATTTTCTCCACCATGGTGTTTCCCTACACGGCGCAGCCTAATAAAGATTTTCTGCCTGGCAAAGTTTTCCTGTCTAATAACGATTTCCTGCACTGCCGGCCTTCGGCCGGGCTTAAGGATTTTCTCCCCCATGGTGTTTCCCTACACGGCGCAGCCTAATAAAGATTTTCTGCCTGGCAAAGTTTTCCTGTCTAATAACGATTTCCTGCACTGCCGGCCTTCGGCCGGGCTTAAGGATTTTCTCCACCATGGTGTTTCCCTACACGGCGCAGCCTAATAAAGATTTTCTGCCTGGCAAAGTTTTCCTGTCTAATATCGATTTCCTGCATTGCCGGCCTTCGGCCGGGCTTAAGGATTTTCTCCACCATGATGTTTCCCTACACGGCGCAGCCTAATAAAGATTTTCTGCCTGGCAAAGTTTTCCTGTCTAATAACGATTTCCTGCACTGCAGGCCTTCGGCCGGGCTTAAGGATTTTCTCCTCCATGGTGTTTCCCTACACGGGGCAGCCTAATAAAGATTTTCTGCCTGGCAAAGTTTTCCTGTCTAATAACGATTTCCTGCACTGCAGGCCTTCGGCCGGGCTTAAGGATTTTCTACACCATGGTGATTCCCTAGACGGCGCAGCCTAATAAAGATTATCTCCTGAAAGATATTATCCAAAGCTTTAAAATGATACTAATATTTTCGCAATACAATTAATTTTAAACACATAAAACTTTCACGAACCGATATACTGTTTCCACAAAAATTTTCTTATTAACAAACGTGGACATAAAATGTAAACATAAACAAAACTTTTGACATAAGATTAGACAAATAATGTAGAACAAAAAAACTGTCATCTGGCGTAGTAATGCCACCTGTTTATTTCATCATGGTATGAGTTAAAATTTGTTAGTATGTGTGACACCAATGACGCTTGATGGAAAATCAAAAAATTTTGATTTTTGGCATGCTTGCTGTCACTTTTTATATACGTGTATGTGTTAACCCGTCAAGCACGAACAAATTTTCATTATAATTTTATTTCAATTGTGAACGGTTGCTAACAAACGGAATTAAAAGAAGAAAAACATAAATTTGACTGGTGAAGAAGTGTTGGCACTTTTTATTTCACTTTTCTCTTTCTTTTGTAAATAGTGCTGCCATTATTTTTATTAAATTTCTTTATTTAGACATTTTTATATATTTTTTTAATCCAAACGAACAGCACAAAATCAAAATCAAAATGAATGCTTGATGGGCCATCAAGCATGGTAACATCAAACCGACAAGCACACGTACACGAACTTGACAGCGAGCACTTTGACCCATGATGAAATAAACAGGTGGCATTACTAGGGCAACAAATGTACGATTACAACAACAAAAGGAATTTTTGTTTGTGTAATGTCTTTGCTTATGTCATAAATTAATATAAGCAAAAACCAAAGTGACGCGTTTTAGTGGTGGTGAAATAATGTTATATGAAATAAAATTTCATAAAAATGAATAAATAATACAATTCATTAAATGAAGAGGATACTATTCGTTAATCGCGTTGTGTATTTCATGAAATACGTAAAGGGCACATTGATAATGCCATGGCCTTATGAAAGTATTGTGGTCAAACCTGGAGAGCAGCCATCCTAGAAGAGATGTTTAGAAAAAATGTGCTTGGATGATGACAAAAGTAAGAAGGGAACGAAGTTTCGGCGCCGGCGGCGTAAGATTGCCCAATCGGATGATAGTTCTTGTTATGATACAGAATCCGATATGTACACAGAATTTTCTACAGATGATGAAGACTACACTGATTGAAGTAGCGGAACCAGGGGAAACAGGTCAAGAACGTAACCTTCAAGTTGAAAGCAAACATAAGCATAACAATTTTCGCAACTCGTCACATCATGGCTCAAAGGAAAGTGTTGAGTCTAATATGTGCACTGCTGGGCCAAACTTCTCTGACAATGATGATATCGTTATTGAAGAAGAGAACATTATATATCCCGAAGACCAAGAAAACCTATTGCAAACTCAAGTCCCGAATTGCAATTCTCAAGAAAATGATACGGAAGAACTATTGAAAAGTTTTGAAATTCTTCAACTTCACACAAATAATGCAGTTTTAAATTTTACTAGTTGTGACAAAGAATCTTCCCAAAAGGTACAACAAACAAATATGAAAAAATCAAATGAAGATTTCTAACCGTTCAACGAAGAGCCACCAAAAAAAATGGTTTACCGCAATAAACCATGCGCATTTTTAAAATGGTCGATTTCGGTTTCTTTATCTGCAAGCAAAAGAAGTTCAATTATCGCTTTTGTGTTAAGGCTAGACGTTTCACAGAAAATATTAAAAAGAAACGCGAAGAGAAAAAGTCATCATCTAGGCGACGCGAAAGGCGTACTGCTAAAAATGCAGCTAGGAAACGTGCCGAAGGAAGAACTCGCCGTTATTCCGATCGTAAAAATGGCATAGTACGGAAAAGTTGGAACAAATTAAGTTTAGTGACATAACTCCAAAATTAATAAAAATTTGGCATCCGAATGAAAATTAAAAAATAAAAACAAAAACTTAAATAAAAAAATTGCGGTAAGCCTTAGTTTCCGAGTTATGAGCCTTTTAAGTTCTGGTATAAAATTGTGATTATATGGTGGAATTGGCACAAATCAAGCTAAGGGCAACTCTAAAAAAATGCTATCCGATGGAGAATTTAAAAATAAGGAAAAAATATTAAATTAAAAATTGTAGGCGAGGCTTAGTTTCCGAGTTATTGGCCTTTGAAATTGTAGTACAAAATTCTGATTACATGGTGTATTTTCCAACAAACGTTATCCAATATTGGTGTAATTTAAAAGCTTTTTAGCAACTCTAAGAAAACACTAAATTTGGAGTTCGGTTTGTATTTACTAACACCTGTGTGTGTTTGTAGCATTCATACATAAAAAGGTTTTTCTGCACTGCCAGCCTTCGTCCAGGGTTAAGGATTTTCTTCACCTTGATGTTTCCCTACACGGCGCAGCCTAATAAATATTTTCTGCCTGCAAAAGTTTTCCTGTCTAATATCGATTTTCTGCACTGCCGGCCTTTGGCCGGGATTAAGGATTTTCTCCACCATGGTGTTTCCCTACACGGCACAGCCTAATAAAGAGTTTCTGCCTGGCAAAGTTTTCCTGTCTAATAACGATTTCCTGCACTGCCGGCCTTCGGCCGGGCTTAAGGCTTTTCTCCACCATGGTGTTTCCCTACACGGCGCAGCCTAATAAAGAGTTTCTGCCTGGCAAAGTTTTCCTGTCTAATAACGATTTCCTGCACTGCCGGCCTTCGGCCGGGCTTAAGGATTTTCTCCACCATGGTGTTTCCCTACACGGCGCAGCCTAATAAAGATTTTCTGCCTGGCAAAGTTTTCTTGTCTAATAACGATTTCCTGCACTGCCGGCCTTCGGCCGGTCTTAAGGATTTTCTCCTCCATGGTGTTTCCCTACACGGCGCAGCCTAATAAAGATTTTCTGCCTGGAAAAGTTTTCTTGTTTAATATCGATTTTCTGCACTGCCGGCCTTCGGCCGGGCTTAAAGATTTTCTCCACCATGGGTGTTTCCCTACACGGCGCAGCCTAATAAAGATTTTCTGCCTGGCAAAGTTTTCCTGTCTAATAACGATTTTCTGCACTGCCGGCCTTCGGCCGGGCTTAAGGATTTTCTCCACCATGGTGTTTCCCGAGACGGCGCAGCCTAATAAAGATTATCTCCTGAAAGATATTATCCAAAGCTTTTAAATGATACTAATATTTTCGCAATACAATTAATTTTAAACACATAAAACTTTCACGAACCGATATACTGTTTCCACAAAAATTTTCTTATTAACAAACGTGGACATAAAATGTAAACATAAACAAAACTTTTGACATAAGATTAGACAAATAAGGTAGAACAAAAAAACTGTCATCTGGCGTAGTAATGCCACCTGTTTATTTCATCATGCTTTGACCGTGTCTAGACCGCTTTACATCTGACACCTTAACTACGGGGCTCATAGTAATGTGATATCACTTCTCATGGTTACATCTGGAACTTAGCTATGAACTCAAAGTACAAGTATACATCGTCGGTTGGTTTCTGGTTTGCTGCAAACATAATGTATTTTGAACATACTGTGCCGCAAACCAGAAACCAACCAACGATATATCTGAAATTAATTTAGTTTGTCGTCGGGTGGTACCTGCTTTGTTGCATAGTATATTAAAAATGCATTATAACTGCGGCAAACCAATAACCACCCGATGATGTATGATTTAAAACACATCAGTATGGCCATTTATTTCTTTTTCTAAAACGAGAAATTTACTCTGATTCGGTTTACAGAACATTAGCGATTATATATACATAGAGGATTTATTAGACGATCATATTTGGTATATGCGAATGGTGTGGTGATATACTCTGCCTTATCGTGGTTGGCTTATTTCGACTTCCGACATTTTGGTCCTAGATTAAAGAAAAACTGTGAAATCTTCTTTAATCTATTACAAAAACATCGTAGTCGACAAGGTGGACTGTTTTATTATTATTATATTATTAACGTCCCTTTTCACAATGAAACAAGCACACTGAATGCTGATCTATCTAACTGCATGTATTCTCAAAAACATCACATTTAAATACACTAACAGGCATGTAGATAGGCAGTAATTACCAAATGAAATTAAAAATTGTGATAATATAAATAAGTTTAAGAAATTGTTATACCAACATTGTTAGAACATACCTATTAGATAGCTTTAAATTAGATTCACAATGAACTGTAATAATAAATAAATAAGTTATTCATTTAATTAATTTATTGTCAATATCAAAATAAAGCGATTGAAAAAATAACCAATAACCGGCAGCCATTTAGCTGACCGATTTAAAATCACAAAAATTCAAGTTTCGTGTGCAGAACATCTTTCTAGTGATTTGAAATCACTTTCAGTGATTTTCAGTACATGCCTGTAAAAATTGTCCTTCTCTAAAGAAATTAAATGTATCGTACTCCTTTTTAAATTTATATGACGTGGAAAAATAACAAAAAATTGTGAGAAATTGCTTATAGAACTAGTCGACCGTTTTGTCATTTACTTCATACCTATTTCAGTTGAATAAAACAACCAGCTACATTCCAATTTTTCCCAGTAGTACACAAGTTCATCTCGGCATTTCACAGCAATATATTAATTTTACACAATGTATTAGCCCATGTAACATACGTATATGTGTGTACTTCACACAGAGTATATTTATTAAAATTTTAATTTTATTTGTTGGCTTTTTATATTGATTTCTTTACAATTTTATTCCAGTTTTTGTATTAAAGACTGATGTTTTTGATATTTTTGTTTTATGAATTTTTTATTTTGACACTAATTACCCGATTTAATAGTTGTGTTTTGCTGTTGCTGCTATTTTTCTTCTGATGACGTTTAAATGGACAAATATAATTTTTAAATTAAATCAGCAATATTAGCGGGCATTTCCTCGATAGTAGTATGGTAAAATTGTTCAATATCTTTGAGAATTCTGCGATCCTCCTCAGTGATAAAATTGATAGCAACACCTTTTCGTCCAAAACGTCCACCACGACCAATTCTACAAAGAAAGCAAACTTATTTTCTACAAGTTATAATTGCCTAAACTCGTACCTATGAATGTAATTTTCTCTATTTGAAGGCAAGTCATAGTTAATAACTAGTGAAACTTGCTGCACATCAATACCACGAGCCAACAAATCTGTTGTAATTAAAACGCGAGAAGACCCGGAACGGAATTGTTTCATGATCAATTCCCGATCACGTTGTTCCATATCACCATGCATTGCCGAAACAGTAAAATTGTGGTCGGTCATACCCTCAGTTAATTGATCGACCTTCAAAAATATTCATAGATATATTAAAAAGTTTTTTTTTAATAATGCATCTTTTATGTTTTTACCTTACGTCTGGTGTTGCAAAAAATAACTGACTGAGTTATAGATAATGTATCGTATAAATCACACAAGGTACCGAGTTTCCAGTTTTCCTGTTTGACATTGATGTAGAATTGCTTAATACCTTCCAAGGTAAGTTCTTCTTTTTTAACTAAAATGCTAACGGGATCACGCATAAAACAACGACTCACTTCCAACACATCTGGTGGCATTGTGGCCGACAGAAGAATAACCTGCACATCAGTAGGTAGCGTTTTGAAAACATCTTGGATCTGGTCTTTAAAACCGCGAGACAACATTTCATCAGCCTCGTCCAACACAAACAACTTAATGTTACTCGTACCTAGAACCTTGCGGTTTATCATATCATATACACGACCGGGTGTACCGACAACAACGTGACGACCAGCTTCCAAATTGCGTGCGTCTTCGCGGACATTTGTTCCACCAATACAGGCGTGGGAATGGACTGTCATATATTCACCAAGCGCCATAACAACACGTTGGATTTGCGTTGCAAGCTCACGAGTTGGAGCCAAAATTAATGCTTGGCAGTCACGGATAGACGTATCGATTTGTTGTAAAATGGCAATCGAAAAGGTTGCAGTTTTACCAGTACCTTAAGTGACAAAAACTATATTTGAGACCTTGTCAACAATTTTGGAATACATGGCAATTACCTGACTGAGCTTGAGCGATAACATCTCTGCCCTTAACACAAGGAATGATGGCGCGTTGCTGAATAGCTGACGGTTTTTCAAAACCATAACCATAAATACCACGCAATAATTCTTCGCGTAAATTCATGTCATCGAAGTTATCGTAGACTTCGTGCCAAGTTGACTCAATAACTCCTTCGGGTTCCATACCGGCTGGTCCTTCATGTACATCACTTCGATCATCCCTAAGTTCAAAATAAAAAATAAATACACAAGTTGACTTTTTTCCCCTTTTATTTTTAATATCTTTACACAATTTAAGAATATTTTTTTTCTTTTTATAATTTGTTGATCGCGTGTGCATTTTTAAAATGCCTGATTTACATAATGCATTTTTTTATCGTGAAATTATTTGCATAAATTTTTTTAATTTGTAAATAGATCTTAGATACATGCTACTACGTCATTTTTAAAATATCACTTTCTTCTATAGCGCTGCTACTAGGAAATAGAATGTTTCATGCAACAAATTTTATGAACAAAAAATTCACATTTTTATTTATTTATTAATACATACTATACTAAGTAAATTTGCAGAATATGGGCGGAGTAAGTAGACCATATGCCCAAGATGTTATTAACAGCATTTAAAAATGCATAATATAAATTTG